>ML681990.1:38282896-38480645 GCA_007922195.1 Podocnemis expansa
AGATACTATGCTCTGATTCCTCAAGAACACAGAGCTAACACGTAACACTTATGCCAGTGCAGGACCCTTTCACCCACCCCAGCTACTCCAGGGTTAAAATATAATTTGAGGGGCCATGGAACCATCCTAAATTTCCGGGCCCACCCTCACGCAGGTCCGGGCCCACAAACGCCTGCCCCCACCCCAGGTACTGTCCCCAGCCCGGGTAGGCATTTGTGACCACTTCTGAGTACCCCATGCATTGGTTATCACTCTGCTCTACACACACACCCAAGTACACACCCCTATCTACACCCCCCCACACACCCTACACATCTAACTCCCACCAATTCCCGCAGCTAGAAACACATCCAGGTACCAACCCCCTGCTACACACCCCCCCGGTACCAATCCCCTGCTACACACACACACACACACACACACACACACACACACACACACCCATCTACACTCTCACACATCCAGGTACACACGTGCACACCCAGGTACGTATGTACACACACACACACCTTGCCCCACACAACCCCCAGCAGCTCCATGCCCCCCATCCCAAAGGCCAGCACCCTCCTCCCTCCAGCCCCACTGTGGGGCTCCCCTGGGCCTAGCCAAGGCCTTACTTCAGCTGTTTGCATGCTGGCTGACCAGCTGGAAGCTGCTTCCTGGCCTCAAACTGCTCTATCCTGCAGGGGGGGAGATTTACAAACTCCCAGCCTGCCACAACTCTCTGCTGGCTGGGCTTAAGGTGGGACAGGGCTTAAGGTTGCACTGGAATGCTGTGTTCCAGCTGCTGTAGCTATTTTTAGGGGTCCTGGAATGCTACATTCTGGTGCGTTCCTCTATTTTTAGGGGGCCTGGAATGCTGCCTGCCTAAAAAATAGTGGGCCCTGGAACTACATTCCGGTGCGTTCCCCTTTGCTTTAACACCTGGCATCTCCTGTCATGCTTCTTCACCAGTCTGGACTATCCACTGTATGACAGACCCTTTGGAGCCATTAGCTACATAGTTGCTGCTCCGCTTCCATGTGAAAACAGGATTTTTTTTAGTGCCCATCACTTCTGCACAGAAAATGAAAGAAATGAAGCATTTAATGACAGATTTCCCCCTGTAGCCCTCTCCTCGCAGTGTTCCTCGAGGAACAGGTTTATTTATGGGCACGTCTCAAGTTTTTACACTGTGTCCTCTCAATTTTATCTTAATTAGACCATTCATTTACCAGTCCTCACCAACCCCCATACTGCATCATTCCAAACAGGAAGCTGGTTTCCATCTCTTGGATTCCAGAAGGGTATTAGCTTTCTACCTAGGCAGGACCAGCCATTTTGAAAGTCTCCTAGACCAGTGGTTTCCAGCCTTTGCAAGTGTGAGGACCCCTTTTTAACAAAAAAATTTCATGGACTCCCCAAATGATGATAGTTGTTATTGGGGACTGACTGCAGGCAGCAATGCTATGGAAGGGCAGTGGAGGACCTGGCCCCTGCCTCCTTCCAAGGGGTAGGGACATATCCACGGTGTGGCTGCTCACAGCAGGCAAATACAATTCATTTAGAGCAGAGGTGTCAGACTCATTCAATGTGGGGGGACATTGGAAGACAGGACACCTGTCGTGGGCTATGTGGTTGCATGTGCTCCCCAGCCCTTTCCCTCTTCATGTTCAGAGTGGCATGGGCTCTCCTTTCCCCTTTCCAACCCCACAGGCTTTCCCACACCTTCCCTTCCCTGCCCTCTGCGCCCCCCTTCCCCATGCTGGCTCCCAGACACCCCCTCTCCCCTTCTGCTACCTCCTGGTGGCAGGAAAAAAAAAATCAGTTTCAGTCACAGGCTGGGCTCATACCTCTTTGCTTCCTGTCCATCACTGTCAGTCATTCAGAATGCTGTCCTTTGGTTGGCTTGTTTCCATGTGGACTCCAGCCACTTTTTCTTTTTTTATTTGTGATTTGTGCACTGTGCTGTTAATCAAATTAGCATGCTGACTGACAGTGAGCAGTTGGGGTGAATGGCAGTGTGGCAGCTCTCTGGAGCTGGCCTAGCCTACTGTGACTGAGACTCTGACTGGTTGGCAGACCACAGCAGAGCTGAGCCAGGATTGGCTGGAGCGCTTCCTGTTCCTTGTGCTGTGACTCGGATTATGTGAGTGAGTTGCAAGCAGCCTGACCCTGCTGTGCCAGGCACCTGTCTTTGGAGTTTGCTGCCACAGACAGCTTCCAGGCACAGCTCAGGCAGCAGCTCTGTGGGCCGGATCAGAGACCTTGACGGGCTTGATCTGGCCCTGCAAGCTGTATGGTTGGCACCCCTGATCTAGAGCCCTCTGCAACATGGTTTGCTGGCTGGCACCAGCTGGGGCCAGATGTATTTATGCACTTCTTGCAGTGATTCCATGGACTGCCAGGGGCCCCTGAACCACAGGTTGGGAACCACTGTCCTAGACTGTTTTAATTGTGGACAGAGCTGAAGGATCCACAGGCTCTACCCAAAAACTCTTGTGATGGATCTCTGGATGTATTATTTCAAGTTATAACTCTGCCAATATTTTAAGTTGCTAGCTCATTCTACCATGATACAATCTGTTTGTGGCCTCACTGAAGGATGTTCTAGTTGCTGACATCTGCAGAGCTACAGCCTGGACTTAATTGTGTGTGCTTTTCCAGGTATTGTGCTTTAATTCATGCCTCTAGATCAGATGTGGCAGCTGGCAGTATAGTTCTGTTTGCAATACTAGAGTCTGCTCTGAAGCTCCGTCCTTTTGGTGATATGACCTGGTAGTCACCTGAAGTGGAGGACACATTATGGACACTGCTCGAAGAAGAAGGAGAGATTACTCACCTTGTGCAGTAATCACACTTCAAGATGTGTGTTCCTATGAGTGCTCCACTACATGCCTACCTTCTCCTCTGCTGTGGAATTTCCCTAGAAGGCCTTGTGGTTGAGAGGAACTGAGGGCTGTTCACCCATCTGATAGAACAGTTGTGTGGGCCAAGCTGGAGCTGCTACCAAAAATCTCTGATGAAAGCCAAAGTGGGGTGCATGTGCACCTGAAGTGGAGCACCTATGGGGCATACATCTTGAAGAACTCCACTTACTGCTCAAAGCGAGCAACCTCTCTTTCCTTTGCACCCGTTTTTCCTCATTTCATTTGTAACATTTGGCTTCTGCCTTTCCCTCCAGGGTGCCTACATACAAGCAGTCTCCCTGTTTTTAATTCCTGTTCCTTTCACCTCAATGGCCTCTTGTAGCTTAGGGGAACAGTTGTGTAAACTGCAGTCTTTTCAGAGTTGTATAACTTGGCTAAAGCTGGGTGAATTTCCATCAGAATGGCAAAATGTTTGCTTTGAGACTAAGATGACTAACCCGCTGTTCCATTTCTAGCACCTTCTTTAAAGCAAGAGTTGCCACAGTTTCTTAATGAAATTGTTGTAAGAATTTTGTAACATGGGCAAAACAATTCTTATTTCTCTCATCTGTTTCTCAGAAGCCTCTGGATGATTTTAGCTGAAACATGTCCCACCACTACCTGACCCAAAAAATCAGCTTGAGGCAGACACCTGTAATGGAAACTTTTGGCCCAAAAGTAGAAGTTTATCAAAGTTTTAAGAACTAAAGATACCTTTGTATACTGGAGAGGGAGTAGCAAACATGAAGCTATGGTATAAATAAGATTATTTATTTATTGCAATTATTAAATGTCACTGGATCAAAATGTGTATTTTTTTCCCCCCCCAAAAGAAATTTCAATTTGCTTTCATTTGGAGAGGAAGCTGAAGAGGAAGAAGTGGAAGTCAACAAAGTTAGCCAGGTACATTTTCAACTACTTGTCTCTTTCTTTTCATCTTCCTGACTTTTCTCCTTTGGCATCATTGTTTTATAACGATAGTGCATCAGTTTGAAACCCTGAAAGTTGTTCATTTTGTAGTTTTTGTAGATTAGGGGTCGGTAGGAGTTGTATACTTAATTTGCCATATTCATCCTCAGATACTGCAGTCTTTTAATGCTTATTATTAGAGCCCTGCAAATCCCCGAATATCCATGGATATCTATCTTGTATCCATATCCGCAAATACAACATGGATATCCCTGAACCATTTCTTGTGGATGCAGATCGGATACGGATCAACATATTTTTATTTGCACAGAGCTAGAGCCCTGCAAATATGCGGATATCCAAATCACATCCACATCCACAGATACAACACTGATGTCTGTGGACCATTTTGTGCAGATGCAGGTTGGATACAGATCCACTTATTTGTATCCATGCAGGGCTCTACTTATTATATAAATTAATTTTTGGTCTCATCTGATACCATTTGAATATTATTTTAGTTTTTATTTATACATTTGTTTTATTGTTGCTTTCTTTAAACATTTCATTGTTACACTTCACAGCATATTAGTCATTCTGCTGTTCAAAGCACATACATACTTTGTGTATGTGCATGCATATGTGCGTGTACGTCTGAATATAAACCATTAAAAGAAAGTTGTTTAGCTTGCAAAATGAAAAATTAAAAGTTAGAAAATGCCTGATTGGTGTTTGTCTGTTCAGCCATAATTCTATGCCTTTGTGTATCTATCCTGTGTGCACTGAGTGAGGCAGGCATCCTGTGGAAATAAACAGTATGTGATCATGTAATTAAAGTCTATATTATGATGAATATGCAGACGATGCAGAATGAAAGTTATGCTGCTACCATAATTCTGGTTTCTTCTGACTTTCAAGTGCTTGGCTTTGCCATGTAAGTTAGGTTATTTAAATGTATTTTTATACTTTGCAAAGTTCAGTTTTTAAAGAAAAGAAGTTTTTTTTAAAAGTATTGTCACTGTAGCTGTCTGTTACAAAGTCTAGTTGTTCGGGTACACAGAGTAGTTTGCTCTGTGCCCTGGAGGTCATAAGATCAGAAGAAATATTATCTAAAAAGAGCAGTTTATTTCTGAAAGTCCAAGGGAATATTTTCAATGGATAGTTAAATTAACCAATGCCTCAGGTTTCCTTTCTACATCATCCTCATCTTCTGCCTGTCTAGCTTCCACCTTTTCCACTCAGATATGCTCTCATCAGGATCACTGATGATCTCTTGGCCAAATGTTATGACTACTACGTTTTCATGATTTGATGTCTGTGTTTTCATGTTGCTGATCATAGCCTTGGTCAGAAACTCTTGTTCTCTCTAGAGTTTTACAAACTGGTATTTCTCCATCAGCTTTACAAACTGATGTTTCTTTACCAGTTCTCCTCTTACCTCTCTGATTGATCCTTTTTATATCATTTGGCAAATCCCCATCCTTTCTTCTTCCACTCGGGGGATAATTTTTCTTAGGGTTATATTCTTGGTCCTCTCCACTTCTCTTTCTGATGAGTCTTACTGCTCATACAAAATCAGTTGTCTTCTTTATGTTGACAACTCACATATCTACCTTTACGCTTCTGACCCATGTTTTCCATTCCATCCTGCATCTCAGATTGTCCTTTGACACCTTTGACTGGATGACTTGCATTAGTTTGTTTAAAATTTCTGAACTGATCTAACTTTTTTCTTACCAAATTCTCCCTCCTTTCCCTTTCATTGTTACTATTTTCAACATTATCATCTTTTCTTCTCCTCAGAGCTTAACCTTAGTGACTGTCTTTGCTGACTACTACATATTCAGATTGATTGGGTTGGGGGACATCTAGTCAAAAAGAATGAGAATTGTACTAATCAGTATTCTTTATTTATTGTAAATGAGGGAAAACTCTTTAGGTAGACCTGATTGTTAACCTATTAAATAGATGATTTTCTCTAGATGTGTATCCCCATAGTCCTAGAAATTGTCATTCTTTCACTTTTGGTACTTAAGCTTTGCTACTTATCTTTCTATCTCTGCCTCTGGTTCTTGGCCTTATGGGCAACCAGATCTCATAGTCAGAGCCAGACTCTGAAGTCAGGAGACACTAGTCAGAGTGTCAGCTGAGTCAGGATTTGAGGGGGAAGGTTGGTTCTCAAAACCAGGAGATGAACTGAAGTTCAAAACCATGAGTCAGATGCCAGGTGTTGCACTGAAGCAGGATGTCAGGAAATCAAGCTCCAGGGGGGCAGGAGCGGAAAACACAAAGTCCAGAAGAGGGTGTAGCCCAGTTGCTTGGACAGCTTCCTTTAAGCAGGGGCAGCCAGTTGCTCCTGGGCACTACCTATATGACCTCATTGGTGGAACTTCAAACTGGAGCTGAGCGTTAGGGGTTCCAGATTGCCAGAAGTCCACCAGTTGGCAGGTTAGAGATGGCTGTTCTCACAGCTTTGCAGACCTGGGTTCATGACCCATTGGTTTATGACATCCTATAGCCAGAATCCTTAATTATAAGGTCAGAGATGAACATGGCAGGATTGCAAATTCTAAGATGATGCAGATGCAGGACTGTTTTGCTAACTGATTTGGTAGCTGAATCAGGTAGGTCTTAGTGTCCAAAAATATAAAAAAGGTAAAAAGTGGAGGGGATTGTAGTGCTAATTTTGGTGAAATAAATGAGCCCAGAGACTCAAAGAAGTTTCAGTGACCATGTCGCTGTATAATATCAGACAGTTAAATGCGGCTTGGGGGTTTGAGTACAGAGACCTTAGTTTCTTTAGTGCTATGGAAAACACTAGAAAATTCATGCAGAAGTTTGGAAGTTGATTGATTAGGATATGGAAGGGGGAAAAAATCTGAAAAAGTTGTAAATATTTTGGAAGTGAAATTCAGTGCTTATGCAGAACCACTGTAATCAAAACTTTAAGTTTTTTAGAAGGAGGTTTTCAGTTTGTCATTTTGTCAGGCAATCGTTCTTGGTGGGGAAGAAAAGGTTAGTTCTGTTTACTTCTGAGGTGTGGAGGTGTGGATGTCAGTCATCATCTCTGCCTCTGACAAAAGACACAGGGAGGAAAAAGAGGATGAGAAAAAGTGAGGAAAATATAGTTTTTGTTGATGTTCTCAGGATACCAAGCAGGGGTGGATGCTTGTTCCTGTGGACTCGGGCATGCTTCCTCAAGCTGTGTGTCATCTGCCTGATCTGGGGATGGTCCCTCTTCTTTCTGGTCAATGCTGCATGGGCAGTCTCATTTCATTGTGCTGGCACCGGGTGGCAAAGTAGGTTTTAGCATTGCATGGAAAATTGAGAGAGGGGATCGTCGTCGTCTTCGTATTTGTCTGTCGGTAACGACAAAGACCATCTAGTCATCCAGGGGTTAGGATAGGGGTCTGTGGGTGCGCAAATGACTAATCAGACCAATCCGTGCCCGGAAAGTTCTCTGACAATGCGGACAGGGAATGGTGGCGGCTGATGGTGGTTTGCTGGCATTATCTTTCCTGGCTCGTCTGCGTTGCTCAGCTGCGTCAATCCAATTGGCTTCGCATGTTTCCATGCCCCGATGGACAGCTGAACGCCACTCTCCTCTGTCCTGGGCTATCAGCTCCCATGTAAGGTGGCTGATACTGAAGGCCTTTAGTGACGCTTTTAAAGTGTCCTTGAAGCGCTTTTTCTGGCCCCCTTGGGAGCGTTTGCCTTGTTGGAGTTCGCCATATAGCAGTTTCTTTGGTAGCCGATGATCTGGCATGCGAGCCACATGACCTGCCCAACGAAGTTGTACTTGCAATCAAGATGGTCTAGATGCTGGGCAGGCCGGCACGAACAAGGATCTCAGTATCTGGGATCCTGTCTTGCCATTTAATGCCAAGAATTTTTCTAAGGCAGGTGACATGGAAATGATTTAGTTTTCTTGCATGACGTTGGTAGACTGTCCACGTCTCACAGCCATAGAGCAACGTGGAAAGAACTATGGCACGGTACACCTTGATCTTTGTCACTGGGGTGATGCCTCTCCTATTCCACACATTCTTGTGGAGTC
Source organism: Podocnemis expansa (assembly GCA_007922195.1). Lineage (NCBI taxonomy): Eukaryota > Metazoa > Chordata > Testudines > Podocnemididae > Podocnemis > Podocnemis expansa. Next base: position 38,290,751 of record ML681990.1, read on the forward strand.
TGCCAAAGGCAGCACTAGCTTTGGCGAGTCTGGCATTCACCTCGTCGTCAATGACAATGTTTCTGGACAGCGTGCTTCCAAGGTCGGTGAACTTGTCCACCGCGTTCAGACGCTGTCCATTGATAGTGATGTTGGGTTCAACGTAATGCTTTCCTGGGGCGGGCTGATACCTTACTTTGGTCTTTTTTGTATTGATAGTAAACCCAAAGTTTGTGCAGGCCACAGAAAACCTGTCAGCGACGTATTGCATGTCAGCTTCGGAGGCAGTGTTAAGGGCACAGTCGTCGGCAAATAAGAAGTCAACAACTGTGTCTGTCATGATCTTAGTTTTAGCTTGAAGCCTCCTGAGGGTGAAGAGTGAGCCATCAGTCCGATATCTGATATCGATGCCTATTTTCACGTCTCTGAAGGCATCTGTCAACATGGCGGAAAACATGAGACTGAATAGAGTGGGAGCAAGAACACAGCCCTGCTTCACTCCGTTTGAGACAGAGAATGGTTCGAATGTCTCTCCCTTATCATATACTCTGGCCAACATGCCATTGTGTAGCTGTCGTACAATGGCAATAAATTTTCTGGGACATCCGTATTTCGCCATGATCCTCCATAGGCCATCCCTGCTGACTGTGTCAAACGCCTTGGTCAAATTGACATAGATGGAGTATAGGTCAACATTTTGTTCCTGGCACTTCTCTTGAAGCTGTCTGGCAGCAAACACCATATCGATAGTCCCACGATCATCATGGAAGCCACACTGGCTCTGGCAGGAGACCTTGCTCAAGGTGTGCAATGAGGCGGTTGAGTAGAACTCTGGCCAGAATCTTGCCAGCGATGGATAGCAGAGAAATTCCATGATGGTTGTCGCAGACCTGACAATTTCCTTTATGCTTGTAGAAATGTATTATGGAAGCATCTTTGAAATCTTGTGGGACTGTCTCGTGCTGCCAGATGTGCTGGAATAGCTGATGGAATTTCTCTGCTAGGGCAGTGCCACCTTCTTTGTAGACTTCAGCTGGAATGGAGTCTGAGCCAGGTGCTTTGCCATTGGATAACATACGAGTTGCTTCCTGTATCCCCTCCGTAGTGGGTATAGTGTCCAGTGTCTCATTAATTGGAACTTGAGGCAGCCGATCAACGGAATCATCATTGATGGAAGAAGGGCGATTCAGTACGCTGTCAAAATGTTCAGCTCATCTTTCGAGAATTTTCTCTTTATCGGTGATCAATGTAGACCCATCGGCACTGAGGATGGGAAATGAACCCGAGGTGGTAGGGCCATAAACTTCTTTCAGCCCTTTGTAGAAGTTCCTCATGTCATTCCTGTCTGCAAAGCCCTGTATCTCATCAGCTTTGTGGCTCAATCAGGAATCCTGCATCTGACCCAGTTTATGTTGAATAATGCTGCGTACGTTCCTCAGCACATCTTTTTTCGCTGTTGAGTTTGGGTCATCCAGATGAGCTTTGTAGGCACGGCGTTTGTTCTTTAGTAGCTGTTTAATCTCTGTGCTATTCTCGTCAGTCAGTCTTTATGCTTCCTGGTAGAGGGTCCAAGACACTCCATGGCTGTGTTATACACTGTCTCACGTAGTGCGGCCCATGCTGCCTCCACGTCCTGATTATCCAACACGGTGGACTGCAAGCATTTGTTTAGGGTATCGACAAAATGCTGCTTGATATCGCTGACCATCAGCTTGTTGACATTCAGACGTTTTGAAACTTTCACACCCTGTGGACGTCGCTTGGGCTGAACATGAAGCTTAAGCTTGGAGACAATAAGGCAGTGGTCAGTCCAGCACTCGGCACCACACATGGCCTTTGTGATTCCTCCTCCTGACAATGACAAAGTCAATGAGGTGCCAATGCTTAGAGCGAGGGTGCATCCATGATGTCCTATTACGAGTGGGAAGACGGAAGACGGCATTCGTAATCAAAAGACCATGTTCTGCACAGGTCTGAAGGAGGAGCGGGCCATTACTGTTGCAGTTACCAATACCATGCTTTCCAATCACTCCTTCCCAAGAGGTGCTGTCACAACCAACTCTTGCATTAAAATCACCAAGAATGATGAGTTTATCGGCATTGGGAACAGCAGTGATGACATCATTAAAGTCTTCATAAAACTTGTTTTTATTCACATCCGAGTTGGTCATGGTAGGAGCATAGGCACTAACAATGGAGGCAAACTTCTGCCCTCCTAAAAGAGGGAGTCTCAATGTCATTAGGCGATCATTTACACCTCTAGGTGGGCCAACCAACCTGCCAATAAGTGTTTTCTTTATTACAAAGCCAACTCCAGCTTCTCGTCGCTCTGCAGGTCCTCGTCCACTCCAGAAGAAGGTATAACCTGCGCTTTCTTCACAAAGTTCGCCCTCTCCCGCCAGCCTGGTCTCACTTAAGGCAGCGATATCAATATTGTATCTGGCAAGCTCACGTGCAATAAGTGCTGTGCGTCTCTGGGGTCTATCTGAACCGTCTCTGTCAAGAAGCGTGCTAACGTTCCATGTAGCAAGGTTCAGAATTGTAGTCCTTGCTTTTTTCCTTGATGATTTGTTTCGACCGCATATGTAGGGTTCCCGCCGGCCGCAGTAAACTGGCTAGGATAACATGGAGCAGGCAATTTTTAGGGCACCTTTTCTAGCCCCTTCCTCAATACCAAGGAGGTGAGCAGTGCAGTCCAAAACAGGGCTGCTCAGTGGCTCAGACGGCTGCTGAACTCCACCATTGCCCCATTCAGTGGGGAACGACCCTATGGTCTGCAAGCAGGCGGTTCAGGTTTGCGGCTACAACTGCCAGTGTCCCCACACCTGTCGCTACGTCACGCGCCCATCGCCACAGGACTTGGGGACAATGGAATGGGTAAAGAATGACTGATGACTTGCGCGAGACTTTAATTAAAGTGAGGAAGAGTTGCGCAGCGTCGACCTCACTCTCTCGTCCGAGACCATCAACTCCCAGTGGCAGGAACAAGTCAAGATGACTGGGGATGGGGACGGGTGAGGTGGATGACCAAGATAACTTACATGCCTCATCTTGCTCTCTGCACTCCACAGTGCACTGCTGTATCCGCCTTTCTCTCCATTAAACCTGATAGAGGTTACTTCTGCAGAGTCAGCTGGAGTCCAGTCTTCGCATACAAGGTAGGCAAGCCCGGGAATACTGAGGGTATAAGACCCATCAGCTACCCTCACCTGGTTTAGCCCACCAGTCGAAGCGGTTTGCCGGGGTGTGGCCACTGTTGCATGCAAACAGCTACTTGGAGCCACAGGTGAGAGTTGGGTGCCAGGTGGGGACCAAAGCGGACGAACCACCCCAAAGAGTGTGACTAGACCATCCGACAGAGGTACTACTCCTAACACTGGCACCCCATACACCCCAAGAGATAGGATAGGAGGAAAATAGTGGGGATGGGGGGAAGGCGACATGGGTAGGGAAGACAGAGCAGGGTTTCAGAAGTCTTGGGCTAGGCTTTTTACTAGTCCATTGGTGGTGGTCAGATGTAGCTATTAGCATGCTGAAGTCTGAGTACCATAATGATGTGATGATGCACAAATGGAGGAGAGATGCTTTGGATTAAAGTCTTTTCCCCTTCTCCAGGGATTCCTCAGTCTGTCTCCCATTATGCCACAAAGTCTCTTCTTATAAGGAACCTTAAAAGTGGTGATGGGCAAAATAACTCATCCTCTCATCATTTCATTTCCCACTTAGGCATAATTTCCAACACAACATGTTTAGTCCACTGATTTCCAGTTCTATATTCCTTTTGTTTACCAAGAATGATTTCAATGAAGTCCTCAAATTATATCATTTGCACTTTTTATTTGGACTAATTCAGTCTTTGTCTCTTTTTTGTTTCTTTTCCTATGAAATCTTATTTGTTATAAATGAGTGGAGTGTCTTATAGGAATGGGTTTGTCAGGCTTCAGTTATTATAACAGGACTGTGGTGAAAGTCTGAAGGCAGGCAGCTGGGAAACTATTGCTGGAACAGAGATGGAAGAGCTGCTACCCTCCCAAGAAGCTGCCAATTCAGTAGGTGGTTCAGAAAAGTGAAAGGAAAACTCTACATATTCACTTTAACTGTCCTGGTCATTTCACATTAACTCAGTAGGCCTTTGTCTTCAAAACTGTTGGTTTTCTTCCTAGATTACAGCGTGTCTGTTGGTCTAGCTTTTGAACATACACAGAAGAGGAAAGGACTTGCTGGAACAAGTAATTTTTTAATAGCTAAATGAGTTTAAAAAAAAATCTGATTTCCATGTTTTGCAAGGTTGACAGTGTCCACAGTGGCTAATGCAGGTTAGAAAGTTAAATTTTTAGCTGTGACTTCTCTGGCATTCTTTCCTTCTTTCAGAAGGTGCTCACTGGCACCTTCCTGAAGCCTCAAGCAGTTGATATTGAGTTCTTTAAAGTACTGCATTACTGAAACATCAGCAGTGTGTTGCACAAAGGCATCATTTTCTGTCAAGCTTTAGTCCATATTCACAGTCTCTCTTTGGTTTCTCCTAGAACCTCTGTATATGAAAAACTAGGCATGTTGTCAGATCCTGTCAGTTTCTATGGATACTATCTTCTGTCAGTTTCTGTGGATACTCTCTTCAGTATATGGTTCCTGCTTGCTACAGTCTGGTTGCTTAATCTTTGTTTTTGTAGGTATTTACTCCCTGTCTAGTCTATTGATGGATACTGCTGCTATGAATGTCAGTTGTCTGAATTGGGATGGAGGGGTGATAAACTTTATCTCTTTAGTTATTCGAAGTTGTCTACATCAGTTGGGACATCCAATTTTCCTGTTGTATTGTGCTGATGTCAATGCAAATGTTTCTCTGAAACATTCTGATGTGATTTTTTTTTTTTTATTTAATAGCATTTTTATTGCTGAAAGAGGTATTAAATTTGTAGAATCAACTAGCCAGTTCCTCTTATGGAAGGCATTATTTCACAATTTCAAAAGGGATAGCCGTGTTAGTCGAGAGTATGGGTTCTTTTCCCATTACAAAGGGTAATTTGACTTCAGGCTTCCCATGGTTTGAGCCTGTAAACTGCTCTGATTTGCTGTTATTTTATGACCTGATCCTATGTTTTACACCACCTTGCATTTAGTTTCATTCCTTTCTGTAAGTTCACCCATCTTCAAAGCATCTGAGGAAGTGGGATCTTCTCCCACGAAAGCTCATGCAAAAAATAAATCTGTTAGTCTTAAAGTGCCACACAACTCCTCATTATTTCACAATACCTCTTTTACTTCTTGGGCTAAAATTTAAAGGAAAGGAAATTACTATTTCTTTTACCAAGTTCTCCTCTGTTCACTTCCTACTCTCTTAAATATGATTGTGTGTAACTTTTATTTTATTTATTTAAATTTTGTAGAGTATGAAGGGAAAAAGTAAAAGTAGTCATGACTTGCTGAAGGATGATCCACATCTAAGTTCAGTTCCTGCTGTTAAAAGGTGAGTGCAATAGTTCTAATCTGCAAGAAATATTTCAGACATTCACTATGTTAGATCTCGTTGGCATATGGCATTTTTATTTTATCCATTGCTTTTCTGTATATGTCTCTTCTTCCAAGTCATAGTTCTCGCCACACAAGTTTTTCTGCGTAAAACTATTTTTTCATTAAATTCGAGTCTCTGAAAGTGTGTCAATTTTTTTTCCAGCCCCCTCTCAGAATGTATTTGGTGAGGAGAACCTTCTTATTGACTTGGAGCACTTCATAAAATCTTGGCCTTTGTGATGCCTTTAAACAGATTTGCCTGAATGCACGTAGTACATCATACATTTGTAATATTATACATATTTGCAGTTTGGAAAACTGAATATTGAAAGATTATATTATTACTAATATAAATACACTACTAATCTGTATTCTTTGAAAGATTGCCTGTTAATTAGTAATAAATATTTTTTGATTGGTGAATGATGAAGATAGGTTGGAGACCGAACAGTTTAGGAACAGAGAGTAATAGAGAAGAATCCCAACAACAACAGAAGATAAATATACAATTACAGAGAAGCCTTGCCCAGAGGCCAACTACTCACATATTAGTCCAGGAATGGTTTACATGGGCAGTCACTGATGCTCATGAATAAGGAGAGTTTGCATTTTTGGTTTTACATTTCACTCTAGTGTATCCAGTAGTTGAAAAATCAACAGACAGCATTGTTTTGCTTTTCTGTTTTTATAATATAATTCTTTTGATTACAGTTATTGCTTTCAGGAGCTACTGTTTTCACACTTATTCAATTACGTTTAGATGATGCATCATACTACTTCAGTTTTGCCCAAATTGGTCTCTTGGGCTGCCATAATTTGTCTAAGGGATTACACACACCGTCTTTCTCCACCTGCCCTTTTTGCTCTTCACTTGAGCCAGAATTGCTTGGTTTAAGTATGAAGTGCTCCTTCATATTCCCAGCAAACAGACATATTGCTGTTTTGATTTAGAGATCTTGTGTCGGGCTCAATAAAACTACTTATCCCTTAGCATTGTGCTTTATTACAGGTTTATTCCATATTTTTTCAAGCTTTTCTAATTAGCAGGTATGACAATCAAATGGTGGGAAAATATGATCAACTGATAATATAAGGATGAGTATGAAATTGGTGGAGTTCTTGCATACTTTCAGTTAGATAATCTAAGTGAATTCTTGTTTATGGTACTACCATACTTGCTTTAAATACTACTCTTATGTGTGTTTCAACAGAGTCAAAGTACTTTAGAAAAGAAACTACTGTTTTATGTGAACTGTTTTCTTTTTTTTCCTTAGTGAAAAAGCAAATGAAGAGAGGGATTCAGATGAGGTGAGTGACACTTCTTCTGTAAACAGAAAGTTTTAACTCACTGTAGATACTCATTCTGTGTTTCATGTGAATAATTGTTCTTAAGGATGAGGTAATATTCTGAAGATGTAGTTTGCAGGAGGATTTTGACAGTGGGTTTCAGATTAAACTAATCAAACTGTTAAAGTTCTTAAGTTTTTCTGCCAGTATGAACCAATTCAGCAGGGTGAAATATGACCCTGACCTGCAACACACTGCCTCCTACAATCTTCAGACTATTGCCTGAACATTTCTGTCAGTAACTTAAGCATGTGGCAGACAAAGCCCCCCTCAGAGAAAAAATTATATAATGAAAAAAATTACTAATGCAGTCCAATATGCTGTTAGCCTTCTTGACAATAAGGGCGCACTGTTGACTCATATACATCTACTGGTCCACTATAACCTGCAGAGCTGGTGATCTCCTCATAGAAGGCAATCGGGTTGGTCAGGCATGACTTGCCCTTGATGAATCCATGCTGATGGTTCTTGATCACATTCTTCTCTTCCAAATGCATCAAAATAGATTTCCTCGAGGATCTGCTCCTTGATTTTACTGGGAACTGAGGTACAGTTGACCAATCTGTAGCCTGTCAGATCCTCCTCCACCCCCCTTAATTTTAAAGATGGGCACTATATTTGTTTTTTTCCAGTTATCTGAGACCTTCTCCAGTCTCTGTGAGTTTTCAAAGATAATGGTCATGGCTCTGAAATCACACTAACCAACTCCCTCAGATGCATTGCATCTGGCCCCATGGACTTACACCTTTCCAGCCTTTCTAAATAGTCCTGAATCTGTTCTTTCATCACTGAAGGCTGCTCACCTCCTCATTCTGTGCACTCCTGTGCAGCAGTCTTGGAGCTGACCCTGTGAGTGAAGACAGAGGCAAAAAAAATTGAGTACTTCAGCTTTTCTTATATCATCTCACACTAAATTGCCTCCCCCATCCTGCAAGGGGCTCCCAGTTTTCCTGAACTCCATCTTGTTACTAATGTACCTGTAGAAACCTTTTTTAATTCATCATGTAAATTCCAGAACCTTTTGAGGACCTGTGGTGGAATACCACCCAGTCAACTTAAAGGCTAGACAATTTGACATAAGTCCTATATCATCTTATTTCTTGCATTAAGCTCATCAAATGGGTTCTGCTGTATAATTCCTCCTAAGTGCTCTGTTCAGTACCATATCCTCTATCACACAAGTTACATATGAGTGTGTATGTCTGAACAGGTAATAAATAATGTATTATATGAGAGAGATTGCATACAGTTCAGAAAATGTGAAATTTAAAACTACAAAACCAGTGAAGATTCTGTCAGTGAAAAGGTAGAGGGAGGTGTACATCAGTGCCTCTGTCTTTTTGTTCTAGTACAGTGGTCACCACCCTTTTTTTTTTTTTTTTTTTTTTTCTAGTGCAGTGGTCCACAAATTCTCCACCTCCTCCAAAGGGGGTTGGATATGGGGCGATGGTCATGGTCAGGGTCTGTTTGGGAGTGGGGCCACAGTTGGGGTCTGCAGTCAGGTCCAGGAGCGAAGCTGGAAGCTGGGCACAGGGGCAGTGAACTGAGGTAGAGGCTAAAACCAAGTTGGGAGTTGGTGATGGAGGCTGTGGTTTGGCCCGGAGCAGACCGTGGGGCAGAGGGACTGAGTGGCACTCCCTTCTTACCCCTACTAGTTTGGGGATCCCTCCTCTTGTATCCTTAGAGACATCTGAAACAATTGGACTCAGTAGTTTAGTTCTTTTTTGCAGAGTTATTTTAGTTTGTCTATTAACTCTCTTGGACATAAACAGTTGGTGTTATAGAACCTGGGCATACCTAATTGATGCTGTAGCATTATTTTATTGGTTTTGAAGTACATAAGTTTTCAGTCCAAGTTATTAGCCACTATTTTAGTTGTAAATTAAAATAATAAAATACAAAGAAATTTAGATCATTCTCCTTGCACAGCCTTTTCCAGCAAGGGAAGACTTAGTGTGGCTGTGTAAGATTGCCCTTGTCACTCCATCAGCATGTGTCATCTCTAACCCACCCATGTTATTACTTGAGTTGAATGGTTAGTTTAGTTTCCATGACAATTCATTTGTTGTCTTCTCTGTTGTGTATACTAATCGTGATGTAGATTCTTGCCCACTAAAGTGTGGTTTGAAACTGAGACTCTGGAACAACATTAGAAAAAAAAAATTTTTTTTTGCATACCTCGTTAAAAATGTATTGACTTGCAATTTTAAATTCTATTTGTGTATTGCTGATAACAGGGACAGTCAAAAGTTTCTCTAGAATAAAACATATCTTAAATAGAGAGATTTTTATGTAGAACTACGTCCCCTTCCATTCAGGACTGCATAACAGTCCTGTGTTATGTAATACACAGTAATTGTTCACATGGAAAATTAATATTAAGGAAATATGTAATTTGTCTTTCAATGACATTTAGAATCTCTGAATTTGTGAAGACACCCCATATGTTATGACTAGTTGGCTTTGAACAGACCCCAAGGAGTCCAAAGGCCACAGTTTAAGAATAATGATTTAGGATATTAGATAGTGTGGGGGTTTTTTTGTTTGGTTTTTTTTTTTTAAGCATCTCTTATTTGTGCTATAGTGCTGAAAAATGTATCTTTTATTGGTACTATTGGTTTACCTAAGTTACTTCTGAAAGATGGAAAGTATGTGGTCATCTGTATGGATAGGTCATATTTTGAGGTGATTACAAAATATTTATATAAATGTGCATATAAATTATAAAGGTATGCATTAGCAAGTTCTCAGCAAGAGAGCTTTATCTCCAACTTAAAAGGTCCTCTAGTAAAATAGAGCTAAAATTGAAGCCTTCTGTTTAAATCAATGCAGGAAGAAGAGGAGGAGAATGACAATAGTGATAGTGAAGAAGGTGAAATGGATAGTGAGGAGAAATATCAGATAAAACAACAAATAGCCAAGAAACTAAGAAAAGATAAAAATGAAAATGCTAAACTACCACTTAAAGAGGAACCAGAAATGGAGAAGAAAACAACCAGCCGCAGGTAAGCAACATGAAGCTTTTTCCTGACTTGTATTTATTTGTTTTCAATAAAATGTTTAATTGCTCACCTTTAGCATTGTTTCTACTGTACAGAAAGTTTCATATTATATTTGAATTACTGTAGTTAAAAGTCTAATTTCCTCTCCCCCCAAGAATTTATTGCTTATTTCAATAGTAAGCACATTTCTTAATTTTTCATCTTGCAGTTGAAATAAGTGTTTGATTTACTGCAGGAATAGTTTTAATGTAATTATATAATTTATATTAATTTTGTATGTGATTTTGTTCTTTCCACTTATAAATATAAACTAGCTGTGTTAAAAATCATGGCATTTGTAACTTTGCTGATGTCTTTCTGATACAGTAGTTTGCTGCTCATTTACCATACTGAAAGAATTCAGATATGTGATGCAGTCAGAGATGATGATAGAATATTGTAAGATGTAGTAAGCTAATCAAAATGTATAATTAGTCTGCTTCATGAGACGGTGTTGTGTTTTTTAGCTAAAAACTATGAAGTATGAGTTCTGCCAATTTACCTCGTCACTGAAATGTTAAACTCCAGTGATCTGTAGTGATCTCTACCGTTAACATTGTTTCTTGTGTCGCTTTGAGGAACTCATTGTTCTTTAATTATTTAACCCTGTTCAGTCATCTGTCTTGATTGATCCAAAGATGGTGAAACAACTTTAAAAATAGTGTTTCTTGAAACAGCTGCATCTGTGTATTGAGTTTGCAATATAGCTATTTAAATAACTTACATTTGAAAGTGACGTTGGCTGTCCACAGAGTAAGGTAACAACAGTTTGAGAAGAAGGGCACTATCAGTGCAAGAAAGATGCAGTTTAAATGTCATTCCTAACTAAAGCACCCACAAATATCATTTTTAATGGTAGTTTTTGGCTACTAAGACACTTTTTTCTTTTAGAAGTTGAAAGTTGTATAGCTGGCAATGGCAGTCCCCTCAAAGAATCATGGAGTATTAAGGTTGAAATGGACCTCAGGAGGTCCTCTAATCAACCTCACGGTCAAAGTAGGACCAGTCTCAACTAAATCATCCCAACCAGGGCTCTTTTAAGGCCTAGCTTGACAATCTCTAACTATGGAGATTACTCCAGCTCTCTAGGTAACCCATGCTTGTGCTTTACCATCTTACTAGTGAAAAAGAGTTTTTCCTAATATCTAGCCTAGACCTCCCCCCCGCCCCGTTGCAGCTTGAGAACACTGCTGCTTATTGTGCCACCACTGAAAACAGCCTAGTTCTATCCTCCCTGGAACACCCTTCCCCCTCTTCTGGTAGTTGAAGGCCACTATCAGATCCTCCCTTTTTCTTCTCTTCTGCATACTGAACAAACCCAGTTCCCTCAGCATCTCTTCCGAAGTCATGTGCTCTCACTCTCTCGTCATTTTTATTCCTCTCTGCTATACTCTCTCCAATTTGTTCACATCCTTCCTGTTGTGGGGAGCCAAAACTGAACACAGTACTACAAAAGTGGTCCCATCAATGCCAGATAATCATCTCCCTTGATCTGCTGGCAATGCTCTTCCTATTGCAGCCAAACATGCATTAGCCTTCTTGGCAATAAGGGTAAGCTGTTGACTCCTCTTCAGCTTCCTGACCTTTTCTGACCACTGTAACCCCCAGGCCCTTTTCTGCAGAACTGCTGCTTAGCCAGTTGGTCCCCATTCTGTAAGTGGTACATGGGATTCTTCTGTCCTAAGTGCAGGACTCTGCACTTGTCCTTGTTGAATCTCATCAGCCTTTTTTTGGCCCAATCCTCCAATTTACCTAGATAACTCTGTATCCTATGCCTACCCTCCAGCATACCTATCACTGTCCCCAGCTTAGTGTCATCTGTAAACTTGCTTAGGTTGCAATCCATTCCATCCTCTAGATCATGGATGAAGATGTTGAATGGATTTGGCTCCAGGTCCAACCCCTGAGGCTCTCTATTCGTTACTGGCTGCCAGCTGCATATCAAGCTGTTCATCAGTAGCTGCTGATCTTGATGACCTAGCCAGCTTCTTGCACACCTTAAACTACATTCATTCAATCCATACTACTTTAACTTGCTGGCAGGAATACTGTGGGAAACGGCATCAAAAGCTTTGCTAAAGTCAAGATATCTTAAGTCCACCACTTTCCCCACATTCACAGAGTCAGCAATCTCATCATAGAAGGCAATCAGATTGGTCAAACATGACTTGTCTTTGAGAATCCATGCTGACTGTTCCTGATAACCTCTGAGTGCCTCAAAATGGATTCCTTGAGGATCTGCTCTCTGATTTTACCAAGGACGGCGGTGAAGCTAGCCATTGTCTGGTTCCCAGATCTTCCTTTCTCTTTTTTAAAGCTGGACACTATATTTGCCTTTTTCAAATTTTTGGACCCCCCCCCCCAATTGCCACTAGTGTTTAGAGATGATGGCCTACAATCACATAACTGTTCTACAGTCACATTAGCCAACTACCTCATTACCTTCAGATACTGACCCATGAACTTGTTCATGTTCAGCTTTTTTAAATAGCCTGAACCTTCTTTCACCACTGAAGGTTCTCATTTCTTCCCCATCCTGTGCTGCCCAGTGCAGCAGTCTGGGAGCTGACCTTGTGATTGAAGACAGAGGCAGAGAAAGCACTGAGTACTTCAGCTTTTTCCATATCATCTGTCACTAGGTTGCCTCCCCCATTCGGTATGCTTCTTCACAGACACCCTTATTAACCTGGTGAGGAGGGCTTTAAACTAAGTTCACCAGCTGACAGTGACCTAAGCCCAGAAACAAGTGGTGAATTGGGGTGGCAGGAGGAAGCACAAAGAGGAGAGTGCAACTGGGAGGGAGGACTCTTCATTCATGATAAGATTATAGGGCAATTGATTAATTAGCTTAGTACCTGTACATGAATGCAAAAAGCCTTGGGAACAAACAGGAGGAATTGGAAACTGAGATACAATCAAGGAACTATGATGTAACTAGAATAACTGAGACTTGTTGGGGGTAACGTGAGTGGAGCACTGTGAATGAGTATACATTATACAAGGAGGACATGCAGGGGGAAAAGGTAAGAGAACAGTATGAGTGCTCAGAGCTCCAGGATGAAACTGTAGAAAAGTCTGATGAGGTTCTCCAGGTTAAGTTTAGAAGTAAGAACAACGGGGCTGGTGATGTGGGGGATGTCTGGTATAGGCACCAGACCAGAAGGATGAAGTAGATGAGGCTTTCTTCAGACAAGTAATAAAAGTTTACAGATCACCAGCCCTGATTCTTGGGGGGGGGGGTTATGTCCTTTGCCCTGTCAGTCTGCTAGGAGAGCAATATAGCAGTTGTACAGACAATCCAACACGTTTTTGTAGAGTGTTGCAGTAAGTTATTGGTTCAAGTGCTGGAAGAACCAATTTGGGATCCTTCTTCTAAACAGGGAATTGCTGAGGAAGTAGAAATGGATATCAGTCTGGGCAGCAGTAACCATGAGATGGTGGAGTTCAGATTCCTGTCAAAAGGAAGAAAGGAGAACAGCAGAGTATAGGCCCAGGACTTCAGACAAGCAGACTGCTCCCTCAGGGAGCTGATTGGCAGGATCCCCTGGAGGCTAATAGGGAGAAAGGAGTCCAAGAAAGGTGACTGCATTTTAAATAAAATGTATTGAATCTGCAGGAACAAACTGGCCCTCTGTGTAGAAAGAATAGCAAACATGGCAGGAAATCAACTTGACTTAGTAAAGCCTTCAGTGAGTTTAAACACAAAAAGGAAGCTTACAAGAAGTGGAGGCTTGGTCAGGTGACTAGGGAGGAGTAGGAAAATACCATTTGAGCAAGTAGGAGTGAAATAAGGAAGGCATAATCACAACTGGAGCTGCAGATAGCACAGGGTGTGAAGGGTAATGAGAAGGGTTTCTATAGGTAAGTTAGAAACCAGAAGGAGATCAGGAAAAGCGTGGGCTCCTTACTAAATGGGGAAGATAAACTAGTGACAGATGAAAGAATGGGAAAAACTCAAAATAGCCAAATATTTATTATGTTTACTATAGTATTATTATTTGGACATTAAACTAAAATGAATTTTAAATGTAAATTGACAAAACTGTTCAGAATGTTTTCCTTATATCTTGTCTTAAATATTTATGACATGTTTTTTGTAATAGATTATGTTCCATGAAGTAGCAAAAGCAAATTTTTTAAAATGACACACAGGAGAATGTTGTTCATTAATTTTTGTTCAGTGACAGTCAACGTGTATTTGATTTATATAACCAAATAAAAATGTGTTCTTTTTGAACTAAAATCATCCAGTTTGACTCAAATCATATTTAATTGGCACCTCGGAGAAAGTCACCTTCCCATTATTTTGAGGGTGAGGGGATCTAAAACTTTAAAGATACAATGGTTTAACTTTCAAATAAAAGTTCATTTAAACTATAGATTTATTTTACAGTTTCATTTCTCTTGATTTTCAGCAAATTTTCAGTAAAATTGTCCTGCATCAAAAGACTACTCAGTGAGACTGATGTAAATTCTATGTGTTCAGTAAGAATTCTCTTCACCCTCTCCCCCCATCCAGGGCTCATTGGATACATAAACAATATCTGAAGATTTACACTCAAACTTATTGCAGGTTCTATTAAAGGAGAAGTACTTGAATTTTCTTTCTTTCAGGAAAATTTGTCAGGTTGACACACCTAGCTGACTCATTGTTAAATCCTTTAGCCTTTTTATCTTAAATCTTTATCTGTTCCACATGAAGTAGCCACCCCAGAGCTGGAAACATCAAAGGGCATCTCTTCATTTTTCTGAAACAATATCTGTTTGGATATAATGAAAGAAAACAAAGAAGGTCTTTAGACTAGATATGAGGATGCTGGGAGGAATCTTTATGTCCTATGTTCAGCCTTGGAGAGGTGCTATGCTGGGCATGATTCTATCAGTGTAAGCATTAGTGGACATAGATATGTATCTACAATTTTCATTAAGGTCTTGTAGCATTAAACTCTAGAATCAGTCATTTTCTAATTGATAGGAGTCTAACATTCTGTGATGTGGAACTCAGAGACATGCCACTGTTCAGTTCAATTTCAGCTCTGTTAACCTCAGGTCCCAGTGTAATGATATGGTGAGTCGATTATCTTATTTGATGATTCTGTCTTCAAGAATGAATTCCTCACATAAATGTACTGGAAATAAGTGCTATGATAGTCTCCTGAGATTTCTCCACCTAGTCTAGGCCAAGCTTCAGTTGTTTAGAGCAGGCAGTGCTGCAGGAGTTGTCTGTCCACGAACAGGGAGTGGAATAAGCAGTGCATGACTTCAGTGGGAGGTTCTGGTAGCATTTTGGTGGGCCAAGAAACATCTGGTATCTATCAGTTATTCACCTCATCAGACATTTTAAACATGCAAGTAGAATGTTTGAGCTTTCAAAGTAATTTATTCAGAATAATGGCTTCTAAGTAGGGTAATGTTTCTAGCAAATCTAGTCAGTTTGCTCTGTCTTCATGTTTTTTAATAGAAAATCAATTTTACAAGTTAGAAAGCTGAATGGAGAAATCAATTTGCTAACTATAGACGCTTTCAGAAATTAATGGCATCAGCACCCAAGTGGCACCATCCCCTGTAAATATAATATACCAAACAGTGAAGCTACTTTTGGTTGCTTCAGTGTGTGCTGGAACTTTCAGTATACAGATCTTCTGACTTGGAGTATCATCCACTTCAACATTAGTATTAAAGCCTAAGAGACAAGGATTCTGTTGAGTTGCCTGTATCTTTGGTGTATGAAAGGGAAACGCTGATGTCTCAGTCTTTCAGGAGCTCAGGCTACTAAGTTCAAAATAGCTGGTTGCATCAAAAACATAGTTCCAGATAAAAGAAAATTTCAGCCTCATGCATCAGCAATCAAATTCAGTTTTAGAATTCCGTCAAGTTGGCCTTAAGAATATCAAGCCTCTGCCTGTTAAAGGCTTGAGAGGATCAGCTGGAGATTTTGTGTTTGTTGAGAGAGATCTCTTTCTAGTCTAATGGTTCTTTAGAATAGTGAATCATAAAACCATTTCTTTTTAGATACATTTGTTTTCATCCTGTAGGTGGAGCTCGGGTACTACACATTTATAAATACAGCAGTTGTTTATTTTTTGTACTTTTTATTTAGATTGCATATGCTATGCAGCCACAATATAAAAATAAAAGTAACACAGATGCATTCGTTATATATAGGAGCAGAGAGCATAGGGCCATGGAAAAAAATTTTTAAAGTCCCAACATTGCAGGAATAGGTCCACTCATCCATATGGAATTAAATTTCTCAGAGGAAATCTGAAGAGCTTCTTATGACTCAGGATAACTTTTTGGGGTGGAACACAAATAAAGAATATTAAACAGAATGACTTTCCTATTCCAGTTCTGATGATTAAAATCTCATGGTGTTTTTTAAATAGGTAGAAGTGTTTCATTTTAGTATTCTGAGTCAAATGTTTTACTTCACATTCTGAAAGTTTGTAATTGCTGTATACTTAATTGCTAAATGGACATTACATGTCTGTTTCCCCTGAAATGGCTGTATTTCTATGCCAACTGAAATTATTTGAATATAGCACTTCCAAATCTCTTGCTTTAAAATATGGATAACATTTTGGGGTCCTGAAAGGAACCACCAAAATGTATGTCATCAATTTTGCTGTTAATGAAGAGTATAGTCTCTGTATTAAGACAACATTATGCTGAAGAGCATGTATAGTGACTGGGCTACAAAGGAGTTGAAAAAAATGTTTGAAATTCTTATATAATGATATCTGAAAATCAGATGGAAGGTCTAATATCTCTGAAATTAACCACACAGATCTGAAGGCTGGTGATGGGGTGGATGTTTCCTATTTCTGTTCTTAGTCCTGTCCTATAGACATTTGAGCTGAATATTTTTAAAAAATTAACTACATTTTTTCCTCTTGGATTACAACAAGACCAGTACCTTGATGTCTAAAAGCTATTATCTTACTAATAGACTTTTGTAGCCATTGTTTCTTGTACTGTCTTAACTCTATGTCTGTACCCTTCCATTCTGTCTTGTCTTATACTTAGATTGTAAGCTTTTTGGGGAAAGAACAATCTGTTTGTTTGTACAGCAGCTAGTACCATAGGGATCCTGGTCCAAGGCTAGAGTTCCGAGTTGTGAGGTACTACACAAGTTCTTTTGTATGGTGTGACAGATGAAACAAACCTATTACATGTTGGTTGACTGATGCCAGATCCTCGGGCAGCAAAAGCTAAATGCCAGTTTGTGATTCGATTCAGGAGGAATTTCACTCCTGCGCGCTGGAATGACACACTACAGCTTATGTTCTGACACTCCTCCTTTGCTGTGCCAGCTCACATACTCTTGAACAAGAGTGTCACTTACCTTTTACTACACGTGGATGATCAGTGTCACCAGGGAGCTCAAAACTATATCCATGTAGAATGGACTCAAATGGAAAAGAGTGTAATACACTAAGTAAGGATTTGTCTATACTGAAAATGCTTTGTCGATCCCCATGGATTGACCTAGCAGGATCGATTGAGTGGCCAGTGTAAATCCACTCAGTCGATCACAGAGCTGCTTTCCCATTGACACGATAACTCCACCCCTCCAAGTGGAGTAATACAGCATTGATGGGAGAGCATTACCAGTCAATGCAGCCGAGTGGGGACAGCATGTTAAGTCAAAGTAACTAGGTTGACAGGAAATATGCATTCTGTAGCATGCAAATTGTGTATCTCCTGTTGATTCAGCCCCACAGTGTAGACTAGGTCCAAATTCAGGAGTTTTATTACTATACTTGTCTCCTTATGCACTTGATTATAGATTCTGGACCATGCTCCACAAACTCCTCTCTGTCTTGTCCAAAACTGCCACAGCTGGGCACCATCTTGGCCTAGTTTGCTCCCTGTACTGTAACTGATGGGCAGGATTGCAAACAACTCATGCTGTAGGAGAATGCCCAGTCTGTCATCTGGAAGCTGGTTTACAATGTCTAGCACCCCTGGATAGATGGGCTGTCCTCTGGTTATGGATCCAGAGCATAAAGCTTTGATGTCTGTGAACAGAAGAAAGAATAAAATATTCTTTTTCTAGAATAAGAGCATTCACACATAAAATTAATTAGAAATAGTTAATCTGCTTTAAATTAACACTCTGGTTTCTTCTGGATTAATTGTGTGCAGACAAAACCCTACCGTCTCACTAATTTGTATATTTTAACAGATTTCAGTGTGCTGAATTATTCCTGTATCAAGCACTTTGGGAAACAGTATCTTTTTATTACATACCAACATCTTTTAAAAAGAATGAGATAGACAAGATGAATAGCTAATGTGAAAGTTGAACAGACAAACGCATTGAAGAAAGAATGCCATTTGCAAACTGTGAGAGGAAGTGTTTCTTTATCTAGTAGTTGAATGGGTGAAGAAAATGGCAAATAAGGTATATTCTTTCAGAGCTCAGCCACAGCTTAGTTCATATCTATTTATCCATTTCATTACCATCTAAAATTACAAAAGTCAGATTTAAGCTCCTTGGGAGAAATTGCTAATACTGGTATAGGGTAGCTGTAGAAGAACAAGTATCTGATCCTTCCAGCATCTAAAGCAGTAAATTTTCAGCAGTAATTTTTTAGAATAAAATATCTTTAATCAAATATTGCACATATGTTTTAATAATTGATAATAGTTGTTAAAGAATTAGTGTCACTATGGAAATACATGTCTTTTTGTTTTTCAATTTGATAAAATCTTGAGTCTAAATGGTGAGATGATAGAATTCTGCAATTAGCTCAGTAAAGATAATCCTACACAAGGTTGTTTGCTTTTAGAGTTTGCAGATATTTTAGTTAACTTTTGTCTTTAGGGTCTTTTGCCATATTTTGTTACATTCTTTTTATACCTTATTTTACTGTTTCGTGAAATCAGTAGTCATACTTTCAAAAGAGTTATCAATTAATTTCTCTTTTTTTTTTGGTTCAATTTGTGATGTTTGGGCCTTATCATTCTTACTTTTTTCACTCTCTCTCTTTATTGAGTATTCTTTCTGGAAAGGCGGTTTTGATATTTTAGTTAACTGAGCAGATGAGAACGTTTTCCTATCTGAGGAACAGTAAATCAGGTAAATTGTGTAGCTTCAATTTTATTTAGATTCTTATGCAGGTTCCCCATCAAGGCACATTCTAGACATATTTATTTCTAGAACAAATAAGTCATTAGATAATTAACAGTGTTAGCTTTATTGTTAATCAAATTTATAAATATTAAAATAACAGATTTAAGTTGGTAAGCTTTTTCATTTTTGTGAGCAAACTGAAATTAACAGCTTTTGGTACAGCTGTCTATAACGTATGAAACTTTGTTGTTGGCCCTTTGTCCTGATCTCCAACTTTTGCCAAGTCCTTTCATTGGCAGAGACTGTAACCATGCCTGGGTTTTGTGAAATGGACATCATCTGTATGATATTATTAAAACTACCAGATTCATGTTGCATATAAACATAAAAAAATTGAAATATATATCTCTAAGATCATTGTATTACTACAAAAGATTAACTCATGAACTCTCTGTGACAGTTGCCAGCCACGGCCTACTACACTCTCTTGTATTTTAGAATACTTCAACTCTCTTCTGTTCATCTTTTTGTTATCGTGGTGCCTGGAATTTTTTATTGCATTTTCTTGTTGCTGCAGACCTGTATCTGTAGGTGGATTGCTTGGTACTTGCATTTCAGTGCTGTCAGGAAGGTTTTGTTTAAAACCAATTCAGAATGTTTGTGTTAACATGGAATGAGATGTGATATTCATCCCATGTGTGCTCACCAAGAAATACATATTTGCACTGTGGTATGAATTACTGTTAAAGATGCATCTTTGTGCTCTGTTTATGTGAATTGTGTGTTCTCTTAAACTGAGTTTCCTACATGCTCAGTAACTGCATAATTTATTGACACTGTTCCCTTCCCCTCTCTGGAAGAATGATTAAGTGCCAATGACAGATGTTTGTGCTACCGTTTTAAACCAAACAAGCATACAAAGTTATTTAAACAAACTAGAATTGTGAAGTTTTCTAATTAAATACAAGCTTATAACTGTTAGTTATTTACTGTAATAGAAGAAAGGCAAAGTGAATAATACAATTTTCATTTATTTAACTTCCTGGGTTCCTGGATGATGTATCCACAACTCATTGAAATCAGTATGAGTCTGTCTTTTGACTTTAACCAGTAGCTCCCAACCTTTTTTTCATTAGTGGACTACTACATCATCATCAAAAGCTTTTGCGGACCACCATCCTGCACTCTCCAGCCCTGAGTCCCTTACTGTGCTGCTGTACCCCTGCCACCCTGCATTCCACAGCCACGAGCCCCCTACCACACCAGCTGTCTGCATTTCCCACCCTGCAGACCACATTCAGTGCAGCCCTGCACTCCCTGGTCTCCATTGCCTTACCATGCCCCTGTCTGCCACAGCTCTGCACTCCCCAGCCGTGAGGCTTTTAAGCCCTACCCTCAGTTCCTCTGCTCTTTCCAGCCACAAGCCTGTTACAACCCCCCCTCTATCCCCTGTGGCTCTGCACTCTCTGCCCTGTGCTCCTGTCCTCTGCAACCCTGTGCACCCAGGCTCCAGCTGCACTTTCCCTATCTGTTCCCCTGCAGACCACCTGCAGTGCCCTTGCAGGCCACCAGTGGTCTGCAGACCACAGGTTGGGTATCGCTGACTTAATGCTATATTTAATACACAGCCTTAAACAGGTGTTTTAATAACAAATAAGAAAAAGATTAGAATTCTCTGCTAGGAAATAAATTTTCAGTTCCTGGAAGTAACTGCTATAATAAAGCAAAAATTATACAGTTAGGTTATGTTAAAATTGAGTTATTAGTTTCTGAGTGTACTCTGCTCTGCATTGAAAATGGGTCTGTAGTAACTGTTATGATCTTGCCTATATTTTTGTAGAGAGGAGCATAAATTTTATTGCACAAAACCAAGCTCTGATTCACCACAAAATGATTTCTGCCCCGTTTCATTCACTGCTTCATAATGACTTTTGTTTAAATTTTTTTATCTTTGCACACATTTTGCTTTGATTGGAGCATGCTGCACAGTGCAATATGAAAACATTGAGAAAACAAAGCTACTTTTGACCATTAACTTGCATTATGTCTTTGCAGTATAGCCTCACTGAAGTTAGGATTTTGAGATAGAATGTATCCATCTGTTGTAGAGAATGTCTTGGAAATTTTCCTATAAATTTAGTCAGTTTGTACTGTAATGGAAGAGCTTTATGTGGTGTATAGTGTACTGTAAGTTTTATATTGTAGACTATATGCTTTATATCGCTGGTTCCTGATCCCTGGCCTGTTGGCCAAAAGTGGCCTGTGGAGCCTTTCAGAATGGCCTGCACTCCCCTCACGCTGGCTGTGAAGTGGGTTGTAGCTACTAGCCTCCTGCCTGGTCCTGGTGCACAGGAGACTGCCACCTGACTCCAAGCTGGAGCGTGGGAGGCTGTACCTTGGTTACTGGCTTTGAGCTGTGGTGCAAGTGGCTGTGACCCTGGGATGTGGGCTAGCCCAATTTATGGGGCAGGGCAGTTGCTGATAGGCTCCCAGCCAGGGAGTGGGAGGCTGCCACCCACCTGGGACTGGGTGGGACACTGGCAGCTGCCACCCAATTTTCCAGAACTTGGGCAGCTGCCACCTATCTTTATCCTAGCCTATGGCAGTGGGAAGCACTGGGTCCTGGCTGGAGCCAGATGGAGGAGAACAGTAATCTCCCATCCCCCTGGCTGCAGATGAGAGACAGTGAATAGGGACTGCTGGAGCACAGGCTTCCCTGCTATATGCAGGGGTACAGGAGATCTTCCTTGCTGAACTCCTTCCTACTTGCTGCAGCAGGGGAGAGGAGGATAGTGGCATGGACTGGTGGCCTTTTAGGTTTATAAAAATCATATTTGCTGCCCCTGAGCAAAAAAGGTTGGGAACTACTGCTCTATATTCTCTTTAAGGTTGTGTGTCTACATAGCCTGTGGCAGCAAACTGTCCAGCTCGTTTTGATAGACTTGGGGTGACAGGACTCATGCTAGCACTCTAAGAAGAGCTGTGTAGATAGTGCTTTGAAGTTGTGGCTTGGACTTGAGGTCATTGGTTTGAAAAGTTGCAGTGCAAACTTCAGAGCAGACTGAGCTCCAGCCCAAACCTCAACTTCAAAGTGCTCTCTACCATTATTTTTAGCATGTTAGCACAAGCCCTGCTAGGTCAAGTTTGTCAACCCAGGCTGGGACACTTGCTTCCATGAGCTGTGTAGGCATACACTGAGAAGTGACTGTCACTGGGACACTGCATTTGGCAGTCCACAGGATGAAACTCATGTGGGCTGCTGAGAGAATATTGTTGGTTGAATTTTCTCTGCACTGAAACTCCTGTCACTGGAGATCAAGTCTTAACACTTTTTGGATGCTTTGTAAGGAGGGTGATCGTATTGCAAGTGTGTAAAGTCAGGACAGGGTGGGGAGTAATAGATGTCCGTATAAGACAAAGCCCCGAATATCAGGACTATCCCTATAAAATTATCTGTCAAGATGTAGGATGACCATAATTAGTAAGTGGTTTTGATGATAATCTAGCTTTTTAAAATATATATAGATATGCTTCCCTGATCTTGCAAATATAACCTCTTATCTAGATAGAGCTTCAATTTCCTTGACCCTTGTGTTCAAATTCCTATAGATGTTGTCATCCATTCCACTGCAGGCATAATCAAACTTAATGGAAACATAAAGCTGAGTACCATCTGCGTATGACTAACTGGAGAATCTCATCTTAGTGTCACTGTAACATAAAAAAGTAAAACAACAAATAAGTTCACTTTGGTGTTAAAAGAAAATAAAAAAGATTTCTGCCTCTGTATGATCATGGAATCAAAGATTGCGTCATAATATATATGATCCAGGGGGCCAAAGAAAGGATGTACAGGTGACCTTAATTTTTCCAATTCTTAATTTTGGGGTGCTTACTTTGAAATCTTGTTGATGGTCTTTTAATATGTTTTTTCTTTTGTGTATAATTTCCTAGGTTTGTATGAAAAGAACCTGCAACTAGTGTAGTGGCTAGCATCTCTGCTTAATATGCAGATGGTCCTGGGTTCAAGTCCCAGGGGGTTGGACTCGATGATCTCATGAGGACCCTTCGAACCCTATGATGCTATTCTATAAGTGTGTTGACACACGCTCAGTTCATCAACACTATCAGAACTTTAGATCCACTGCACAGGCACCTGCCACTGCAGAGAATGGCATAACTGATAACAATAGTAGCTTGTCATCCTCTGTGTGGACCTATACTAGACACACAATTAGCGAATGAGTTTCACAGATATTTGTTGACATCAGGTGAATGGTGAGACACAGGAATCTTGTGTTCCATTCCAGATTCTGGAGAGAAATGTGCTCTAGTGGCCTCAGACTCTTGTGCCTGTTTTTCTCAAGTCTCCCTGCCCTTCTAGCCTATCTCCTTTTTCCTCTCCCTGTCCCAGTTCTGTGTCTTCCTCATTCTGGTGTGGGTGTTTTTTCCCCCACAGTGCCAGTCTTCCTCTCTGGGCTTCATGTCTGATATCCAGCCAGTCCCAGGTCCCCTCTCCAGTCTTTCAGTTCTCTCATCTGTCTCCCATTCTTCATCTCTTTCTACGAGCTCTTTGTCCAGTCCCTGTCTCCTGCCTGCCTCTGGCTTCTTATTCAAGTCTTTTTGCATAACCTCTCCCAGTTCCCTTTTGCACCCCAGCTCGTCAGATCTGTGGCCTTTTCCCATATCCCAGTGGTTTCTAGTCTAAGTTTGTCCAGATCTCCTTGTCCAGCCAATCTGTCTATCCTCAGCTTCTGGTCTGATCTCAGTGTTTTCTCCTACTCTCAGCCACCTAGCTCCTCACGTTTCTTGATCTCATTTCCTTCCTTGGTTCCCAGTCCCGGCCTTCGTGCTCAGACAGTCCCAGTCTCTCTCCCCGTTCCAGTTTTACTCCTTGTCCAAATATACCCCCTTTCCTCCTCCTGGTCTGACTTTTGTCCAGTCTTCACTGAAATTGCTCCATGCTGCCCAAGTACCTGCAGCCTGGAGCAGTCATTACAGGAAGAGTCTGGTTTCACCCCTTTAGACCTGAACTGGAGCATTCCCAATCATTCTATGTGGATGGCACATGAACAGCCTTGTCTACATGTGGGAGTTGAAATGTGTTGGAACATGTTCACTTATGTTGCAGGAGTGGTGTGGTATCTGTGCAGTCTAGTCAGCACTAAGAACTGTAAGGGTCTCAAATATGATCAGTGAGAAATAAGTCATTGAATATTTTAGCTGAACTCTAACAAGCTAGACCCTATGTCAGTTGCTATTTTTCTAAGGTTTATAATTTGCTGTTTCTGTGAAAATCCACCCATATTTGGTTAAAAGGAACATCCCTGATGCACAGGCCACCTTGCCAAATTTCAAACTCCTGAAGTGGAGGAATGCTAGGGCTGTTCAAAGAAAATCTTGCCAGAATATTTTAACCTGGTCAAGACCACCTATTTTTCCAAATTTTCACATTCTTGGACCCGACTTAACTGTTTGGCTGAAATTTCAGCCTGAGGCAGATATCCAACATGGAAAATTTCAGCCGAAATAATTAAAGTTTAGCAACATTTTATAAGCAACTGAAAATAGGGACTCATATGGGGAAGTGTTGGGCAACCTTACTAATTAGGTGGCACTACCTGCTGTGCCTATGATAAATAATTTATGTGCATTGTTGGTCAAATATTCAGTTAAACTTTAAAAATTCTGCTCTTTTGCTATCAGAAATCTTTTAGATACAAAGTAATTCAGTTACAATTTTGCACCGCCTGTTACTTGTGGACCCAGTTGGTGTCACTTGAAGAATTATTTTGATATCTTGTGTTTTCATATTAATGTGTATGTTGCATATTGTAAATGATTATCATATAGCATATAATTTTAACCAATTTTTTATTTATAAATCACCTATCAGTCCCAGATATATAAAAACAATTAGTTTTTTCAAAAACTTACACGAATAGTCTGTCACTGAGTTAGTAGAATTGCTGTGAGTAAAGGTTTATGGAAACAGGCCACTTCTGACTTGGAATTTGACAGTCAGTCAACATGCAGTATAATGTATAACAAAGGAAAGGAGGGACCATTTTGGCCAGTGAGTGACACAAAAGAGAGCAACCTTATTCTCATAAAATAGTCCCCAGAGATTTTTAATTTCCAGCATAAACAGGACTTTACTTTACAATCCTGTCCAGAAGACCCATTTGGAGTAAACTCAGATAGTGAAACTGAGCTCTGTTTAGGAGAATGAAGGACTGAGTCTACCCTGATTAGATTAGAACCTCAATTGGCATGCCTAACATTGTGCTTTCTTTATTTTAACAAATGTTTAGGCATTGAGTCAAAGTTCTGCTACCTTATGTCTTTTCATTTCTTCCCCTTTTATCTATCACTAAATGAAATCCTAATCTTGGTACTAAAAGAGTTTTTTTGTTGATAGACTTTATTTGATTTAATTTTTAAAAAGGAACACCTGGTTTTCACTGTGAAGTGAATTCAAGATCACTAACTGCAGGGTATGTAAAGTTCATTACAGGAAGCTGTGATGTTTGATTTAGCTGCATGTTTCAAAATTCCTCCACCACTTCTTTAAAAACCCTTGATTCAGTTACTTATTAATCAGTTACAAGTGATTCTCTTTCAGACCATTTAAGAAATGGGGAAGAAGATTCTTCTGTTTGTTGTGGTCAAAATTGCTCCTTAAGCAACATATAAGTTTGAGTTGCTGAGGTCTGCTCCTTTATTTTATTTTATTTTAATTCGCATCTTAAATATTTTATTCAAGAAATCCAATACTACAGAAGCGTGTAACTCAAATGTGTGTGTGGAGGGGATTGCTTCTGAACAGGTATTAGATATACTTTTTAAAAAAAATCAGTACATCTTAGTTTAAGGGTTGCATGATTCATTCATTTTGTCAAGATACTGTAGATTTTCTGTATTTACCTTATTAAAATTCATTTAAAAATCCCAGACATATTTTCTTTGTTGAGTTAATGATTGGCAGAGGCTTAAAAGCAGGCAATAGTATATTAAACACAAGCATAGATTGTTTAGGCATAAAAACTGTATCCCAGCACCGAGGTTTTTCTTGGCTCAGCATCAAAGCACATTAATAGGTATAGTGTTAGCTTAGGACAAAGACTGGACTGTTATGGTGGTATATTTCATCCTGCTGCTGCTTGGCAAGGTTTAATGTATTTTTAGGTGAAGTTTGTGTATGCAGTTGTCTAGTCACCTGGAAAAAGGATGCTTAGATGACCCATGAAAATGCAGTTAGTGTGATGGAAGGTGAGAATGTGTAATCCTTATTATATAGTGGATTGTTAGCATTGTTTTGAGGCAAGATATCATTTCAAAGTACTGCAGTGCTCTCAGTTGTTTAACTGAACATGTGATTTTGGTAATGTAGCGGGAAGGATTTAGCAGTGGTATAGCACTGCACTTTTTAATTGCTAAATGTTTATGCTCCATTTCCTTCATTTATTTCAATTGAGTTGAGTTGGATGGGAAGACAGACATTTTGAGGCTGCATATTTCTGCCATAAGAGTTCATTTCTGTAAGTATGAACAGCACATCTTAAAGCTGCATTATGGTCATAGATGACTATCTTATGAAGAAATTATACTTCCTTTACTCAGCAGATCTGCTGCCTGTGTCTAGACAGGTATGTCAAAATTTAATCTGCTATATTGTTGTTTTACACTCCTTGCTGCAATATAGAGCTAATGTAGACTCAAATCCTGATAAATTTTATATAATTATCTCAGGTTATGTCACAGCACAAGTTTAGGCTAAGAGTTTATTGCAAAATTTCAGTTGCAGAGTCTTTATTACTGGTAATGATGCATGATTAAAAAGAGCACAGCTCAATTTACAGTTGAAAGGTTAAGTTAGGTTAAGTTTGTAGTGCTGGCAGTTAGGAAGAAAAATCATGTACTTTCATGAACTGAGCAGATTTGTTTTGGAAGTCATTCCTGTAATAAACATGGATTTCCCCATGCTGCCCCCCCCCCCCCCCCCGTTATTTTTAAGACTATGCTGTTACTACATTTTAAACCTTTTATGATGCAATGACATACCGCATATTAATGATGTCCAAATGATAAATTGCAGCACCACATGATAAATTGTTGCCAAGTTCCAAAGGGACAGCCATGTTAGTCTGGTTCAGTAAAACAAGCATGGAGTCCTGTAGCACTTTGTTGGTCTTTATGTGCCACAGGACTTCTTGTTTGTTTTTATGATAAATTGTATTTATCATTCGTGTCTGAGTCTTTCTACTGAATCATCTGCCTTGGGACTATTTCTCACTTTCCAAAATTCTTATTCTAATACAGCAATCAGTAACCCCTGCCACGTGTGCCAAGACTGTTATGTGAGGCATTTGGAATGGCTTGTGGTGTCTTCTGGCATGCTGCTGAAATTGCTGCTCCTAATGCCAAAACATCCAGGGGACCACCGAGCCACCCTGGGTGGCGTCTGAGTGGTGGTGGGGCAAGGCCCCTACCCACCAAATTTGCTGTATGCAGCAGGTTTTTTCAGAGTCCACTGGCATTGGGAGATAGTTAGAGAGGTGGAGGTGTTGGCATGGTTAATCTAAAGTCATTCTTAGTCACTAATTGCCTTAATATTCATGCTGGGGAAAAAAAATTGTCCTTTCTCCAGTTCTTCTGGGTAGCAAGTTGTACAGTATATTTGTCTGTACAAAGGGTTTTGTGCAGTTTGTTTAATCTAGTGTCTTGCCTCTGACATTAATCTTCACCAGATGTTTTAGAAGAAGGTGTTAGAAGGATGCCAGAGGAGGCAGAAACAGAATTATTGGCCCACCACATAAACCTCTTCCTGATTGCCAGTTGCTATTGGTTTAGGCCTGAAGCATGAAGCTAAATATCTCTTTTACAAAATGTTAATTATCATGAATTATTATAACTCATATAATTATTCAGGCCTTTTAAAACCTAAAGTTTAGCAACGAGTTATACAATTCAATTACACTGTTAAAAAAAAATAGAATTCCTTGTATGAATTTTGACTTTCCAACCTCTCTGTCACTGAATTTCCTTTTCTTGTGTGTTATGAGACAAGAACAGAAGCTCCCAGTTTACCTCCTTTCTACTGTTTATTGTTTTATATGTTTCCCTTTTATAAGCTAAACAATCCTATTTTCACTCCCTCTTCATAAGAGGTTTTTTAGCCCCTTCACCATTCTTGTTTCCCCCTGAACCACTACTATAGCAGTATTCTCTTTGCAATGGGGTGCACAAGAGTATTCCAGGTGCAGGTGCACCATGGATTTATGTAAAGACTCTGTAATATTTTCCTTGTTGTTCACTGTCCTATTTGTTATGTAACTTTTAGATTGCAGCTCGATATTGACCAGAGATGTTCACTGGGTTGTCTTCAATGACGTTCACATGTCTTTACTTTGAAGGGATGAGTGAGATTAATAGTTGTCATCTTTTGGGAAAGACTTAACCAAAATAAGTAGTTGCTTTTTTTAAAAAGACACAGTTCCTTCCCCCAACCCTTTTCTGTTAAAACTCTAATCCTGTGCAAATAAGTAAAGTGCAGGGCAAACAATATTCAGTCCTTAATTAGTAATGGATAAAGATGCTTGGGTAACACCTTGATGTGCATGGTATAAATGCCTACTTAGATCAACATGGAGAGTCAATTATTTTGTAATCAATTTAAGGGCTAAAAAATGAAGTTTTGTGCAAATGGAAAGGAGAGATACCCAACTTAATGGGATATAAGTAGAACCCTGCAAATATGCAGATGTCCTCCTTATAGCCATATGTGCAGATACAACATGGATAACGGCGGACCGTTTCTTGCAGATGCAGGTTGGATACGTTCCACGTATTTTTATTTTCACAGAGCTAGAGCCCATATCTGCAGATATCCACATTATATCTGCATCCACAGATACAACATGGATATCCGTGGACCATTTCTTGTGGATGCAGATTGGATACATATCCATGTATTTGTATCCGTGCAGGGCTCTAGCTATGAAACATTTATTTCTAGGACTCAAAATTTCAGACTTTTAATGATATTTTAATGTATTGTAATCTATATTGGGTCATTTTATATGTTTTAAAAATTTGGGGTTTTTTTCTGTTATTGAGAATGCAATGCAGTTAGACCGAGATACCAACGGAGCTAGGGACTAGAATGTGATATGGCTGTGCAAAAGACAAATACAATGCTAAAATATATCAACAGGGCATTTCCAGTAGATTAAGGAAATATTAATACCATTGTACAAAACTTTAAAAACTCGGTACAATTCTGGTTCCTTCTTTTTAAGAAAGAAGAAATCAAACAAACAGATTAGGCAAAGAGCTATTAGGGTGCTCAGTAGAATGGAGGAACAGCTTTATGAAAGGAGACTAAAAGAGCCTGGCCTGTTAAGCCTAACAAAACAAAGCCTGAGGGGATATGACTGCTCTCTATAAATTCGTTAGGAGACCAGAGAGGCAGAAAAGTGATTATAAGCCAAAGGGCAAATGATTATCAAGTGGCCAGGGATACATTTACATTGGAAACTAGATGGTTCCTACCATCAGGTCAATATGGTTCAGCATTCAAATATTAATAGGGAGTATGAGACCTAACTGGTTTTGAGGTGGAGCTTGGTAAATTTATGAATGGGATGATCTGGTGTGGTGAGACTGGACTCGATGACCCATGAGGTCCCATCCATCCTATATTCTTATGAGTTGGTTTTATAAGTGCAGGGAATACAAAACGTAGCGTCAAAATGTTTTTTAAAAATATCTCAGAATACTGTTTTTATTTGTTTATATATTAAATATGTCATGTATACAGAATTCATGATGCAGTAAGACGTATAAAGTAGTTTTCTAGCAGTCACTAGTTACTCTAGGTCTGGAAGGAAAAAGTATTTGTTATAAGGCCATTTTGTTTAGGTGCAAGTAGTCTTTTCTTAATCTAAATTGAAATTCTTCCTTCTCCTCTATCAAAACTTAATTTCCATTTTTTTTATGATGATGATGATGATTTTTGGTACAACTCAGTTTTGACTTTCAAAACTGTCCAAATATGAAAATATTGTGGTTTTCACAGATCTGAAAACATCTTCAGAAACATTTTTGCAGCTTTAACTATAACTTAAAAACTTCAAAAACAGTTTATCCTTAAAACTTGCTAAGGATTTGATCTTCAGTGATATATACCTTAGAAATATGAGGATATTTGGTTAAGATATATTGTGCTTGAAACCATATATTGTACGAGCATGATGATAGACTCATGTTTCTTAATGTATGAAAGTTTGATGCTCCGTACTTGTGATAGTCATTGATACTGATGGTCTGTACTTTCTAATCATTGGAGACATGCTTCTGCAGTGAAAGGCTGAGAGTATGGCACAATGGGGGCATAAGCTCCTCCAGTAAAGCTTCCCATTATGATTAGAGCTGATTGGAAAAATATTAGCTCTCTGCTTTGCCAAATCTGTTGCAGATTCAATTAAACTTTTGCTGAAACAAGCAGGTTTTCATTGTAAACTAGACCTAATAGGCAGATTGCTGTAATGCCAGTGAGCCCAGTACCTTCAGGGGTAAACATGGTAAATTTGGAAGTCTACAGTACTAGAAAGGGTTCTGCTGTAGGATATTTATAGACTTAGGTTAATGAGATTTTTTGTTTGTTTGTTTGCCAAATTGAAACTGTTGATCCATTGTCTTCTGGCACATTAACTCTGCTTAACGGTTTGTCAGATTTTAAGTGAATCATCATTACTGTTATTGTTCCTTAAATTAGACAGCCATTCCTCTTTTCCATTGCTAAGAGGCAAACTTATTTTTGTGGCTAGATAGCTGATGTTCTATATACATTGACTGTGCACTATATTTTATAAACGAGAGATTTTTCATCCAGACCTTCTTCCAAAGGTGGTAGTTTGAATTTTTTACTGTTGCAGTCATTTTTTTCCCTGTAGTTTTCATTGGTTTCATTTGAAGATCATAATAAAGGAGATCATTCTACTGTGTAGCCAATTTTCGTTATTCTTTAGGAATTTGGGATAGCCAATATAGATCAATTTGGAAGGCAAGTGTTCTTAGTCCCGATTGGCTATACAGGTATGTTAATTAATAGGACTTCCTCCCTGAAAACAGGTGGTCAAGGAGTACTCAGACTGAGATTTTGTGATTAGTTTTTTTATTACTAACTGCATACAGCAAGTGATGGGTAAGAATACAAATTAATATAATGTGAAATAAATGGTAAAGATACATCAATACATTTCTATTTTAACTATAAACAGCATTTCTGCTAAGATTTCCTTATTTTTAAGATACAGTTACAGAAGTTATACTCATACTCAAAGTAAAGATAAGTTGAAGTACTGAGCCAACAATTCTAAACTTAACCAGCTAAAATAAAATAAACCTAGCTAAAAGAAGTTAGGTACAGCATTGCTGAAGGCCTGTGCAATTTTCTCTTGTGTTGTTCAAGTTCATCAGCCGGAACATGGAAGCTTCAACTCTTCTACAAATTTGAGGGCTTTAAATACCCTTTTGCACAGTACTCCTCCAATAATAAACTGCATTATCTCATTTTTCCTGGCCCAAATATGGGTATTTTCCAGAAATTGCTAGGAGCACCTTCAGCTTACTGGTGTAGGAGTCTGCTGAAATCTATTTTCTGGCATATATTTTTTTCATTTCCTTGTTTATTGTTTTGTGGTGGGTTTGCAGAGACATTTTTTACCTATTTGTCTACAGAGCATAGTCAAAACCCAACTTGCTGAATTCTGCACAGACTACACTCGCCTTTTACCTAGTTAGCCTTCTTCTAATGCATAGATACGTGCAAACCTTTGGTTTACAAAGCTTGCAGGATCTTATCCTATTGCATAGCAAATTTACTTAGTCTTTGCAAACTGCTTCACACCTTTTGCAAAGATCTGCAGGATACATGCATTTCAGCCTATGAAAAGAACTAGCACCAAGCTCCTTACTTATAGAAAGTGAAATACTATAAAACCATAGTTTCTTACTTAAAGATATATTTGTATAAAATAGATAGAGAATAATACATGCATGCAAGCTCAATATAGGTATAGCTAAAGGCTACAACTGGAAATATATCAGAGATGGTAGTCACCAAGAGGGTATTAGTTTCTTTTAACATTTCCTAGAGGGATGTTTGAATGAATTATAATTTTTTAATCTGTTTTACTTCTGGGCAATTTTTGTACTTATTGTATACATTTTTAAATTTTCTTTTGACTGCCTGATATTTATTCAAAAGTACTTCTTCATCTCCTGTTTTCCTGTTTCTGGCAAACAAAGTTCTCTAGCTTTTGTTGAGACAGGAGTTACTACTTCATACTTAAAAATACAACTTAAACTTGATAGGAAAAATATTTTTTCTTTGAAAAAATGAGAAGTGGTATTTTGTAGCACAGTAAATATTGATAGTACTGGTAACTGAAAGCTCGTATTGTTGTACAGGTATGGCATTTGGTCCTTCATCTGCATAGTATATCTCAGTGGTTTTCAAACATTTTTCTTGGGACTCAGTTGAAAAAAAGTCATTTATGTCCATGACACCCCAGTTCCATCTTTGAGCAATTCATTTCATTCTTGTGGCAGCTGCAGTAGGGGATGCTTTAACCCAGTACCTGAGGCTCTGTGACCCAGTACTGGGTCCCGACCCTTGGTTTGAAAACCACTGGTCTATTTCATAGAACCAATGAAATTGTTTACTGCAAGTTAGCTGTAATGTAACTGTGGTGTTTTGAGCTATGTCTGATATCACAATGATCTCGGACTCTTGGCATGGTATAGATTGCATGCATTACTGTCACATAAGTATAATTTGCAAAGCAAAATGGCTGAGATGGTAACAGACCTCAGATCCCAGGAATGATTGAACCTGGTGATATTTTTGACAAAAAACGTTTACAGCCATGATGGTACCTTTTTCCATTGCTTAATACAACCCAACAGTCATTCTAGACTTCAGAGTGTCACACAGGCAGATAACAAGATTCAAAAATTGTCATATGCATAACATACACTCTGCCAGTATTGCAAGCAAAGATATTGTGAAATTTGGACTTTTACAAATTTCTATCCTCCATTGATAATATGTGTGAGAACTACAAACAAGGTACACACAACTTCTATATTTTAAACCCTCATTGTTGAAGATTTTAGTCGATATGGTTCAGCATATGGGTCTTATTTATAGATTAGGCATGCAGTGATGAGCTTCCTGAAGAGGGCTTTGGAATGCAGAAGAAGGAGAAGTTCTGAGCAATTTTATTCTTAGTTTAACTTGCTTTTATTTTTGTTTCAAACTTCAGAGAGAGAAGTGAGTTAGCATCATTTCTTCACATCTGTGAATCTGAAAATTTGCAGACTATTTATTTTCTTTTGTGGATTAGCATTTTAAATTATCCTTTTAAAAAGTAAATGCCAACTTGATTTGAGAATTATCTTTTGTCACCTTTTTTGTCAGTGCTCATTTTGATTCATTGTGCCCTTGGAAATTTCAATGACCTTGGCAGCAAAATGGTTAATCAACACTGTTTGAAGACTTTGCAAGTTGAATAACAGTAAAGCATACCATAGTCACAGTTGGATAATTTCACAGCAAAATCAGTTTTTAATAAGGAAGTATATCAGCAGTAAAGAGCTTTTGAAGTTTTGCCTGATAAGCAGCCATATTGAGCACATTGATGGAAAAGCATCATCTTCTGAGCAAGATTCACGTTAAAGATTGGAAATCACAGTTACGTCATTGCTTCGTTAATTGGTTGCACCTGTCACTTTTGTTAACTTTCATAATCCAGTAGTCTCTGAACCAGGTGTTGAAAGGTCAGGAGGATCAGGGAAGAGCTCAGTTAACTAAGGAAAATTATTAGATGTAGTCGTATATTAGCAACCTGTTGTGCATGTTAAATTCAAATGTTCATTTTTCAGATCATAATATGATCATCTCAAAATAAAAAATATTACAAATAACTATGAAGAAAATAAAATATGCTATTCTTTCCCTAGAAGGCATTGTTCAGCTAAATAGTGACTACCATATATAATCGGATATAAGCCGATCCAGGCACAAGCCGACCCCCCAATTCTGAGCCCAAAAAAGAAGCTAAAATCGGTGACCCAGGTATAAGTTGAGGCCCCCTTTTGGCCTTGGCCCCTAACCTCCCAGCCTCTGGAGTTTCTGACAGCTTCCCTACCCCAAAATCTCTGGTGCTGCTTTTCCCTTGCCCCTCCCCCGCCCGCTGTCCATGCCTCACTCCTGCCCTCCTGCTCTGCCCTTTCCTCACTGCTACCCCCCTGCTCACTTCTCAGTTTCCTGCTGCTGCCCCCTGTGCCGCCCTTTCCTCACTGCTGTCACCCCTGCTGCCCCCCCACTGCCGCCCCCTGCTCACTTCTCATTTACCTCACTGTTGCCCCTTGCTGCGCCCTTTCCTCACTGTTGCCCCCTTGCTCCCACCTGCTCTGCCCCTTTCTCACTGCTGCTCTCTGCTTCTCCTACTGCCCCCTCCTCACTGCCACCACCTACTCTGACCTTCCCTCACTGCTGCCCCCCTGCTCTGCCCTTTCTTCACTGCTGCCTGCTTTCTCTGCCCCTTCCCCACTGGTGCCCCGCTGCTCCTCCTGCTGCCCCCTGGCTCATCACTGCCACTCACCCTACTCCCTTCTCAGTTCAGTGATGTTGCTCCCCTGTTCCCCAACACCCTTTCCCTGTCACCCCACAACCCCTGCTGCCGCTCTTCCCAGCCTGCCAGGCACCTCCCCAATCCCCACTCCCTGTTGCTGCTTCCCTGGGCTCCCCAAAAACCCTGGGTCCTCCTGCTGCTTTCCCGGACTCCCCGACCCTCCCCCAACTCCTGGTCCCTGCCACCGCTTCCCTGGCCTCCCTGAATCCCCCCTACAATGTCCGGGCCCCCTTATGTGGCCGCTCCAGACACGGGGGTCTGCTCCTTCCTCCAGCCCCAGCCCCTGGTGACTGCTCAAGATGGCTGCCCAGCAACAGTAGGGCTCCGGCTTGTCACATGGTCAGAGAAACTCCTGGGCTGGGGCTGTCTACCGTATTCTCTTGAGTATAAGCCAAGCTCCTATTTTCAAGCCAATTTTCAGGCACAAAATTTTCGGCTTATAGGCGATGATATACGGTAATTAGATAATTTATTTACAGAAGGTTTTATTTTAATTTGTTGATTTTTCACATTTGTTACAAAATACAATGATATTTTACTATTCGTTATGTTAGTTAAATAGCATTCATATTTTTCAGTGATTTCGGTACTATTTTTACAGACAGCTGTTTATTCTATAATATGTAATCAGTTCAAATTTATTTTGCTCAAAGTTGATAGTCTTTCTTGATATGCATATATCACGTCTGTATTATTCAAGACATTTGGCTCAGTCCTCAGTTACACCAAATCTGTACTTGGCATACATGATGGGATAGGCAAAGATGGCTTTGGGCCATCTTTTATACTCCTGCCTACCTGGTTGTACATCTAGATTGTTGATATAATTAGGTAATACATAAAAGCATTAGCAGCAAAATTTGGCCTGTCTCTTACAATTTGTGTAGATGCTTCTTGTTTTGCACAGTTTAACTGCATGTTTTGATGATGATTTAATCTCCATTCTTATCATGGTATCTCTCCAGAATAGGCAGTTTTTAAAATCTTTTTTTAAAAAATATTTAATTTTTAAATAACTTTTAATCATGTATGGATAAAGGATATAACCCAGACTGCATGTTGGCCTCACCAAATGCAGATTCATTTGTGTGCTCTGCATCTTTTATGTTTATGTGGACTAAATTATACAGTTTAACCATCTCAGAAACATTAATTAATATGAAAATGAAATGCTGTTGGGGAATTCATGTTCAAGGAAACTTTTGAGATGTTGCTATATGAGTTAGCAGGACAATACATGATATGTAGAGAATGGAACAAGCCAGATTTACAGTTAATAGCCTTTACTGGTATTGTATCTTTAACTACAGTTTGGAAAAAAAACCAACAACAAACCAAAACTGCAGTTATTCTTGAATCTGGTTGCAAGAGCTGCTGCCCTGCCTCATGATCTGTAAAAGAATCATTTCTATGTCACACCTGAGAAGCTATGTCAAGCTCTACTTTATTGTTACATAAAGTTTGTGGGAAATTCATTTGAAAAGTTGATTTTAACAAATGGAGAATTCATGCACATTATTATATTTCAGTAGTACGCCATAACTGTTGAAATGTAAAATTGTACATTTATTAATGAACATTAACTTTAGGCACTCCCTTTTTCTTACTATCTCCACAATAGTGATGCTGTAGCAGTTTCTTCTCCTTCAAGCACTGCTCACATCATTCGGTTACAGGTGCCTACGTGCCTCAACGCACGGTAGCTCGGAAAGTCTTTAGCGTTAGCCTGTCAGGTCACGGCACACAGCCAACATCCCCTCCATACCGCGACCACTGCTACGTAGGTGACTGTGACCCTGACCCTCCCAGTTCCTTTTTCTGCCATCAGCATCATCTTGCGAAACGCAAGGGCCTGTCTTCCGCGTGAAATTCGAAATGTCAGGATTCAAGCCATGCTCAGGATGCTGCAAGGCTTTCCCAATGGACGATCCACACGAGAAATGCCTCGCTTGCCTGGGTGAGTTGCACATCACGGCGGACTGCCCCATCTGCCGATCCTTCAAGTGGAGGATTCGCCTGGAGAGGGAGTGCTGTCTCTACCTCATTTTGGGGACCGGAGCCGCTCCACCTACAAGTGGCCGAGCCATCAGCGCTCCTCCGGACCCTCGATCAGCCCATGCTCAAGCAAAACCTGGTACCAGGTCCAAGATCTTGGCCCTCGACGGTACCTTCCAGACACCGATCCCGCCAGTCCGCCGGTAGCCTCTCATCTGCCCCTAGCAGGGCCACGGCTCAGGCACCGGCTCACCAAGGGCACTCAAATCCGGCTTCGGTGCAAAACACGAGGCAGCCGGCTGCATTGGGACTGCCTTCCTCGATGCAACTGGAGGCACCACCGCCCACAAGCCCAGCACCGTCAGCAAGCCTAGCACCGCTACCAAGCCCGGTACCGCTGGACCTGGCACCATCACCGATAACACCACTTCCGGTACCATCACTTCTAGTACCATCAGACTCGGCGCCACTAACACCTGCACCGATGCCAGTACTGTCTCGGGTCTCCTCGCCTCTGTCCAACCCAGTACCGGCCCCAAGTTCTACAGCTCCCCACCACTTTCCCGAGGAATTCTCGGTACTGGAATGCCGCTTATCCGGGGGGAGATCGTCCAGGTCATCCTCGGAGGATCCCTTTCTCCCCACCCAGGAGTAGTGCCTGAGGAAGCATGCCCACAAAAGCTCCGTGTCGCTGAGCACGTGGCGCGAACACACATCGGCGGAAGCACCTTGCCCCCTCCTAACACCTATGCTGCCATCAAGGTCCCCGCATGATGAATGGACCCTTGACTGGCTGAATGCAATGGAAGATGACGCCTCTTCCCGATACGCACGGTCGCCTGCACGGGAGTCCTCGGATTTCTCCAACAATGAGCCGGACCCTGATTCCACACAACGAAGCAGATCAAGGGCCCTGTCATCTTCATCGCCTGATGAGAGGCTAATCGACATCTCCACCGACCGCGAAGGGGACCCTCGCATCGAACAGGACCTTCTCCGCTGCATGGCGGCGAACCAGAAGCTGAAGCTGGGGGTCATCCCGGTGGAAGATGACCCCCTTTTTGACCCATGCCATCGAGCCCCGCCGGCTAAGGTCGGAATTCCCTTGCACACCGGGGTGTTCCGCATTATCCATGAACGCTGGCAAATGCCTTCCTCGATCCCGCCAGTGTCCAAGGTTGCAGACAAGAAATATTCCGTCTCCCTGGAAGAGTTTCCCTTCCTATTTCACCACCCGGCCCCGGGGTCCTTGGTGGTCGACATAGTCAACCAAAGGTAGAGACAAGGCCAACCTAGCACCATCCCCAAGAACAAGGAGACACTAACTACTAGGCAGGAAAGTTTGCTTCTCAGCTGCCCTCCAGCTGCACATCTCAAAGCATTCTGCTTTGATGACGTGCTACATCTTCAACCTGTGGGAAGCTCTATGAAATCTCCGATCGGTCATCCCAGAGGATTGCCTGAAAAACTTCGAAGCAATGGTGGATGAGGGGGAGAGAGCATCCAGGGATGCGCTGGCGGCAACCTGGGATGCAGTGGATACAGCGGCGCGCACAATGGCATCAGTGGTGGTGATGCGCCATTTGGCCTGGCTCCAGAACTCTGGCCTCTCCACGCAGATGCAACAAATTATCCAGGACCTTCCCTTCGAAGGACCTGACCTTTTTGCATCTTCCATAGATGAGAAGCTGCATGACATGAAGGACTCGAGGGCCACCCTGAGGTCCCTCGGGATCTATACTCCGCAACCTGTTAGACTTTCCTCGAAGTCGCACCAGCTACAACAGCAGCTACAGCAACTGAAACAACAGCTGCAACTGCAGAACCAGTTCCCGAGATCCCTCCAGTTTCCCCAGCGTCACCTCAGGCACCTGGGCAAGGATAAAGGCCGGGCAGGTAAAGGCGATAAGCTGGGCGCCTCCCAGTCGGGATGGCGCAGACAAGGGTCGGACCGCTTGTCGGGCCACAAACAGCATTTTTCATGGTACCCCCAAGGGCAGTGCTCCACAACCTCTGTTCTCCCCCCACCGCCTCCGCCACTTCACCCCATGGTGGACCCAGGTCACCTCGGACCAATGGGTCCTCGACATAGTAGCAAGAGGATACCACATCCAGTTCCTCTCAGCCCCCCAACACAGGAAACCGTCTCCTCTGATAATCCCAGAAAATCCTGATCTCCTAGGAAAGCTCGAGGCCGAATGCCAAAAGTTACTCTCCCTCGGAGCCATCGAAAATGTTCCCAAGAGGGAACTCGGCAAAGGGTTCTGTTCCTGCTACATCCTAGTCCCCAAACCCAAAGGCGATCTCCAACCTATCCTAGACCTCAGAGCTCTCAACAAAAACATAAAGAAAATAAAATTCCGCATGATCTCTCTACTGCAGATCATTCCCTCCCTGTCGCCAGGACTGTGGTTCGCAGCCCTTGACCTAAAGGATGCTTGCTTCCACATAGGCATTTGACCCCACCACAGGCGGTTTCTCAGGTTTGTAGTGGCTTGACGACATTACCAGTTTACCGCACTCCCCTTCAGGTTATCGCTAGCCCTCAGGGTGTTTGCAAAGTGTGTTGCACCGGTCGCAGCATTTCTACGCATGAGGGGTGTAAGAATCTACCTCTACCTGGATGACTGGCTCATAGTGGGCAAGTCAAGTCGACAAGTACAAGACCACGTTGACGTGGTAATGAAGCTGTGCGAGTTCTTGGGCTTCCGCATAAATCTGGAAAAGTCCAAGCTTTGCCCCACTCAAGACATAGAGTTCATTGGGGCATGCTTGGACACTCGGCAAGGCATCGCATCCTTGACCTTGTCAAGATTTCGATTCCTCTACACCATCATCACGGAGCTCCAGTCTCCCGGGCTGGCCACAGCGTGCAGATGCATGCAGCTCCTGTGGCATGTGGCAGCAGCCACATTGGTAATCCGAACAGCCCGCCTGCGTATGCGACCGTTCCATCTCTGGTTCGCCACAAGCTTCCAACCAGAACGGGACCGCCTTGACAAGGTAATCTTGGTACGCCAGCATGCCCTGGAGTCCTTCCAAATCTGGCGGGATCCCAATTTTGCGATGGGAGGAATCCTGTTCAGGGAGTCCAGACCTGCAGCGACCCTGATAACGGATGCCTCCAACCAGGAGTGGGGCGCCCATCTTTTCGGGGGCCTCTGCACGCAAGGTGTTTGGAACCCCGAGGACAGTCTCCTCCACATAAACCTGAAGGAGCTCAAGGCCATTAGACTGGCCTGCATGACCTTCCTGGATCAGATCCAAGGCAGAGTGGTCCAAATCCTCTCAGACAACACAGCAGCTGTGTTCTACACAAATCGCAAAGGGGGGGGGGTCCGCTCCTCAGCCCTATGCGAGGAAGCGACCAAGCTGTGGCAACTAGCATTAGACCATCACTTCACGCCAACTGCCGTCCATTTCCCTGGGGTGGACAATGGCATAGCGGACTCACTCAGCAGGAAGCTGCTGGCCAACCACCAATGGTCCCTCCACAGCGAGGTTTTCTCCCTACTGACAACAAGGTGGGCAACCTCTCACATCGACCTCTTTGCCACAGCGCAAAACCACAAATGCCTTCGGTTCTTCTCCCTCCAAGGCTGGGATAAAGGGTCTCTCAGCGATGCTTTTCTCCTCAATTGGGCGGGAGTCCTAATGTACGCCTTCCCGCCAATCTCCCTGATTCACAGGGTGCTCCTGAAGGTCCTCACAGACGGGTCATTCCTCATCCTGATAGCCCCGGACTGGCCCAGGCAACACTGGTTCCCTCTCCTACAAGACATGTCAGTGAGGACCCCGCTCTGCCTCCCGAGGTGGGCGGACCTTCTGACACAGGACTTGGGACGGCTTCGGCATCCCAACCCAGGCCTCCTGCACCTGACAGCCTGGATGCTCTCTGGCTCAGCAAGCAGGAGAGACACTGCTCAGACAGGGTTAAAAAGGTCCTGGTTGGTAGCAGAAAACCCTCCACCAGGTCTGCCTATATCGTAAAATGGAACCACTTCATTACTTGGTGCTGTGGTAAAAACATAGACCCTATCTCTGCACCAATACAAGCAACCTTAGACTACCTTCCTGACCTGAGGGAGAAAGGCCTTTCTCTGTCATCACTGAAGATATATTTGGCAGCAATCTCGGCCTTTCACCAAACGACAGATGGTGTCCCACTCTTCTTACACCCCATCTGCCATAGATTCCTGAAAGGAGTGGAAGAACTTTTTCCCCACGTCCGTAACCCCACCCCACATTGTGACCTGAACGTGGTGCTACGGGCTCTCACAGAACCACCGTACAAGCCCTTAGACTCAGCCACCCTGCTGTTGCTGTCCTGGAAGGTGGCTTTCTTGGTGGCCATTACATCGGCCAGAAGGGTCTCTGAGCTACGAGCCCTATCCTCTGAGCCCCCATATACAGTTTTCTTTCCTGACAAGGTGGTCCTGCGTCACCACCCCTCGTTCCTGCCCATGGTCAGCACCCCTTTCCACTTGAATCAAGAAATCTGCCTGCTGGTCTTCTATCCAGACCTGCAGGCGACGGAAAACCAGAGACGGTGGCACACCCTGGATGTGAGGAGAGTGCTCCTAACTTACATTGAGCGCAGCTGATCCTTCCGCAAGACCCCCCCCCAACTGTTCGTGGCGGTCGCGGAATGCATGAGAGGTTCTCCGGCATCCTCCTAATGCATCTCCAAATGGATTGTGAACTGCATTAAAGACTGCTACAGAAGGTCAAACACGCCTCTTCCAGAGACTGTGAGAGCCCACTGTACCAGAGCTCAGGCGTCCTCCATGGCCTTCCTCGCTAAGGTCCTGATGCAAGAGATCTTCAGGGCTGCTACGTGGTCGTCGGTACATACCTTCACGACTCACTATGCCATTGCCCAACAGGTGAGAAATGATGCTGCTGTGGGCAGAGCTGTACTCAGTGTGGGTAGACTGTAACTCCTCCCACCATCCTTGGGTACGGCTAGCAGTCACCTGTAACTGAATGACGTGAGCAGCGCTCGAAGGAGAACGGTTGGTTACTCACCGTAACTGTCCTACTTTGAGATGGGCTGCTCACATACATTCAGGTCCCTCCCACTGTCCCCGCTAACGGATTTGGCAAAGGTATATGGGACTGGGAGGGTCAGGGTCACGGTCACCTATGTAGCCGTGGCCGCGGTGTGGAGGGGGCGTTGGCTGTGCTCCCTGACCTGCCAGGCTAACGCTAAAGACTTTCCGAGCTACCATGCACTGCAGCACGTAGACACCTGTAACTGAATGTACGTGAGCAGCCCATCTCGAAGAAGGATGGTTATGGTGAGTAACCAACCATTCTCTGCATAAGCCTCATAGAAACGGGTGGTTGCAACTTCTTGTCTGATGAAGTTCTTCCTCTCACACCAGCTCCCTTGTCTCTGAAAAATCTAATAAATAGTACAAGCTCTCTTGGCTCTTGCTGCAAACTTTTGTTACAAACTTAATTTTGTCTTCTGTCATGGAAAATTTGTAGCTTTTTTTTTCTGGACCTTTTTAATGGTCTTTTTCTATTTTTCTTTCATTTGCTCGGTCACATGTCATTGAATTTCATAGTGCTTTGTATTACATTCATTGTCCTACTTACTATGTGGCAAATGTCAGAAGACCCCAGCTGAGTGAAAGACCTGATGAAATATAACTTATTTTGAATGGATGATTAGTCTTAATTTTAATATTAAAACAAGAAAATTGTCTGTTATAGTTTTCCATTTCTTGTCATAATTTTCTTCATACTATATGGGTGTTCCTGCTAAAAATCCAGATATATAACATTATACTGTAACCTACCATGCTGAATACTGGCTTTATTTTATGTATGGAGTATTCCAGATTAGAAAAT
This sequence comes from Podocnemis expansa, assembly GCA_007922195.1. Taxonomy (NCBI): domain Eukaryota; kingdom Metazoa; phylum Chordata; order Testudines; family Podocnemididae; genus Podocnemis; species Podocnemis expansa. Next base: position 38,333,266 of record ML681990.1, read on the forward strand.
CTGATGGCAGTTGTATAGAGTCTCCATCCTTTTGATCGTCTTGCTTTTCGCAAAATAACTTTAGAATTAGTTAAACACTGCAGAATTCAAAGAAATAATTAGAATTAAAGAAATTTGTGAACTTTTTATTCTTAAATTTTCTGCTGTATTGAATGACTATGAATGTTTATGTGCATATATATGGTTGGATTAAAAATATCTCCAGATAATTTGCCTTGACCACCTCTCTTAGTAACCCTTAATCAATGGAAGCAAAAATAGTTATGCCTACGTGACTGATTTAAGCTTTTTCTTTCATTTTAGATTTAGCTTGCAAAACAGTGTTTCACCCCTCCCTAGGACAGTGTCATAAACATTTGCAATTTTGTTGTGAGAGTTTTTCAGTATTTGTGAGGATTTTTGTAGTATTCTGATTTTTGCAGTATTCTGATTTTTGCATTTTAACCCACCTTTTTTGGAGGGAGTCTAAATTAATTTCCTCTTAAAAGAACACTGTCAGAAAGGGCAGCTTTTCATCTTAAACCCATACATCAAACAAGGATAAGAGAGAGGAAATAACATTACACCATTTAAAACCTTCAGGGTTAAAGGAGAGAGAGGTCTCTTTGTCTCATCCTAACCCTGAGGTAGAGAGAGAGATTGTATTCCCCCATTAGGGAGGACCTACTCGCTTAAGAAGCGTGATTGACGTTTTTTAACATGATGGGAGTTGCACAAAATGGTTTCAAGAACTTTGGCCCAATCCTGAAGTTAGTGTAAAGAAAGATGGGTCTGACTGATCTTTAGAATTATAGTTAAAACCACCCAGTAGGCAATAGACATATGAGCTAAACAACTTTTTTGGTAGTTCTCTAATCAGTTGAATTGCCTGATATTGACAACACTTTATTCGTGGATGTTTGTCTTTTTGTTTTGGCATTTCTTCCACAAATTTACTGTCCAGTGAAGTTTAGATGTATTACATTGTTTTTAATTTAATGGTTGCTGAAATGGTAGTTCCTGCCTGATAGCAGAAAAGAAGGATTTTGAATAGTGACTATTGTTCTCTTGGTGTTAAAGCCCTCTGGCTATGGGGTCAGCAAAAATGCCTGCTAAGACTAAGTGACAATGTCTCCATTTCATGAGAAAGAACTTGCTGATAGATTGTAACATTATGAAAGCCCTAGAGAGTATCGTTAATATGTTGCTCAGCTAAAGCCTTGCTTTACGCTTGAAAGTTAATTTACCCTTTAGTAAGTATTAGGAAATGTCATAAACTTATGACTTTGAATTCTAAATATGTTCTGTACTAATCACATCTTGTTTAAATAATTACATTGTTTTACATAGTATGTGGTGTTTTGTGTAGCTCCAGAAGCATTTACAAGTAGTAGGGATTTACTGAAGTCTTTTTGCTGTTAACGTAGCTTAGCTAGCATGCAGTTATGGAATCTTATAAAGCAGTCACAATAAGGGCAGATAATCTCTCAAAAGTGTCCATTCTCTTTCTCACCGCCGAGGCATTACAATTAATAGAATTGTTGTATGCGAATAAAGGATAGATGAAGAATGGTGTATGGTTGATTTTTTTCTGTCATATTGGTTCTGCTTAGGAGTCACTCAAACTTTTCACCTGACTTGTTGATAATCTGTGTAATTATGACAATTATGTAAGTATTTATTAATCTATCTTAATTACAATCTAATCTTTTCAAATGTAGTTTATTCACAAGATTTTAATTAGTTTCAATTTATGGAAAGTTGGAAATGTTTTGTTCTGTTAAGATTCTTTGGGATAAAGAAAAGATAGATACATGCTAAATGATAGGACACATTTTAAATTCAGTTTAACACACATACTAATTAACAGATTTTTGTTTGTAAATTCTCAGAAAATTCATTCAGTACTCTGATAGCCTCAGCAGGTCATTTGGCTCATCCCATGAGTGGGCCCTCCACACGAAAGTGGCAGACATGATTTTCCAGAAACTGGGCTATGCCCAGGTGGACCTGTTCTCCTCCAAAGTCTACATGAAATGTAGATGATTCTGCTCTCTACATGTCAGAGAGAAAGGAGTGCTAGCGGATGCCTTACTAGTTCCCTGATTGAATGGTCTTCTGCGTGTGTAATCCACAGGTGCTCCTAAAGATGAAAAGAGACAGGGCAGCAGTTATTCTGGTAGCTCCTGCATGGCACAGGCAGCACTGGTTTTCTGTGGTCCTGTAACTGTTTATGGCCCTGCCCAGAGAGTTGCCATTATGGCACAGTCTAATCTTCCATGATCAGGGGAATCTGCTGCACCACAGCTTGCTCTTCCTGTATCTGAAGACCTGGCAACTCAGTGGTTAATGTCCAAGGAACAAGCCTGCTCGACACAGGTGGACTTTGTTTTGATGGGCACCAGAAAACCAACCATGAGGCAATCCGACATGACAAAATGGAAGAGGTTTGCAAACTGGGTCAAGGCCTGGGGGGTTGTATCCACTTCAGCATCATTACCATTAATCTTGGACTACATACTGCACCTGAAGGACCGGGACCTAGCCACCTCCTCACTGAAGGTCCAGCTCGCTGCCATATCAGAGTTTCACCCTCCAATCCAAGGGAGGTCTGTTTTTTCTAATATCATGGTGGCAAGGTTCTTAAAAGGGATAAAAAGGAATTTTCCCCATATCAAGGCTCCCCCCCCCTGAGATTTGAACTTGGTCCTCTCCACTCTTACAAAGGCATCATTTGAACCACTGGCTACTTTCCCTCTCCTACTTCTGTTACAGCAAGTGGTTTTCCTGTTTGTGATCCAGGGATGTAACCAGCCCCTGGTTTCTGGTTGGGCCCCTGAATCTGCATGGTGTGCCTGGCCAAGGACAGTTTCCAGTCATGTGACTGGAAGCTGCCCTGAAACACTCCATTTGCTATACAACAAATGGAGCTGTGGGAGAGGGGAAGCAGCACAATGAGGCCCACCAACTCCAGCAGCATAAACTTCACTCCTGTGGCTGCAGGCGTGGTCCATAAGTGGAGCATGGGCACCAGTGTTGGTGCCTGTGCTCTTCTTGTGGCTACCCGCATTGACTGTTGGGTAGCCTCGCAGCCATGGTAGCAAAGTTAGTGGTGCTGTGGTGGGCAGGCCTTATGTCCAAGTAGGTGGGCTTGGGCCCCCTCATGGCTACACCTCTGTTGGGATCACCTCAGCCATGAAAGTCTCAGAACTTGGGGCTCTTTCTGTGGAGCTGCCTTACACAGTCTCTTACAAAGACAAAGTTCATTTGAAACATCATCTGGCCTTTCTACCAAACATGCTTCCAGGCAAACTAGGAGTTTTTCCTCCCTGTTTTCTATCTGAAGCCCCTTGATTCACTCGAAAGAAGGAAATGACGCATATTAGCCATTTGCAGGTCCTTGGCTTTTTACAAGGAGGGAGCAAGGCCTTTTCAGAGATCACCACTACTGTTAGTGGAAGTTGCAGAAAGAATGGAAGGTCTGCCATGTCTTTGCAGTGAATTTCCTCCTGCATAGCAGTCTGCTGTTGATGATGATCTGTAATTATTTGTTTGGATCCATGTATTTTGATGGCTCTACAAATAAAATATTCAGTAACTTTCGTAGCAGACTTGAATTGCATATACTGTCTTAAAAGAAATTACATTTATGAGGAGACCATAGTTTTACCCATGTTATGCTATTTCTGAAGGCATGGATCACTACTAATTTAAAGAATGCAACTATTATCGGCTATGATTATAATGAATTACTAGTCCGTCTTGTATATGGGTGTGTTTTGAGATAGGACACTGGCACCATTTTATTCTTCTGTCTCACAAGCTTTCCTTTATTATATAAACATTGTCACAATGCAACTATTGTTCATTCTATCATGAAAACATGAATAAAGGTACTTTTACTAAAATGCACAAAATTGAGAAGTTCCATGCTGTGGCTACATATGTTTGTCAAGAATAAAAGCCTTAATATGTGAAATGATACAAAACACATATAATGCTGAAAGAAATTAATAGTTTTAAATAAAAAAAAAAATCTATGTTCCGTATTACCTAAGATGCTTTCCCTATTGTACAGTTAAAGACATGCCACCAGATTTTGCTTTCAGTTATACTCATGAAACCTCTCTAAGTAAGTGCTATGGCTTAATATATTAGATTGTTCACTCATTTTTAGATCAAATAATGTATGTTATATTCTAAACAGGTAGAATGTAATCAGGATTTTTTAAACATATATCTCAACTCCAGTTCTAGAGAAATTGTATAGCTAAAATGTGTTTGAAATTTATACATAGATACAGATGTGTAGTAGCAAGCATTTTTCGATGTCTGGATCATTTTTGAGTCTCATGATGAATCTCACCCTAGAACATTTTCTAGGTCATAACCTCTCTCTTTAATCTGAGATATTTGCTTTTCACCTTTCTTTTTTTCACATACAGGAGACAGTTCAAGTTAATGAAAAAACTTCAGAGCTTTACCAAGCCCCTTCTGTCCTGCTGAGGGCTTGTCTGCACTGGGAAGTTATTCTGCATAATATAGAGTGTGAATTAAAAGTCCTATGGTTGTAATTTTATAATCCCAGTGTGGCTTTTATTCCTTAATAATGAGTGCTTTTTTCAGGTTTAGCTTATGTGGCTTTGGAGGTGGTTTAAACAAAAACAACATAAAAAAGTCATTTTTAGTCTACCTTTAATTGTCTGCCTTTTAACTATGCAAACAGCAGTGGATAAGAACTTCTGATAAAAATCTTTTTTTTTTTTTTCCCACCAAACTGTTAAAACTGATCTTGGTTCAACACTGAGCAGAATTTTTTCTGTCATCCTTTCCTTTCCTTCAGGTGACTGAAGTTGCAGGGCTTTGTCCCCTGAATGACAGGGTTTGATCAAGGCCTCGGAGGCCCGGGGGCTTTACCTCCCTGTTCTGGGGTGCAGGGTCGGGGGCTCTGAGGCCTCTGCTGGTGCTGCAGAGGGAGTGGGGGTGCCTGGCTAGTGCTTCCACTGGCCATGGGGACTGTGGGCCACGCTGGTGAGGGACCCATGGGGGGACCTGCCAGCTGGTGCTGTTGGGGAAAGGGATTGGGGCCAGCATTGCTGGGGCGTTGGCATGGGCCATATTGCTGGGGCTGCAGTTCCCCTTTAGGCCAGGACCAGGGCCTGCATCCCCTAAAGCCCCTGCCTTAATCTGGCCCTGCTGAATGGGACTGTATACTAGGTTCCTTCCTCTGTGAGTTGTGTTTGTGTATGGTAGCTCACCTGAAAATGGCAAGGTCAGGAAAGGTTACAGAAAGGAGAGCAGTCTCCTAAAGCTGGTGGCTAGCACTGCTGTTAGATTCAACAGCCAGTCATAATTAGTGCTCCTGATTTCCAACACAGTAATCAGGAAGCTAAATCAGGAAGCTACACAGTCCCCTTTACTGCATTTCAGTCTTTGTCTTCTAGTCTGGAACTAGGACCAGTAAAATGAGAAATTACTTAAAACACAGCTCACTGTACAAAATATTCTGCGGATACCAAGTGTCTGCTATGTTACCAGATCAGTACTAGTTTGCATCTTACCCATATGTCAGACTGGTAGCCAGTCCTTTAGAATCTAAATCTGAAGGTTCATTATAAAAGAAAAGAAACGAGATGGGAGATTGTCATAGGATGCAACCCCCTGCACACCTGGAGTATGATCTGTGTAACTTCCCTGTGCACTTTGACAGTTCAATTGTATGGTTTACTGCAAAATATGCCATGCATGTTTCCTTTTTGAATGCTCATAATATGCTCTGCATTATTGCTATGGTGTCACATTTCCTGCAGCATCATGTACGTATACCTATGTGAAACATGTCCCCATATATTTCATATAGGTCAATTGGAGGCAAGCAAGCAGAGCTGTCTTTCCTCACATATGCTAGAAGGAAGTGCATAATGCATAAGAAAGACAATGCGAACTAAGCTTCCTAGCTCAGGTAGGAAGAAGAAGGACCTCAGCCCAGGAAAGGGGAGCTAAGGGGCTTTGAAAAGGAGTGACTTGGAACTATTAGAGCCTTTTGTGAGAGACACTCCATCTTGAAACATCTCCACCTGCAAGCAAGGTTTGAGCCCTGCCCAGGGAAGAGCAGAGACTAGTTGTAAAACCATCATCAACCAGATATATGAGTAAGATTGAAATGGACTATAACAGTAAACACTGTATTCCTTTTGTTTTGGTAGTGGTGAACTCCTGATGGGTTAGTTAATTGATTGCTATATACTCACTTAAAATTATGTTTTAATCAATGAACTAGTGTTTGTTTTATCTAAAGCTGTGTGGATTTTGGGGAGAGTATGAATGGGTGATGGCCAGCTGGGGGCAAGGGCTGTTTGTATTTTAGTTTCTTTGTTATACTGATGTACTGTTATATGTGAGTCTACAGTGATCTGGGAAGGAGGATCCTATCAGAAGTTGCAGATAGAGGCACACTGCCATGATTTCTTCCACTTTGCAGATTCTCACTGTGTCACACAAATGGCATTAGACTTTTCCTCCATTGATAAAGACCCAAAAGAACACTAGAGAAGAAAATAGGACAGGCCTCTGAAAGGGGTGGCCATCCTTCCTGTGAACAGCAAAAGGCAACAAAGCAAGTGAAACTCCAGATCCTCTTCACTCTCCAAAAGCTCTTGCTTTCAGGTTCCGATCATGATAATTTTGATTCAGAAATGCATGAGATGTTCTTTTTCCAGGACAAGCTTAAAACCATGGAATAATGGTGGCCACCATTTAAAATCCAGCCAGACATAATAAATGAATAGGTTAAAGCGCACGACAAATACTTTGCCCTTAAAACTAAAATAGCATTGTCATCCCTCTGCATTCTTCCTTTAAAGAAGTCATTACAGAAGAGTAGGAAACTTTCAGCAAAAGAAGAAGGCTCATTCATTTCAATCCTAGTCTATGGTATGAATTTAGCATAGTGGAAATTGCCTTATGTTGACCTAATAGTGTATGCATCTATACTATCCAGATCCTTCTGCCAACCTAACTTATCTGCAATGTTGGCTTAGTTACTTCACTTCTGCCAAAATCATAGTGTTTAAATCAGTGCTGATGGATTGACAGAGAAGCAGTATAGACACAGCATTGGGTAAGTCATCTGAATTGGCTCCAGGAGGTGTCCTGCAATGCTCTGGTGTGACCGCTCTGAAGATCACTCTCAACTCTGCTACACAAGAATCAGGTGCACAGAAACCAGCCTCTCCTCTATTAAAGCCCTGGAAAATTTTGAATTCTCATGTCCTGTTTGATCACGTGTAGAGCTTGCCAGCCTAGCTGATTACAGTAACTCAGTGCCTCAAATATGCTTCGGTTTGAAGTGCATAGGAGATGGTGGATCCTGTTGCTGTGTAGGAAGAAGAGTTTTTGTGCAGGCACAGCTCCAATCCAGCTGAAGAATGTAGACATCTACAAAAAGATTGTGTGTGGCATGGATAAATGGGCCACACCTGGGACAAGCAACAGTGCTAAGTGAAAAATCAAGAACTTCAGTGGGCATACCAAAAGAACGGGGGGGCAAACAGTCATTCTGGATCTGACCCACAGACATGCCACTTCTACAGTGAGTTGCATGTTATTCTTTACAGTGACCCCCTCACTACCTGCAGTTGCAGGGTGGGTACGTCCCCGGAGTCTGAATCCTGGGTCACATCAGGCAAAAATAAGGAGAACATCCTGTGTAAGGAACAGGAAGATAAGGAGAGTGAGAGACAGGCAAGTGGAGGGAATCCATTCTCTTCAAGAGCCAGGAGTTACTTTTAAGCCCAGGGCAGTTCACCCAGTTGCAAGATAGCATGACGGTTGAATGGGGAAGGCACCACTGATGAGTATGCAATTGCAATTAAACGGTATGGGTCACATGCTCTTATTTTTTTATGTAATATGAAGAAACAGTGAGGTGAAATAGATATCTGCTTCCCAGCAGTTGTTGTAGCTATAGAGCTTGACCCATGGAAAAGACTATTTATGCAGTCAGCGATGGCCTGGGAATCCTCCACAGAGGTATTCTGCAATTCTCTGGAGAACATTTCTGGGGAGGACTGCCTTATATCTTCCACTACAGTAGGATGCTTTCTTGCACCATTACAATATAAATTCTGATCGCATCATCGCAGTACACAGCATGACAGCATAAGGACCCAATCTGTACCCACATGTGCATAGCATCTGCTCCCTTGTCACCTCTGTTACCTGCAGGAAATTAATACCCCATAAGATTATCTAGAGGAGATGATTGTAGTTGTCATTACAAATGCACGTTCTGCAAACAATAGAGCTTATGATTCCCCCCTCCACAGTGATTTCTGGGTCACTCAACCATAGTTTCTTTAATGTGTTAGTGGTTTGGTTGGCAGGCTTTTGCACATTAGAAGGTGGACAAAGAGATTGCATGATATAAATGTTCATAGAGATAATGAATGCCTTTGGGAGAGCTGACGTGGAGTTAAGAGTCTGGATGATTTCACTGTTTGAAAAACCGGGCGTGGACAAGAAAAACAGGAGAGCATTGCAGGAGCTTGAGTGTGCCCCGGAGGATGAGCTGCTGTGGATTATGAAGGCCCAGTCAGGCATGTTGAGGGGTACGGTTGAGCTTCAAAAAACCACCTCAAGGCTAGACTCCTCCAGCAAAACGGCCTGCAAGCATTGCTGTGTTTCCAATCCCTCTTCTCCAAACATTCCAGGAGGTGAAAAGGGAATGCTAAAGTAGAGGATGCTAAGAACAAAAGGGCTCCCATCAAAGGCCTTTGAATGGCTAAGACTTCGTTGTTTCATAGTCCGTATGCATTTGTCTCTTCCTTCCCAATTTTATCACAGTGTGTTCGCCCAAGGTTATTTTTTTTCCTGTTCTTCCAGATTCTTTGTACAATGAAGTAAATTTTGCACAAATGGAAATTCTCACTATTTATTCCAATGATAGCAGTTGTGGAGGATAGGTGGTACTGGGAAGCTTATGCAATGGAGGAGATAGTACAGGAAGGCTCAGAGGAGATAAGCAGGGCACACTACTGTGGCTCATTACTGAAAGTGGTTTTCAGAGCCTCCTGGAGAGGTTTGTTGCTGGGTTCCTCTCAACATCCAATCCTAATCTTCTATGATTCTATCTAGTCCCAACTTCCTGCTCAAAGTAGGACCAACCCCAACTAAATCATCCCAGCCAGGATTTTGTCAAGCCACACCTTAAAACCCATTAAGGATTGAGATTCCCCCATCTCCCTAAGTAATTGATTCTGGTGTTTCATCATCCTCCTAGTGAAAAAGTTTTTCTTCCAATCTACACTTCCCCCACTACGACTTGAGACCATTGCTCCTAATTTTGTCCTCTGCTACCATTGAAAATGGCCTAGTTCCATCTTCCCTGGAACTCCCTTTTAGGTAGGTAAAGGCTGCTGTCAAATCCTCCCTCATTCTTCTCTTCCGGAGGACACATAAGCCTAGTTCTCTGAGTCTCCTCGTAAGTGAAGTGCTCCATTCTCTAATATTTTTGTTCTCTCCACTGGATTCTTTCCAGTTTGACCACATCCTTTCTGTGGGGAGTGTTGGGGGGGGGGGGGGGGCAAAACTGGGCACAGCACTGCAAATTAGGCCTTACCAGTGCCAAGATAAGGCAAGTGATCACTTTAGTCTTCTGGCAGTGGTCTTGCACATGTATCCCAATATGCCATTAGCCTCTTTGGCAATGAGGACAGTTTAGGTCATGCTATATCTTATCCCTGTCCCCCAATACATCTGCCACTCCTCCCAGCTTAGTGTCATCTGCAAACTTGCTAAGTGTGCAATCCACCCCATCCTCCAGATCATTAATGAAGATGTTGAACAAACCCACCCCCAGTACTGACTCTTGAGGCATTCCACTTACTACCAGCTGCCAACTAGACATTGAGCTGTTGGTTACTACCCATTGAGCCCGATGACCTAACCATCTTTCTGTCCACCCTGCAATACAGTCATCCAGTCTATACTTCCTTAACTTGTTGTTGATGAGAATACTGTGGGAGTATCAAAACCTTTTCTAAAGCTTTTCCTGCTTTCTAAAAAAAGTCTCTTCTTATTGACCTGGTATCTGGTTTCTCAAAATTAGCTGCCAACCAATCTGCCTTTACATCCTGCCCCTGTGGAAACTTCTCTCTCTTTGTCTCACAGATATGGAGCACGTTGCATGTAGTGAAAACAGTTGGGGATATTGCTTACACTGAGGTCTAACCTAGGAAACTGTGCCAGCAATCTTTAAGTATCCGGAGGCACATTCCACCACCATTTTACTCTTACTCAGCCTATTGTTGAACTATTTTTTATTGCTGTCCAGGTGACCAGTGAACCGTGAGCCATGGGAGCAAGGAGTAGGAAGGCTCTCCCAGTTTCACTCTTGGCATTTCAACATCATAAATGCTTATTTTATGATGGGAAGAAAGTCCCTCATTGCAGATTTCTGAACAGAACCGTGTTCCTAAAGATGTGCATGTCATACCCCCTTTCCTGACCATCTCACATTGCAGTGAAATGCCCTCTGTGATCCACAAGTGCTTGTAACAGCATTGAAAAGTATTCTTTTTTGTTTACATTCTCTTTGGCAAGGTGATTTGATGTCAAGATAGAGATATACATGCTATGTATCTCACCAAGTCAGTTGGGGAACCCCATCACAACAAAACCATCCTCTATATCCTGCTCTTTGCTCAGAGTCACTACCCTTCTTAGTAGAAGTCAGTTAATGGCCCTGCATACTTGGATCACAACAGCTCCCATAGTGGATTTACCAACTGCAACTTCATTCCCCACTGATCATTAGCAATCTGGCATTGCAAACTTCCACAGTGATTGCCACTCACCTCTCTGATGTCAGAGCAGGGTCTCATTTTAGTTTCGCTGCACTTCAGGGCTGCAGCAGGCTCTGCACAAAATTCCTGAAAAGCAGCCTTCTGCATTAAAAAGTTCTACAGACACTGTTCATCATCCCATAACTGCACACCAATGTGATCCCACCAGTCAGTTCTTGTTTCCTAGGATCAGAAATGGCACTCCAGTGACTGCCAGAAGCAACCACAATTCATTCATTTTGAATGACATTGCAGTGTTTCGGTGAGTGATGGTCCTGTTCCTTTTTGATATCAGGATGAGGAGGGAGGAAACTGCATTATGGGAGATGGAGTCATGTTCTTAGTCCTCCCTGTGGCTTTGCTACCGCTTCCCAAAACACCTTTCTACTAGTTGCAGTGTGGGATAGCTACCCATGGTGCACTGCTCTGTGCATCAGCACAAGCACCACCCGTGAGGACACACACCCTTGGCACAATATGCATGGTATGAATACGCCTGATTGACTTACTGACTGCCACAGCTTGATGTCAGCTTAAATTAAGTTGACTTAACTTTGTAATATAGACATACCCCCAGTCAGGGTCCTCCAAATATCCCTTTCATTCGCTCTAAGGTTAATACAGTGGTGGTTCCTGCTGAGAGGCATTTCTTCCTAAAAGACACCAGAGAGTTTAAAGATAAAACAAATGAGTCCTGTGGCACTTAAAGACTAACAAATTTATTTATTGCATGAGCTTTCATGGGAGAAAAATCCCACTTCATCTGACATCAGACTCAGTGAGATTGTCTCCTACAAAAGCTCATGCAATAAATAAATATGTTAGTCTTTAAGTGTCACAGGACTCCTTGGTTGTTTCACTAGACTAACATGGCTGCTGCTTTGGAATTTAAAGATAAAAGCCATTCTTGTAATGTACCCCTGAAGAAACTTCACTGGCAGTTGTGCTTTGCCGAAGGCAGAGTATCTTAATTAAAAAAACAAAACAAAAAAAAAAAACAACCCTTAACTATTGAATAGGGTAAATAAAGCCACAAACTCCATGTGTTGTCAAAAGACCTTTTTAATCTTTTCTCCAAGTTGAATAGGTGATGAAAAATACCAAGCAATTCTGAAGGGCATCTTGTACGTCCCAGGAACAACCGAACCTCAGGGCAAAAAATACTCACATCTCTACTCTACTTCATGTTGAGAAAGAGAACAGGAGAAATCTGAGCCATTTTAGAATATGTGATGTAATTAGATTAATATGTTTTACTTACGTTTAGTTTTGGTTAAGTGTCTGTATAGTTTGAGGCCTTATAACTGGTTTGGAAAGAAAAAATACCTTTTCAAAATGGGTACATAGATGAAGTTATGAAGAATTATTGCTGTTGGACAAGAATGTTACAGCCTTAATGGTTCATAATTAAATATATTTTATTATACCATGAAATGTCTGAAGGTCTCTTCCTAAAATCTTGCCTTCCTTTTTTCCTCATAAATCTGCCAAGAAATGTTTCATGTCAATATTCATTCATGTGAACAGCCAAAAAACCTATTTCTCACCATTCATATGACCCGAAAATGGCAACAAAACAGGTTTCCCAGTGTTGATATTAGTAGTCATTCATGTGTTATTGAAATAGAGAAGAAATGTGGTTTTGGAAGTTCAACTATAGTTTCCACCATTAAAATCAATATAACAATGTAGTTAATTTCTTTTAATGAATTGGCTGATAGAATACGGTAGCTGTGTTAATATAATGAAAAAGTTGGTGTTGTCTGTCCATTTCTATTCTCTGACTTGTTTTTTTTCATCCTTTTGCCAAAGGGCTCATCCTTTGCAGCAGGTTCATATAGGTGAAACAAACCAAAACTGTAGAGCACTGTAAACCATCTGTTGCCAGCTCTCTTCAAACTTAGAGAGACTTTAAAATATGAAAAAATATATTCCTGACTAGGTTACTCAATGAAAGCAAGAATTTTTACTCTCTGTAAAGAATCACTATATATACCAGAAGTTTTCAGTCTATAGTTTATGGGTTTATTGGTCATATGGTACTGCTTCTTGTTTTCATAGTACTTGTCTCCAGCTGCCAAACTGTATTTAAAAAAAAGGTTTAAAATTTTTTGTACTTTCCTAACATCACTTTTCCATTGAAATCAATTGCTGTGGTTACCATCAGAGATGTTTATATAATTGTGAAGGAATAAAAAGTTGGTGCAAACAATTGCAGTAGCTGGGGAAGTGGTCTGTGAGGCAGTCTATCAATGTAGTAAGTAATAATCTACTTTATGAAAAAGTTCTAGATACTGTCCTTGCTGTGGAACTAATACTTGAAACATCCTGACATGGAAGAGAGAGAAATATGAGGCACATAATTTTGATGAAAAGAAACACAGATAAGATTAAATTTTTCAGTCTCTCTCCTGTGTGCATTCCATTTTTTGCAGTAATGTATTAACAGGGAGTTTTGGTGAGGATATAAGAAGTTGAGGCTGATTCCTTGAAGCAAGTCATTGAAACAAAAGAAACTAAACCAGTTTTTCTTCCATTTTAACTCTTTTCTTCCAAATTATATAGAGATTGATAGAAATTCTCATAACTCTGAAATTCAAAATGTCTTACATTTCTTTTGTTTCATATTATGATCCAAAAGCCTTTACTTAAAATGAGGTGAAAGAGTGCATTAGTGATGCTTTTGTGGCCAAGTTCATAGGCCCTCCTTAAGCCTACTGGGCCCAGTCCATCAGGGTGATGATAATATCATTAACCAAAAGACTGGGTGTCTTCCCGCTTGATATCTAAGCCCTTTTGTAAATTGTCTTTTAGGAAATGCTAAATTCAAGTAGGTTTTCATTTATTCTTATTCTTCCTCTGGGGAACCCACCTCAAAATACATGGTGTCAGCTCTGCATGTGGAGTTCCTGCTTTTTCAGTGGAATTGAGTCATAGGAGAACCTGAATTTTACTTACCATTAATTTTGTTTCTCCTGGTTCCTACTAATTTTTTAGAGATGAAAGAAAATCATACATGAGTTACTTGAAGGGCTCATAGATCAGCTCCTTCATGTGTGTCATGTTTTATCCACTTTGGTATTTTATCCTTGTTTTTTGAGCACAGCAGTGTTTTAGGTGGCACAATCTGCCACTGTGGAATCACTTGTTTATCCCCCAGGGTTTGCTTGTCATACTGTTTTTGATTTAATTTTTAGTTGAGTTATGTAATTGTTGTTTACTTCCCCAGAATAGTTTCCTCATCCAAAACTGACTCTTTTATGGCAGGTGATGTCATAAAGTACATTGAATTTTTTCTGTCAGGGCATTAGTTGGGAGGTTACATCACCCAGTATGCAGACTGTACATTAAACTCACTTTCACAAATGTTAAATATTTTTATAGCTTTAATTTTTATACCAGGAGGTTGTACAAGCTGATTTTCCCCCATAATGTTTCAAAAAAAAAAATTCAACTTTTTTTTATAAAATGGGGCTTAGCATGAACCTGAAGCCCAGTCACTTTCATATCTTTAAACAATCTTTCTAATAAAATAGAGAAAATTTCCAGAATGCAGAACGAATCATGTTATGCCTTACAACTCACCTTTCACCAAAGTCTGTCTAGGGTTACAGTATGTGAGTCTTTTGGCATCCCATCATTAGAAGTGCATTTATTTTATGGTTGCCATAAGAGTAAAGATTTTGTGATTTTTATGTTTTTTAAAAAATCCATAATTTGACAGTTTGGGCTTTTAGAGCATATGCAGATATGATGGTAGATTGTTTTGAACCAGCTTCAGTGAGAACTTGGAGCTGCCAAATTAAGCCCTGGGCTGCATGGGAAGCTAGTGGAGAACTGGAGCTTAAGCAGACACACAGGACCAGCCATGCGAGCTCTCAATGAGAACTTTAATTCCTCTAGAGGTGTTTCTGCTTGTTTTTGTTTTAAAAAATGAAATATGTGTTTGTTTTTAAAGGTCAGTTTCTTGATGGTAATTCTTTTATTTCCTGATTTGAGTAAATACTTGGACTAGTTGGTAAAACTTAATTTTACTCTATTTCTGGAATTTTTACCCTTTTCACCAGCCTATGGCTTTGTCTTAAAGTGCCAGTAAAAGTGTGCTTATTCAAGACTATTAACTATAAACACTCAAATCAATTTGAATATATTATACTTTCTGTTGTGTATTGAAAATACTGCAAATTAAAATATCAAAAACAGTCAGCTTGTGGGTTTTGTGGTTTCTTTGTTTGGCTGGGACTTAGGTTTTCACATAACTTTAGAGACATAAATTAAGACTGTACTGGATTAAATATGGTTAGAAAATTGATCTGTTTTACCATAAATGCCTCCCTTTTCCCCCACTCATCTACATCTATATGCAGTGCCTCCTAATTTGACACTTAATGCAGTTTGGATAAAGGGATGGTTTTTGGAATACACAAAGATAGTATGCAGGCTAGATCTGTATTGCAGATTTGCCTTGAAATGAGATTATTTACATGTATGTATACAATAGTTTTCTTAATATCTGTTTTCTCCTGATAGTCTCCAGGGCTATGTAAGCCTCTTTCTGAAACTGTCTTGTTCCATTTTTGAAAACAGAATCAAAGTCAGATAAGTAAAGCCAGAAACTGTGTTTGGGTCAATGAATGATTAATCATAACAAAGCTGTTTTGTGCATATCTGGATAGGCAAATTGAGTTTTGTGGTTTCATTGTAAAACTTTGTGCAAGAAGTTGTATGTCGCATGTAAGTTTTCTGGTTGCTTGAAAAGCTGTCTGAATGAGACAGCCATGCCACTGACATTCAGCTTTCACATAAGGAGACTGTCTGAGTTCTACTTCCATAGCATCCTAAAGCTCATTTGTCTTTTTGTTCATTATATTAGACTTCTATTTATCTTGTTCTATCACTTTAACTTGTATTATAGGCAGTATAGTTGCCATATAGGCAGTATATGGTTGTCATAGCTTTCTCTTGTTAAATCTCCACCTCTCACACAACAGTTGAAATTAACTTTACAAATAATCCATAGATAAAGAAGCAGATTCTCTGCTTTATCAAGTTTCAACTCTAGACATTGAGTTAGGATGTCAAGGAGCCAATTATGTCTCCTTGTTTCTCTGTCTGATGCCTAGCAGAGATAAGAATAGCCGTTCTGCCTCTCTGATGTGCCCCATCTGGCAGCAGTTACAAAAGGGTCTTGCTATGTTTCATTTTGCCCCTTCCTAAATCTGTTCTGGGCATTGTGGATGATGTTGGAGTTGGCTGCAGTAGGTCTATGCTGGCTGATTATTCCAAAACCAAAGCTTGATTCCATCATCTTCATGCAACTGGAGCAGTGCACTAGGAATGGAATAGAACAGAGATTTGGTGGAAAACCTTCTATGTTATTCTTTCATTTTACAAAAGGGACCATAAACTTAATGTGGCCTGTCTACAGATCTCTCTTGCATTTGGGTTCTGTAGATTCTTCAGTGTTTGGCAAACAGTGTATATATTTTGTCTTACAGGGTGGAACCTTGAATCTTTCAATTTTTCCATCATGTAAATAAAAACTAGAAGTAAATTGCATGATTTTTGTCATAAATTGATTGATAGTCATAAAGTATAAGGCCAGGAGAGATGATCCATCTAGTGTGACCTTCTGTATATCAGAGACTGTTAAATCTCCCCCAGCTATGCCTGTTTTGGGCCCAAGTATGTCACAGGCCTTTAAATTTCACTAATTAATCTTGTATTGAGCCCAATTTCTTGTGTTTGACTAATGCACATCTTCCATAAAGACATCAAGTTTTGATCTAAAGAAATCAAGAGATGGAGAATCCATCATTTCCTTGGTGGTTTATTCATAATTTCTAATTTGAATTTGTCATCTGCTTCCAGATTTTTTTTTTTTAAGGTCTCCCACTGCTAGATTAAACAGTTTTTTAGTGTGAATATTTGTCTCCCTTTGAAGATACTTTCACAGTGTTATCAGGTTGCTTCCCTGGCTTGCTTGCTTGCTTGCTTGTTTGTTTGTTTAAAATGGGCTACACCAGTGGTTCTCAACCACTGTGTTGAGACACACTACTGTGTTGCCAAATGATGGAAAGTGTGTCACAGCCAGCCAGAGAGATGGCTGTATTTTGTCTTGAGGGGGTGGGCTGGTGTGTCCTATAGGGTCGTGATATATCACCAAGTGTCTCACAACCTACAAAGAGTTGAGAACCACTGGGCTACAGAGGTGGAGTTTTTTTAAGTGTCTCATTCTTAAGGCATTTTCTCTAGTCTTTAAAAGATTTTTGTGGACCTTTTCTCTTCCCTCTCTTATTTTTCAGCATCTTTTTAAATATGTGGCACCAGAAGTACATGCACTGGTCTAGGATTAATCTAACTAATACTATTTACAGTTGTAAAATGACCTCCCTTTTCCCCATTACTCCTCTCTTTATACATCCAAGCACCGACAGCCCTTCTGTTTGTATGTGCAGCCTTTATTCTTTGTACTAGATGTATAACTTTACATTCAGCTATATTAAAATGTATTTTGTTTGAACAGGACAATCTTGTCCAGTGGTTCAGGTAGTTACTTTTGACTGCACTGTATCAATCATTATCTACTGTTCTGCTAATTTTCAAACAGGTAGCCACGTTAGTCTGATTTCTGACATCAGAAATCATAACGTTCAAAAACCAGTAGGTGAGCACTTCAGTCTTCCTGATCACTCCATTGATGATTTGCTAATAGCTGTGATCAGACAATTGAATAAAAATCCAGGGCTTCAAAGAGAAATTGCAGAATTGGAATTCCTGTGCAAATATGACAGTGTTTCTTCAGGGTTAAATAAGGGCTTCATGTTTTTTTCTCATTACATCAGATGATTTGACGTCATCTTTGTCTATATGCTGTTCTCTAGTGGTTGAATCTTAACTGCTTTGATTTGCTGTTACCGTGTGACATGATCCTATGACTTACACTTCCCAGCATTTATTTGCCTCCCATTCTACAAGTTCCCCCATTTTCAAATCATCTAAAGTGGGATATTCTCCCACGAAAGCTCATGCGATAACAATTTATTAGTCTTTAAGTGCCACAGGACTCCGTGTTCGTTGTTCTACCAATGTTTGCCTCATCAGAAACTTCATCATAGTGATTTTGAATTTACTTCTAGCTCACTGATGAAATCGTTGAATAATATCAGGCTTACTACCTTTCATACTAGAACCCCACTAAAAGCAGTGCTCCTTCCTGACCCCCCACATTCAGTGATGATTTTTCCTTAATGAATACTTCTTGAGATGTGTCAGTTAATCCATGTAAGAGAAAAAATTGTTAATGATTCAGAAACGGCAAATGTAGTCCATAAGTATTTCTATTCTGTACTTGGAAAGAAGCTAAAAAATGTGCTTGTGTGACATGAAAATGGTGAAATATTTTATTGAAATTGTGCAGTTCCGTTTTTTAATCCAAATGTCAAGCAGTAAATCAAATACCTTACACAAATGTTAGTATATTACATGTAACCCGGTTACCTTATCAACCAAATTTATAATCTCATCAAAGAATTAATCAGATTTATTTCACAGGAGCTGTTTTCCATAAAATCATGTTGACTGGCATTCTTATCCTTTAATTCTTTATTAATTGAATGCTATATGCACTTTTCCATTGTTTTACCTAGGATTGATGTCAAGCTAACCAGCCAAGAGTTACCAGGGTCATATTATTTACCCATTTTAATACTGGTACAGTGTTAGCACTTTTTCTTCTGGTATTTCAAGATTTATTAAAAGTGTAGAATAACGTGCCATAGATACCTTAGTCAGTGCTTTAGTGACTCTTGTGTGCAGGTTATCTGGGCCTGCTAATTTAGAAATGTTTATCTCTCGTAAAAGTTGTTTAACATCCTCCTTGATTACTAATGGACTGGAAAGTACTTAATCCTAGTCATATAATAAAACTATATATTATTCTGCTTCTTTCAAAATACAAAGCTGAGCACTTTTGCCCTTTCTGCATCATTATTAATAATTTAATCTCTGTTCTCTGTATGCCCCCACTGGATGTAATCAGGTCATGATCACTGGTATCTAAGCAACCACTAACTCACAGTACAAAGATTAATTCATCTTTGTCAAACATAGTGAGGTTCAAAATGGTTGCAGTGGCTCAATACCTTTTTGTGCTAAAATAATTATCGAATGATGTTTTATGACTGGCTGGCTGCATGAGACCTCCAGTCCATGTATAGATTCGTAGAAGATTAGAATTGGAAAGGACCTCAGGAGCTCACCTAATCCAACATTCTGCTCAAAACAGGACCAACCTCGAGTAATCACCCCCCCTAGTAATTTGTCAAGCCAGGTCTTTAAAATCTATGTGGATGGAGATTCTACCAACTTCCTAGTGAAAATGATTTTCCTAAGATCCAGCCAAGACTTCCTCCACTGAAACTTGAAACCACTGCTCCTTGTTCTGTCGTCTGCCACCACTAAGAACAGCCTAACCCCATCCTCTTTGGAACCCCCCTCTTCAGGTAGTAGTAGAACACTATCAAATTCTTGCTTACTCTTTTCTGCAGACTGAATAAGCCTAGTTCCCTCCCTCTCTCCTTATAAGTCACGTGTCCCAGATCCCTTATAATTTTTGTTGACCTCTCCTGGACTCTTTCCAATTTGGCTACACCATTTTTGTAGTGGGGGGACCAAAACTGGGTACAATATGCCAGATATGACCTCACCGCTGCTGAATAGAGGAGAACAGTCACTTCCCTAAGTCTTCTGTTAATGCTTCTGCTCTTGCAGCCCAATATGCTATTAGCCTTCTTGGCAACCAGGACACAGTGTTGACTCAGCTTCTTACTCATTGAAACCCCTAGGATTTTTCTGCAAAACTGCTGCTTATCTAGTCCATCCTAATCTGTAGCAGTGCATGGGAATCTTCTGCTCTACGTGGAAGAGTCTGCACTCGTCCTTACTGAACCTCATCAGATTTATTTTGGGCCCCATCTCCAATTCATCTAAATCACTTGGTTTCCTGTTCTGCCTTCCAGTATATGTACCATTTCTTCCAGTTTAGCGTCATCCATGAACTCACTAAATGTTCAATCCACCCCATCATCCAGATCTTCAATGAAGATGTTGAGCAAAACTAGCCTCAGGACTGATCCTGTGGCACTCTGCTTGATACCAGCTGCCAACTAGACACTGAACCATTGACCACTACCTGTTGACAATCCAGCCATCTTTCAATCCATCTTATAGTCTAGGGGTGTCAAACTCATTTCCTTAGTGGGCCATATTTGACTTAAATATGCTTCAGGTAGGCCATACCTGCCATAAATCAAAATACTAGGGCATTCTCACAGCATCACAAAATGCTGTGTATGTGAGACTATGCTCCATGATACCACGTTTGCACCCTCTTTATTAGGGGGAATGTGTGGTTTCATAGAGCACAGTCTCGCATAATCAGCGCTCCACAGTGTAATGAGACCCAACACTGTTGAAGAGGTGAGTGAGGTAAGTAGGCAGAGAGCCGTTAAACTCTGTCCATTGTCCACGGCGGTAAAAAAGGAATTGAGGGGGGAAGTCTGCTCACATGAGCACCGAAATGGTGCCAAAAGTGGTGCGAGGAGGCCTCACGGTGCTCATGCAACTCAGATAATCACTCCTAGCAAGCCTCCGAGCCATGTCGCATGGCTACTCCAACACCTAAAATGGAGCACCCAAAGGGACACTACTTGAAGGAGAACCATATTTTCAACTTGCATACTCAGTTACTGACACTTAAACCTGATTCTAAAGTTATCTTTAACAAATCAGGAAACAAACAATATCAATGTGCAATCAAAACTGTGCGTCACAAATTATAAATACTTGCACTCAAATGCTCATAACAAATGTACAAAAATTATTAGCTATAAATATTTGACAAATAATTTTGACTCACAAAAACAATAGTATCTGATTACAGATAAAAGGAAATTTAAAAATTGCTCTTACCCATATGTAACCCCCCCCCCATCGACCCACCATTCATATTAGATTTTCATAGGCCCAAGTCTTGGAGGATACAAGATTGGTATAAAGAATCGGTTCAATCAACAGTTAATCCAGTGGGGCATTCAGAATCAACACTGACAGACAATATGAATGAGTCCAATCTGATTTTCTGTGGCTAAGATATGGACAATAAGAGAGCGCTCATGATGAGAAAGAGAATTTATCCTCAGGGCTCCAACACGGAAATAAAAGACTTCTGTTGAAAACCTAAAGTAAATCTGGCTGGAATTCACAAAAAAATTGTCAATCTAATAAGGTAGGGGAAGACACCTAACTGGAAATTGAATAAGGTAGCTTTATTTCTGACAACAGTTCACTCTGAGAGCCTCACTGGGACAAGAAATAAATTGGCGTTTAAAGCTGAGGTTCACTGAATCAAAATTCTACAATCATTAGTAGATACAAACATCAAAGGCAGAGGATTATTTTGGATAGTAAAAGGAGATATAGCCAGGAGAAGTGGAATTCAGATATGGGAAATGTAGCCTGTACAAACGGAACTATTTCCTGGAAGTTAAATCTATTAGTAGAATAGTCAAGAGAAGTGGAGAAATCCCCAATAATTAGAAGACTTTTCTAGACTGAACAAAATATTAGGAACGTACAGATCAGAGCACTTCTGTAGAGGTAAAGTGATACACTAGACTGGTGGTTTTCAAACCACATGTCAAGACACACTACTGTGTCGCAGATCCTCCGGTACTGAGTCACAGTGTCTCCTGCTGCCACCAAACAATGCATTGCTCAAAAATGTAGTAGTTGGGTTACAGACATAAATAGGTTTTTTTCCCAACTGGGTCCCGAGGGGAGGAAAAAAAATGAAACCACTGGACTAGAGTACCCAACAGATCTCATCTGTTTTTGGTTGATATGTGTCTAATGATATGCCATTATTCATAACAGGTTATTAGCTCATGTTTCTAGTATTTAGTGAAGGAACAATCATGTGTCTAAAGAAGATGGGAGTGGTTTAGATGCTTGTTTTACAGTTATTGATACCTGGAAACTCCAGGATCTTGTATGCATATTGATCAATGTGCTAACTAATAAAGCCCAACAGTCAATACTAGTGGAGACTGTTACAGACCACCAAATTAAATAAACGGACAAGATGACTTAGTCCTGATACACTTATACAATGCATAGCAAGAAAAAATGGATTGTTATGGGGGACATCAGTTTGGAGTTATGCTGTAGGAAGAGACAAGTGGTGTTGGTTGGGGACTGCCTCCTAAGGGGGACATAGTCATCCTTCTGCTTTCAGACCAGGAAACTCAACAAACATGCAGCTTGCTGGAGCCAGACTTCAGAATGAACCAGTGGGTCTGCTGAGATTTATCAAGTCCTTGGACCACTACCGTATCTTGGCACCAATACTGCCAAGAATGACCTTGAACAGACCCCTGCAGACTATGTGGCTCTGGGAAGTAAAGGTAGGGTTGTGTAGATGGTGTCTCGGAGAGGGTTTTCGATTCTTTGATCATGGGATGCTGTTTCCAGAAGGACTGCTAGGAAGAGACAGGATGCATCTAAGGAAGAGTATGTTTGCCCACTGGCTTGCTAACCTAGTGAGGAGAGCTTTGAGCTAGGTTTGTTGGGAGATAGAGACTAAAACCTGGAAATAAGTGGAAAAATGAGATACCAGGAGGAAGCACAAGGAGAAGAGTGCAACAGGTTGACCAGTCTGTGGTTCCCCAGATCCTCCCTCCTGTTTTAAAAATGGACACTATATTTGCCTTTTAGCAGTTGTCCCCAGTCACCATGAACTTTCAAAGATAATGGCCAATGGCTTTACAATCACTTCAGCTAATTTGCTCAACACACTCTGATACACCCTCCTGATTCATACTGATAAAGTAAGGTAACTGGTTAATTAACTTAGCTGTCTGTACACAAACTCAAGAAACCAGGGAAACAAGCAAGAAGAATTGAAAGTCCTGGCACAGTCAAGGAACTATTATGTGACTTGAGGGCACAGGAACAAACCATCCTAATGCAGAGAAAGAAAAGCAAATACAGCAGGCAACCAGCTTGGTTTAATGGAGAATTCTTTGGTGAGCTTACGCACAAAAAGGAAGTTTACAAGAAGTAGAAGCTTGGACAGGTGTCTAGGGACGAATATAAAAATATTGCTTGAGCATGCAGGGGTGGAATCAGGAAGTCCAAGTAACAACTGGAGTTGCAGCTAGCAAGGGATGTGAAGAGTAACAAGAATGGTTTCTTCAGGCAGGTTAGCCCCAAGAAGATCACAGACATTCTGGGCTTCTTACTGAAAGGGGAGGCAGTCCAGTGACTGGTAACACTGAAAAAGCTAAAGTGCTCACTGCTGTTTTTGCCCATCTTCTCAGACAAGGTCAGCTCCCAGACTACTGGATAGGAAGGAGATTAGTAGAACTCAGTAGTGAAAGAACATGTTTGAGATTATTTAAAAAATCTGAACATGCATAAGTCCACAGGGCTGGATGCAATGTATCTTAAGGTGCTGAGGAAATTAGCTGATGTGATTGCAGAGCCATTGACCATTATCTTTGAAAACTCGTGGTAACTGGGGGAGGTCCCAGAAAAGGCTAATACAGTGTCCTTTTGAAAAGAAAAAGAGGACACTCTGGGGAACTACAGCCCAGTCTCTCACACACACCTCAGTCCACAGAAAAGCCATGGAGGTCTTCAAGGAATCTATTTTGAAGCACTTGGAGGAGAGGAAAGAGATCAGGAACAGTCAACAAGCATTACTCATGCCTGATCAACCTGATTGTCTTCTATGATGAGATCACTAGCTCTGTGGATATGGAGAAAGTCACGGAAATGATATACCTTTACTTTAATAAGGCTTTTGATATAGTCTCCCACAGTACTCTTGCCAGCAAGACAAAGACATTAGAGTTGGATGAATGGACTATAACAGGAGTGTCAAACATGCAGCCCATGGGCCAGATGGGGCCTGTGAATCTCTTCCATCCAGCCTGTGACTGCACTCCACGAGACTATACTCTCTCCTTAAGAAAGAGATTGTGATTTCGCATACCCAGGGCTCCATGATCCTGTGAGAAGTGTTGGGTTAGGGTTAGGGTTCTTTTGGTCTCCTCAACATCTTTTTTCCTTTGCCCATCTAAAAAAAGACCCCCCCCCCCCCCCCCAAAAAAAACCCTTTTTTCCCTCACGTTACCATGCCAGGTTTCACCAGCTTCAAGCATTGCAGTTTCTATCATAATGCCATATCAGTGTCTGACGGTCATACATCCTGCATCAAATGCCTCAGCAAAGGACACATTTCTGAAAAGTAGGTCCATTGCCAAAAGATCAGCGGGACTTGAGCGTGAAACTCCTTTTAATGGAGCGATCTTTGCATCCCTCGTCTGAGCCAGCACAGAGCTTATCTGCCTCATGGCACCCTTCAGACAGATGCCTTACGCCACTTCACACCAAAGCAAAAAGAAAAACATCATTGACTCATGAGAAATCATGTATGAAAGAGACTGTTGGTTCCTCATGTACGATGGTGTCCAAATCCCTTATAGGGCCTGACTCTGACCCATAGGGACAAAAAGGGGCACTCAGATCATACTTCAGCAACAGCTCCCAAGCCACCTAAAATGGCTGCCTTACTGGCACCGTCAGCCTCATCAGTGCCAAAGCAACAAGTAACTGTACTGCCCACCATTCCAGCACTGACAATTCCTCTGGAACAATCTAATCTCCTGGTTCCGCCTCAGTCTGAACTGACTGCTCTGGCATCACCAGCTCCATGACTGGGACCACCAACTCTGCCTGGTACCATTCAGCCTCAATCATCTGCTGCACCGCACACTCAAGAGGCACCAAAGAAAGACACTCAAAAGAATAAGAATCTTGACACAGTGCCTTCTAAAGAACTAGCCTTTATTGATCCATTACTATAGTTCAGCACAGAGGAATCTCCACCTACAGTACCTTTGGCTCTCAAAGAGATGTTTCACCAACAGGATCATTTTCTGAGGAAGAGGAAGACAATACTCAAAAGACCACTATTCTCTCCACAACTGCTCTCTCCATAGCAGAGATATATACATCCTACTTACCCACCATACACATGGTATCCTCCACCATGGTATGGCCCTCCTAACCCTTCCTCTTTCAATCAATGGCATCAGAGGGATGCATGCTCTCACTTCTCTTCTTACACCTCCAGACCACCAACCTCCTGCCATCATACACACCAAATGCTTCTTCCACCACCTCCTCCAGATCAAGGAAGACATGCCAATTCCGACCAAGAACAACCTGAGGCTAGGTTCCCTCTGCTCCATTTGTTGTCTTCACTTGACGAAGCTATTATTCCATCTCCTCCTTCAGCCGCCGATGATTTCCATCAATTTCAAGACCTTTTTTGCAGAGTTTCAGAATCCCTGGAAATTCCACTACAGGATGTTCCAGAATCTCAACACAAAATACTGAGAATCCTGCAAACAAAATCATCCACAAAAATCTCATTGCCTATAAACACAGCTCTCACTGAAGCAGCCACAGAAATCTGGCAAACTCCAGCTTCCGTTACACCAATCTCCAGTAAAACAGTTAAAAAAAAAATACATTGTAGCCAACAAGGATTCCGATTATCTTTTCAGTCACCTCCACCAAACTCCCTTGTGGTTGAGGCACAAAATCATTGCCACAAACAACACTTTAATTGTTCTGCCCCCCAAGATAAGGATGACAAAAGGACAGATCTGCTCAGCATGAAAGTCTATGCCTCAGGATCTCTTCAGCTTAGAGTTGCAAACTATTCAGTCCTTTTAGCCAGTTACAATCACGATAACTAACTAAAACTGGCCAATTACGTTGAGGATGTTCCACAGGAAAAAGATAAGCTTTTCACACCATTATTAAGGAGGGTCAGCTTATATCAAGGACCTTCTTAAAAGCAGCACTAGGTATGGGAAACACCATGGCCAGAATCATGGCTTCAGGCTTTGTCCTATGTTGAAGTGCTTAGCTGCACTCTGCAGACCTTCTGAGACAGTTCTAAACTGCTATAGAACACCTTCTTTTCAATAAAAAAGTCAGTTTTCCAAAAAGACCAACCAACTTATGCATGGCTCAAAAGATTCACATGCTACCTTATTCACCTTTTGAGATTTACACTCTGATTACTCATTTTAGAACCTATTGGTATCAACCTTACAATTCCAGATATCACTATCCACCTCTGACACTCAACCAATTCAGGTGACAGGACTATCAGTCTCACCCAAGACAATGACCCCAAAGACACAGGCAGACACCCACTCAAACAACGAGTACTCAATCCCCTGCACCCAAACTGCAATTTTGAAACAGGAGTTGAGGGACAACAAACCCCATTGCAAAAGCCATTGCCATCTCTCTCATTTGCCGACCAACTCTACTGTTTCCATCACCACTGGCTCAATATCACTTCAGACAGATGGGTCATTGATACCATTAGACTTGGCTACTCCATTCCGTTTATTTCCAAACCACCTCCACATCCCTCTTCCCTTCTGTCTTCAGGGACACCTCTCACATACAGCCCTTACAACAAGAGGTCTCCCACCTGTTACAAATGGGAGCTGTTGAAATAGTCCCTGAGCAATTTAAGGGAAAAGGATTCTACTCACTTTACTTTCTGACCCAAAAGAAGTTGGGAGGGTGGTGCCCAATTCTCAACTTCAGAAAATTAAACAAATTAATCAGATACAACAAATTTAAGATAGTGATGTTATTTTCTATCATCCTGGCTCTGCAATACCAGGACTGGTTTGCATCTCTCAACTTACAAGATGCATACTTTCATATCTCCATTCACCCTGCACACAGAAAGTATCTTAGATTCATGGTTAATGAATCACATTACCAGTATTCAGTTCTGCCTTTCAGTCTCTCCACAGCTCCACGAGTATTCTCCAAGATCCCATCTGTGGTGACCACTCATCTCTGCAAAAATGGAGTGTCCATTTTTCTCTACCTAGATGACTGCCTACTGAAATCAGCTTCTCCCAAACAAGCAACTCAGGCTGTTCGTCATGCAGTCACTCTACTTCAAAAACTGTTTCCTCATAAACGTAAGCAAATCCACCCTCTAACCAACCCAGACAATCCTGTTCATTGATTGGTGTGTGTCTAGATTCCACAGTCAGGTGGGCATTCCTTCTGGAAGACGGAGCCATCAAGACCGTACAACTTACAAACTTGGCTCCTACT
This sequence comes from Podocnemis expansa, assembly GCA_007922195.1. Lineage (NCBI taxonomy): Eukaryota > Metazoa > Chordata > Testudines > Podocnemididae > Podocnemis > Podocnemis expansa. Next base: position 38,360,319 of record ML681990.1, read on the forward strand.
ATAACAGCAAGGGAATGCTTGCAACTACTAGGTCACATGGTGGCTACCATTTCAGTAGTGGAAGATGCCAGATTGCACATGAAACCTTTCTAAATGTGGTTTGCCCAAAAATTCAAACCGAGATTCCATGCCATGGAAAGTGTACTATCCATCCCTTTAAAGGTAAAATGATCCCTATCTTGATGGACCACACTACAAAACCTGTCTATAGGAATACCATTCCTTCAACAACCTCCCTCGCTTATGCTAACTATGGATGTATCCTTAACAGGATAGGGAGCTCACCTCTTGAGCTGTAAGACACAGGGAAAATGGTCACCACGAGAAACTTCCCTCCACACAAACGTTCTGAAACTCCATGCAGTGAGATATGCCTGTATCCATTTCTAGAACTATCTAGTAGGACATCATGTCAAAGTCATGACAGAAAACACGTCATGAATGTTTAATGTAAACAGGCAAGGAGGAGCATGATCTATTCCCCTCTGTACAGAAGCCAGAAGACTTTGTGAATGGTGTATAAAGAACAACACTCTCATCTCAGCAGCATATCCTCCTGGAACCTTAAACACTACAGCTGATTTCCTGAGTTAATCTTTCACTTCCAACCACAAATGGGAGAAAAACACAAATATCATACACATCATATTCAAACAATGGGGTTATCCAACTATAGACCTATTTACCTCCTATCACAACCACAAATGCCCAGAGTACTGCTCCAGTCCAGGCAGATGCCCAAATTAAAAAGCTGTGCGTTCATTCTCACATGGGAAAATGACCTCCTTTATGCTTTTCCTCCCATTCCATTAATTCCTTATGCAATTCAGAAAATTTGACAGGATGCGGCTATAATCATAATGATGTCACCAGCTTGGGCAAGACAGCCAGGGTTCTCAGACCTCATGGAGATGTCCTACAAACCACTAGTGACCTTACCTCTTCCTCACAATGTCCTGTTGCAACACAATAGATGCCTCAAATGCCCGGACCTGAAAAGACTGCATCTGACAGTTTGGTTCCTTGTTGGTTCAAGTAGGACGAATTCCTTTGTTCAGCCTCAGTGCAACATGTCCTCCTAAATAGCCGAAAACCATCCACAAGAAGGACTTACCTGCAAAAATTGCGCAGATTCCATCATTAGTGTATCCAGAATGGCTTCCTTCCTTCTTTCAGTATCTGTATCCTAAATTCTTGAGTATCTCCTACATCTGAAACAAGAAAATCTATTGATGAGTGCACCAAGAGTACACCTAGCTGCAGTATCTGCACTACTTGTACCCTATATTGAAGACTCTGTCTTCTCTCATCCTACAGTGAAAAGATTTCTTAAAGGAATCCACCAGAAGTACATATTCTGCCCTAGCCTGGGATCTCAATTTATTACTCAAAACATCATCAAACCACCCTTTGAGCCATTGGCAACATGCTCTTTATTACATCTCTCGATGAAGGTCACTTTTCTCATAGCCAGCACCTCTGTCTGCCGCATTAGCGAGCTTGGTGTGCTCATGGCATCACAACCTTATACTATATTCCACAAAGACAAGGTGTCACTTAAACCACACCCAAAATTCTTACCCAAGGTTTTCTCCCAGTTTCACCTAAACCAAACAATCCGCTTACCTGTTTTTATGCTGAAACCCCATTCCGTTCCTCTTGAGGCCTCTCTCCACAAGCTTGATGTACGTAGAGCTCTAGGATTCTACCTGCAAAGAACAAATCCTTTCAGATTCATGAACAGATGATTTGTATCCATTGCAAAGACAAACCAAGGTCAACTGACTTCAACATTTATCCAAAGGGATAGCCTCTTGTATATGACTGTTACGAAATATCCAATCAGTCACCTTCCTATCACGTACACTCACACTCAGCCAAAGAAGTATCAGCCTCAACAGCCTTTCTTCACAATGTCCCCATCACGGACGTATGCAAAGCAACCACTTGGACCGCTGTTCCTACCTTCACCAAACATTATGCCATTGATCAGGCCTCTCGCTCTGATGGAGCACTAGGGCTCTCTGTATTTAGCCCAGTCAAGTGAACTGCTTGGGAGTCACCTGAGGTGGAGCACCCATGGGACACTACTTGAAGGAGAAAGAAGGGTTACCCACCTTGCGCGGTAACTGTAGTTCTTTGAGATGTGTGTCCCTGTGGGTGTTCCACCCCCCTCCTCCTTTCCTCTCTGCTTCAGAGCCTTCCTGACTTGCTCCATAGCTGAAAAGGATCTGTGGGAGGGTCTTCACGCACAAGCACTGAAATGGCACCAAAAGTGGCGTGCAGCGGCATCACAGCACTTGCACAACTCAGATGAGCACTGCTAGCAAGTCTCCAAGCCATGTCTCATGGCCACTCCGACACTTGTGGTGGAGTACCCTCAGAGGGACACATCTTGAAGAACGCACACGTCTTGAAGTTACTGCAAAAGGTGAGTAACCCTTCTTTTCAGTTAATATTTGCGTAAAGTTTATTGTTTCCTTGAACACCCTGGCAGTAAACTTGCTGACTACATTATTCATAGAAAGCATTAGGGACATGAATGTAGCTGGAATAAGACTTTTTATTTTTAATTTAGATGAATATTCATACAATCATATTTAATTATTTGTTTTTTTTCCTGGAAGTAGTTAACAATTTTATTTGTGCTTATAATTATATTATCCTGTTCTATTAGAACTTTGTAAAAGGTCTGCCTTATGACAGAATCTGAAAACAGTGAAAGTTTCACACAAAAAGGCAGTTGTTGCTAGTTAGCTAACTGAAGTGGTGAGACTTTTGGGCTTGTAGGGTAAGAGTGAAAGCTTGTTAATTAAGATTCTGGGACAAGAAGTAGACAAAACAGGCTACAGGTGCTGGAATTTTTTATGAAATACATAAACAACCAGCAGAGGATGTGGGTAAGGGAAAGAACGAGTGTTTCAAGGAAATGAAGTTACTGCTAAAGGATGCATTTTCATGAAAACTCACTATGTATGTTGGAAATGCGTCCCCTCCCCTCCCAGAAGATGAAAGGGTGTTTTTCCCCCACTATGAATTGAGACCAAAACCGTAACAACATTATTGCACTGGAGACTCCTAAGGGAGAGATGTGGTCAGAAAAAGACTGCTAATGCTGACTGAAGGGAATGAGTCTAACTCTAAGCAATGCTTTGAATCAGTTACCATCCACTTTTCTATAACCATACTTTCTTACTGGATTTCCAGACCTTTTTATTACCTTTATTAATGCAGCCAATTTTAAACACTTTATTTTCTCTCTTTCTTTCCATTGTATTAAAAATAATTCTCACCTGGACTTAATTAGACCACTCAATTTGCTGTTTTGTGAAGTAGAGACTCAGACGTTCTCTGATCAGGTATTCTTGCTTATGTGAATTGAGAAAAAGATTCAGCCCTCATCTACAGTTGGAGGGCTTTTTGTCAGCGGTCAACTGGCAGATACCCAAAGCATGTAAAATGCCTTGTGTTGTCTGCCAGCAACTTTCTAAGCCGCTGGGACACACTGCTGAAAGCCTGCCGCAAATGGCTTCGATTGGCTTTCAGGTGCGTCTGTTAGGCAGGACTTCCGGCACCAACCTTCTGGAGAGCAGCAACAAATACATACTCAGTGCTAATCCCCCCGGAACATCGGGCTGGTGGAGGCGATTTTGCCACCGTCAGTGAAGAGATGCCCATAGTGAGGGGAGACTGAGCTGTTGATTGGATAGAAGAGTATTTGAGAACCTGTGGAGTCACATGACACCCAGAAGGTTGTTATTCTGCAGAATGCAGGCAGCTTGAGTAGCTCAAGGGGCAAAGAGGTTGGAAGAGAGCTAACCCATGATAAAGAAAATAGGTATTTCTAAACTGAAGTTTGTTTAGAATGGGAAGATATGCACATTTCTGATGTCCTAGTAATAGTAAGTTTCCTCTTGTATAAGGTAATTATGACTACTTACGAAACTTGAAAGGCACCTTATTAATCTTGTTCAAAATACAAAAAATGTTACCTTTTGTTAAAGACTTAGCACAAATATCTAATATTTTTTAAGTAGTGCACATACTATTAATTGTTGAGTTTATGGACCGTGTATTCAGGATTGGGTAACCAGGTAGCAAACGTGAAAAACCAGGACGGGGATGAAGGCTAATAGGCACCTACATAAAAAAAAAGGCCTGAATATCGGTACTGTCCCTATAAAATTGGGACATCTGGTCATCCTAATTCAAGATAGTGGAAAGTTTAAACACAGTCATGTCCACTGTAATGTTGGCTAAGTGTTGCAGTGAAATCATCAACTTATGTGCATGATGGAAGAGAAAACAAGGTCCAAACGTTGAAGTTATAAATGTAATGAATTATTCCTTTGTCCTCAGAAAAAACTATCTTTGGGTACAAGGGTTCATATAGTTCCACAGGTGAAGAAAAGAATCACCGTACACTATATAGAATATATCACAATACTTAGATTGTTGATGTTTAATCTGTATTGTGTTAAGACAAATAGATACCGTCAGGAGGTTCATGTCTTCTATATTTAACACAGGAGAGTCACAACATTTTGAAAAAAGCTCTTGTTTGTCTCTTGTCTTTTTTACCTTTGATTTAGAAAAGTGATATGCATTTGTACATGTAGTAGGTATAAAATAAAGCAGAGCAACCAGTTTAAAAACAAATCAAAACCTAGAAAAGGATGCCTTCTCTGTTGGCAATCAATCTTTTATGAACTGTTCCAAGAGGAATTATATTGGAAAATGAATACAATAAGATAACACTAGTTTTGCTGCTTCTTAGTTACATCTCTCAAAAGTTATACTGTATTTCTGTGTTTTGCTAGAACTTCAGGAGCCAATTAGACTTCTCCAGAACTTGGTAGAATTCTGTTTATTTCAAGAGTACAAACTGTCAGTTTCCTATGTTCTAAAAAAAACCCCATCTCTGTTGCGCGTATCACAAAAACCAATGTAAAAGATAAACGTTTGCTTGTATATGTCTTTCTAAAGTAAATTAAGTTCTCTGTGAGTACATTTCTCATTGAATATATATTCTCAAATGAGAATGCATGGGCAGTCTGTTGCATGTACCTAGAGCCTCCTTAACTTTGAGCAGTCAGTGGGGGTGCAGCATAACATGAGCAATGCCATTTTCAGGCTGAAAGGGACTGATATGTATTTCTTATCTATGCATTTGGAAAGGCACATTCCTCGTTTCTTGTAGGTCTGGTACTTTTTCTGAAAATGTGATTACATGAGTTGTGCTCCCGTTCCTTGCCCTCAAGTGTTTTAGAGAGGTACGGAAGGTCTTTAGATAAGTTTCAGAGTAGTATTGTCTGCTAATGTTGGATACATCCTTCATCCTGAGAATGCTGAATATTCTCCATTTGCAAGAGGATATATTGGATTATCTAAAAGGTTGCTTCCATAGTAGACGTGATTTTATGAGATGCAGGCATTAAATAAGTCTTAAATATACCCATATACAAGAAATATTTAATTTTGCACTGGTATGTGAATGAATACTGTTACTTTCCCCAGAACACTACAGAAATTCTTTTATTTGAATAGAAGGTTATGAAATGTTCACTTAGTATCAGGTGTGGGAAAGGCAGATGTTGAGCTTGTCATGAAGATCAATGAGTGCATTGCGACAGAACTCCTGACTGATTCTGTTGGGGTTTTTTAGTTTTAGTTTTTGTTTTTCGGCTATATATCTAACTAATACTGTGAATAGCTAAGTGTATTCATTTTTATTATTAAGCATAACAGTACTTTAGTAATACGAGTAACTATAAATACAAAACAGTGTTTTTGCAGTATTGCATACAGAAGGATACAAACCAGAATATTAAACTCTGTCTTGTTCCTCTCTTTCCATGGCCTCTGCAGCCTCCTGTTACAGAAGGGGTCTTTCAAACTTTACTACACTTTTTGCAAAGCAAGCTTAACAAACATTGGGTAACTTTGCTTTTAATGTTAAAGTTAATTACATTTCACCATAAATAACTTTGCTCTGGTAGGTTGATACACATTCCCTATCCTGAATAGCTTTGTCTTCTTGCAAGTAAAATAAAAATATAGAGAAAAGAAAAAAAACACATGGCAACCATTTGCAAAGAGCAGACTGTTCAAAATGAGGATAGAAAACTAAACAGTTTGAAGAGAAGTCTAACAGACAGGTAGAAAAACTGATGGACAATGAACCGTTGGGGCCAGGAGAGGAGGCAAATAGATGAGCAACAAAATTTATTCTGATTCTTTACTGTTGGTGATTTCTGAGATTAGCAATAGATAATCCTTCTGTATAGGCCATTTAAAGTACTTAATTCAATTAATGAAATGATTATCATTTTTGTTAATGTATGTGTTAATAAGTTATCTCAATATACCATAAATTCTGTCAATTTCCCTTAAATAAGTAATATGAAAATTTAGTGTTAGCTTGGTCTTATCAGACAAGGAGAGCCTCTGCAGACCCCTGCAAAATCTTAAGTATGATTTAATGGCAGGGTTGCTTTCAATGATATCATTTGTAAACCTTATAGAGTACTCATTTGTGAGTATTAGCATATAATGTTAATCTGCTGTCCCCAAATACCTAGCTTTGGGATGTTTAATACTTTTTGTTTTGTTATTTTTGTTTTGGACCATTGTTACTATTTCATTTTAGTAGCTCAGCACACTTGTCATGCTGTTTGTATTCATAACACAATGTTAGTAATTTTATTTCCCCATAAAACAATAACTTAAAAACTTTCAGTAACAGTGAGATTTTGGTTTTACAATTTTTGTATTCTCAAAAACAGTACATGGGGGCTGAGGTAATCTCAATTTTCAATTTGGGTAAGCATTCCAAATACTCCCAAACCTTTTTAATCTAAAAAATTTGTTGGAAATTTCCTAGGTATCCTGCAGTATTTCCTTGTTTTGATCTGTTGATAAATACCATGACATAAATCTTTTGGCAATATCTAATAGGGATTGGCTGACCAAAATTAAAAAAATGTAATTTAGAAGAGCTAAATATTTATAGCATGGCAAAGCAGCTAATAAGTAGGGGGGTTGAAAATACCCTGCAGATTTTTGAAGAGTGGAGTGGAATTGTCCACATCATTTCAAGAGGTTTAATTAGGCATAAGAATGGAAATTAATAAAGAGAACATTTAAACTGAGTCTCAGGAAAATCTTTATATCTGAAACATCAATGTATTTTATAATCTTTCAGAGGAAATGGTGGAGGTCCTATTGTAAAGGACATTTATGTTAGACATAAGGGAGAAAAAATTTTGACTGTAAGGTGAGTTAAACCCTGGAAAAAATTACCTAGAGGGTAAGTATGGAATCTCTGTCCTTGATGATTTTTAAGAACAATTTAGAGTAGTGGCTTTCAACTAGCAGCCCACTTTGTGGCCCCGTCAGCACAGAGCTGAGCCCCATGTAACATCTTCAGGGCCATATGGGTAGCGTATGTAGTCTGTGTGGATGTAGGCTAACATAACACAGGGAGAGGTGCATAAGCAGCCCACAATAGTAAATTAGTTGAAAACCAGTTTTTTAGAAAAACTCTTGTCAGGGATGATCTAAACTGATAATCTTTAAGATTGATTGTACTAGGTGACATCTCAAGGTCCCTTGAGTCCCACATTTCTATGACTTAAAACTAGGCTAGACAAAATACTGTGCTCTGTAGGAGATAGTGTGCAATTAGAAGGCAGGTGGCCTAGGTAATCTAATCTTTTGCCACTTTCCTGCTTCTGTGTTTTTAGGATTCATTTGTTTGCATCAGAGTAGAAATTAACCTTTTGGGGGCTGCATCTATATTGTAATAAGACTCATGAGAGGCCCAGGTCAGCTTACCTGCTGTCATGGACTTTGAGCTATAAAAGTATTGTTGTAGGTTCAGGGTCAGGCTAGAGTCCTAGCTCTGAGACCTAGCGAGGGGAAAGGGTCTCAGAGCCTAGATTTTGGCCTGAGCCCAAAAGTCTGCACAGCACTTTTTAGCCCTGCAATTTCAAGTGTGCTGATCTGGGCTCTGAGACAGTGACATGAGTCCTTTATCATACTGTGAACATAACCAGAGAGGCTAAAAAAGAGTTGATTTAATGTTTTTCCATGACACTCTGCATTTTGACTTTAAGTGGGTCTCTAACAAACCTGTGTTTATACTGTACTTGTCTCTTTCACATCACTGCTTTTTTCCTTCCATTGAAAATCTGTATTTTGGACTGTTTTCACCAAAGTACTGGAGAAATGTTAATTTCACTGTATATATGCAGCCTGACGAAAAACATATTCCATCAATAATAATTAATTATTATTGGGCTCCATAAGACGAATGCTACCTGGGAAACTATTAGTTTGCCTTAAAAATATTCACTTTGTATATTTTTGACATGTGATGTTGACAGATTTTAAGAATTATAACACCTTGACATGTTGAATAGCAACATTTACTGAAGGGCTCGACAAATCCAAGGCACCACGTTGCCATGGCATCCAGGAATTTGCCTGTGATACTTAGCTTCGCTGCAATTTCCAGGGAGGCTAATGTCCCCAACACCTAAAAAAAGAGGTGGTGGTGCCAAGACTTTCAGTACTGCTACTCCTTCTCCCCTCCTTCCCCCACTGCTGCTGAAAGTGCACTGGGTAGCAGCTTTTTTCCGGTAGCAGGGGCGTTTTGCAGCAGAAAATGGTCGTGGTAGCTGTTCAGTGGCAGAGAGGTCACACACCTATATGCCTATGTTCTTAGTCTGGCCCCAAGTGTGCAACACTTGGCTTGATGATTTACTGTCATTACCTTATTATTGTATAAAATTGCACCACTTCCACCACCATAATTTCCGACAACTGTGGAAATTTAAATGGATAAAAATTTTAAAAATTAACACCTGTCTTATCCATCAAAATTATTAAAAAATTAAAAAGTGAATTCAGCCAACACTGCTTACACTTTATTGAGATTGGTTCACTTGCAACTAAGTGAACAAACATAAAAAGTGGTTGGCAAAGCTGCTAAATTTTAAACCATATAAGGTTACCTAATTGAGTTATAGAAGCATGGTAGAGAATGAAGAATAAGAACCTTAATAGAATAGAGCAGAACCAAGGAAATTCTAAGTTAATAAATACTGCTACATGCAATATTTTGTCATGTGCTGTTTATATGACAGTATAACTGCAGCTCTGTCATGATGTGAAGCAGTTTTTACATGACTAGTATTCAGTCTGCCTATACATGTAATTCATATTGTGCGCTGCATTTGTATTAACAGATGCACAAGGATTTAAGAAAATATTTTTTGTTAGCAGATGGTGTCCAACAATGACCACTGTTGTTTCAGTGTGAGATGCTTTAAATTCTCTGGGCATTTGGCCCAGACATGGACATTTACCTATAGTATATGACCAGGCAATGACAAAAGGAATGAAAATAGAGGTGTTGGTCCATATAAAAGTGTGTTTATAACTTAATATAGCTAACAAGTTTGTGGCAATGATTAAACCAGGTTAAATTAACAAAACTGCTAAGACCATTCTTTTTTACATGTTCATGTCTTGCCAAACAGTTACATGGCATTTTGCATTCTAGGAAGAATGAGATTGGAATGCGCAGCTGGTACCTGCTGGCACTATTGAAATGCCCACAGATAACATAACTGCTGCCTGGTGCCTGAATGTGAGGGTTAGAGTAGTCTTCAGGAACAAAAGAAATCTGTCCATACAGAAAACTCACAAATCCCAATGGTTAGCAATCTTCCCTTGGATTTTCCACACATTTGCTGTTTTCATCAGAATCTAAGCTTTATTTTAAAGATTAACTGTAGAGCTAAGAAGAAAATGAAATTATGTGGCTAATGCTAATGGTCTTATCTCCCAGCCTATGTAACTTCCCTCTCCTCCTTCCACTTGACCATCATCTAATGCTTCTTCGTCAATTCACGTGGGAACTTCCCCCCATCTGTCTCAAGAGTTTGCTGTTAGGTCAGTAGAGTTACACTTAAAGCATAAAACAAACCCATGATATTAACAAGACAAAAGCCTGTCTTCTGTCTTTTTAATGATCACTTAGTACTTATTTTTTATTCATCTGTTTTTATCTCATTAGATTATAAATTGTTTAGGGCAGGCACTATATAATACCATATGAGTATATGGAAACTTTTAAAATGATAAATGAAGTTAATCAGGAGTTTCTGGGAAGGATGAAATGTCTTAAATGTGAATTTGGTGGCAATAGAGTTGAAGTAGGTATAGCTCAAATAAAAACAATTACAACACTTTACAACTATTAAAACAACATTGGAGAAGTTTGAAGATTAGTAACAATGAAGACTCATAGGTTCTTGTTTAGCTGTCACTTCTGGTCACTTTAAATATTACAGGATGAATTTTACAGAAAACTTGATGACTGATAAATTTGAACCTCCAGTATTTGTTTCAAATTCATTTATGATACTTCAATTACAGTTCATTGGAAGTGAAATATCACTGTCTGTCCAATTGAAAGCCAGATGCCAGGGTGCTAAATTCTTTTATTGGTGTGGTCTGTGAGAGGTACCTGATATTTCTGTGAGTATCTATAAAATTCAAAGTTATCAGTACATCTTATAAAAGCTTTTTTTGAAGGAACTCAAAGGTGAAAATGCAGAACTATAACTGTGGTACATAACTGATCATTTAATTCAGCTTCTGTACTGGATGTTTGGAGCACGGCTACTGTGATGCCAGTTTTTAAAAAAGAGCAAATCACAGCAATTATAGCCTGGTAAGCCTAATTTCAATACCAGGCAAGTTGGTTTTAATGATAGTAAATAATAGAATGATCAGACACATAGATGAATATGATTAGTTGGGGAAAAGTCAACATGGTACTGTATTTGTAAGGGAAATCATGTCTTGCAGTGTACAAAATTCTTTGAGACAGGTCAGCAAGCATGTGTATGAGGGGTGATCTAGTGGATACAATGCACTTAGATTTTTCAGAACTCCTTTGATAAGGTTCCTCATCAAAGGTTCTTCAGAAAAGTAAGCAAGCAGTCATGAAATAAAGGGAAGGTTCTCTTCTGGATCAGTAACTAGTTAAAAGATAGGAAACAAAGTAAGAATAAATGGTTAGTTTTTAGAATAGAGAGAGGTAAATAATAGTGTCCCCCACGGGTCTATAGTGATACTAGTGCAGTTCAACATATTCATAAATGATCTGGGAAAAGGAGTAAACAATTCTTTTGGTATTGTGATCCTTTGATAATCTTTGGAGTAATATAAAGAGTTTTATAAGTATAGTTTTTTTTTATTATAATACACTTTTTTGGTACAAAAAAATGCTGTTGAAGGCTATGGGACACATTTGTGCTCTTACTGCTTTTTACTTTAGCTATGCAAGGCATCTGGAATGTAACTGGAACTCAGGCCCTACTTTTGGGGTCAGGAGGGAAGATGATGATGTGCAAGCTGGAGAAAAATGGTACGTGTTGTCCATTGTGGGCAGATTGTGATTTGTCCAGCATTGCTGTGCAGAGAAATCACCTGCACTGACTACCTGTGTCACATATGCCAACTCTGTAGAGCTGGAAATTCCAAGACTTTAAAATTTGTTTTCAATTCAGGTTGGGACAAAAAGTTAGAAACTTAATTTTTTTTTCTTTTGTGAAATGAGATATTTTCTTCTTAACCTTATGGAAATGTTCCATTTATACAATATATTATTATATGCTATAACATAATCTAAATAATTTAACTTCAACATTAATATAACTTCTGATAGAATATTTTGACAAAATTGATACATGTCCACAAAATATTTAATTGAATCAGCATTTTCTAATGGAAATATTTTAATCAGTTTTGCAGAGGGTCACAGTGTTTCATCTCCAAATGAATATGGGTGGGAAAAGCATCATCCTTTACCCAGCAGTGCTCCAGGCAGCAAAACTGTGCAGCATACTGTATGTATGCTATGCCAAATACGGGACTAATGTAGAATATATGCTGCTAAAAAGTTCTCAAAATTTTCCATTTTTTAATTTTTTTTAAGAGGTCAGTTGCTATGACATCTTGGTTTTTGCTTTTCCTCATGATGCTGTTTTTTGTAAAACCATTTTCTTTTGTTCATCTGGACTGGGAGCAACAGCCTTTTTTCACAACGAAGTAATCTTGATAAGAAAAGTAAAAAATGTTTTAAGAGCACAAGCTTTGATTAATAAATGCAGATCCATTCATATTGTCTCTATTTGAGCGACATGGAAGAACTGTTTTATTGGTTTATACTTGTAAACTAGAATATTTGAAGTTAATTTAATTGTTCTAAATTGGAATCAAACCAGGAGTATTGTGTAGTCTAATTAATAAATGTTAATTTTCTATTACTAAATGTTATGGCCGCTTTCAGTAATTCCTGAGAACATTGTATTAAAATTTTGCTTGAATTGTGCTGTCTTCTGCCAGTTTGATGCAACTAATCTGTGCTGAGAATATGTGTACAAGTCTATAAAGAGTGCAGAAAAATAGAGCCATAAGTAAGTCTGAATAATACATTGTTTAAACAATAGGAAAACAATGACATTACTCAAAATACTTAGGTTTTTGACAATACGCATATTGCTTACACCTACTAATATTAACTGTGTAATAAAATGTTTATCTTTTGACATATCAGTTTCCTTCAGTTCTACATTTTGTTTTTCCACACATTGTGATAGCAGCATTGATCAAATTAATGTCTCTAGTGGCAGGGTTACAAGAACTAATCATATGATACAGAGAGAGAGAGAGAGAGTGTGTGTGTGTGTGTGTGTGTGTGTGTGTGTTAAAAAGTTCTCTAAGCCAATTTAAATAGATTCAGACTAATTGTTTTTTAACAATCAAATTTATTATCAAAGTAAATAAAAGCATGCCAAGACAATGCTTAATACCTCTAAAATCAAGAAAATGTAATGTTAGGGATAAAATTTCATTTGGAAATAATTTCAGTATTGTGGTGTGTAAGAATCGTAAAAACATACCATATATATGAGAGTTCTTCAGATAGTGAGATAAAATGAGTGGTCTGGGTCCCTGGTCCTGCAAATACATGTGCATATCTTTACTTTTAATGTTACTTATGTGCTTAAAGTTGAGCATGTGCCCATGTGTTCTCAGGTGTGGGGCCTTGGACTCCAAATTTTTGCGTCTTTGAAAATACATCATTAATGCTCTTTCAAATGAGTTTTTATTTTAAAAAAAAAATTATTGTGGGGTACAGATATAACAAAGTGAAATATGTTTTAAATACAGTGGGAGTAGTCAAGCATGAAGTATAACAATGCAAAAATATTGGTGGGATTAGGACCTATATTTATAATGGAAATGGAAGTGGTTAATTAACTAGTTACACCATTTATTGTTTCTATACTGTGATTAGTATATCTTAATTAAATATTAACAGATTAAATATGATTTAAAAACTAAACCATAATATGGATTTATGGAGTGCAGTATGTCTTTTATCTGCAGATGATAATCAGTGTTTTGAAATCAATTTGTTGGTCCATTTTCTGTCTAGAATAGTGCTCTTAATTACATTTAGCAGATTGCTTTAAGTAGCCTTTCATTTCATCAGCCATGATTCAAATCCAAGTTAAGATTCTTTGCAAAAATAAATAAACCATTGTTTCCATTTGTACTGGGTTGCTTTCAGAGTTGCATTAGTTGAATTAAAAAAAAATTTATTTGGTGTAAATTATTCCTAAAGCTTTCAGGGTTTTTTCTTTCTGTTTTTTCTTGCTCCTATCTAGCCCTTGTTTATTTGATTTGTAGCATGGCCAATGCAAGACACACCTACGAGCAGTGGTTTTCTTAAACTTTCTCCTTGGGATCCAGCTGAAAAAAAATCACTTATGCCCATGACTCAACAGTTGCATCTTTACAGGGTGTGCCACAACCTTGTACCTGAAGGTCTGCTTTTGAGCTATTCTTTTGCCAAGTAGGAAGGGAATGGGTAGGAGGTGGAGTTTGAAAAGATTAAGTTAATCTCACAAGAAAGTGAATCTCATCCACTCTATGGGGTGGATCACTTCACATATTCCTCTTCAAATTAACCTAATGTGCAAATTATTCTTTATCATCATCACAAAACCTAGGGCTGACTCGGGTCCCTGCTGCCAAAAAAAAAAAAAACCAATCCACACCCATCAACACCCTTGAAAATATCTTAATATAACAGAGACTATGAATGCAAAAGGCATAGAAATTCAAAATTATAGTTGCCACTGTGTGCCCATATCTGACTTTTTCTGAGAAGCATGAGATTTCATTTTGTCTTAAAATAAATGTACAAAATTGTAATTTCTGAGGAACAAATATTTGAATTTACTGCAGTTAGTCTTACCATGGCAAGTAGAACTGGAGGACAATTAGGGGCAGAGGGAAGGTGAAATGTTAAGGATGTGCCATAAATTGCTGAACACTGATACATTTTATTAAATGACTCTATTAATATGAGTATCATTCCTACATGTGTAGTATACATATTGTGAAGGAACTAATGAGACTTCATAAATTTATCTGTATTTATCCATTTGGATGGACATAACCATAATACACATGATGTGGTAATATCCATGTGATAATTACACGTATCATCTACTTCTGACTGCCTTAGCTGCATTCTGTTGTTTAGTTTGTCTCCTTTGGGACTGTTTCTTATATTCCACACTTTTGAGCAGCTTGATTTTTCTTTCTTGCTCCTAAAATGTAGAATGAAAAGCCTACACTCTGAGAGGGGTAGACTGAGCAATACCTAGTACTGGACCAGTGACTGTTTCAGGTCCAACATTTGTGGCTCTTTAGTCCTAGAAACATCAATTCGTCCCATTTGGAAGAGGAGGTTTCCATTAACTTTCAATGAGGCACAATAATTGCTTCTCTACTTGGAAGGTCCTATGAGATATAGCTTTAAAATGCTGATGTTTTATGTAAAGAGAAGCAATTGTATCTAATATTGAGGTTTTAAAAAAAAATCAGTTTTTCTTTTTGTCAGAGATCTGTATAATTCAATTAGACGCACAGTACTAAGAGAATCTGGCAGCACAGGTGGAATGATGCAATAAATAAATCAAATGTAAGGTTTTATGGTTCTAATGCATTTTGGCCCTTATTCTGCAGACGCTTATTCACATACTTAACTTTTAGCATGTGAGTAGTTATATTGAAGTTAATGAGATAATTCCATGGTTAAACATATGCTGAAGTGTGTCCAGTATCAGGGCCTTTGGAAGCACCTGTCTGTGAAATATATAGCATTTACTGAATACATAATTACACTGTGAATGAAGGTTATACAGGACCTTTTTAAGAATAATGTGGACATTTCATCGTAACAACTGTGCATTATTGTGAAAGTGTGGAAATTTCTAGACCTTCTAACTCAGAGAAATTTTTTTGGTCTGTCTTTCTATTTGCAAATTCTGACTTTTCCACCCGAGTTATAAAGTTGATCTAATAAACAATATACTCTAGGTATGATCTTTTCGAGGACAGAGAGTTTGTCAGTTTGCACAGATAGGTGATACTACAGGTCTGAAAAAGATTATACATTTGTAATGACTATGTTTTACAGTGTCTGATAGGTTTTTATGGAAGCCATTTGGTGATCTCATCAACAGCAAGGCTATTGTTTCATTACTATCAGATTCAGTATGTTTGCGATTAAATCAGCAGAATAGAGAACATGAGGGCAATGCTGTTCATTTTGCAATCATTTCCATCTGTTATAAATTCTTATCAGATGTTGGGAAACAGCAGACATAAGCTAATAGTAAGTGCTCCATCCCATTCCCAAGAAACAGTGATCTGTAATGAGTATATACTTTGCTCTCTGCTATTTTAATCTACCATTTAGATATTTACAATATATCTACTCACTATGGTATCTTGATATTAATAGTGTTTATAGAAGATTATTTCTGATCTAAATAAAATTTTCTACATTTTTATTATTTTTGACTAATATGATGCTGCTTCAAGCATTTTAATACAAGAATAATTAAGGTGTGGTTTTGATCACTGACAATTCTTTTCATAAATAACATTTTCAAGCATATTGAGCTACCCTCTCTTGATGATATAAGCATTAATTTAGGGACATACAAAAAGAAGAAAAATCAGATGGTAAGTCTAATAAAAAGAATAACATAAACATAAAGTGTTTTTCAATGAAAGCAAGATTGGTCATTTACTCACCTTGAATCTCAATCCATTTAAAGTGAAGCTACACTTCCATTTAATTCTCTTTTTTATTTAGAGTGGGCAGGAATCATAATCCTATGTCACACTGTTGCTAAAATGTTCCATTCCTGCTGTACTTTAATCTGAAAGGGGTTCTGTGGAACTATAATGAGATGCATCCAGTAAGCAAAGAAAGCAATATCCGCATTGCTGTATTAGCTCACACTCATCTATGTAGTCCAGTGGTCTGTCACTGATTGGTGACCAGAACCAGATGCTTGAGATGACAGTGAAGCTACCTCTTCCCTTTACCTCTCTAGATTAAAGTGTCATTGTAATCACTATTAATTAGAGATTGTTTTCGTTCCTGAACCAGCAAGTTTTATAACAGGTCCAAAATTCATTTTTACATTATCAGTTATAATTGGATATCCATTTTATCCCTCTTCATTTTCTTGCAGTGTCAGCAATATTTCTGACCTGTACCTGAAAAATAAAGAATTCATTCCTGTAAAGACAAATGTAGCATATTGGGAAGGTATATTGATATATTTCCTGCAGTGCCAGGAAATCACCTCTGCTAGAAGGGGAGGGGTAAAAATTGAGTCACTTTAATCAGCATATCTTTGTTGCCTCCTTACTCAGAGCTTTTGTTGTTTACTTCTTGAAGGAAGAGAGTTAGTCTATCTCCCACCCCCCTGAGCCATGCTACACATCTATACACATGCATGTGGCTGCAGGAAACATACCATAATAATCACATAGAATAGGTTATGAGCATCCATAAAGAAACTTCGTATTGAGTAACTGGCATAAAAACATACAATCCTAGCATATAAGTGAACAGAAAAATGATATGGATCATAACCCCAGGTGCACAGATGTGCATCCCGTGGCACTAAATTTGGGCCAGGTGGGTCGGGGTAGGGCAAGGGGGTGGGGCTGGGACCAGGAGGTGGGGTTTGGACCTCATGGGGGGCCTGGGCCCCAGTTAATCTTCCAATTAAATGTACATAAATATATAATTTTCTGTATTATGCAGTTTATACACAAATGTTTCTAAAGTAAAATTGTGAATGAAGAAAGTATTAATCAACTATTTAAATGGAAAAATTAAATAACTTGAGATAGGGTCCTTTTCTGTAACCTGAGTGTATTTAAAACTGTGCTGGCTGCCAGCATCCCCTGTCAGTTATATGAACTGCAGCATTGAAAGCTGTGAAACTTCCTCCAGTCTAGTACTGGAGTAGCCATAAAACCTCATTTACACAACTGGAAGCCAAAAGTTACAGTACTAATTGCAGACAATCACGTATTGTATTCTGAATGCTGTTAAACTCCAGGCAGTATCAAACTCTGGCATATGCACATACAAACCCCAGCAGTTATATTGAGCTGTGTAGTTGATAAATCTCCTGTGCAAGGGTCCTCTAAATCAGGGGTCTCAAACACGCAGCCCAGGGGCCACATGCGGCCCCTAAAGCTATTTCCTGCGGCCCGTGATCATTACCAATATTTGCAATAACTTTGTATGGAAAGTGTTCAGTGGTGTGGCCCTCGGGCTAACGTACTAATCCTCATGCGGCCCTCGTGGTAATTTGAGTTTGAGATCCCTGCTCTAAATTCATGTCTTCCACCACTTTCCTGCTGTCACCTTATTTCAGATACAGATAAACTGTAGCATCTGCAGTAGAAGGACAGATGTATGTCTGACCTTAACAGCAAATCCCTAGCTTGGCAGAAAGAAGCAGCACATATTTCCAGACCCATAACTTTCATTCTCAGTTTTAGAGTGCCAAAACCAAAAAGCACTATAATCCAGATAAAATAAGATTATTGAACCCAAAAACCTAGACTCAGATTTACATGCCAAATGTAAAAACTTGTGCTTCATTCCAAGAATTGTACATTCCACAAGTACCCATTAAGAGTATTGTTGAATAGCCTTCATATTATGACTTTATAGAAAAAGTATTGATTTTCTCCATACATTGTGCTTCACTTATTTCCTACTAAGGTGCCAACTGGATTCCACTTTGTTATATCATTTGATTTCTACATTTTTAAGCACTATCTTTTCATTTAAAATATTCTCATGTCTGTCAGTTATTTCTAGGTCTTAATGTTTCTCAAGAAAAATTGACAGTAGTATTTAATTTCATGGTCTTGATATGTTTTTTATTGATCTAGCTTGCATTTTTCAAGTAGATCTTGCAGAACCCAAAAGCTACCTATTGGGTATAATTGTCTTGACCACCATTACCTCTGATGTGATGTGAAGATGATGATGTTTATTATCTGCATCCTTGAATCCTAATCATTGATCAAGACTCCACTGTGTTTGTACAAACACAAGAATGAAAAGTCCTGCCCTGAAGAGTTCACAATCTTAATTGCCATCTTAATCACAAGGGTTAAATAGATTAGGACTAAAAAATGTATGTTTGAGGAACCCCACTAAAAATATGTCCATTCAGTGGTGATTTCCTCATTTGCAATAACATTTTGAGACCTGTTCATTAAGTGGTTTTTAATCTAATGTGTGATGTTTTGATTTTGTACTGTTTTAATTTTTCTTAGTCAAATTGTTGTGTGGGACCAATCCAAATGCCTTACAGAAGTCTAAGCACATTACATCACCACTACTTTTAACAAACAAACTTGTAATCTCACCAAAAAAGATGTTAGTTTGACAAGATCTGTTTTTAATACAAAAACTGATTGACATTAATTTATTATTCTTGTTTAAGCCTTTGTTAATTGAGTTCTTTAACAGCCATTCCATTATTTTGCCCAGGATATTGTTCTGTTGATAGCTTATAATTCTGCAGGTCATCCCATTAACCTTTTTAATATATTGTCACATCACTAGGTTTCTTTCATTCCTCCCACTTTCCAATTGTTCTAACACCTTTTGGAAACCAACGTTAATAGTCCATAGAGGTTCTCAGCCAGGTCTTTTAAAATTCTTGGATGCAAGTAAGCTGGATCTGCTGATTTTACAACATGTATCCTTAGTAGCTGCTTTTATATCCTGCTGGAATGCAAAGTATTTCTCACTATCATTTTATATGACTACATCACCTGTTCCCTCTCACTCTCATCCCGAATTACAGAACAGAAATATTTATTGAACACTTCTGTCACTTCTACATTACTGGCGGTAGTTCTACCATTTTTAACTAGTAACGGTTCAGTACTAATACTAGGATTTCTTTTGTCTCTACGGTATATTAAATAACTCTTCCTTAATGTCCTTTACTTTGTTGGCCATTGATTTCTCCACAGTATACATTTTGCTTCCCTTACAATTTTTTTTATAATTCTTAGATTATATTTATTGCTATCAACTTTCCCTGTTTTGCTGTGTGTCTAAAACTTTCACTTCCCCTCTAATGCCTCATCTGCACTATAAAAATAATTGAATCTAACATACATCAACTTACAGCCACTGCAGCAATTACTGCAATGACTAATGTCCATGCTACCCTGCTTGTATTGGTGGAGTGTGTCCTTACCAGGAGCATTTCCACTTACCTAAAAGTGACAGTGGGGGAAGCAGAGCTGGGTCTGTTGGCTCCCTGTGGGCTGCTCCTCTCAGCTTTCCCTTCCCTGTTAGGAACCAGGTGGGGCTTTTGTATTCCCTGTTCTGCTTGAGACCCAGGGGAAGCCACCTGTGTCTTCTTCACCCTGGAAAGTGGGGTCCAGCTGCCATAGCATTCCCCCCCCCCCCAGCTCCTTACCAGGAGGCAGGCATTCTTGCACTTTCATGGCTCAGCTGTGAGATTGACAAGGCTGCCCTGGCTCCCCACTGGGATCATGTGGAAAAGTGTCTGGGCTTCGTGTCCCTCTCTGAGATGGGAGCAGGATCCAGCTGACCAGGCTGCTTGCCCTGTGCTCAGCCAGGAGCAGAGGCCAGCTGCTCAGTAGTCCAGGCAGCTTTCATTCCCACAGTCAACATAAGAGATGCAGTGTCTACATTCCAAAGAGGGTAGCCATGTTAATCTAGTTCAGCACAACAAGCAAGGAGTCCTGTCTCCAGAAACGTCGCTGCTGTGGGGAAAGAACTGGGCCCCAAGCCCATACCCAGAACCCTGACCTCGGGGCTGGCCCCCTCCCGTGGCCCTAATTCTCTGCCGGGGCCCGATCCAGCCTCAGGGTTGTGCTGCCATCAGCCTGGCCATGGATCCATGGCTGAGGCTGGGAGAGGTGGGCGCCACCGCAGGTGGCCCGGCCTGAATTCCCAGCCGGCGACTGGGCTGGGAGTGGCAGGTGCCACTGCGGCCAGGAGAGGCGGGCACTGCCGGTGGCAGCCAGCCCTGAATCTCTGGCCAGGGAGGGGCACGGGTGTGGCAGGGGCTGCCCTGGATATTTGGGGTTCTGGTGCTGGGACTCCGGACACATGCCCCATGTGCCAGGCACCAACCACACCCCTGCCTATTTCTAAGGGCTACTGGCCTCCTTGAGTGTCTTTACTGACATTGCATCACCCTAAGTAAGCTGATATAAGCCGACACTTCTCTTTGAGCTGGTTTTATTATGTTGGCATAGAAGGATAGTTACATCACTGGATGGAGTATTTTAATTTGACACCTCCACAGTTATGTCATCAAAAAACTCTAGTGTGGACCAGCCCTAAGCCACTTCAATTTTTTTTAACCATTATAGTTTTCTTGTTTTACTGTAGTATCATGGCTTTTTGAACATCATGTAAAATGCTCTTAAACAGTTTCTGATTGTCATACTAATTTTTCTGTTAAGTTCTTTCCCTCATCTGATTAAGTTCTTAATTGGGTTCAGCTTTGTGAAATTCTCCCCTTTAAAGAGCAAGATTTACATGTTACTGTTGGATTTTATTCTGTGTGCACATAACAAAGATAATCAAATCATGATTACTTTCACTTAAGCCATCATTACATTTCAATTCTGTGGCAGATTCATTTTATCTGTCATCATGGCAGCCGTTCAGAGCCAAGGACACTACATCAGTGTGGTTTAGTTTGGGAAGTGAAGAATAGCCAAATGGAACTGTAGGGGGAATTTAGATCAGCAGATTGCAAACTGCAAATTAATTTAAATCATTTAAACACTTCTTGAGTTAAGATAGGTTTATACAATACAAAAATGGCACCATATATCAATCAGAGAGAGGTATAGAATTAAATCTTTTTTAAAATTGACTTTATCCCTTTTATTAATCATATAAAATGTGAGGGAGGTGCAAATAGGAGGCTTGTTTAGTATAAAAACAGAAACACGGATCACTCTGCTTTGTGAAGAAAGCATCACCAAATTGTTATGAAGAACTGAAGATAGTTTGGGAATATAAAGATGGAACACAGGCATTGATCAATAAGAACACACATGATCCAGTTAAATCAGTATTAGGAGATCTCTAATAGCAAATAATGTATAATAATCCATTTCTAAGCACACCTCAGGTCTTTATCCATCAGTCTGTGGCTGTTATTACTGTGCAGTAATTTTAATACTTCTCATTCTCAGCAAGGAACTCTGCACACTGTTTATTTGGTCTTGCCTCAGCACAGGGGGACTGAACTCAATAACTTCTCAAAGTCCCTTCAAGCCCTGTGTTTCTATGATTCCATGATGGAGCAGATGGTTCAAAATGGTCAGCTGCAAGCAATTTAATGGCTGTTACCTTTCAACTCAGTGTGGTCCAATTCCAGTCACAAAACTCAAGAGCTTAACAGTCAGGAGCTAATTTCTTTCTAAGAAAAATAATTGAACTTTCCTTTTAAAGAAAAGCAAAAGTGTTTTAAACTTATTTACATAAATGCTAATGATAGTATTTTGAAAGTTATCACTTAGAATTTGGGGTTGTTTATGTGGTGGGATGATGTGCACTAACCAGGTTCATAGTTTAAAACAGCACTGCGTTAAAGTGCACTAGGGAGCATTTAGTGCTGGCCAATGGGATCTAGATCAGTGGTTTCCAACCTTTTTCAGGCTGGGGATCCCTTTTTAACAAAAATAAATTTTGCGGCCCCCTGGCTGATTGTGTAATCTGGCCTGTGCGGGCAGGCTCTGGCCCGCATCACTCTGGCAGTGCCACTGCGACAGCCGGCAAGCAACACTGCCGCCACCATGGCCCGCACCACTGGGGAGCCAAGCCATAGCAGTTATGGCCTCCTGGCCTTGCCCTGCTGGGGAGCTGCTGCAGCCCCATATGCCTGCCAGGATCCGGCCATGGGAGGGGAAAGGCAGCCCTGGTGGGGAGCATCGGGCCTGTAGCTGGATCCAGCCCCGATAGGGGGAGGATCCGCGGACCCCCTGCAACATGTCCGCGGACCTCTGGCGGTCCCCAGACCACAGGTCAGGAACCACTGGTCTAGATAAGCAGTTAATGTGCAACACCTTCATACCCTTTAGAAATTGCAGCCCAATAATAGGCATTACCCTACCTTATAGAAAAGCCTTAGTGAGTTTAGCCCTTATTCTAGATTGCTACTCTATGGTATTTAGCTGCAACATTCTACAAAATAATAGAAATGAAGGGTAAAATCTTTAAAATCAATGAAGTGTCTGTTTTGTAAATTGAAATTTAGGCTCCTAAGTTACTGATGCACATATGAACATTTTGCTCTAAAATTTTTCTTGCATTGATCTCATAACAGTTCAAAATTACTTTTCAGCTTTACAAGTCCTTTACAGAAAGATGAGGATTGAAAGTTTCTGGTTTTTCTGACATCATAAAGGAATTATTTAACAGCTATTACAGTAATAGCAATGAAAAATGAGTAAGAACATTTGGTTGAGGTTGAAACCTGTAAAAGCTCTTCAGTGTTGTGGTCAACTGTTACACAGAGCCACATGGCTAGGCAAGATAATGCAGTGCTGGAGGAATTCAAGGCGGTATACTAATGAGTAGGTAGAATACTACAAAAGAGAAGGGGTTAAATATCAGTTTGAAAAAATTTCTTGGTGTAAGTCAGTCATGAATGTTTAAGCTTAAGGATAATTGATTAGCAAAATGAAAAATGCTGTTTGATACACAAATGTTTGTGCGCATTAGGTGGGAGGAAGCTGTTTTCAAATATAAGGAGCCCTCAGTGAATGTTGTGTGTCAGTTTACTAATGCAGCACTTCTGCTCTTCAGTGATATAATTCAATAAACAAAATAAAATACTCATAGTCATCAAAAGAAGTTTAAGATTTAGGTTTAAGGGCCAAATTGTGGTTGGCCCCAGTACAAGTGATCAAGGAGCCTCTCTTCTGTACGGGAAACCCGTAACTGCAACCCTTGCAGTCTCTGGTATGAAAGGATTGCTCTTTTCTCTTATGTGACTAGTAGCACTAACCGAACCAAAAGGGATAGGGAGTAGGGCCCTCGCTCTGAAAGGAGGCTTACACTCCCCTATGAGGAGTAGTAACTGGATTGCTTATTCTGCACCTGGGAAATTCAAGAGGTACTGTGCATTTCAGCCCAACAAGTGCCAATGCCTTCAGGGCATAAAAAAAATCCTAGTTGTGCTGAGCTATGTGGTTTTTTTCTTTCAGTCACTCTCAGCCAACAGTACAGCCTATATCACTGGAGCAGTACGACAGCCACTGAATTAATTATCTCGCTTCAGTATTTTATGGCCTATAGTAAGAGGTTATTAAAATAAAATTGTTGCGCTGCTGCTATATACCATCCTTACAAATGATGTTAAGAGTCATTTCTTGTTGGACATCTTTGATTAGAGGAGTTTAATCTGGATGCTGGAATTTCAGCAGAGAGATCTTGGTGAAGTTGCACCCAGAATCCAATCTCTTTTTCATTTAAAGAAATTGGATTTACAGGCAAGTTTCAAAAAGTTCAGAAATAAAGTGAGCTTTGTTCCTACAGCACTGGCTCATTTACCACAACAATTATTTGTTTTAATGTTATGATGAACAACTTAAAACTGAAGTGGACAGGATTGCATTAAGATTATTCTGCATGCTTTTGGTTAACATGACAATGATGATCCCTGCCATAGTGATAGGTGTTCATGAATTTCATAGAATCATAGGTTTGGAAGGGAACCAACGAGGTCATCTAGTCCAACCCCCCCTGCCAAAAAAGCAGGACCACTCCCACTAGATTATCCCAGCAAGGGTTTTGTCCAGCTGGGCCTTGAACACCTCCAAAGACGGAGATTCCACCACCTCCCTAGCTAGCTTATTCCAATGTTTCACCATTCGCCTAGTAAGAAAGTTTTTCCTAATATCCAGCCTGGACCTCCCCAGTTGTAACTTGAAACCATTGCTCCTCGTTCTGTCCTCTGTTACTGTTGAGAACAGTCGAGCTCCCTCCTCCTTGGAGCAACCCTTCAAGTAGTAGAAGGTTGCTATCAAATCCCCCCTCGGTCTTCTCTTCTGCAGGCTAAATAAGCCTAGTTCATTCAGTCTTTCTTCATAGGGCTTGTGCTCCAGCCCCTTGATCATTTTTGTTGCCCTCTGCTGGACTTTCTCTAGTTTGTCCATGTCCTTTTTGTAGTGGGGAGCCCAAAACTGGACACAGTATTCCAGATGCGGCCCCACCAGTACAGAATAGAAGGGAATGCGCACATCCCTTGATCTGCTGGCAGCACTTCTTCTGATGCAGCCCAGTATGCCATTGGCCTTTTTGGCAGCAAGCGCACACTGCTGACTCGTATCCAGCTTCCCATCCACCATGACCCCCAGGTCCTTTTCTACAGTGCTGCTATTTAGCTGATCACTCCCCAGCCTGTAGCAGTACATGGGGTTTTTTTGTCCCAAGTGCAGGATTTTGCACTTGTTCTTGTTGAACCTCATGCGATTTCTATTGGCCCACTGCTCCAATTTGTCTAGCTCTCCCTGAATCCTGTCCCTGCCCTCCAGGGTGTCTACCGTCCCCCCCCAGTTTGGTATCATCCACAAACTTCCTGAGTGTGCAATCTATCCCATCATCCAGATCGTTAATGAAGATGTTGAACAGAACTGGCCCCAGGACTGACCCCTAGGGCACACCACTTATTACTGGTTGCCAACTAGACATGAAGCCATTGATTCCTACACGCTGAAACTGTTGATCTAGCCAGTTTTCTATCCACCTTACAGTCCAAGCATCTAACCCATACTTCCTTAATTTGCCAATGAGAATGCTGTTCGAAACTGTATCAGAAGCCTTGCTAAAGTCGAGGTATATCACATCAATGGCTCTTCCCGCATCCACAAATCCAGTCATCTCATCATAGAAGGCAATGAGGTTGGTCAGGCATGATTTACCCTTGGTGAATCCATGCTAACTGTTCCTGATCACTCTATTTTCCTCCAAGTGTTTCAGGATGGATTCTTTGAGAAGCTGCTCCATGATTTTTCCAGGGATTGAGGTGAGGCTGACAGGTCTGTAATTCCTTGGGTCCTCCTTGTTCCCTTTCTGGAAGATCGGCACTATATTTGCTTTTTTCCAGTCCTCTGGCACCTCCCCCGTTTGCCATGAATTTTCAAAGATATTGGCCAATGGTACTGCTGTCTCATCAGCTGGCTCCCTCAGCACCCTCGGATGAAGTTCATCCGGCCCCATGGACTTGTGCACATCTAGCTTCTTTAAGCAGTCCCTAACCTGGCCTTCTGTCACCAAGGGCGTCTCTTCTTCTCTCCAATCTACCGTACCTAGTGTAGTGAGCTGGGAGCTGACCCTGCCCGTGAAAACTGAAGTAAAAAAAGCTTTGAGCACTTCAGCTTTTTCCTCATCTTCTGTCACGAGGATACCTGCCCCATTCAGTGAGGGACCTACACCATCCCTGATCCTCTTCTTGTTATTGATATACTTGTAGAACCCCTTCCTGTTATCCTTCACGTCCCTTGCTAGCTGCAACTCCATTTGTCCTTTGGCCTTTCTGATTTTATCCCTGCAGTTCCGAGCAATGTCTTTATATGCCTCCTTAGTCATCTGTCCCTAGCTTCCACTTCCTGTAAGCTTCCTTTTTATGCTTCAGCTCAGTTCAGAGCTCTCTGTTAAGCTACTCTGGGTGCCTTCCACATTTGCTGTACTTTCTCTTTATCGGAATGGTATCTTCCTGTGCCCTTAGCAGGGTTTCTTTAAAATGCAGCCAACTCTCTTGGACACATTTCCCCTTCAGATTAGCTTCCCAAGGGATCCTGCCCATCAGTTCCCTGAGGGACCCAAAATCTGCTCTTTTGAAGTCCAGGGTTTTTGTTTTGCTTCTTTCCTTCTTTCCTTTAATCAGCATCTTGAACTCTATTATCTCATGGTCACTGCTACCCATGTTGCCATTCACTTCTACTTCCCTGATCAATTCTTCTCTATTTGTGAGCAGCAGGTCGAGAGGTGCAAGGCCCCTAGTTGGTTCCTCCATCATTTGTACCTGGAAGTTGTCCTCAACACTCTCCAAAAACTCCCTGGATTGGCTGTGCACTGCTGTATTGGCCTCCCAGCAGATGCAGGGTAATTGAAGTCCCCCATGAGAACCAGGGCCTGTGATCTGGAAACTTCTGCCAGTTGTCCATAGAATGCCTCATCCACCTCCTCCTTCTGATCTGGTGGTCTATAGCAGACACCCACCACGACATCCTCCTTGTTGCTCTCCCCTCTAAATTTAACCCACAGACTTTCAGCTGGCTTGTTTCCACTTCCATAATGAAGCTCTGAGCAGTCATAGAGCTCTTTTACATATAGTGCTACTCCTCCCCCTCTCCTTCCCTGCCTGTCCTTCCTGAACAGTTTATACCCATCCATGGCAGAGCTCCAATCATGCAAGCTATCCCACCACATCTCTGTTATCCCAATTATATCATAGTTCTTTGTCTGCGCCAGTACTACCAATTCTTCCTGCTTGTTTCCCAGGCTCCTCGCATTCATGTATAGGCACCTAAGATACCAGGCCCATTGCCTTACTTTCCCATTTTGATTTTCAATTCTATTGTATCTACCTCCCTGCATTTTCTCTAGGTGTTGACCTCCCCCACTTGCCTCAGGTATTACGGCTTCGTTAGAGCACCTAAGATGATTATTTGATTCCCCCTGCATGATCCACCTACCCTCTCTTCTATCCCTGGAGTTACAGCCCAAGCACCTTCCAAGTTCCATCCCTTCCCCCTGGTCTCCCACATTGTCACTTACCTGTGGGCTTTGGTTTCCTTCCCCTGTCAGACCTAATTTAAAGCCCTCCTCACTAGGTCAGCCAGTTTGCGTCCAAATATGCTCTTCCCCTTCCTCGAAAGATGGAGTCCATCTCTGCCTAGCAGTCCTCCTTCCTGAAACAGCAACCCATGGTCAAGGAAGCCAAAGCCCTCCTGACGACACCATCTTCGCAGACAGGTGTTTATCTCCAGGATGCATCTGTCTTGGCTCAGGACCCTACCCTTGACCGGAAGAATTGAAGAGAACACCACCTGTGCTCCAAACTCCTTCACTCGCGCTCCCAGAGCCCTGAAGTCACCTTTGGTCTGCTGAGGATCACCTCTCACAGTATCATTGGTTCCCACATGGATGAGAAGCATGGGGTAGTAGTCAGAGGGGTGGATGGTTCTCGACAGTCCCTCTGTAACATCTCGGATGCGGGCACCTGGCAGGCAGCATACCTCTTGAGACACCTTGTCAGGGCGACAGATGGGTGCCTCTGTCCCCCTCAGAAGTGAGCCCCCAACCACCACAACTCTACGTTTCCTCCTAGCTGTGGTGGCTGTGATCCTCCCAGCCTCGGGGGTACATGGCCTCTTCTCTTCCACCTCCTTCAACATCTCTAGCACCGCATAATGATTCTTCACCACGACGGAGGGTGGGTTGTGAGCAGGGGTGGAGCACTGTCTGCTGCCAGAGGTAACCAGCTACCAGTGTCCTCCCCCTGCCACAGGCTCCCCATCCATCTCCAGTGTTGTGGCAGTAGTCTCTGGTACCTGGATAGTGCCCTCCTTCTTGCACGTCTCCTCGTGGATGCTGTCGAGGAACTTCTCCAGAGTGTGGATACTCCTGAGCCGAGACACCTCCTGTAACTCTCCCACCTGCCTCCTGAGAGATTCCACCAGCAGGCAGCTGTCACATCAATTCATCTCCCCAGCCTGATCGTTGGAGACAGGGAACTGCAGGCTGCAGTCCCTGCAAGTCCACACCAGGATTTGGGTAGAGATCTCTATGGTCAGGATGTCTTTCTGGCTACAGGCACAGGTAGAGAAGACAGAAGGGGCGCTGGCAGCAGTGTGGCTCCTCTTCACCATCGTGGCTTCACACTCCTCCCCAAACTCCCTCTTAAACTCCCCTGTTTGCTATCCCCTGTTCGCAAGCTCCCACTGGTCACTCAGCCACTGGCTTTTAATTTCTTACCTACTGCTCTAATACAATGTTGACATCTCCTGAATTCATGTCATTAAGTATTCTGGGAAACGTGCGATTACAGAAAAACTGAGTCCTTTCTATACCACAACCAAGTAGGAGAAATTTGATGTTTGCTTGGGCGCCTTGTCCAAGTTACCCATGTGCTCTACTAATACTGTCTTTTAAAACTGGGAAAAATGTGGTTTAAACAAAAGAAAGGTGGTAAATTGTGACACTGTAACTTTAGTATCACTTTGGGAGGTCATATCAACAAATAATGGCACTGCTAATGTCCTGACTTATGTGTAGGGCCCTGCCCAGATACAAATATGGGGATTGGTATCCAATCTGCATCTGTGAGAAAAAACTTGTATTTGAGCCACAGTCAGCCCTCTTTTAGATGTATTAGGATCACAGGTGCTGGTCAGCTGTTTGTAGCTAGTCACCCCCCTTAGCTGTTGAACCCATGCTGCCACAGTTTATCAGCTGATCACCCTCACCTGTCACTGAACAGCTGATCAGCTGTTGAACCCTAGCTACCACCTATCAGATGATCATCTCTTCTGGCCACTCTGGGGCTGTCAGCTGCTCCAGGCATGTACGAGAAGTCCCAAAGGTCCTGGAAAGTCTATGAGCTATGTAACCATCTGATCTATTATCTTCGAAAAACAGTTTTGAAATTACAGGGTTCTATTTATGTGTTTTTCTGCTATAGGCCTATCCTGGACATATGAAAAATTTAAACATCAAGTTGTTTCCATCATATATATGTTACAATACAATATTTTAAAAGAAGTTGTCCAAACAGAGAAACTGTATGTCAAATTAAAGTGTTTTGTAACTGCCCACTATAGTTAATAATCATGGCCTTATGACTGACAGTGAAATGAAAGCTCAGTTCGGTGTGTGCGCAGTGTGATTTAAAGATTGCTTCTGCAACAGTATCTACACAGGAAGTGCTTAATGTCAGAGCTGTAGAAGAGCATCAAACCAATTCTTATAAATTTATCAATAACAGATGACGAGGCAGCCTTGTAATCGCCACAGGGCAAATTTTAGAGCTGCTCATTGTGCATTCATAGTCTTCTTTTATAATCTGAATGAAAAGAGTTCATTTACTAACTTCTTATTTTCTTTTGATCTTAGTCTCAGGGAATTTAAGCTCTTGAACGATTTTTAAAAAATTAAGTTGGAAACTTATACTACCTACTGTTATTTCAAGAACAGAAAACAAAATTGGATGAACTGGATTAAAATACTGCAAACACCCTTAAAGTTTGGGAAAATAACAAATAAAGATGGACTTCAAACAAAGTGGTTTTTATTCAAGAGTATTTTAAAAAGAACAGAAGCTGAGAGAGACATGAACTAAAGTGCATATACTATACTGGAGAAAAATATATTTCCATCTCTAAACTATTAAGACCTGAATGGGAGTAATATTGCTAAATAAAAAAAAGTATTTTGACCAGTACTAAATATAAAGTGAGATTCTTGTATTCACTAAGTACAGTGTGATTTTGAATATCAAAAGTAGCAGCTATATTACAATTGTTTAGATATTGAGATTACTGTAATTATAATGGCTAAAAGAACCATTTAGCACCCCTCAAAATAAAACTCTATACAACTGCTTATAAAAAGGTGCAGTGCACTGTTAGGCAGGATAGAAATATGAATAATCAGCATTAAATGGCAAGCTCTTTAAACTTCTGTCATAATTGTTGGTAAGATTAATGTTCACGAAATGTGCTTTAAAAGGGATTCTTTGGGATACATCTTCCTTTGATTTGCAGAAGAAAGCAATGTGCCAAGGCCTTCCACATAGGCATGATGTTCTTTAACTCAGTATAGACAAGATAAATTATTCCAGAGAGCTATAAATGTTGTATGTACTACATTAGGCTTACTTACTGTCAGTAATCTACTGTTTTCTCTGAGTGGAAATATGGCAGTCATTCAGAACCAGGGACGTTACATTAGTGTGGTTTAGGTTGGGAAGTGAAGAATAGCCAAATGAAACTGTAGGGGGAATTTAGATCAGCAGAATGCAAACTACAAATTAATCTAAATCAAGTGTGAGAAGGCCCTGGAGCTAACACCCAAACTGGTAGGAAAAGAAATGTAGAATTTTGACTGACTGCCATCATTCCAAAGTAGATTAGCTAGAAACACAAAAGTAGAAAATGGAGAGAACAGAATTTCACCAGTGTCTGTGTATAATCATAGAGCTTTGATCATGTGAAATACAGTTAATATTTATCTGATCTGAACCTATGATCAATGAAAAATAAATCCCTATTCCACCAACATGTTTTGGGGAAAAATTTCTCTTTATTACTGTTTGATAATTACTTTAGCCTTGCATGTAAATAATATTAAAAGAAATAAACATCTCCATGCAATAGTCTAAAATTATGGTATATGTATATATTTTTACTTCCTAGACTATATGAAGTTTTACTGTTTGATACTTTATTCAATTCCTTCATTACCACAGTTTTGTGATCAACTGTATCAAGATTTCCTTCTAACTGCCTCTTTAGAAACAGTACTGGTATAACCTGAATATGCTTTTTGAGATGAAAGATTTGTTCTCCATTCCCCAGTAGCTTCTGATAGGTGCTATAGGAGAATTCCCCTTGCCTTGGAGCTCTCTGCTGGCCGAGATGACTCTATTTCCTTCAGGACCAGCTGCCCCCTCCTGCACTACCTCCAGTGGAAGCTGAAGAAGGGCACAAGTCAGGGGTTTTTATTTTGAATCAGGAGGGTGATGTGAAACAGAGCCACTAGTTGTCCATTCCCGTAATATTCTTAATAGACTTTGTGCCAACAACATAAGTTAGAGTAAGCCCCTTGTTTCTTTAAATTCTGCCAGGGCCCCATGGGAGTGTATCAGGGGATCACAACCAGCTCCTTATAACATCCACTCTCCAGTATGTCTAAATGCAGCTTAGGCACAGGTGAGAATCAGGATTAATGTGTTGTGGCCCTCTGGAATTGTTTAAATCTATTACTTTTATTGTTACATACTATACTCGTATTACAAACCCTCAGTGAACAAATATCAATAAATTTTAACATACCATTATGATGACACAAATTATTTAATTTACCTCAAATCTGTGGATGGATGTGTGTGAGATTTATTTTGGGGTTAGAGGCACCTGACAGTTGTCTCTCCTTCCTTTGATTGTGTCTTAGGGTACAGACTAGATCCATCCTCTAAACACTGTAAATCTTCTCTTTGTTTGTTGTTTCTTGCTGATGTGGTCAAAACATGGCTCCAAAAGCCCTTCTTTTCATTTTAAATCTCAGGATATTATCATTTAAAGGGCAGAATCGGTTTCTGGACAGAGATAGGTGGAGGGAATCATATCCTTGAGAAAACAATATATAGGATTTTGTGAAAGGAAACTCAGAAGTGTTTGCAGAAGTTTTAAGGAACAGTGGGTTCTGGGTTTGTTTGTTTTTTTAACTGAATAGGGGATTCATGATCTACTAAGTCTTGATATGTTTATGGACTCAACACATTTTCTTGAAGGTTTAGCATTTTGAGATAAAACAGTGACATTGGTTCAAATGCAAACTTTGGTTATAAATAGAAAACTAGGTTTCTTAGGCTCAGCTTAGTCCATGTTTTTGCACATCACAAAGCTACTTTTCACCTCTAGGTAGCTGATTAAAGTGTAGCCCTAGTTAAGTCAGGCACATTCTTACCATTTTGTTGCTTCATGATCTACATGAAATATGTTGGTATTTGTTCAACTTACAGTAAACAGTGTTGATATTACAAATACCACTATTAAAGATGGCCCAGTTTTAGCTGTCTTAAGGTACCTTCTAAGATCCCTCCTTCGCAGATCTGAGCTTTCTTTTTAGGGGATATATCAACCTCCCTTATAGTCAGAGTAAATATTAAAAACTTGAGTGAGTCAGCAAGAATTAACCTGCAGCTATCTGAAATGTTCCCTAGACTGGTTAGCAAAGTGAAACAGGAGTGTCGTGTTACAGATGTGAAGAATTGAATGAGCCTAGAGATGAGACTGTTCTCTTAGCCTAAGTGGTCTCTTCAAACAATAGGGCAAAGTTTGTCCTATTCCTGGCCATACTATACTTTTTCTGTAAATAAAGCCTTGCCTACGCTGCATAATTTTGTTGATGCTAGTTACGCTTCTGAATGTTCATACAACGCTGCTTCTGTCCAGAGAGCATGTCCAGTACTGGTGCTGTAGCATTGACAGTGAAAGCAGTGAACTGTGGGTAGCTATCCCACTGTGCAACTCCACCAGGTTTGCACCTAGGAGTTGTGGGAAGGTGGAGTAGATTGTAGAGCATTATGGGTGCAGGCTCAATATTCCATGATGCAGTTTTTCCCATCCCATCATTCCATGGCCCCTGTTTGATGTGAAGTTGCCATCTTTATCTGAAAGGATGGCTCCTGCACTGCTCTCTACTGTTGTCATCACTGCTATGAACGCATCTTAGATGGTCATGCTGTGTACCATGAACACCCAATATGAACAGTATGAGAGGTGCCTGACCAGCGATATAGTGTGTAAAGAAACAACACTGAGTTACTTTTGGCATTCACGGAGCAGTTGTACATGGTGAGCTGTCACTTTTGGGTGTCGAAAACAAGCACTGAGTGGTAGGATTGCATTATTATCCAGGTTTGGGATGAAGAGTAGTGACTGCAGAATTTTTGGATGCACCTGCCAGGAACTGTGTGCAGAGCTCCCCATGCTGCAGTGCAAAGACACCAAAATAAGAGCTTCCCCATTGGTGGAGAAGCACATGGCAATCTTCTTATGGAAACAAGTAATTCCAGATTGTTACTCATTGCTTACGAATCAGTTTGGAGTCAGAACGTTCATTGTTGGAGCTGTATTAGCACAGGTGCCCAGGGCCATTAGTTGCATTCTGCTATGAAGGACTGTGATCCTTGGAAACGTCCATGAAATAGGGGGTGACTTTGCAACCATGAGATTCCCAATCTGTGGTAGGATAATAGATGACACATATATCCAGATTTTGGCTCCAGACCATATTGCAATGGAGTACATCAATAGAAAGGAGTAGTTCTCTATGGCACTGCAGTTGCTTGTGCATCACCATGGGCATTTCACTAACTTCAGCATGGGAGCAGTCAGAGAAGGTGCATGACACACCCCCCTTCAGGAACATTGGCTGCACCAAAAGCTGTAAGTGGGCACTTTCTTTCCAGACCAGAAGATTTCAGTGGTGGATGGTGAAATGACTACAGTGATCTGTGAGACCTAGCATACCCCTTAATTCCATGACTCATGAAGCTTTATTCAAGCAACCTGGATAGCGGCCAGGGATACTTCAGTAACAGGCAGAGCAGCTGCCAAATGACCAATGTGCATTTGGCCAACTGAGAGCATGCTGGTGCTGCTATATGGCAGGTTAGATCTAAATTAGGAAAATATTCCCATGGTCATAGTTGCCTGCTGTGTGCTCCATAATGTTTGTAAGGTAGAGTGAAATGTTTCCTCCAGGGTGGAGCATGCAGGTGGATCACCTGGTGGGTGAATTTGAACTGCAAGATATCAGGGCTATTAGAGGGGCACAATGGTGGGGGGAAGGTCTTTGAATCAGGGAGATCTTGAGGCATAATTTTGACAACAAGGACCAGTAAATGTATTTATAGCACTGTGCCATGCTTACTTAACTTGCCACCTTCAATGAAAATTTGGATGATTCCTGACCATGATTTGTACTCTGCAAATGATCCAGTTGCCATTATGTATTAAATTCAGCAGCTACTACTGTGTAAAGGAAACAAACATTTTTCAGGAAGTATATTTTTATAAAATTAACAATACACACAAAATGCTTGATTGCAAAGCAAAAAGGGCAGTATAGCTTCTCATAGCTGTGTCTAAGTCCAGCTATCATTTTGGAAGCTGTCTGAAGGAGCGGAGTGAAGGGAGTACTGAGATTGGTAGGGAGGTTAAAAGGAATGTGTGGGAGGAGTTTGGGGAGGCATGACAAGCAGCTTTGTAAGGCTTGGGATGGGTTGTGGGGAGGGATGGGATGAGTGAGTGTTCATTAATTCTGCATGCATCGTGATTAGGGACTGCAACATCTCTGTTCAGTCCTCCATTACTTTTTCTATCTGCCTTAGCCCACTAACATTCACTGCTGGCTCTTCTTTTTGTCCTGCGTGTCCATTTTATTATTTTCATTTAAAGTGTTTCAGCACCCTTTATTCTACCTTATTAGCATCTGAGGATTGAAGCACCTCCCGAAACATGTCATCGTTGCTCCCTCCTCAGTGATTTCCTTATCAGGTGGAGGCACTCTGTGGGTATTAAGGGGTTTCTCCTGAAGGCCACATCTTCAGAAACACAATAAACAACAGAAGTATGATTGTTAGTGCATTAACAGCATAAAATTATTATAGTAAAATATATGTCTTTCTCATTGATCTCTGGCAAGTATGCAGGTCGGTGAGCACTCCAAACATGGTGAGTTTGGCCCAGGGTTGGGAGCATGCTCAAGATGTGGAAAAGTGTCCAGGTGATTTTCTGAGGGGGTCACTGCAAGTGAGTAGGAACAAAATTATAAATTCTGCCACCATTTTCCACAGGCAGTGGTCATAGAAGTCAGTATCTCATTCCTGAGGGTAAGCAAGGATGCATCTCCTGTATGCAAGCCACTTCAGACAAGATCTATGTGCTGCTCACTTGTGTGCCACTTTGGTCCAAGCACAAATGCCAGTTGGTTCAAGACAGTTTTCTACAACAGGGGGGAGGAAGAAAGCATCCCTGACAGGGAACCTTTGGCAGAGGATCAGTGAGTCCTACCAGGAAAATTTCCCAGAGATCTCTGGAGGAGTCCCACCAAATTTTCTGCCACACTGCTTAGCTGCATAGGGGAATGTGAAGCACATATAAACACAGCTAGTCTTGTACCTGTCTATCCCTTCACCCAGTTGTAGGGCATAACAAAGTAAGGGACATATCTACCTCATATAGCTGAGCAGCACAACTCAGAAAGATTGCTTACCAGGGCTGCTTTCTTCTTCATCCTGCACATCAGAGATGGAGTGCCAGGGCTCCCTCAAACCCTCCAGGATTGAGTAGTCCTGGCTTCTGATGCTACTGGATGACTCTGCTGCTTGTTCCATCTTGTTTTCCTTGTCTACAACTTCATCCACGAGCTTGAGTCCACAGTCTACAGTCCCACTGAAGTATCCAGGGCATTCTTGGTGAAGGTTGGGTCACCACCAAGAATGGCTTCCAGCTCCTTACAGAAAGCAGCAGGTCTTCGGTGCAGCACCAATGTTATAGTTTGATTCCCTAGGTTTCTGGTACACCTGCCTCAGCTTCCTGATCTTCATATGGCAGTGATGCATGTCCTATTTCTAGCCCTTCTCCATTATGTCTCAAGAAAGCTAACCAAAGTATCCAAGATCCTATGTCTGAAGTGGAGCTGAGCAGATCCAAGAGCTCCATGGTGCTCCAGTAGGAGTATGTTTGCTCTGTGAAGCTGCCATAGTCAGCTGGGAAGATGTAATGTGAGCTCTCCAAGCCAAGCAACCAGGAAGTGGAATTTCAAAAATTCCTTGGCTTTAAAAGGAGGAGGAGTGGATGCCTGCATAGCTGGGTGCAGAACAGAGGAGTTCAAACTGCTGACCAGAGCGATAAAGATGAGATTTGTGGGACAACATCTGGAGGCCATTTACAGTAACATAGCTAAACACAATATCTACTCTGAAATTTTGTTCATTCAACTTTGCTGCAAAATGTTCTGTGCCCCTCCTTGAGGTGGTTTTCTTTTGTCGACACAGCCAGGAGAGTTTTGTCAGCAGGAGAAGCATTGTAATGTGTACACCTCTGCTGTTTTGTCAACGGAAGTCGACTTTCGTCTACAAAACTCTGTTGTGCAAACCAGATCTAAATCAGTGACTTCATATGTCAGTCATTCTGCTACTTTTGGTAAGCATCTGACTCACACACATGCTTAAAAAAAATCAAAAAGAATTAATCAGTACATAATTCTAAACAGTGGCTGGAGAGGCCCAGGACTGGAACAACAAGGGTATTGGAGAGCAGAATTAAAGTGCATTGACAGACCTGTGGGGGGGAAGCTTGCACAGCACATTCCTGCGTTATGCTTGGCTCTAACCAGTGCTGCTGTTCGTTTACTTTCATGAGCATTAAATCAGTTACAACTTAAAAAAAACAAAACACAGAATATATGTTAGAATACATGACTTCCACACTTTTCCTACCACTGGCCAAATTTCATTTTGGAATTCAGTGATATCTCTTCATATAATATGATGACTGTCTTTTGCAAGAATTGTACAGTCAAACACTTTGGGAGATAGTTTTGGACAATCAATAATCCATCTATAGAACATTGTTAATAATTGAAGAAGCAAAGAGACAATCTCCTTAGAAAATGCAATTGAAAGAAAACTATATTCTGATCATAACATGGAGTTCAACAGAAAATCTTTAGAACATATTATAAGCTAACAACAGACTCATCACTGTGTTACTATAACTTCTGTCTCACCTTTAGGTTTTCTCTGTTCTATCTTTTCCAGATGTTCATTGTTTTGTAAAGTTCATAAAACTCAAAATATATTTTTAAAAATACTTAAAAGTAGGATTAGAAGAATTATCACTTCAATCAATTGCATTTTATACAATGCTATGTTTGTTTTCACAACTCTCTACTTTTTATTTCCTTGAA
This sequence comes from Podocnemis expansa, assembly GCA_007922195.1. Classification (NCBI taxonomy): domain Eukaryota; kingdom Metazoa; phylum Chordata; order Testudines; family Podocnemididae; genus Podocnemis; species Podocnemis expansa. The sequence goes on from ML681990.1 coordinate 38,397,520, forward strand.
GTGTGGTTCTTGTAGTTAAGTATTATGGATGATACAATGTTGAGTTAATGAATCAAAGTATAAATGGAGAGTCCCTGTTTTGGTTGTCTCGTGCATTTGACATATTTCTAATGGGCTCTTAAAAGAAGTCATTTGTCATACTCTCTTGTTGTCTTTGCTAATGTAAAGAAGAACTTTTTAAGGTTCCAACTGACTTTTAAGCCAAGTTCTTCATACCAAACTTAACAAGAGTGAGGCAATACATTCCCTTTGTTTACATCAGAGATTTACTGCCCATTAATTTTGATTCTGTTTCTCCTGAGTGGCTTTACATTCTTACAAGATTAGACTCATGTAAATATTGTTCTCTTTGCAGTGAGGAACTACGGAAAGAAGTGCGCCAGCTGAAACGTGAACTACTAGAAGCAAAGCAAAAGAGAGAAGGAAATGCTACAAAGTCAAAAGAAAAGAAAATGGAAGGTAAGCATATATTGTAGGTGGTGGTAATTGTTTGTTTTTCAGTTAACTTCCCAGGTTAAATTTGTTGAATTATTGGGTTTCATTTGGACAAATTTAAACATGACAGCTGAATTGGATAATTTACAAGAAAAAGTTAATTATTCCTTGAAATTTTACAGTAGTAGCAACAAAAGTATACAAGAGTATAGATAAAATGACATTGTTTTCTTTCAAACAGGTTTCTTTTTATGTATGTTCCATGCATAAACACTGATTGGAGAGTTGCTGCAGCTGAAATTTCTATTCTTACTACTCTTTATTATTGTATTCTCTAACACAGATACATCTATTACAGCCTATAATTCAGGAAGGTAATAAGCAGGTGCCTAATGTTAAACATGTTAATAGTTCCATTGACTTCAAACTGCTTCAGTTTCTGTGAATGATTTCAGTGGGACTGTTCACATGTGTAAAGTTATTTGCTTAAGTACGTTGGTGATTGAAAATACCTGCAGCTGCAGAGATTGCAGCAGCAAAGTTAATGAAAAATATGTTACAATTTGCTATGTTAAGTCCTTTAAAATTTTTCATTGCTATAATATGACTATTTTCCATGGAAGCCACTGATGTTCAAAATTTAACTAGAAAAACATTTGATATATCATGAAACCAGTTCTGCTGGTACCCTTGTATCTTTCAGTTCTTCTGTGCCTGTCTGTTAAACTAAATAGTGTACATCTCAAGCACCAGTGCTGGAAAGTTTTCTCTAGCAATATGTGTAGGGATTGCTGACTGTGCCCTTGTATTCTCATGCTCTGGAGCCTCTCTACCCACCCTTCAGTTTCTTCTTACTGTCTATGGTAACTGCTGGATACTGCCTGTTCCTTCAGCGAATGAACCGTTTTTATTTCATTTCTGGGTGCGTGTGTGTGCGTGTGGTGTGGCTGGTTTGGTTTTTTTTTGGTTTGGTTGTTTTTTGGTACCCATTTTCAGGTCTTTGAAGCTGTCTCATGTTCTTTTTTCTTTTTCTTTACCAGTTGTCCACTGTAACTCAATTATAAGCTGGAAAGGTGTTGGTAGGTAATTAACCATGACACAGATGTCAGGCACACTAATTATTTTCTTCTCAGTCACAGCATGGAACTGGGTGGCATGAGATGATAACTTGATACGTGGCCAGCATAAAAAGGAGGAGAGTTCAGTTAGAAAAGGAGAACTTGGGGAGCAGAGGGACTCCAATGAAGGAGTTTTAGCCAGGCTCTGCAAAAGAGCAGACTCCTCGAAGTGACTCATTTTGGAGGGGCCTGTGCTCAGTACAGAGCTGGAGGAGAAGACTCTAGAGTAGCAGAAGGAGAGTGAAGATAGAGACCAAAGAAAGGTACGTTTGTTGAGAGACTTGATTACTAGTTTGAGCTTTTGTCGGCCCAAAAAATGTGGAACTTAAGGCTTTTCAGTCAGCAGGGTGAATAATGCACAGATGATTTGCAGGCAAGCACTAGAAATGCAGATTTGTGAAACATCATGCCTTGACACAAGGAAGGGCTGTGATGGTGAATGCATACCAGAAAATCTATAGTTAGTGATGATGGACTCTGGACTACACCAGATTCTTGGGAGAAACTTTGCCAATGTTCCCTGGCTTGAAACTCTGCTCTGAGAGTCACAAATTAATGTATGCCTGTGACCGACAATCACTCTCACAGCCTAACGTACTTAGAAGAGGTTCATGTCAAAGAGAAGACTGATTTCTAAAGACAAAACTAAGGAGCAGAGAGAATGCCACAGATGCTTCTTCATAGAGGCCCTTATTTGCCCACATTGGTATTTCCTCCATCAACTACAGAAAGTTCCTTCTTATCTAGGAGTGCTTCCCTGTCTTTATCTGAGAATAGAGATGGGAGGAGGCCCCTTTGGCCACAACATTCCTCAAAAAGGCATAAATGCTTGGGGAATCCTTTACTGCCAAAGCCAGAGAAAAGGATGATGTCCACATTATCAGAATCTATAGTATGGAGTCCTTAAGCACAGAGGCTAGCCACTCAGGTACCAAACATAGCACATGCTGTTCAGCCCAATGTTCCCTGGTGCTGCTGTTACACTTCTCGACAACTGTACTTGTATTTCCACGCCGATTTCACCCCCTCCCCCCCCAGCTTCCAGTTCCCCAACATTGGCTCTCTTGGTTGAGGACACCCATGTTTCTATTTCTGACTTGGCATTTCCAGGCTGCACGTACTGTGAAACTGGGGCGGGGGGGAGCACAACTGGCTGCCTAAGTAGACTTCATTTGCCTTCAATTCAGAGATGGTACACAGTGTAATTGCCACCGGGCAAGATATCACACAGCTCTTTCTTATCAAGCATGTTATATTCTTAAGGGGAAAGCATGACAAAGAATACACATTAAAAACAAAAAAAGGGCCCACAGATGTGATGATAAGCTTACCAGAGATCACTTCAGATTTGGCATGGACTTTGGCAGATGAGAAGTCCTTCAAAATGCCACTCAAGAGTTTTTACAGATTCAGGTTCATAATACCCTTTCTCAGAACAAACACCCTCTTTGGCTCTGAGTCACTCCAGTTTTCATCTTTGAAAAAAAACATGGATAGATAATCAGCCAAACAATGGTTTTCTGCTCAAGGTTCAGCTTCTAAAAGATGGATTTGGAAATGGGTTATTTGCATTCTTTTAATCTAAGTATTTCCTAGGAAATTTATTTCACATGTATTGTCTCAAAAAGTCCTTTACCATTCCTAATATTTCTCAGTGATTGCAATAATCCTTTGTTCTCCTAAAGAAATTCCATACTGCCCTACAGTGGTACACAAACTTTTTTTGCACTTAACAACTAACAAATTTATTTGCTGCATGAGCTTTCATGGGAGAAAATCCCACTTCACCAGACACTTTGAAGATGGAGGAACTTACAGAATGGGAAGAAAATAAATGCAGAGAAGTGTAAATCATGTGATCAGGTCACACCGTAATAGCAAATCAAAGAAGTTATTAAGATTCAAACTCTGGGGAACAGCATATAGAGGAAGACAAGGTCAAATCGCTTCTTGTAAAGAGACAAAAATATACAAATAAAATTAAAAACAGGACTTTGTAATGAGAAAAAAATCCAAAGTCTCTTTTAAATTTTATTTGTATATTTTTTTTCTCATTTCAACAAGAGATTTGACCTCATCTTCCTCTATGTGCTGTTTGAGGTCAAATCTCTTGTAATAAGAAAAAAAAATATACAAAGAAAATTTAAAGGATTTTGGATTTTTTCTCATTACAAAGTCCTTTTTTTATTTTATTTGTGTATTTTTTTTCTCTTTACAACAAGTGATTTGACCTCGTCTTCCTCTATATGCTGTTCCCCCAAGTTTGAATCTTAACAACTTCTTTGATTTGCTATTACAGTGTGAGCTGATCACATGATTTACACTTCTTTGCATTTATTTTTCTCCCATTCTGTAAGTTTCCCCATCTTCAAAGTGTCTGACGAAGTGGGATGTCCCCTAACGAAAGCTCATGCAGTAGATAAATTTGTTAGTCTTTAAGTGCCACAGGACTCCTTGTTTGTTTTGCTGAACTAGACTAACACAGCTATCCCTTTGGGAATAAACTTTTGTATTCTTCTTCCAGTAGCATCCCTATGGATGTTTCATTATAGGTGTGTCTACATCTGTGCACTGCTGATCAGAGAACTTTTGGTGGGAATATCCGTTCAGCCTGCTCATATGCTGTTCCTCTCCTGCCGGGCAGCTAGTTGGTGTGCATGGGTGAACCCTCCTCAGTTGCTTCATAACTGCTCTGGATAGAGATGGAGCTATAGCTGTCCAATCACAGATTATTAATTCTTTTAAAATTGTTAATTTTAGCTTCCCTTGAAGCTTTTTGCTTTATTGCTTTTTTATTTTACTTAGACATACCTTTAAAAAAAAAAGAGGAAAGAAAGGGCTCGTCTCCCATCAGCCCTCGTGGGGGGAGCCAGCCCCCCACTCTTCTTGTGCCACTGGAATAGTCAATGCTTGGATCCTCAGGTTTCAAAAAATGTGTCACTTGCAAGGAAGTTATCCCAAAGACTGACGGACACTCACGGGGCATTTGCTGCGTAGAAGAGAAGCACGGTCCACAAAAGTGTGGCTTACGTCTACAACTAAAGTCCAGATCCAAGAAAAAATGAGAGCTAAGACTCAAATGCCATTCACGATGTAAGACCTTCAGCCCGCAGAGTCCAAGTAGTAACGTGGTTGTCGGCACAGTACAGAATTTGGAGCACCTAGTGCTGACAGAACCTTCTGACATATCCATGTCTCTAATTCCAGTGGTGCAGGCAGCTTGGCACCATCAACCATTGTCAGTACAGATGCCACCCACACTGCCAAATATCTGGTACACAATAGATCTTTCAGTGTCTGACACACTGGGCTCGCTCCAACTCTGCACCAGGACCCTGGTACTGAGCACAACCAGAGCCCTGGGCTCACCACTATCTTCCTGATGACTACCAATTTTCTCATCACTGGAATCACAGAGTGAGTGAGAAGACATGGCTTCCTGCTTCTCTTCTCACTTGCCATATGAAACTCAATTTTTCTATGGACATCAGGTCTATCATCCAACTACTCCACAGCCTCCCTGGTTTGATCAAATGTGGTACCATTCAACAGCCCCTATGCATCACAGTGGCCATAATGGGATTCTTGGGAGGCTCAGAGACAGCAAGCCTCCTATGCATATCAACAAACAAGGGCGCACTCTCTGTTAGCAAAAGCTTTGAGGGCTTTTTGCTCCCTGAAAAGGGAGAGGAGAAGGTAGAGGCTGAGGTAGTTCCTAAAGCATACTTACCGTCCCCACCAGAGAAGACAGTGATGTCACTTCTGCTATCAATGGCTGATGATTTCAGATTATTCCAGGACCTCGCACTGACAGCTGCAGAGGCCCTGCAAATACTGTTACAGGAGGTACAAAATTCCTCTCTTCTCACCTGCTTCCCAATCTATCATTATGGGTTATTAGTGCTAAGGGACACCAGCAGCAGTTCAAATCCACCATGAATGACCAGGACTGGAAATGTTTGGATCCATTCTTCAGGAAGGTATATTCATCAGCCACATTCCAGTTCTGTGTGATGAACTACAAATATTGTTAGGAAAATAAGACTATCAAAACTAAACAAAACTCAGTTACTTTATTGAGCAGTGTCCTGACTCTCATAAGGACCAATTCAAGACCATAATCGCTGATGGCCAACTGATGGCTAAAAAATTCCTCCAGTCAGCATTAGATGCTACTGGTATGGCAGCATGCATGATTTCCATAGCCACTGTGATGAGATGGAATTCATGGCTTCATTTATCTTGCTTCACAAAAGAGGTTCATACTATGCTGAGAGGCCAAAATTATTTTCAGAGAAGACTGATGCATCCCTTTACAAGTTGAAGGATTCTAGGGCAACTCTTCAATCCTTCTGAATCTGTACTCCTGCTGACTAAAGAAAGTCTAGCCCTTAGTCAGCATTCCAGCCACAATACCCTCAATATTCATCCCAACATGTGTCTCAGAGATTGTATGAACCAAATAGGAAGAAGTCTAGATTCCCAAGATGAAAGCAATCAGAATTTCAGTCAACTTCCTCCCAGCTCTCAACCTCAGAGGCAGTTTTGACAGGTTGCTCGAGATGCTCATAGAAGATTCCCCTTGTCATATTTTAGTGCCTAATAAATTGTCTGACTAAAGTATATCTTCCAGAAAAAACATCCAGTCTTGATTTGAAGAGATGGAGAATCCACTGGTTCCCTTTTTAGTTTGTTCCAGAAGTTAATCATCCTTATTGTTAAAAATTGTGCTAATTTCTAATTTGAGTTTGTCTGGGCTCAGCCATTGATTCTTGTTGTGCCTTTTTTTCTGTAGGACTATAAAACCGTTTTGCAATTGGCATTTTCTCACCATGAAGCCTCATGCATGTTGTGTGTATTATTAGTGGTTTCCATGAACCTTTTTCATTCAGTAAAGAACTGAAAGTGAGATTCTGTAACTGTATCCAGGAGGAAGAGAGGTGATCTTCATTGAAGTCAGTAGAGATCAGTGTGAGCGCAGGGGTTTGTTCGTACTGAGCTGCTTCCAGGATCAGGACCTAATTCTTTTATGAGGCCATTGACTGAAATCTCTGCTAGCACCACCATCTGCTTTTGACAGCTGCTGACAGTTCTTTGTTAACACTAGTAGCACATTTGTTATTAATACTTTAAATTGTACATATTATGTATTTGCTTGCTTGTGTTTGTTCCAGATTCAAAGTATTAGAGTAATTACAGAGTGGTGTGCTAGTGGGGAGCTTAGGGGTTAGGAGATGAAGTGTTTACATGGTTTAAAGAGCAGGGAAAAATCCTAATTCCTTCTAAATTCGATTTATAACCAGCCTCCCAATTTGAGAATAAGACTATTTAGCTATGCCAGACTGCTGTCGAGACCTTACTTCAAAGAAGATGTTTTTCTTCTATTCGTAATTTACTGTAATGATGCCAAAAATTACATCAAACATATAATTCATTTATGTGCTGAAATTCTTCATTATTTTGCCAGTACTTAATCAAATATTTGAAAAATTTATCATTCATTTCACAAGTATGTAGTATAAAACTGTGGCTATGTTGTAATGAAAGTTACTTCAGACAAATTAATCTATACAGATTTTTTATTTATTCAATATGTTGGAAGTTTTAAAATAATGTACTTTTAAAAAATCAATCTTGTTTAACTAACATCTTTTCAGTTGCTGCTTTTGAGCATTAATATCTTCTCTTAAAATAGCCAGTTGATCTCTAAATTATAATAAAACCAAATAGCCAGGTAGGTCATATCTGAAAATGTGATGAAAAATATAAAAGAATCAGCAAAAACTTCAGAAACTAACAACAAAATCAAAGTCTTCTGGTTTTGTACTAAACCTTTTCAATAATAATAATAATAGTAGTTTACCCCATGGTAACAGCATCAGAGAATAGTATATAGCCTGCATGGCCAAACTGCGGCTTGGGAGCCACATGCGGCTCTTGAATGCAAAAGTGTGGCTCCCAGAAGAACATCAGCAAATCAGTTTAGGAAAGCAGCTCCAGCCTAGGAATTCAAGAGGGGATCAGGACGGTAGAGAGAAGCAGTGGTATGGTTGGGGATGGTGAAGGGAAGTGTGGCATGGTCAGATATTTAAAAAACTTGCCACTAGCCTGCAGTCTTCTACATCGAGCAACAGCTGAGTTTTTACTGTATAGGCCTAATTTTCATGGTAACCTTAAGTAATTATTAGAATCTGACATTAGGATCAATATTTGCCCTCTTTATGATCAAATTAAAGTGTGTGATGAATTTTGAACTTAGTAATTTTGGAGCAGGTACAAGTATATGGCTATATGCCTCAGTGCAGCTCTCGAAGGTTTAATAATCATCTTGTCTGGAGCTTGAGTTCCATAAGTTTGGCCACCCCGGTATATCGTAAGTAAGACCTTTATTCAGGCCAGCATTTAAGTTTGTGCTTAAGTTCGATGTTTGATTTTAGTGAGTCTAAAGGTTGTGTTTAAGTGTTGTCCTGAAGAGAAGGATGCTTTCTTGAATTGAGGACTAAGGTCTTAGGAAAGGAAAATGTGCATGACCTAGAGAATGTACGACAATTAGAAATTAAGAATTGCATCTGTGTCTGGGTTATACATCATAAATGTACATTGTAAGATGATTGTAGTCCCTGTTTTGAAGACTTTTTCAATTTTTGGGTCATGGTTTTATAAAGTCCAACTTACATTTTAGGACAAAAGACTCAATATTTATCCTAGCCCTCTAAATCTTTGTCATTATTACATTTTTAAAAGTTGTCATTTCTTTCAGTGTAGACATACCTAAGATACCAATTAGCATGGCATCAAATACAAGGATTAAACAAGTTAATTCCATGGGTGAACCAGATTTTGGAGGCCCTGCAGGTCTCCTGCACCCTGCTCCAGAAACAGTTCTCTGTGAGAAAAAGAACAGCCACTTGGGAACTTGAGAGATCTGGTCCTCCAGCAACAACCAATCAAGGTCCAGTTGTCCCAAATTAAAAGTGCCTACTGTCAGTAAGGAAGTACCTGGGTAGAGCCAGAGGAGTGTGGAGGGATGCTTCCTATGCCAGAGTCAGGGGAACCAGACTAGGCCAGGGGCCATTTCTGGCCCCAATAGGGAACATGAATTCAAGACAGAACCCAGCCAATTCAATTCCAGAGCAGGAATTCAGCATAGAAGGTTGAAAAACTATTTTGTTTATAATTAGCCCTGAAGATCAAGGAACTGCTTTTATTTGAGCATGTTATATTCCAGAAGGAGTTTTGGACTGAGTGATCTGCAAAGGAAGCAAAGAGGCTGGGTTGTGAACCAGAAGAATGCATACTAATCCTTACTCTGGCAATGATTCAGCAAAAGACTGAAGCATGTGCTCAAATCTCATTGATTTCAGGGAATTAAACACATACTTAAGGGCTTTTCTGAATATAGGTTGACTTATCGACATTCTTAAGTGCTTTGCAGAATTGGGGACCCTTTTGGCTGTGCCTAAAAACTTGCAAAGTTCAGATAAAGATGATCCACAGGTTCCATTGTTCCACAATAAATTCCAGCTATCCCACATATTGTCGTGTTCTGTTCTCTCAACCCTGTGTTTAGCGTCACAAAAATAATTTCCAAGGTAGTATCACCTGTCCTGATTGAAAATGTTATAAGGGTTTGTTTTAAAAACATTACTCTGTTCATCAAAACAAACTATTAAATCCAATAATCCACCTGACTAAAATGTGCTAGATCTAGTACAGCAATTTATGTTGCTTTCTTTTATAGTGGTGAAAGATCTCAGTTTTCACTGACAAATTGTTAGTATTACTGGGAGAGAATTTCTTCATCATTTTTAAATTTTGGTGAAATTTTATTATTCTTACCTTTCACCAGGGGTTAAAGTATAATTTGGTGGGCTCCCCTTCCATGCATCTGGCTCCCCCTCCCACACCATTAGATCAATTCAAGTTAAATTGATTTAACAGGTCCACACCAAAAACCTGAAATCTAACTACCACGTCCAGGGACAGGACTTGCTAATTCACAGGAGAGGGGCAACATGGGAGGTGTGGCAACGTGGCCCCCAAGATGGGCCATGTTGCCACCCAATCCCCTGCCTAGCTCTTGCAGGGAGAGCCCAGAAGCAGGGGAAAAGAATCCCCCACAAGCTCTGGGCTTCCTGAGCCCAGTGGGAGTGAAAGCATTCCCCCTGCAAATTCGATGCCAATAGCGGCTTTGAATTCTGAGCTGGAGAGCGGCATCAGGCAGGCTCTGGTGCAGGAGTCGCACACAGTGCCGGTGGAGCACTTGTTGTTGGGGCAGCATCGGATGTGGTTGCGTGGTCCTCTGTGAGTGTGCGTAAGCGCCACTCTCTATCCTTGTGAGTCCTTCGTTTGAAGGACTTGCAGATGGAGCAAGTCTCTGTGAGATGTGACTTACCGAGGCACACAAGGCATTTCTTGTGGGGATCATTGAGTGGGAAGGCTTTGCAGCACGATAGGCATGGTTTAAACCCCAGCATTTTAATTACGAACAAAGAAGAGAAAGACAGGCACTTGCTTTCGCAAGTTTTTGGCTGTTCCGAAACCGTCGCTGAGGGTGGAAAAATGGACCTGGGAGGATCAGGGTCACAGTTGTCTATATAGGCGCGGTCGTGACACAGAGGGGCCTTAGCCTGCCAGGTCAGGGCACACAGCCAAGGCTAAAGACTTTTAGAACTACCATGCGCTGCAGCATGTAGACACCTGTAACTGAATGATGTGAGCAGTGCTCGAAGAAGAATATACTTTATTGCTCTCTTCAGTTCATACCATCTTGTGACTCATGAGGTTTCTGGTGGATTTTGTTTCATACATTCAGCTCCCTTTCATTTCTGTCTATTGAATTTCCAGTTCTAGGTCTTTCTTTTCTAACTCTGATGCAGCGTGGATCATTCAGTTATTAGCCATTAGTTTTCAGCTTATTACTTGGAACACTGAAGAAATAAAAAGTGTATGTGTTGTATATTTCAAAAAAAACAATGAGTGTCAAATAGAATAGTTTCTGACTCCAAAGGAATTTTTTCTCTAGACAGCTGTCAGACTTAAGTCTTCTAACATTCATCCAAAAGGCTTTGTTTAGATTTACAGTTCAGCGTCTCTGTCCAACATGAAACCTAGTGCATTAACTTTGCCTTATAATTATTTGCTGTTTGATCTTCTGCTACAGAAGTCTGGAGAGTTGGGGTGGGAGGGTTTAAATTTATTTTTGTGTTCATTATGGGAACTGACAGTCTTGGGGGAAGGGGGGGCAAGCCTTATTTCATGTCTGTGAAATCTTTTGTGTTTTAAAATATTTCACGTTATCAAGCATCTTCCCAGAAGATAGTTTTGCTGTACAAATCAAAGGAAAATACTGATGTGAAATACTGAAAGAAGGAAGATACTGATCAATATTCTTAATTTTGTTTTGTATGCTATTAAATTACCAATTGTTTTTAAACAATAAAATAGAAGTGCTCTAACCAAACAATAATTTGAGTATTAAGATGCTTATTTATCACACTGACATTCTACAACAAACTGTTCAGTTGCAGCCTTTGGCTGTTCTCAGTGTTATTTTACTTCAGTTTATTTCCTGATTAGCAAGATAAAATCTGTTTATGGTAAAGAATTTTGAGGGCTTTTTTTGCCTGTTGCCACAACACTGAGAATGTGATCTGTTGCTTCCTCAGTCCCTGTGACAGGACAAAACAGGAAAGTTGTCAATAGGACCATCAAACTACAGAACAATAGTTAAAACAGCTGGAGCGTGATGCCTTCAGGCAACGTCATTCAGCATCCTGTATGTTAGTCTTGGGTACTAAATGAAAAAGCAAAAACAGTTGAGACAAAGATGTGGAGAATCACTGATAGGTGGAATCCTTGAAAATAAAAATGACACATTTGTCATTTAATTCCCCCATAACAATTGTCTATATCAGGCATGGCCAAACTGCGGCTCAGGAGCCACATGTGGCTCTTGAATGAAAATGTGTGGCTCACGGAAGAGTGTCAGCAAATCAGTTTAGTAGGTAAAAGTATATGGCTATATGCCTCAGTGCAGCTCTTGAAGGTCAACTTGTGTGGCTCTTGAGTTCCATAAGTTTGGCCACCCCTGATCTATATGATACTCTGAAATCTGAATCCTGAATCTGTCCTAATTTATTAATTTAGTTGACATACCTTTTCATCCAAATCCTTCTCTTTTAATACTTCCCTTTTACTGTTGGAAATTCTGCTATCCTACCACTTTCTCAGGCTTGCAATTTTGTCATTATCTTTGACTCCTACCTACTAGCCTACACCAGTGTTTCCCAACCAGTGTGTCACGGCACACACATGTGCCGTCAGGCCTGAGCAGGTGTGCCACAACATTTTTTGGAAAACTACTCAGAGCTCTGGATTGGCTCGTTGGCTCATGAATATTCATGAGTTTATTTGGAAACTATATGCTGGCGTTCCTCAAATTAATTAAAGGTAGCAGGGTGTGCCATGGCAGCGAAAATGTTGGGAACCACTGGCCAACATATTTATTTTAAAAATGTGAGTCCTCCCTGGAAAGAAAAAAAGGTTAAATTAAATTAGTTCTATCTTCAAAATAAATAGAGAAATGTTAACATGATGCATGCTAAACTCTGTTAGTAAATCACTCTGATTTCATTACATGATTTATCTTTCTTCATTGGAACTGTTTAAAGTGTAAGCTCTTCATAGCGGGGGGCATATCTTCATACACCTCTGGAAAACCACTTACCTGTATAAAAATATAAGGAAAAATATTTTCCATGGTATCAAGAAGCACATTTAGAAAACTTACAGTCTGGCCACATGTGAATTTCACATTTCACTGTATATAATGTTTTTCATCCCTACTTCTCAATGCACTTTATAAAAGTAGTAACATAAAATTTGTTTCAGTTTTACAGATGGAGAAATTTAACTGTTGACAGGTTGAATGACATAAATAGAACTATCTTTACTTGTCTAACATTCATATGAAGTAGCCTGAATTTGTGGGATGAGGAATAAAATAATCCTAATTATATTTTGTATAACTTTGGCCCATTAAATAGCTATTGTCAATTTCATAGAGCTTTTGGTTTATTTTGTGCTATACTGGAAGTGTCTTTTATCAAATAATTTTTAGTTTATTAATTCTTATGACTCAAAACTAAATTATATTAATTCAAAAAGTTTACATATTTTAATTAAATCAGAATCCCATTACAAATTTGGGGATTTTTTAAACTAGAGTTAATCACCACTCTGTGAGGTAAATAGAGTACAGGTAGTCCTCACTTAGTGACCGGGTTCCGTTCCTGAAACCTGGTTGATAAACGAATTGGTCACTAAACGAGGAGCAGCCCTTACTGGTATTTCAGGCATAATGTACTTTACTGGTAGTGGGTTTTTCAACCATCGGTAGATAGTTTTAATGCCACCTTTGCATCATTTATAACATTTTTAATATATATTTTAAATGTTTTAAGCTCTAATGTACTGAACTTAGTTTGCATAGTGTACTGTAAATATAGGTAATCTGAGAGAGTTGATGCGAGTTCTTGTACATCGCCATAATACCAACTCATCAGAGAGCCGGTCATAACTCTGAGGGGTCACTAAACGAGTAGGTCACTAAGTGAGGACTAGCTGTAATAGAAATGAAGGACTGGAAGGGACAGCCTTCTGTGTTGAGGCAGGGCCAAGTAAACCTATACCATCCTAGACAGCTGTTTGTCCAACCTGTTTGTAAAAACCTCCAGTGGTGGGGATTCCACAGCCTCTCTTTGAAGCCTATTCCTGAGCTTCATTATAGTTAGGCAGTTTTTTTCTAATATCTATCTTAAATCTTTGATACAGATTAAGCACATTACTTGTCCTCCCGTCAGTGAACATGAGGAGCAATTGATTACAGTATTCTTTAATGGTCTTTAACTTATTTGAAGACCATAATCAGGTCCCCTCCCTTAGTCTTTTTTTTTCCCCTCAGAGTTAAATATGACCAGTTTTGGGGTTTTTTTTACCTTTCCTCATAGTCAGGTTTTCTAGCTTTTGTTGTTGTTGTTGCTTTCCTCTGCTGTCTCCAGTTTGTCCACTTCTTTCCTGAAGTGTGGTGCTCAGAATTAGGCAAATTCCTTCTGCTGAGGCCTCACCATTGCTGAGTAGAGCAAAACAGTTACCTCCAATATTTTATATATGCTTCCCAGAAAGATAATAGCATTTTTTTCACGACTGCATCACATGGTTGACTCACATTCAATTTGTGATTCACTATAAAGCCAAATCCTTTTCAGTAGTACTACCACATACAGTTATTTCCATTTCAAGTCAATTCTAAATACTGTAACAGAATTTTTCTGATTGTCCTGAAAGCTATAATCTCTGCAGGCCAACAAGCCAGGCTAGATTCTAGGCAAATGCAGGAGTCTGTAGAGGTAGTGAACTCCTTTCCCTAAAAGCTCAAGCCATTGAGTGGCTACGAAATCTGGTATATTTTGTTAGCTAAAATAGGCTCTACCATCCTGTCCAACACAAAACAGAAGGCAAGAAGACCAAGTAGCAAGGGAACCCCAAACTTCATCTCCCTCCCAGAACACCCATAACCTGGCCCTTCCATTCCTACACATGCTGCAGTTTAGGAGGGCCAAATCGGTTTTTATACCAGGCAAGGGTGAATATTCCTTTCTCACCTTTCGTCTGCATGGTGTCCCTCATCCAGCCCATCCCATTTCACAGCCAGTGACTAAAGCTGAATTGTAGTTTGCATGCTATTGACAATTTTCTTACCTAGATGGTTAATGTAACTTTCAAAGTACTCCTAACAAGATAGCAATTTTCTTTCCAGTCAAGAACTACTGACTGTTTCAAATAGTTGTTGTCTTTGTGATGTGTATAAACTTTTGACAAGAGTAAAGCATTCACAAATCCTCAGCTGGGACTGTAAATCATACCATACAATCTAGCAAAAAGATGGCTGAATTTAAACAGGTTCTAATTGACAAGACATAAGTTTCATAGAACTTCTAATTAACCCATCACAAAAGACTTTCACAGACATCTGTGATAGAGGAAGTAACTTCCCCCTCTTTACTGTGGCAGTCCTAATAGAAAGATTGTCCTTTATAAAATTTGTCCTAAAAATTCCACGGTGTAGGGCAAAAATGTACGTTATGCATTTTGTTTGCCAAACTGTGATGTCTTTACTTGTTAATTTTTCTTTGCACCATGTAAAAGTATTTCAACAGCACTACACTTCTATGCATTCCAGATGGACCCTAAGGCAGGATTTAATCCCGATATCACAGATGCACAATAATGAAAGGCACTTAAGCCTCCCAGCTGTTCACAAGCTGCTTGCTTTTTCATTTTGGCTTGAAATGAAATTGTATGGGTGGGAGATGTAAAAAAAAATCTATTAAACCAGGTGACTAAATCTCTCAAAAAACCAAGAACCAGTGAGCAGCAAAACCAGACAGGTGGTGTGACTGCTCGAATACTATCTCAAAGGATTACATTTATTTCAAGAAACAGGTCGTCGTGCTATGACTCTGATTGTGCTTACCTGATATGTATTCCATTTTGTTAAAGAGGTTGAGGACTATACTTTGTGAAAAGCATTAGTAGCCAGTATTATTAGATTTGCAGGATCAAATCAGGTATGCTAGGCTGGATTCTCTGATTTTTAACTCTGGATACAGACTTCAATATGCACTGTCATTGGCAGGGAGATAGACTGGATAACCTAATAGGTCTTTTTCACTTGTGAACTTAAACTGCTGCACACTGGATATTATTTTACAAGCTTGTACTGAATCCGCTATTTAAAAAAAAAAAAAAGAAAACACCACCTGAAACAATCAGGAGCTTTTTGCTTGGGTTGTCAGTAATCTTTGTGTCCACATGATCTTATTTCTTTTACTTTTATCATCTTTTGCACCCCTTCTTTCTATTGTCTCATACATTACCTCTTGTCTCAATTTACTTTGTAAAATGAGCCTGGAAGAGTGCTAATGTGTCTGTATTTAAATAGGGCTTCCAGAGTGGCCTGTATAACACTATACTAGTTAGCTTGACATCAGTCCTAGGTGAAATAAGGGAAAAACTGCTACAGATTCAGTTAATAAAGGATTGAGGGATGAGAATATAATTAATACCGGTTAACATGGTTTAATGGAAAACAGTCCTTAACCTTGATTTCATTCTTTGAAGAGTTTACAAGTTTAATTGATAAAGATATCTGTTTGAATATAATATATTTAGACTTTCATAAGAATTAGATTTAGTACTGCATCTCACTATAACACATGGCTAATAGATTAAGAACAGGCTAATTGACTGGCCTTAAAAAGTAGTTAACAGTGGTGAATCTAGCACCTCTGCTTAACATGTAGAAGGTCCTGGGTTCAGTTCCCAGGGGGTTGGACTCGATGATCTCACGAGGTCCCTTCCAGCCCTATGATTTGATTTGATTTGAATCACCATTGAATTATGGGGTAATTTCTTGTGGATCCCACAAGAATTGGTACAAGACCTGATCCTCTTCAGCATTTTCATTAATGATCTGAAATTTTTGCCCTATGCTGTGGAATTTTTAAGACAATTTACTAAAGGACAATTTTATCTTTTAGTGAAGAAGGGGAAGTTACTTCCTCTGTCATAGATGTCCATGAAAGTCTTTTGTGATGGGTTAATTAGAACTTCTATGGCGGTAATGTATGGCAGTGGTTGTCAGACCTTTTTCCTCAGCACCCAATGCAGGAGCCCTCTGCCATGCGGCAGTCCTCCACTGAAGAAAAGCAGCTGCTGCCAGAAAATTGAACAGTGACCATGGCTGCAGGGGGTGGGGTGGGGGTGGGAATCCCTTAGGGCTTTCATCCTTTCTCTTGAGGCTTCTATTGCTTCTGTCTACACATCTAATTTTGAGATTACCTACATGGAATATGGAGAGGGTGATCCCACATGCCATACTCCTGTCTCAAATCAGGAAGTATGTCAAGTCTCTCAAATTGCATGTAGTAGCCCGGAGTGTGTGTGTGTGGGAGTTCCCTGCAAGTGGGGGGTGACTGGGTGGAGAAATCAGATGGAAGTGCTGAGGCATGGGAAGAAGAGGGCCAATGCCAGGCTGGAAAGAAAGGTCCTGGAAGATCCTGTCTGCTGCTGAGCCTGTCCAGATCCCTCCAGATCCTGCTCCCTTCTCCACTGCCAAATCACAGGAACTGAAGCAGCCCCTCTAGGTTCCACTTTCACCTCTGCTCTTCATCTGCTCCCTGAGTCCACATGAGTCTCCATGAACACACAATTGTCCACAATATTGTGATTGAAGAGATGCTAGCCCTCTCCGCTTGGTCTGGTGACCCGTCGCTGTCAGTGTGCATAAGGCAGCACCACAACTGGGCTATCTGCTGCCCTTCAGACTGGGATCTTGTTGTAACTTCTCTTTCCAGCAGATACATCCCTGGGTTGGATTTTATTCTCTTACTTAGGTTTTCTAATTGTAGAAAAAATATTACACTTTCTAACACAGGCTCCTACTGGAACAGTTTGCTTTTCTCTTCTCTTTTTAATTCAGTCAAAAAAATTTCTTGAAAGAGTTTTTATTAAAATCTACATGTTGTAATTTTTGTTGCAAGCAAGGAAATTCTCAACCAACTGAAAAAAGAGGCAAGTCCTAATTTTAAAAGGGATAGCCGTGTTAGTCTAGTCCAGTGAAAAAACAACAAGGAGTTGTGTGGCACTTTAAGACTAACAGATTTATTTTTTGCATGAGCTTTCGTGGGAGAGGATCCCACTTCCTCAGATGCTTCGAAGATGGGTGAACTTACAGAAAGGAATGAAACTAAATGCAAGGGGGTGTAAAACAGGATCAGGTCATAAAGTAACAGCAAATCAGAGCAGTTTACAGGCTCAAACCATGGGAAGCCTGAAGTCAAATTAATTCCCCCACATCTCCCCTGCTGGCGACCCAGTCCCTGGGGGTCTGCAACCCACTAGTGGGCCATGACCCGAACTTCGACGAACACTGATGTGTGGCATTGCTGATTAAATCTGTGATTATGCACACACTGGTGGAGTAGTAAATAGTGAAGAGGACAGGGCGCTCATATAGTTTGAGCTGGATCATTTGGCAAGCTGGATCTAGTCAAAGGATGTGTTTTAATACAGTGAAATGCAAAGTTATATGTGTAGGAACAAGAAATGCAGGCCATACCTACAGAATGGGTATCTGTAGCCTAGACACAGTGACTCGGAAGAGGATTTAGGTATCACAAGCAACCCAACATGAGTTCCCAGTGTGATGCTGTGGCAAAAATGGCCACTTTGATTGTTTGATATATAAATAATGAAATAGTGAGATGTAGGAAGGTAATTTTGCTTTTGTATATGGCATGAGTTAAAACCATACTGGAATATTGCATACAGTTCTGGTGCCCCATTTTAAAAAGGCTATTGAAAAACTGAAGAGGTTGCAGAAAAGAGCCACAAAAACTATTTGAGACTAGGGAGAATTCCTTGCAGTGAGAGGCTTAAAGAGCTCACAGTGTTTAGCTTATGAAAAAGGAGACCGTAAGGTAACTTCATGGGGAGGAAGAACTATGTAGTGCTACAGGCCCATCACTCTCAGAGGAAAATGACTGGCCAAGTATTATTACATTATCCATTACAATTGGTTAAAAACACAGCAAAAGTGTCCTGATTGCCAGCTACAGCACTGCACATACCCAAGACTAAGCTGGAACCAGGTGCAGTCAAATCTGAAATTAACCATAGTTGTGGTTGGTTTTTTTTGGTTTTTTTTTTTTTTTTTTTTTTTTTTTTACTGAGGGTGTTTAACCCCTAGACAATACTTGCAAGGCAAATGGTGGGGTAATCCATTTGGAATGACTTCTGATCAAATCTAGGTGCCATTGTGAAAATAGGTTTTACTCAACCATGAAACGTTAGTCTTAATAGGGGATAACTCAGTGAAATTTAAGGGCCTGATTGGACAAGATGATTTAATGATCTCTTCTGGCATTAAACACTATGAATCTATAATTTTGGTAATTATCTCTGAGGAATATTAGAAACAAAACTCATAAGCTATTTTTGCTGTTGTCATAATGAGTAATCTGAATGATGGGGTGGCATGTACACTCTCAGCAAGTTCACAGATGATATTGTGCTTGTGGGGGAGTGGTAGGTATGCTGAAGGGCAAGGATAGGATACAGAGTGACCTACACAACTTGGGAGATTGGGCCAAAAAGAAATCTGATGAGGTTCAGTAAGGAGAAGTGCAAAGTTCTTCACTTAGGACAGAAGAATCCCATGCACTGCTACAGACTGGGGACCAACTTGCTAAGCAGCAGTTCTACAGAAAAGAACTATGGAGTTTCAGTGGATGAGAAGGTGAAGATGAGTCCACAGCATGCTTTTATTGCCAAGGAAGCTAACACATATAGGGCTGAATTAATAGGAGCATTGCCAGCAGATCAAGGGAAGTGATTATTCCCCTCTAATCAACAATAGTGAGGCCACATCTGGAATATTGTGTCCAGTTTTGGTCCCCCAACTACAGAAAGGACGTGGACAAATTGAAGAGACTCCAGCAAAGGACAAAGAAAATTATTTGGGGACTGGGATGCGTGACTTATAAAGAGAGGCTGAGGAAAGCAGGCTTATCTAGTCTGCAGAAGGAAAGATCATGTGTGAAAATTTGATAGCACCCTTCAACTTTGAAGTGGGGATTCCAAACAAGATGGAGCTAAGCTGTTCTCAGCGGTGGAAGACAGAAGAACAAGGAACAACAGTTTTGTTTCAATAAAGGAGGTTGAGGTGGGATAGTAGGGAAAACTTGTTCAATGGGGTGATAGTGAAGCATTGGAACAAGGTGCCTAGAAAGGTGATAGAATTCCCATCTTTAGAGGTTTTTAAGGCATGGGCTTGGTCCTTCTTTGAAGCTGGAATAGCTGGCCTCCTGAAGTACCTTCTAACACTAATCTGCTAGGATTCTATCTATAATGTACTTATCACATGCAATAACCCATTCCTATAGATTTTGAACCTATTATTCTGTATGGGGAACTTGGCAAATACATAGACCTTACATTATTGGAAGAACTATTGTTGGCCATGCTCATTACTCTGTTATCTACAGAATGTGTTATCTCCATTCTGAGAACAGTAAGAAATCTATACAGTACACCACCAGAAAAGACTAGCAGTGAAAAGTATATGCAGACTGGTTAGAGGCATCTTTAGGCTACCTGTCTGTGGTGATTTGTGTTTTTTAAGTAGATTTATTCTTGGGAAATAGAAAGTCAAGAAAAACAGAATCCAGACAATCCTTGCAGATACCAGTGCATTGAAATAACTGACATTCTCCTTCCTTCCCTCATAGAATCCCACTGAAAATGAAGGTTTACCAATGTGTACATGCACTGAGGTGCAAACCAGACAGCAGAAAGGAAGATGCTTTGTTGTGAAATAAACTTTTTATAACCTTTTCCCCTTCCAAGCTGTGTGAAACCCTGCTGGGGAGGCAGATGTTTCCAGGAGCAATATATAATAAAGGGATAGCTATTTAACATAAAATATTAATTAAATGTAATTTATAAAGAGCATGCTACAGTGCTATCTTTGCAGCAAAAGGGTCCAAAGAGGCAAAGTTGATTATAATGTCCTTGTTGCTAGATGAAGTTACATATGCAAAAGCTTTTCATGAGGTGTTTTGTCTTGTTAGAAGACATGATAAGCCTGTAGACTGGTATTAAATCGTAAAATTCTCTTTCACTGCAGTTGTTTAGCTATTTTTTTTTTCTTATTCAGAGGAAGAAACTAATCCAAACAGCATTGTTACCGAATATCTACAGGAGAAGAAAAAATATGAAGATCTGCGGAAGCAGCAGCCAAAGAAAGGGATTTCCCGTGAAGACCAGGTAGCTGCTTAAAATAATAAAACTAACACTCAGAAAATCTATTTCAGAGAAAGTAGTTAAGAGATAAGGTTTCTTATGTTTTCAATTGTAAAAACCAATAGTTCCATTCAGTTTGTTACCAACACTTACATTATATGGTCATGTCAGAAAGACAACATGGTAAACACTGAAAGGGCTCGGGAGTTTGTGCACTGTGTGGGAGTATTTTCTTTAATTTTTTTTTTTTAACAATTTTTTATCCATCTCACTTTACTACTCCTCACATAATCCAAACATAAGTATATTGCATATTTTATTGTTACAGAAGTTAAATAAAACAAAAGATATTTAATTTCAGACATTGGCACTGCTGGACCGATTCAAATCAAAGCTAACTCAAGCAATAGCAGATACTTCTGAAAATGAAATTTCTGAACCTGAAGTTGAAGATGATGAAGGATGGTAAGGATTTTTAATGCTTTATATTAGCAAAGAGCAAATCTGATTAAGCAAAATAAGACCTATTCCAAATTTTTACCCATCTCTAAGCTATTTTTCAATGTATTAAGTCTTTAACATCTCACTTGGAGAGCCCTAGTCTACACTTGTCACACTTTTCAGCAGCAGTCAACAGGAGATATGCAAGGTGTGTAAAATATGCAAGGTGTGTAAAATACCTTGCACATCTCTCAACAACTTACTAACTAGCCCTTACAAACTGCCCTAAGGAGACTGGAAATGCCATCTTGGCGATACATCACTTCTGGGGCTGGACTTACTAGGGCAAACTCCAGAGCGATTGTATGGTCTTGACAGACCGCTCAATCACACCCAGAAGAGTGCACTGACAGCAGCAACTCTGCTGCTGTCAGTATAGACATATCGCTGTAGTGGTAGGTTCTTTTCTGGAGGAGTCAGACAGTGTGCTTCAGTATGCCTCCTGCTTCAGGACCCACTCAGGAGTAAGCAAGGTAGATTGTCGTCTTTGCCAGTCATTGTGACCCCAAAGTAAATAGCAATGTACCAACAACTAGTAGGATCTCTCTGCTCCCTTCAAATTTAATACTTGTCTGTGCATAGTAATTTAATGCATAGCAAGCTGGCATGCATGTCTACTACCTGCCATGCACTAATGTCTATGTGGACCCAGCTGCCACACACTGAGAATTCCCTAGGACACTTTGATTTACTGTTCTTTTGAAAAACAAGGGAACTTTACACCTCTGCTTAACATGCAGAAGGTCCTGGGTTCAATTCCCAGGGGGTTGGACTCAATGATCTCATGAGGTCCCTTCCAGCCCTATGATTTGATTTGATTTGATTTTAGTGCAGGGTACATATGGACACTTAAGCTATGTCCACACAAGGCTTTTAAATCGAAACAATGACAGTTTTTTCTATTTAAAAGTTGTCATGTCCCAATGACGTTTCCTTATTTCGAAATAAGGAGCTCCCTTATTTTGAAATAAGGAAAATCATTTTGATATAATAAAACCTAGTTATATATCAAAATGAGGGTTCCCTGCCCACGCCCCCCCACCCCCCACCCCCGCAGCTCCTGCAAAGCTGGGGGTCGTGCCGGCTCCTTCCCCATGCTGCCCAGCAGCTGCTGGGGGAAGCGGGGTGCCCCATGGTCTCTCCCCGGCTGGGGGACCAGCAGGGGAGGGGGATGCAGGGAGCAGGGGAGTCCCTGCCCTGCCGGCTTGTTTCGCCTGCCTGACTCTCCAGGTGAGAGCCAGACAGGGGATTGAGTGGCAACATGGCCCTGCCAAGTAGAATCGATTTAACCACCTAGGTGTGGACATAGCCTTAGCATGTGGCAGATGAGATCGTGTAGAGTCACACAGTAGCTTGCTATGACCTAAATTACAGTTTAAACAAGCAGATATTCTGTACTTTAATCCTATGCAAATTGATATTATCTGCATCGGAAATTTCAAAGCTCATATAATCTTATTCATTCTGAAGTGTACTCCTCAGGAGCTACAAAGCCACCAACTTTACAGTGAGCTAGTACAGCAGGATTTAGCGAAGTGATCTCAGTATCATACATCCCTATTGCTACTTTAGAAAGTAGGAGAGACCATACAGTGCCCGTTTGAAGAGCCTGGTGTGTAGCCTCAGAGTTCAGGAGAACCACAGTTTATTGGAATGGACAAGATCTGACCCAAGGAAGAAGAGAGCCAGGGCCTGTCAGATTATGGGTAGTAAGAATTAGCTTCTATCCTTTTTTCAAGAAACTCGTGAAATTTTGTTCATCACTCACTTATATCCTATGTATATAAAAGTATTTATGCCCATGACAATCTGCCTCATAGCATATTTATTATATATCTTCACATGCATTATTAAGATATATAAATGTATTAGCTGAAGGAGCCATGCCAGCATGTGCAATTCCTACTGCATTTTCCATTCCTGTCACTGGAAGTTGATTTTTCTTTACTGTTGAATTGGGAAGTCCTGCCTCCCAGAACCATATGCTCACTTCATAAGGTGTACTACTTTTGTGGAAATATATGGGCCAGTATCATTTTACTACTAGGACTAGGATTTTCATGTTTTTTGACATAATATTACTTTTGGAAATATTGATGTTTGTTAGTTTAATAAGCCAAGAGGCACATCCTTAGCTAACATATAGCTCCAAAGTCTTGAATGGAGCAATAACAATTTACACTAGCTCTGAACTGTTAGCTAGTGATAAAAATATTTTTTCCAATACATTTTAGATTTGAAATAAAAAATATTAAATATTTACTGAAAGTGAAAACAGTGTGGGAATCTTATATGTACTTTTCAGATAGTAGTGGCTGTTGAGATTGATGTATGAAGAATTAGAGTTTGCATCATTTTAAGAATCATCCAAATATTGTCTTCTGTTTTCCATATAATTAAAGGCACTGGTTTCAAAGGGATATATAATGTAATATCCAGGGGTGGTAGTATCGGTACTACCCAAAAATAAATCAGAATAGTAAGTTCTTTTCACTTGAAAAATCACACATAATAGTAGGCATAATAGGCAGCTTTAAGGCCTCTGAACGCTCACTGTGTCAGAATTTCAAAGATTTGAGTAAATATATGTCACAGTTCAGGGCAACTATATTGTTCCTCAAGGTCTCCAAGTCTAGGCTTCCAGCTCCTCAGCTGTCACCTTTGTTGGGCAGAGACATGCATGTCTGTCCCTCTTTTTGGCATTTTTGCAGTCTGCACAATTCTCTGCATACACTATAGTATCCCCAGCAAGCCAGACCACCCAAAAGGCCAGCATCTGCATTTTGCTTTCTCTCTAGAGGTTATGAACAGCGTAATTGCCTGTAGTTTTAAGTTACCACACAACTCTTTATAAGCAAACATGTTTTTTCTTGGAGTCAAAGCATTACAGAGAAAATGTACTAAAAACCATAAAATAACCCCCACGAATGCTAAAATGCTTATCAGAAATAAGCAAAACCATGACCTATGTCACTTCAAAATCCACAAGTGGGTTTTCCTTGTGCTAAAAGTTCATAATTCTCTCAGGTTCAGAACCAGAATACAAGCTAGGCAGAGCAGCCATTTCTTTATACAACTCAGGCCTTTGAACATGGCCTTTGGTACCAGATAATCAACAGGCAAAACCCTCCCCACAGGGCATAGTTTCAAATGGCTGGCTTTTGCATAACTAGAGAATGGGGTATTTGCATTCACCACTCCCTACATATTCCCCAGGAAAGCCATTTAACACTTTCTGTTTCAAAAATCTGTTGTCTGCTACGATGGTCAGTGTTACTTTTTGGATCCCCAGCTGTCACATCTCCCACCTTGACAGGTTACATACAATCCTGGCCCACAATAATACCTAATTCATTCATTTACTATACTAGTCCCCAAAGATATTTAAATTTAATTTGATAAGGTTTTCCAAGGATAAGACAGGAAATTGCTATATCTGTTACAGGCCCTTATAGCGAGCTTTATGGTCCCTGAATACAATCTGTGCTACCAGTTTGAAGTTTTGAGTAAACAGTTTCTGTCAGGTAAATATTATAGCACTATAATATTCATAGTTTGCTGGTGAAAGGTTTATAGTTTGTTCGCAGTATTTTTTTTTCTTTTTGTTTTAAACATCCAAGAAGTGCTTTAGAACAGTGGTTCCCAACCTGTGGTCCAGGGACCCCCATAGGTCTGCAGAGTTATTGCAAAGGGTGCACAAATAACATCCGGCCCCAGCTGCAGCCAGCCAGCAATCTATGTTGGAGAGGGCTCTCAATCAGGGATGTCAAACTTATGGCCGACAGGTCTGGATCCAGCCCAAAGCTGTGCCAGGAAGCTGACTGCAGCAGCAAACTCCAAATACAGGCTTCAGGCACAGCAGGGCCAGGCGTCCTTCTGACTCACTCACATGATCCAAGTCACAGCACAGGGGAATAAAAGAAGTGCTCCAGCCAATCCTGGCTCAGCTTTGCTATGGTCTACCAACCAATCAGTTTGTCAGTCACAGCAGGCTAGGCCAGTTCTGGAGAGCCACGGCAGTGCGCCCCATCCCAGCTGTTCACTGTCAGTCAGTCAGCATGCTAATTGGATTGACGGCACATTGCACGAATCACAAATAAAAAAGGAAAAAGTGGCTGGGGCCCATGTGGGAACAAGCCAATCAAAGGCCAGCTGGGACTGAGCCAACCAAAGGCCAGCTTTCTGAATGACTGACAGTGAGTGGGCTGGGAGGGAGAAAAGCAGAAGCCTAGCCTGGCTGCCTGTGGCTGAGGCTGATTTTTTTTTTGCCTGCCACCAGGAGGTAGGGGAAGTGGAAAGGAAAGGGGAGAAGGCAAGAGGATCAAGAAGCCAGCATGGTAGAGGGGAGTCCACAGGGTAGGGAAAAGGGAAGGAGAGCCTGCAGGCTTGAGGAAGGGAAAGGGGAGCATATGCTGCTCTGAACATGGAGGGGGGAAGGGTTGAGAAGCCCATGCAGCCACATGGCCTGTAACAGGTGTCCTGCCCTCCAGCGTGGCCCCCAACATTGAATAAATTTGACACCTCTGATCTAAAAGAATCATATCTGCCTGCTGTGAGCAGCTACACCCTGGATACATCCCCACCCCTTGGAAACAGACGGGGGACCAGGTCCTCCATTGCCCTTCTGCAGTACCTCTGCCTGCAGTCAATCCCTGATAACAACTATTATCATATGGGGGTCCACAAAATTTTTTGATGTTAAAAAGGGATCCTCGTACTCAAAAAGGTTAGGAACCACTGCTTTAGAACGCTTCTAAACTTGTAGTTGTGGTTCCCCATGTCCTAAATTTGACCAAAAGAAATTCAGGAGGATATTTCGAAGTTTCTACTGCTATAAATTAGACTAGAGGGTGATATTCTGGGCCACTCTTAAATAAAGATTGCCATTAGTGTGGTGGTGTCAAACATATGGCTCGGGCTCATGCACCTCTTCCATCTGGCCCATGACTGCACTGCATGAGACCACACTCACTCCTTGACAGAGTGACTGTGGTCTTGTGGCATCATGATCAGGTCTTGCAACATTGGAGCAGTGGGTATGTGAGGCTGCGCTCCGCAAGATCACACTCTCTCTCTCTCTTTCTCAGGAAGAGAATATGGTCTCATAGCGTGCAGTCTCACATACCCAGTGTTCTGCAATGCCACAAGAGTGTACAAAGGTCTCACAACATCATGTAGCTCTGGGTTTGCGCAATTGCGCTTCACTAGACCATGCTCTCTACCTAATGGAGAAAGAGAACAAAACGATACCTAAACAGACAAGGAGTCCTGTAGCACTTTTAAAGACCAACAGATTTATTTATTCCATAAGCTTCTGCGGGGGAAAATCCCTCTTCATCAGATGGTTTGAAGATAGGGAACTTACAGAATGGGAGGAAAATAAATGAAGGGGAGGTATAAGTCATAGGATCAGGTCAAACTGTTATAGCAAATCAAAGCAGTAGTTTAGAGTCTAACCCTGGGAAACAGCATATAGAGTAGGGGTCTCAAACACGCAGCCTGCAGGCCGCATGCGGCCCGCAGAGCTGCCTCCTGCAGCCCCTGATAACTCCCAGAATCCTGGGGTTCCCACCTTTCCAACCTTGGAGTTTTCTGTAGATGGAGACCAAGCAGCCTCACCTCCCCCCTGCGTTATCAGTCACTGGCAAGGAGGAGCTGAACTACTGCCTAGGAGCTGCCCTTTTCACATGCAGGAGTTGATTGCCCTATTCACATGCAGCACTTGATCAGGTACTGCCTTATTCACATGCAACAGCTGAAGCAGGCTGAGCTGTTCAGAGAAGGCTGGGGGGTGGGTCTTTAAAGGAGGATGGCCTGAGCCTGTCGGTAGGATTCACAGCGGGGATCCATTCTGGGGGAGCACCAGAAAGCCCCGCCACTAGCCACAGCACAGCTCCCAGGGCTTTCCCCGCTGCCGGTCCCAGCACAGGCAGGGGGTGTTTCCCCCCAGGAGGGTGGGGTAGTGTTTTTTCTTCAGCTCGGCCCAGTACTGCTAAATTCTGGCAGGATGGGGATGTTTTCCCCTATGCCAGCCCTACCGCAGCCAAATTTGAGTGGGCGGGCAGGCAGGCAGGGGGTGTTTCCCCCTCTGCCAACCCCAGCACAGCTAAATTCAGGTGGATGAGGGGTGTTTCCCCCTCTGCCAGCCCCAGCATGGCCAAATTTGAGCAGGGGGTGGGGAGGGTGTTTCCCCCACCACCGGTCCCAGGACCAGGCAGGGGGGTGCTTATTTACAGTCCTGTGGAGGGCTCTGACCAACCTGTTTGCAGCCTGTCCTGGGATGTGGCTGCTCTCCTCCCCTCCTGGGTTGGGGATACATATAGCCCCCTCTTTTTAAAACAAAAATCTTCTAAAATAATTTAATTTTATTTAAAAAACTAAAACCTTAATAAAAATTTAATTTCAATTACATTTAATTCAATTTTAATAAATCAAACTGCAATTAATTTATTTCAATTAACATCATTTTGAATTCAATAAATTAAATTTTAATTTAATTGTAATTAAATTAACCAGTGGTCCTTCAGGGTTTGAAAAAGTATATTTTTTGCCCTCAAACCAAAAAAAATTGGGAACCACTGATTTATAATGTAAAATTTTAAGTGTGTTTGTTTACTCTTTGTCTCTTTGATGATTTTGCCATCTTGAATGGAAGTAATTCTAAAAGGAAACGTGTGCTTTGACTTTCGAAAGACTGTCAAAATTAGCACAGACTTCATGTTACAGTTTCAAAAAAGCTAATAAATGGACTTTTATTAGCATACTGTATTACCCTTCATTTTTTACTGTACTTCCACATCATTGTATGAAAAGGTTTCAGTAGTGCAGCCCTCGGGACAATATCCTAGTCGTCATGCAGCCCTCGAGGTGATTTGAGTTTGAGACCCCTGATATAGAGTAAGGTGAGGTGAAATCACCTGTTATAATGAGAAAAGAAGCCATAGTCCTTATGTAGGCATGAATGTGATAAATAAATTTTAGTTTTTAAAAGTGCCACAGGACTCCTTGTTTCTTTTGCTGAACTAGACTAACAGGGCTACTCCTTTGGAAAAAGATACCTAGTTCATGTTGATGGAGTCCTGTCTGAAATTGCTTGTCTACACACAGCAGGTAAAGTGTAACATTTTATTGTTCGCTGCATTTCACCCCTTGGAGTCCACACTGTGGAGCCATATAGACAAGCCCTAAACTAGATATGTACACAAACATTAAAGTGGTTTGGAGACTAAAATTGAACTGTGCTTTTTTGGAGAAGGGTTTGCTCTTGTCTTTTTCCTTTTCTTCAGTGCCCTCAGCTGGACTGGATGATATGATCCAATTGTGGCAAGTTCACATTAAAAATTCCTTGTGTCTTACTTTTAACCCATCTCTGAAAAGGCAATGTTTGTACTTAAGATAATTTATAGTAAATATTATGAGTGCATGGCATGTGCCTATGTGATAGCCATAAATTATGTGATTCCTAGGCCATTCTGTTGGTCATGGCTGCTGCTTTTAAGGGAAGTGAAAACTAGCCAGTATGCTGTGCTCTACTGTCAGGGTGTGTTATCTGAGGTAAAATTATTGCCCCTAAGATATTTTTATGTGTCCACATGAGTGGCCACACATTGAGGCATAATTTTCATTTTCTGTCAAGATAGAAACCATTACCAATTTGTTATGTTTTCTTTTATTTGGCAAACTTTTCTTGTTGCATTTTTGGCTGAGCTGCTGTGTTGGCATGGAGCACAGCAGACATCTGGGTACTTTTCAGCAGCCTTTTTTTTTTTCAAAAAAAAAAAAAGAAATAAAAGAAATATGACGCTGTTTTAAATAGTGTGCATGGTGTTTGATAATTGTTACCAGATTTTACTGTTATAACAAGGCAGTTGAGGAAGTGTTGTTAAGTGATCTAAAGAGAAATACATTATATAGTTTTAATTTAAAATTTAGGAATCCTTACTGGGATATTCTACTGAGGTCTCTAAAATTTTATGGCCATTCTGTAGTAGTGCTTACACGTGCTGTCCACAGCAGCAAAATCCATTCTTCTCACCAGTATTCAAGGAGTCTGAAATTTTCACAATCAGCAATGGACCCTATATGTAGCCATAAATTTAAAAAGAAAAAAAAACCTTTCTACTGTATGAATAGACATCACATAGTGATAAAAATGGCGCTCGTATGGCTATACATATGAAGTTCATAGGTCATGTTGTTCGTTAGATTTTGGCAAGAAAATGCACCTAGATGCCTAAATCTGCTTGATCTGGCTCAAACATAGGTTCTGTAAGAGGTTTTCTGCAAAAACCTAAAATGTCTGAGTACATGAGTGATTTGCACAGAGACTGCAATGTTTATGTTCATTGGTGGTGGTATATCAGGATTAGGTGTCCATGCTGATAGTAAACCTATCAACTGCCTTCAGTAACACTGATCATCAGGTCCCACTGACTCACCTGCTGATGCCAGAGGGAGCCAGTGAAGATGTGGTTTCATTCTTTTCTCTGAGAGATCATAGAGGGTAGGTGCAGCAGCAGGTGGAACAAAAGCCAATTACATTGGGTTCAGTTAACCCTCTCCAGAGAGGATGATGGATGACTGCTCCTCTAAAAACTGTCATGTGAGCCGTACTAACCGCTCTTCTCTTCAGTTAGCTACGTAAGTGGTTTCCAACCTTTTGCCAGCTGATGACGCAAAGCTCATAGGTTTTAATAGCAACTGCCCCTCAGAAATAGATCACAATCTACTGGTTGGGGACAACTGATGTGCATGATAGCACTGGGCAAGAGAGTGAAATTATGTGGGGTTCAGCTGTCAAGAGTATTCTGATGACACTCAGCTTGCTATATATCTCACAGTCAACTGATCCAACCACCACCTTTACTAAATATCAGATCACCTATAGAAAAGGTACTCAGGGATAAAGGGAAGCTGACACAAGATGAACCCAGGCAAGCCTTAAGTGATACCCGTCAGAAAGGGGAAAGGCTTTGAAAAACTAGCCAGGAAGCTGTTTCCACCTTCCATGGAAGTCATGCAGCCGACATTGATCAAAGTGCTGTGAAGCCTTGGGGCCCTGTTTGACTATTCATTGACTTGGGCAGCCAGATAGCAGAGGAAGATGTGGTTGCAGTGATCCACACATTTGTCACTTCCACCTACCATAGATTACTGTAATTCAGAATGAAGCTGAATGAAAAGATAATTCACCAGCTCCAGCTAGTACAGAATGTGGCTGCCCATCCTGTCCATTGCATAGGCCACTGTGAGCATATCAGGTCCATGCTCAAGTCTATTCAGTAGCTTCCTAGCAACTTCCAATAACAGGTCAAGGCTTTGGTCTTAATTTTCTAAGTAATTGATGGATCAAGCCCCAGCTATACTAAAGACCTCATTTCCATTCTATGAACTACCAATACCACCTGTGCTGCTCTGGGACAATACAGATCAAAAAGCCTGCACCAAAGATCATGATAGCCAAGACTAAAGCATGATCATTCAAGGGGATCCAGCTATGGAATAAATGTCTAGAGGAAATCAGGAGAATTAGACTGCCTTGGGAAGGTGCTATCAGATATTTCTCTTCAAAAACCGTTTTCTCCCTAAGAAAGACATTGGCAACACTGAAACCTGCTTCTACCCACTAACCCCCTACAAACCAAAAAATCAGATATAAAAAAATTAAAACCAAAAAGTATGCCCCAAGATTTCTCCTTTAAGTAGTATTAGTATGGCTTCACATTTTGGGGGGAATGTGTCCATGTAAACCCCAGAAGCCAGGGCCAGATACAGGGGAACACTCATCCTTGTACTGGGCCTTGATATAGGTCAGGTGAGGTCCTATTAAAAAGCATAATTTGCCACAAACCCTCAGTTCCTTTCAACCACTAAAGCAGCAAATTGGCCTCTCGCTCTTTTTTTAATCCTCCTCTGTTTTGACTGCTTATAGATAATTAGGATTTTATCCCTAATTTCATGGTAGAATAGTTTTTCTTCAATTCCTGAAATAAAACAGAGAATAAAATAAAAGAAATCCTAATCTTACCTCAGGGGCACAACTGTATTAGCAAAACTCATTAAAAAGAGGAGATAAAAGAATTTTTTGTTTTACAGATCCAGGTTTCCTATATTGTATCCTTATACCCACTGCTAAGATGCTTGAGAGAGGCTTATTTTCTACACCATTGTTCCCTCTGCCTCAAGTTTAGATTGGGCTCAGAAATGCTATGAGTTCTGCCTCAGTTCCATCCTTTGAAGACAGATTTATATGTAAGATGATGGATCTGGAGTCTGAACTGATTCCCCTTCTCTCTCCTGCTGGAAGTGTGACAAGAGAGAGCCTGGCGCCAAAAGATACTCTGAAAGGTCCTTTTGACACCATTTTGTAAGACTGCACTGGTCCCAGCCTCTGGTCAAAGATCCTCTATTGGTATCAAGAGTCTATGAGAAGAGAAAGAAGAGGCAACAGCAGTATGCAACAGACTGTATAGGTTCCTCTTCTGGTTTCAAGAAGATGAACCATGAGTCCATTGGTGCCAAGAGATCTACTACAGTTAAATGGAAAGCTGCTGTCAAAGAAGCCACATCCTATAGTGCAGAAGCCCATCTTGGCGTGATTATCAAATTCTCTGGTGCTTCCCAGCTAATTAAGTCTCCTCATACTTTAACACAAGTTCTAAGTCTAATCCCGTGTCTGAAGCCCCACTCCTTATAGGTAATAATCCTGACAATTCCCCTGTTTTGCAAGAGGAAATTTCAGTCAGTTCAATTTTAATTTTTGTTTGTTGTATAAATGTTTGATGAATGTGTTACAGTGGCAGCAACTCACCTAAGGAGGCAAGGTGTCCACATCTTTCCATATTGCTTATAAAAGCAAAGTTGCCAGACAAGTTTCTGTTCTTTGGAACATATCAAAGAAAGCTCTTTCGGTATCTAAGACTGAGCATAAACCCAGAAGAGTCTCAGTCCATGGTCTCAGCAGATCATGTCCAGTTATAGGCTGTATTATCACAAAAATCTACCAGGCTTAGTGCAGATTTCAGACTATCTTCAGCACTGTCTACTAGATTCAGAAACAGCTGTAAAACCAAATCTTCAAACTGCTTTGTCTGTCTCTTGGCATGCTGTCTCCTGATTGTAGCTGGACAGGAACCCCACAGCTCAGCACCTAGTTTATACCTAAGCCCTAAAGCAGTGGTTCCCAACCTGTGTGGCCCAAAAGGGTATTGCAGGGGCCTGTGTGAGAGAGGAGATAATTACTGCAGGTAAATGTACTGTGACAAGTGCAATATGTTTGTGAGTGAGCCTAGTAAATTATTAGAAATAGGTGCATTTTTAATACCCCTTCTATGTAAGTTTGAATTCCATCAGCCATAGGCTATGCTAAAAAGGTTTAAAACAGCTTACTTACGTGGTGGTTCGCAGAAACTTTCAATGATAGTGTATTGATCCACATATAGGAAGAGGTACAGAACCACTGCCCTTGAGGGATTCTCTGATTAGATGTTCCCCCTGCCTTTCTTTCCTCTGGGGCTCGATCTGGTAAATATGCTCTGAGGAGTCAGTTTCTGAAAACCAAAAGCCAGGCTGCTTTGACTTGACGACTCGAGCCCGGGGAATGAAGGAAAAAATGCTGCTCTAATTTGTGCCAGTGAGTGCAAATGTGAATTAAAGTCACATTCGTGCCCCTCCTCTCCACACTTGAGCCAATGGCTATACTGGAAAACAAGGCCCCATATTGGATCTCTCTTGTTAAGGCCCTTGATTTACCAAGGTACCTTTAAAAAAGGATTTATCAAAATATTTCTTTGATTGCTACAGACCCCTTTCAAAAATAAATTAATGCCAGACATATGTATTAAAAACACATTGGAAAAAGAGTGATATCTATTTTGTTTGGCCCAAAAAAAATTTTGTTTGGGTCTTTGTATGGCCACTAAGCTGATAAAAAATAAGCAGTAAATCCTTTTCTTTCCTCATCCTCACCACACACCTACCTCATGCTGCCAGCATATGAATGAAACCTTGATCATTTAATTATTCTTCCACTTTTGAATGTTTGGGAGATTTTATTTGATCAGAATTATTCTTCTGCCAAAGTTATATTACTTATTTCCAATGCTTCTAGCAGTTGTCCATGCCAGAGAAATACAGGTTTTATTTCTCCATGTCAAAGTTTTTTTGGACCAGGCATCTGGGCTTGGATTTGGCTTCTTCTTCACTTAACACTTTCAGAGATGATCCATGCTTTACTCTAGGGATGTCTAGCATTGCATTTACAGCCTCGAAATCTTAAGGTTTATTTATTGCCAAGCTAGTGAAAGATGAAGAAATAATACATTAAAGCATCCCAGGTTTTGTACACCATTTTTTGCCTACATACACTCTGAGAATTCTCTAGCCCATGACAGATGTAGGCATTATGCCTTTAGTTATATACAGAATTGGGGGAGAAGAGGTGCTAAATAAAATTTTGAATGTTAGATTATGAAAACTAGAACAGAGCGTAGTTTGACTGGAATGTGATTTTGTTCCAAGGAAACCCTCCTCTCTTCCCCATTCTGTGCCCCACATGATATAGTATTACACAATTGTCTGGACCCATTTGGAGAGAGGATTTACTGCCATCTGAAGTATCAGGTATTGTACAGGCTGTTGCTGGAGACAGGATACTAGACTAGATGCATCACTGATCTGTTCTGGTATGGCAGTTCACATGTTCTTTCAGTAAACGCTGTGTAAATTTTCTCTACATTGGTACACTGGGACCAAATCTGGAATTTACATTAGAGTACTCATACTTATCTGTTCTACTAGCACATGTCTGTGTAAAGCATGCCCTCCTCTTTCATCAAACTACTTAATATACTTTAGTGAAGGAGGATAGGGATATTCAGTAAATATGTTCTATGTGTGAATTACTGATAAGATAGAATGTAAGAGTCAGATAATTTAATTTGCATAATGAGAATTCCTTGATTGAATGTATAAGGGTTGGCCATTACTTAAAAGTTAGATTGGCATAGTTAAATCAGTGAGAGCTCTGAAAGAACCACATCCCTGTTTGACATAGCTATGCTGACCTAAACCCAATGTGGACACAAGAAGATTGATGAAAGAAAACTTGAATTTAACTTTTTTTAGTGAGTTGGTGTTACTAAAACAATGGGAAAAAACCTTCTACTTACCTTGTGGGGTTATGCTGACATATCTCTGAGGCTATCGTCTCCACAGTACAGAAGAACCATAAGTTGTTGTTTTACATGTTGGTGAACCTAAGATCATAACAAAATCAAAATAGTCATATTTTCCCATGTCTTTTGGACCTAATGGTTTTTATATGGATACATCCCAGTAGATTGATTACTCACAACTTTATCTTAGGAGAAAAATAGTACCCAATGATTACGTTGAGTAACATTAATAAAAATGAGGCAACGGGCCCTGACACATTCATCTTTACAAAGAAATGTTTACTTTTCATCAACCTTATCATTTGAGAACAATGGAATAGTTTCAGTTTTAACCTGCAGATTAAATAACATTGTTCCAAAATCTCCAATTTAATTTTGCAAGAAATACTTCTGTGGTAAAAACTGAAAATTCATGTTATTTGATGTAAATATCAAAGTTGAATGTCATGTTAAGAATCTCTGAAAAGGTACTTTTTCAAAAAGATATGTATATTTTATACTGCAGGCCTAGGCCAGTAGAAAACAAAACAAAACAAAAAACCCTTATTTTCTAAGGTCCTTACTTGATAGTTTGGAGGACCAATAGATTGGTGCTGTGAGTGGTGTTTCCTTCAGCATCCATTCTGGTAATAAATAGAGTCACCTGACAAGGCTGGTAGTCAAGTGAACTACTTCAACCAGCAAGCCCAAATGATGCCTGCAGCTTTAATCTGGTTATGTATACCACTGGTTAGATAATATATGTTATTCCCTTCCAGTGTGCTAGTCAATGCTATGAGGCAATTACTGCCTGACTTCAATATGAATGTAAGTTTACTAACTAAATTTTCAGTTTTTCTTACTTATAGATTGGAGAGATTTTTATTTCATGACTGGCCCTTCATAATCCGGCACTTTTATTTTTGAATTTTTTATTCAGTAATTGTTCTTGCTGTTTGTATTTTAGACAGTGTGCAGCCATTTAGTTCTACTAATTAGGTTTATGCTTATCACCATTTTTGACTCTGTAAAAGTCTCTTCCCTTTTGATTAAATAAGTATAACTAGTTTGCCATTTTTAACATACTCTAAGCTGTTTAGAACTTGCAGAAGTAGTATAGCCCTCCAACAGTGTTTAAATTGCATCCTTTGTCTAGACTAAAATTATAATGACAATTTAAGATGATTGCTGATTCAGCATTCCAATGATTCTCTGAGGTCAGTCTAAAATCTGAAAAATATAT
This sequence comes from Podocnemis expansa, assembly GCA_007922195.1. Lineage (NCBI taxonomy): Eukaryota > Metazoa > Chordata > Testudines > Podocnemididae > Podocnemis > Podocnemis expansa. Next base: position 38,432,838 of record ML681990.1, read on the forward strand.
GCTAGTTTCATCTACTTTATGAGATCAGTTTGTTAACGAGCTATGTTTGTTTAAAAGAGGCAAAATTATGCAGTATCATTTTGGGATATGAAATAATAAAGTCCATTCCCCAAGTTAATCATTTCATACTGAGAACTAGAAACACAATGATTTTGGTTTCAGATCATTTTATGTATATCTTATGATGATTTTTGCAGTCTTATCTTCAGTTTTCATTATATCTCAGCATTAATTCACTAGTCTGGATATTTAGAAAAGCATACTGCTCAACAGACGTTGGAAATGTTTCTGTAACCAATCTAGCACATATGTAGTGACTAGCAATTAGAATTCTGCTGTTTGTGAGCGGAAGCCCTTTAATTCTTTTTTTTCCCCCCCAGTGAGGTTGTCAATTTAGTGAGGCTGAGGTGAGGGAGATGGAAGGTTCTGTGACAGTGCAAGTGGTTGGAGGAGAGAGCCAACATAGTCTGACAGTGGGGAAGAATGAGTAAGATGGGAGAACAGAATACAAGAATGGGCAAAGGTGAAACTAAGGACAGTTAAAAGTAAGATCAGTTAGTAGTGATCAGCTGGTTCGCTAACTGAAGCATGTGAAAGCAGATAATTAGTGCCATTGAATTGCAAAACATATGGAAGTGACATGATTGTAACTGGTAAAATATAACGAAATATGATTTAGTGAGGCCATAAAGCCTCTGTACTCGTGGAATGTGTGCTCTTAGGGTACAGGCTTTCATAGCTTGGTGTGGTAGATGATGCATAGAGCAACAAGTCCTAGGTAGCTGCATGGGGATGTGGCTTTTACAACAAACAAACATTTTTTGTATGAATTTTCCACTGTTGCTGTGGCATTAGATCAGTTGCACTGGTACTAGCAATGGCAGGACACTTGTGTAACATACTGGCTGCCAGAGCAGTTGTAAAAGGCTTGTTCTTAGAGGGGTCTATCAACTCAGAGGGGAGGGTCTGCAGGCTTACTTCTGTGTTACAATGTATATAAGATTTCCTCCTTTAAAACCTTGATAGTTTTTTCACATTTCATTTGCCATTCTGGTTTTTATTTATTGTGTCTCAGTCTTGTGTTTTCTTTCATTCTCTTTCCCTGATTTGAATTCTTTCCTTGATTTCAATTTTCATTCTTTCACCTTTTTCTCTGGCTTTTTAATTCCTTTTCATTCATCATTATTTGCATTTTTGGCAACTTCCAATTAGTCTTTTTATGGTTACTCATTCTTATCCATTTTTCATTCTTTACTTTTCTTCTTCAATATATTTTTATTTTTTGTCTCCTCTGTTCCTCCTCTTCATGTGCCACCCCTTACTCTGCTGGTTGTGAAAAGTGTGCCAGTGAGTTCATTCTTCCAGAACAGCTAACATTTTTTTTTTCCTAGGGAGAGAAATCTCTTTTCCTTTGATCTGTGGACTTACTCATCTGTTTTGTCTGTCTTTTCATATGAGCTACAGTCCTATTTACTGACCATTTGTCATGAGGGTGACAGGAAGAAAGTATTGCAACTTTTTCTCCATTATTCATGTTTGTACTTTTTGAATACATTGATTTTACACATTTGCAGGAAAGCTTTATATGATAAATAGGGCTTAAGGAAATAGGAATCTCCCCAGATTATCACTCTGAAAAAAGCAGCATTTTGCTTGTGATCAATGATGAACTGAAGAAATATAACAATAGAAGAAAGTGGAAATTCATCTTCGGCTCTGTCTAACAAATTATTTGGAAATCCTTGCAGTTGCATTCAAAAGCATACTTAAACAGCGATATGAACATCATAAACTCCAGCTGTTTTCTCTTTTAACATCACTGACAGAGTTAACCGACAATCAATCTAAAATTGCAATATGTGTGTCTTTGTATTTTATTGTAATTTCATTCATTATGATGAACTTATTCAACCTTTTTGTATATGTTCTAGGTGTGTGTACTTCTATAGTGGGAGTTTGGTAATTCTCAGACCTGTACTAGAATGAAAAATTTGAGTATGAAAAGCTATATCTTGCTTATCACAGTGCCTCCTAATAGTAGTAGTAAGAATCTCATTGTTAGCCACCCTATGTTTTGTACATGCTCCTACTTTTTGATAAATATTGGTATTTTGTGCTTTTAGTTTTAACAGACATGCAATGGTCAGATTTTGACAAGCAAATGTTTGTGTGCACAAATTTTTAAGGCTTTCAAAAGTGGGCAGAACATGTTCTTCACACTATTCGCATCTGAGTTCTTCACTGGAGTACAAGCCTCAGCTGAGGATGGAGTTCTTCAGACAACAGAAATGCACAGGACACAGAAGAGAGAGAGATGCCTGTGTAGGGGATAACTATTTTGTACATGTAACAGTGTAGAATATGTTCTCTGTTGTGCAAAACATTAGCAGTAAAATTATAGGAAATGCCTTTACTAGCTCGTTACATAAGGTGTGGTGGCTCAGCAATTCTGAAAACCTTTAAAGTGTCTCAAGCTGCTAAGCTTCTATAATTTCTGCATTTACTTAAGGGACTGGTTCAAGGCAGACTTTCAAGTTTCTATCCACCCAAAGTGCATAGGGACAACTATTTGATGGAAAAATGGTTATTCACCATGTGCAGTAACTGTAGTTTTTTGAGATGTGTCCCCCTGTGGGGGCTCCACTTCCCACCCTACTTCCTCTCTCTTTTAGTTGTTTCCTAGGGCACGTAATATATCTTGCACAAGCTTCCACATAGCCCAACAATACTGATGCAGTATTTGCAGCTGGTCCCACAGCAATTCTTATCTGCTGATTCTTCACAATACTATACAAGGGCTCCTTCTTGACTATAAAGTGTGGATATCAGTCACCTCCCTGAGACTCTGTCACTTCATCAGCTACAGGAGCCAGTTGCTTATGTGCACAGCTTAATACAGCGTCACTTTTTTGTTCTATCATGAAATTTCTCTCCCATAGCAAGGCTTCCAGCTCTGATGGCCTGTCCCCTTCTTCCCCCTTGGAGGGCTATGGTTATGTTGTTAGTCTCCCCAGCATCATTGGCTTCTCCAAGGCTTATCAAACTTCAGGCAGTGTAGGTCACTTCTTGGTCTCTGTTTTCACTTGAAGCCTTGGTCTGTGTATTGATGACCTGCCAAGGAAAAGACCAGTCTCAGCCTACAATCACAGAGTAGGCTAGCTTTTCTGATAAAGCTACAATTATATCTCCAGGATGGGCTCCCACTGTCAACTCTAGTCATTGACTGGGATAGAACTTGACATCTCCATGGATATACTAAAGCCAGATCGTGTTTTTGGGAGTGGCATTACTTTCCACGATGGAGGCCTGGAACGCTGTCTAGCTGTAGCCAGAGTTCAAGAGTCCCTAAATCAGCATTGTCTGGCCTGGCATTGGCACCAACAACTTAAGATGAGGTTTTAATTTCTGGGCCTGGTTCTTTGCTGTCCAGCCCTGGAAATACCCATATTCCATCAGTGGGCAGTCTATTTTAATGTGCCCTGTCTGTGCACAAGTCTAGTGTGTTGTTGGTGTGGACTCATCAGCTGCTTGCCTAGTGACAGGGAGACTTGACAGCAAGACACTGGTCAGACCTACATCCATGAGCTCTGCCTCCATTGCCAGGGACATTGTGGCCTTCATAGTCAGCCTCTTTGCCCTCCTTGGCTCATTGTGGTCTTATGGGTGGCCTTCCTTCCTGGGAGGACCTCTTTAGAACCAATCACCTGTTGGTGTCTACTGTGGGGTCTGTCTATCAACTGGAGGCCCTTGCCATGCTGGTGTGATGCTGCCTTTCTCAATCCTTCTGTTTCTACAAAATCCTCTATTAATCTTGACTGCTTGTGCTACTGTCTTAGGGTGACAGCTGAATATCCATTCCCTGCTTTCCATAGGCAATATATTTATACATTGCTCATTTACAGCAGCCTCAGCCATTTGGATCCTCAGCCATTCTTCTTGGTGGAGCCTTTTCCAGCAGTGTTCTTTCAATCGCTGTGCTATTCTGTAGGGTCATGCTCCCTTGGGGTATCTCTCAGCTATAAGCTCTTGGTGGTAGGTCTTATCTGGCAGATTGTTAGTTTGTAATCCTTTGCCTATTCTGAGTTCGATTATGATAGGCCAACCCATCAGGTATGGGGCTAGGGTTACAGTCCTTTGTTCTGGAGGCCACTGGGCTGCCAGTGCCACCCTCTTGAAAGTGACTTAAAAAAGCCTCAGGGTCATCCTTCAGCCCCATTTTGATGAGCTTCATTGGCACATCTCTTCAGTGGAAGTGTGACATCCTGGCACTTGTTGGTCATACGGATGATATGACCTGGTGTAGCATTTCTCTTGGGAACTCCTACTGCTGAGTCAGCAAGTCCCTCCAATGTTATGGAGAAGCATGAACCTGCTGCTGAGCAATCCACAGCTGCCACAAGTACTGTTGGGTAGCCTGTTGCTGATGCAACTCCATCACCTACTTTTACCATCATTTTCATTCCATCTTGTGTGGAATAGCTAAGTTCTAGGCCATCTAAAGCCCCCCCCCTTTTTTTAAAAGACTCCGTCCCCTTATTTCAAGTGTAACATGCCCACATTCTCCACCACTTTTCAAAGGGTGGAGCTGTCTCCCAGTACCCCGCAGGTCCCACTGTCCTTTGTTCACTCTAAATTCTTGCCCAGTTAGCAATCTTTTGGAGAAACTCTTTGCAGGCTGCTGCCCACATGCTGGGGATTGCTCTTGTTTCTTCCCTTCTGAGAATAATAAAGGCAAGAGACCACAGTTGCGACTGGTATCCCTATGCCACTGGGGCCTGTATACACCCAGTCGTTATACTGCAGTGATGCCTGCTGAGGTTATTGCTGAACAGCGTGGGAAAGTACCTACCACAGTGGAAGAAATAAAGCAGCCCTCCCTAGAAACCTTTAACAGAGGATTGGGGAGTACCTGCATTAAAGTCTCATTAAGATCTCTTGACGATTCAAAGGACATTCGTATGTACATAAGCAAACTGTACCATATGGCTGCCTTGCCTAACTGTATGGGAGAATGAAAAGCAGATAGCAGCTCTCTTGGTTGTACCATTACATCTTCTAACACAAGTGAATTAACAAAAAGTCAAAAGATATGTCCTGCTGCTGTGGAAGTTCTATCTCTGTAATTGAAAATTTATCCAGACATTTACCCAAGGCTCTTTTCCCTTCATCAAACTTGCCGATGCTCCACTGGAGGGACTGACTGGAATCCAAAACAGATCCTGGTTTGCCATGCCGTGGATCCCTAAGTCACGAGTCCCACATACTTCTCCTCCTCTTCCACCAACTAATATTCCTTGCTGTTCCCTGCAGGGGTTTGTGACCTGGCCTCTTTGGAGGTGTTTCTCCTAACCTGTCAGTCTTGGTGGTGGGTTCTCTGTCAAATATGGCATATTGCTCTTTGTAAAATCAACAGATCTACAGCTTAACATCAGATTGATTGTTGACCTCACTGGCCTTCTGCTAAGTCGCAGTCCCTTGGCTTTCACATAGCTCTGCTGCTGGTCTCTGTCATAGCCCCCCTTCTGCAACAACTAAGTAATCTGCTCGTTGATGTTTCTATGGCTTGTTCAGAGTTGAGCCTCTTCTCCCCACAGGCTCAATAGATCCAATATCTTCTGTCTGCTCCAAGGAAGAGCATTTCTGGAGTGTGTAGCTGGTGTAATCATCTGGGCACTTAAACTCAGCAACAGAAAACTGCTAGTGTTGCAAGCTGGGCAATCAAGGAAAGAAATTTAAGAAATTCACAGGGTTTTAAAGAGTTGGTGGGGGGGAGACCTTCTGGTCTCCATGGTCCTTGAGCAGTGAAGTTCACAGTGGTGACGAGAACGGTCAACATGGGGATTGTGTGACAGCTGCTAGAGGAGGACAGTTAGAGTTGACATAAATAACATAGTGCCTATGCTTGCACAGTGTTGACCAAAGTTCATCAACTGTGGCTTTGTACTGCTCTATGAACTGTTGTAACTATGTTGGCATAACAGGGTGCTTACACTGGTGGGAGACAAATTTAAGTGTAGACACATGCACAAGATTTTATCAACCTAACTTTGTAGTGTAAACCAGGCCTTAATCCCATTTCCAGGAGGATGAGATCAAAGCTCATTAACAAACTATTAATATGCATCAGCAGGGTATGGCCAACATGCTCGTGTGGGCCAAATTGACATCCACCTTGCAGTGAACTAAAAATTCATGTGGACTGTGATGTTCCTCTCCCAGGATCAAGTCCACTGTACCGCTTTGACCCCCTGTTCTCTGCTCCTGAACCCTGATTCACCCCACTTAGGAAAGTGATCACTCACTCCTGAGTCAAGCCACACTAGTCTCTTGCATGTAATTGGTCCCAGGCAGTGGATATGTGCCCTCTATCCACTCATGGGATGGTCCCCCAGTGAGCACTCCCAGCCCTCAGATAGCACGCTGTGAATTTCTGTTCAACAGGGATTGGGATCCTTCCCCAGTCACTATGGACTCATAGACCTTTATTTATCCATTTATCAAAGAAATGGATATGCCTAGCCTCACTCATTCACACAGTTTTAGATAAAACAAATATTAGTTCATTGATTAGAATATGATTTTAAGTGAGTATATAGCAAATCAATGCACAATCATTTAATAACGGAGTTGACAATTACCACCAGCAGATAAAAGATATAAAGCACATGCTAACCTAACAACACTACTACAATTTTGCTCATCTTGCTACTCAAATCCAGCTGTAATGGTTTGCAGCTGATCTCTACCCATTCCTATGTAGCACCCAATACTTCGTGTAGATGTTTCATGAATGGGATATTCCTGGCAAAAAGCTTGTAGCCATTTCCAGTGTCTGTACTTGTTTTTCAAACTTCCTCCCATCCCCTCTCCTTCCTGGGCTGTGAGGATTTTCTCTCACCTGAGCCAGGCAGCTCAGTTTACATTGTCTTTGTGATGTACCTTTCTAGCCTCTGTGTGGAGAGATGGCCCTGATGGTCTGAGCCATGCAACATATTTCACATCTGTACACATACATGACACTGCAGGACACATGATACCATAACAAATAGGTAAGGCTTTCAAAAGGGAACCATGCATGGTGTAACTGGCATCAAACCATGCAATGATATTGCAAAAATGAACAGAAAAAGTTAAACAGATCATAACCTAGGGTTACACAGATGTGCATCCTGTGTCATGGACAAAGCCCCTAGGTTCAGTATAAGCTGAGATTTTCCTTCTGGAGGAAAGATTTTGAATTTTGATCAACTCATATTTTTCCTAAATAGGTAGAGGCCTGTGCAGTTACAAAAATGTAGATCCATATCAGATCCACATCCACTCAGTGACAGTATCTGTCTGGTCTACATGCCATGTTTTATCTATATCCATAACTGCATCCACAACTGAGCTTGGGCTCCAGTCAGAATTTTAGCCTTTGATTGGCTCATTCTCCACGTTGGTCCCACCCACTTTTTCCTTTTCTTGTTAGTGGTTCACGCACTGTGCTGTCAATCAGATTTCCTTCGCCACCAATGAAATCTCTGATTGACAGCATGGCATGGAAACTGCAAACAAGAAAAGGAAGAAGTGGGCAGGGAAGTCAGGGGGGAATGAGCCAATCAAAGGCCAGTTTGCTGACTGACTGATAGGGAGCAGTGAATCTCCAAGCCCCAGCCTGCTGGGACTGAGACTGACCACAATCAGAGCTGAGCTAGGACTGGTTGGAGCGCTTTCTTGTTCTCCTGTGTCCTGCGGACACAGATCATAACATCAGCTGCAGTGATGGATCACACCTTTGGCAGATAAAAATAGACTCCACATCCATGGGTCAGTCCTCAGCAAGAGGTCTACAGTTAACCACATTTGTGGATGCAGTTACCCATGGATCTCCAACGGATACACTCAGGGCTCTATAAATAGGATCCTTCAGAGATCAGAGAGATTTTCTTTTATTCATGCCAATGGATCTTATGTCATCCTTCATATAGCATCTTATGACCAACTACAGATAAAAATCATTATATCATTAGATGTCAGCAAATACATGCAAAATGTTAATTGTTAAAGTATATTTTTAAATATTCCTTTTCAAAGCACTCATGTCTCTCCAGTAGTATTTGGTGACTTTAACTGTGCAAATCTGAGAGCTTTAACCTAGGTTGTTTGCAGATTTATAAATCTGCCACTGCCTTCATGCAAGTGGACCTGCTCCAAACATGAGACACGCTTGCTTTAGGTCAAGGGTTCAGTCCCTGCAGCCAACTCAAAAAGGCAAGATTTTGATCAACTCATATTTTTCCTAAATAGGTAGAGGCCTGTGCAGTTACAAAAATGTGGATCCATATCAGATCCACATCCACTCAGTGACAGTATCTATCTGGTCCACATGCCATGTTTTAATAGGGATGAACCAGCTCTCAGGAGAGTGCTCCAGCCATTGGATTGTGAGATATTCTGACGAGGAAGTGCTGTCTCACCTGTTGAAGCTGTTCCACTGTGGATAAATAATTTTAAAAGTCATTACAACAGAGAAACTGGATTCTGGGTCACCCGCCTCCCAGGTGAGTGCTGGGCTGATAACTGAGCCTACAATTTTTCCCTAATTGTGAACTCAACTGTACAAAGTTATAGGATGGCAGCTGGCAGTGGAGAAGATAACCAAGAATGGTGGGTATAGGGGTGGAATTAAGGAAGTAGTGGTGATGGGATGCTCAGGCAGTGAAGCGTCTCCATTTGGTTTTGTAGCATACACTGGTAGTCACATGCCTCCTGTGTGAGAGGATATCATGTACCCAAATGGAGTACATGCTGTCTACTCACAAGCCCTATCTAAATACCAGGCCATGAGGGAGGGGAGGAGGGTCCAACTTTGGGAATTGGAACTGACTGTGTGCCTGCAGGAGATGATTTGAGAGAGAGAGAAGAAGTGGATCAAAGGTTAAAGTGAAGGAGGTACTGGTGAGGCTGAATGGGGGCCATGAAGATGAAGGCTGCTCTATCCCACCTCATTTTGCACAGAACTTAGGAGAAGGGCATGGGCAGGAAGGCTTAGTGGAGTCGTAGTGTCCAGGGAGGGAGAATTGCATCCCCTTAAGCCTTGGGGAGGCAGCCTTGTGTTTAGGAGTGGGCCTTTTCAGGGAGCTGCTTTTGTGCCCATGTCTGTGCTTCTTTGAGCATGGTGTAGCTTTGTTGCTGGCGTGGGGCTGGGAGCTCCAGTGGATCCACCAGTGCCACAATGGAGCATGCATGTCTCCACTAGCCAAAGCTAGTTTGAACTTGTTAGTTCCAACTAACATCACACGTATAAATTTTGCTAATGCTTAGTTTGAACTAGAACACATTTTTAGTTCGAACTATCTACTTTAGTTCGAACTTATTAAAGTTTGAACTAAGTATTAGTTCGAGTCCACATCACGCTTAGTTTGAACTAAGCAGTGGTAGTAACTAGTTTGAACTAAGCATTCCTTAGTTTGAACTAAGGAAAGCCTGCTGTGGCCACGGGCTAAATTAGTCTGGATTAAGCCTCCTTAATCTGGACTAATTTGCCAGTGTAGACATAGCCATTGTCTCTTCAGTGGGCTTCTTACAAAGTTGAAGTTTCTCAAGTCTCAAGGGTCTTTGGTGGAAAGGAGTGGTAGACAGAACAGCAAACAGCGATGTGGTCTTCATTGAGGCAGTAGAGACAGCATGGATGCTCATCACTCACTGAGGAACAAAGCAGGCCACGAAGCACAGCTTTTAAAGCAAGCTGGGGCACAGTCGCCCACAGTGGGTGGGATGCCCTGCCAGAAGTAAAGTAGTGGAAAGTTTATGATGTGTTAACTACAAATAAAGAACTGTATACAACAAACCATGAAACAGTGTTCTTCAGACAAAGAGAAGTTACACATTTCAGAAGAATGAGGAAGAAGAGGATTTCTGACTCTGGCTGTGCAGCTGAAAAGTGTCACTACCGAGATGCCACTCAGTGCTGTATAAAAACCAAACAATAATGAAACAATACAAAGACACCAGGGATGACAGAAGAAAATTTATCACTTGCCATGTGACCTATCCTTTTTTTTTTGAGGATGTGTAGGCACTTTTAGCTTATATGACACAATGGAGCCCAGTGGCTTTGCGGAACTAAAGGAGCACGAGGTGGGGAAAGATGAGGAGGAGGACAATGAAGACATTGCCATGAAAAGCCAGGATCTCTTCAGAACTCGAGACTTGCTGAATCGCAAAAGGACAAGAAGAAGCAAATGCAAGATGTTCAGTTTTCTAAGACTAGGAACCGCTCACTGTCCATTGCACACAGTATCTGAATTGTTAACTTTCAATTTAAATCTGGTTTTGTTTCTAAATTGTTAACAAAAGTTGGAATGTATTTCAAGTTTTATTCTTGGCTATTTATACTGGCACAACTTGAGCAATAAAAAATATGAAAGTCACAAAGAATCTGCAATGCAGGCATGGGACACACAATAAGTGCAAATTTTCATTGGTAATAGGTGGAATAAAAATATAACAGCTCAAGATAAAGACTACAACAACACTTTTTATTTTACCACCAAAAATCTACTCTAATTCTGACAATCCAAAACCCCACCCCACCATTCCCCCAAAGATGGATTACAATCACATATTTTCCGGCACCAAACTCCAAGTAAGAAAAAGTCATGTGTGATAGCATTGCTCTGGTGATTCACACTTTCCAGTGGATACCTTAATGACTTCTCTTGCTATTGAGCAAGTTTTAATACCACCATCTCCCACCCATCAAGATTTTCTTTTACTCTCAAAATTAATTGTGCAAAAAACAACACAGAGCTATTACCCAGATCAGTGGAGGACGCACAGGTAAACAGATTGGTCACAGACACTTGCAAAGAAGTGTGGTAAAGTAGTTGGAAGATTGTCTGAAGTTCTATGCAGCAGCATTTTGTCTACATGAACAGTAATCTGCACAGATTTAATTTGCATCAAACTTAGTAAACAAGATTCCAGAATTTGTATCAATTAAGAAGTAGATTGCTTTAAAGATTTGCATCATGTGTATACAGGCTTTTTCAGTTCTCACTAATTCAAGTTAATATGCCCTAAAAAACACTGACGCTCCCATACAGACAAGCCATTGCTTTTTAGTGTAGTTCTTTCTGCTGTCAGTAGTGCCTAAAAACATCCATGAAACTCCTCTCAAGTGTGAACTTAGTAGTGGTTGTTGAACTGGATCCACAGACAGGAAAGGGAGCACAACATTTATATATCAGATTAAAGTGTACTCAACTGTTAATGTTCATTCTTATACATTGAAATATCCTGAATGCAAATAAAAATTGTCACCTTTCCTATGGAACTTTGAAGTTGTCTTTTTTACTGATTCAAAAATAGCAGCTTCATGTAGCAAATATTTCTTATAAGTAGGCAGAAACAGAAATTAATGGGGTGGACTTTTTACCTAAAAATGTTGCGATAATGGTTAAAAATGTTACTCCTGTAGGCACACTCAAGTATATAAAGTCAAACTATAGGCACTTTAGCCTGTTGTGGTATGGAACAGTATCTTGCTTGTCCATAAATATCATTGTTTTACAATTTGTAAACTTGTCATAAGTATGCATAGTTTGTTTTGTCTTTTTCAGTAGAGTATGACAACTGAACTTTATTCCCTTTTTAAGATTTAATTTTGGCTATCCTAAAATTTCAAGTTTTCTGCATTTTCCTATTAATCAACTCCAGGCTTTCCTGCCACTGAGTACATCAACAAGATACCTATGACTCCAAAACATGTTGATACTTTTGGACCACTGGGAATTTTATTAAATGGAGAACTACCAGTAGGGGCAAGATTTTGAATCAACAGTAGAAAGAAAAAGTTGGCTTGAAGAATAGCATTAAGTTTAATCCACAATTGGCAGATTTCATGTTTTTTCTTGTTTTAACAGAAAATAGTCACTTTATTTAAGCATTTTTTCAATTTTATCCATTTAAGCCATCTTGGCTATGGGAAACTAATGGGGGGGCAGACAATAATTATTTAATGGCATTAGATGCTGAGATGCAAAAAGTTAAAGCTTTATAACCATTAAACACAAGCTGTCAATATTACATATCATAATATACAAAGTAAATCTGCTTAAATCAAACCCTAAGTTCGTAAGCAGCATTTTTCTGACTTTGCCTTTTTATAAATTTTGATTATCAGTGGAAATATTTTGTCATGGATTTGTCTCTGGATGATGAAATCTGTTTACCAACGTTTAGCAGTAAAAGTCTAAGCCTTCCAAGCCTACTTATGAATGGGAAAGCATGTTCAGTTTAAAGGAGAACTGTAGAACTGACACATTACCTGTTTAATCTTAAAGGTTGTGATCCTCTAAGAATGCATTCCTTCAACTTACTGTAGGAATTTTCACTGCAAAAAAACAGAAACAGGCCTACACTAATGCTGACCAAAGCCAAAATAACAAAGGTCCAAAATAACTAAGAAGAAAACTGAAATGTTCTCCCAGTGTCTGGGAAGATTATAGTTAATTTATTTAGGACGATAAACGAAACAGAAACCAGACAAAAGGACCTAGTATTAGAAATAAAAGCCCATCAGAAAACCTTGCTGTTTTAAAGTGTGTTTTCATAAAAACGGTTACTCTGTGGTATAAGGAAGCGGCAAATTCATTTTACAACCATCTCACAACAGCATGTTTTGCCAGAGATACTGTAATTACAATTTCAAATGTAACATCTTTCACTCAGCTCCAAAGGGGCAGTTGTGTTAGTCTAGTTCAGCAAAACAAGCAAGGAGTCCTGCAGCACTTAAAAGGCTAACAAATTTATTTATTGCATGAACTTCTGTGGGAGACAATCCCATTTCACCTCCCATTCTGTAAATTCCCTATCTTCCAAGGTCCGATGAAGTGGGATTATCTCCCACAAAAGCTAATGCAATAAATAAATTTGTTAGTCTTTAAGTGCCACAGGACTCCTTGTTTATCTTCAATGAGCAAGTTTTAATCTATGGTTGGTTTGCCTTTTTGTAGGATGTCACATGTTCTTCAATTTGAAGACAGAAGCAGAAAAGTAAAAGACGCAAGCATGCAGGATGAAGACACTTTTGAAATCTATGATCCTCGGAATCCTGTAAATAAAAGGAGAAGAGAACAAAGCAAAAGGATAATGCGGGAGAAAAAAGAAAGGAGATGAAATGAGCACCACATTATCCAGATCTGACTTGGAAAGTGTCCGTAATAAACTATGGCTCTTCAATAACTGTGATTCCTAGAAATGCCACTTCACAAGTGTGAAAAGGAATCTCTAAAGAACCTGTTGTCTGATTTTGAAATACAGCTATCTTATTTGTTTTATGAGTTGTGCAGTAAAATAAGCAAGGGTTCAGTGCATAATCCAATCTTTCTTTAACAATTTGGATGGTATTAAATATATAGTAGTTCTGCATTAGTTTTGGTAAACATTTTAATCAGTGTAATCAGAAGGTACAGTTCCAAAACAGTGAAGAAAAGATATTTACCAAAATGAGCAAGCTAAAGAATGAAAAACAAAATATTTCCATCAGTTATACAGGCTTTTAAAGATATAATTTTTAAAAAATGATAGGATTAAATCTATGTACAGATGATTGATTTTTTTGTTTTGTTAAGCAATTGGGTTCTTCAACTACATTGTATCACAAAGTTCAGAAGATAGATCTAAAAATTCCAGACTTCCAGCACAAAGTTTACAATGTTCCTAGCTCTCTTGAAACTCAATCAAAATTTAATTTGAGGGTGTGGTTAAATTTTCTTCATCTTGAGAAACATATCCAAAAATTTCTTGGAAAGACATGATAATCTACAAATTTGGAAATGTTATTTCACTAGCTTGAGAGCATCCAAATTGAAATAGCAATTAATATGGAAAGAAGAACAATAATTTAAATCACATGTTTAAAGGCAGCTTAGGCTCCCAGGATGAGTATCTTTTTATTACCAAGTACCATTCCTTTAATTTCATCTTCATTACTTATTAAACTTTACATCTAGCATACAATGACCTTTAAGCCATCAGATGAAGCTGAACATCTAAATAACCATGCATCACACAGAGTTCTCTAGCACATAAATAAAATGTGTACAAAAATACTTCTGAAATTCCAGGCAATATAGCATTTTTGGGTGTATAAACATATGAACTACACATGCATACAGTAAAACAGTTGGTAATGCAACTAAATAAGGGGACACCAAGGTCACTAACAAGTGTGAGTAGATGTGTGTTTTGCTGCTGTTGTTTTTAGAACAAGTTCGGAAGGGCATGGTGTCTTTATCAAGCCGCCACTACCAAGTTGCTTGATAGAGTCTGACGTGTGAGGTACATAAACCTGTCTTGGTGTGTTACTGTGGTCCAAATGGCAAAGGTTAGATTAATGCAGAATATTGCTTATATATGCTATGTAATCTCTGAGATAAGAGGAAAAAAACTTGGAGGTGTGAAACGAGTTCCTGGAGAAGGCTGTCAATGTCCTCCTCTTGTTACGAGTGAATTATATTCTATCAGGGTGCAAGCAAAGTTAAGAGGGGTTACATTCTTAACACTGTCATTCACCAAGAGTGTGTCAGGGTTCTTTGTGATCTGCTTTAGAATCTGTAAATAATTTTTGATGGGCTGTCATTAATACTTACTAGAAAGCAGAGAACAATTTTCCATCCAGAGTCACATACTGAGTCATGTCTGTTTATTCACTGCTTTCCTAGGAGAGAGAATTAAAGCTTTGTAAAAATGATTATCAAATCCTCCCATTCCACAGGGAGAAATGACTAACCTGCTGTCCTCTTGCTTACTGAAAGCATTATAAATCAAAATTTTACATTATTGAAATAAGTGACTATGATTAATACTTATACAAATGGTCCATACGAATTTGATTTAGCTGCAAACACTGATATTACAGTACGTAACTTAAACCAGTTTCAATGGCCTTTTTCAGTGTCAGCTTGTGAACAGTCAAATCTTTGGAATTAAAGAACAAGTTACAGCTTAAGATGGAAAAAGAATGGATATGCACACAGACCTAACACTTTATCTTAGTTTCCAATACATCACATCCATGCAGGTTATAGCTTTAAATTAAAGTATTAAATAGCAAAAAAGAGGTCACTGTAGGCCTACTGTATATACTTACAAAGTGAAATTGACTGCCCAGAATCAATGAGTTTTGTATGGAAAACTGCATTAGAGGAAGAGTACCTACTAACACGGTCCCACAGGGAAGAGACTACAATGCTGCAGTACTACAATGGATCTTCCCTCCTACTGGCCTCTAGGTCTTGAGCCTCTGTTTTTTCATTCATCCCACCCACTAAAACCTCATCTGGAAGCATCTGTTTTGCTCATAGATGGCACGGGGACCTCTTGGGCCTTCTCTAGCTAAGATAAATGTTGTGATGGTAGAATGTATGATAGCTAATACATACTAGTAACTAGTTTTAGAAATCTAACACAGTCAAGGCACCCAGCCTTTAATATGTGCTAAATTGACTGAGTTAAAGCCTATTGAGGAGCCTAAGATTTAAATTTGAGCAGTTACCTCATGTTGAAATATACTGTGTCATCTACACTAGACTTTTCAAACATGTTGGAACACACAATGTCTGTATCAAGCCACCTTGTTCTAAAATGGTTTTCACTTTGTCTTGATGATAATATAGGATTTTCTTTGGCAGTTTACATATATTCAGTTTTTGTGCATCTTTTTGTACTATCTCACCCATTCTAGCAAAAAAATTAATGACTGAATTATCCCATAATCAGTATTGAGAGAAACAAGAAAGGGAGAGGGATAGAGAAAGACACCTCCCAACAGGCACAATCTTTTATATTCTCTTAAGGCAACCATCTTCTAGTGATCAAGCAAGTAAGCTACAGGCCTGTAGGAAGGTCAAAAGGAGACTCTTACCCAAAGACAGCTCGACACAAGAGAAACTCAGTTACAGGTGTGGTCTCCTTCTATATTTCTTGGCCAGTATTCCTTTTAAAAAAAAATGTAATAAAATCATGCCATTAATATGTATCATAGTCTATATATAAACATCACCAAAAATTATGTTTATGGTACAGACCAAATATATTTTTCCATATTACAGCAGCCACAACAAAAATTGTTGGTTTTTTTTTTTTTATCTTCAGGCACTGTGCAGATAGTTACAGTAATCTACATACAAAAATAGGGGGAAGGACTTATCCATCATTGGTATTGTGGACAGAATGACTATCGGCCCCTAATTTTGCAGTTCAATCTACTCCTATGACAAAACCCATTGAATTCTATCTGTGTTGCTCTAGTGACAGCATCAGGAAACATCATTTGAAACTTATAAAGTAAATTTGATGATTATAAAAGAACTTTATAATGCAGAGGACAATAATTTCATCACAAGTAACATTGAATATAGCTGTGTAAATCAATAATCTGCTATTTATAGTGAAAACTGTTAATTTCACTACTGTAATTGGTTTTTTCCCCCCTGAAATACTGGGATCAGGGTGAGCCCAGTGTACATGTAATAGTGTGCAAGGCAAGATTCTTTTGAAAAGTGCTATCCATTGTGGTCACACGTGCCTTGTGTCTCCTCATGATCCAGTGTAAGGTCATAAAAGTGGGGTGGCCCTGACCCTCCTTCAGTCTCTTTATAATCCAAAGCTAGCAGTAGCTGACTCTGAAATAGCGGAGATGATAGGAAAGCCACAGGTTCCATGGTGACTACAGCACTTAGCAAAAACAATAGTCATGATATAGTACCCATTAGCAACCGCCCCCCCCCTTGACTGTGGGAATGAGAAGCTGCATCAGTCAAACAATGATGGTAGCACTGCTCTCCTGCAACTGGCTTTCTGACCTAGCAACTAAATCCAGGACATGTGTGACAAAGGTAAGGCACTGCTTTGCATGCTTTGCACATTTGTGATGCGCGTATATTTCTGACACAAGCCTAGAATGCTGCCTGATATGTGGTAGAGTGAGCCTTTATTCAGTAGGAGAGGTACAATCAGCCAAGTGGTGCACTGAGTTATCCAGTTTGAACATACTGGAACAACCCAACCTGACCTTTAGAATACTTAGAAGACAAGAAATGGTTTGAGTAGTTTGAACCTGTCAATATAATTTAGCACAGCAATAGAGTAAAACAAAGCCCTGGAACATCATCTTTTCTGTACATACCAAATGGTTTTAGACAGAAGATGCATATATTCACAGGACTGATGAATTGGGGGAATGAATTTCAGGGGCTACCTTATCTCAGGGGCGGGATGAATAGGGGGGTTGATAAGTGCCTGAAGCTCATTCACTCTTCTGAGGGACGTGATAGCCACAAAAAAGACAGCGTTAAGAATGAGGTGATGCAAGGAGTGGCCTGGAAGATGTAAGGGGAGGCTTCATGAGCCTTAAAAGGCCTATGCTGAGGGCCCAGATTCTCTGATCAGTGGGAAACCTTGATATAGGGGAGTGAGAAAAGACTAAGCATAACTGCCAATGACAGCAAGCTGAAAGTTGCTGCAGGGTTTGAAGCCTGCCCAGTTACAAGTAAGTAATCTTCTCTTCTGCTCTGGGTGGCCGTCCCTGTTGCATTCCATTGAAGGTGCGTGATAAGCAATACCTAAATCAGGAGCAGATGGAAGCATGAAAATGGACTGGTCATGAAGAGGCCAGCTGTGCCAAAGAAGGCATCTGCTACTGAATCCTATACCAAGGCATAGTGCATTGCAAAGCTGTGCATATAACTGTATGTGGCTGCCCCACACTTCCTGAAGTGACACACCCTGGAAAGAAACTTGTCATTGATGCCTGGGCTGTCATGGAGTGAGCCCACACTTCAGTGTGGGGGGAGCTAGGCCAGATAATTTAGAGCAAAGCATAATGCAACCCAAAATCCAGTTAGCAATGCTCTGGGTGGAGATTGCCTGACTGGTGCTACTGAGACCATCTGGAGGACTCTGAGATAGTTCTTGTCCTTTGCCAGTAGAAGGCCAAGGCCCATGAGCCAGCTATGGAGCCGAGTCATCAGTTCTTTGCAGAGGTGTATAACTTTGGGACAAAACTAGGTAAATGAATGGACTGGTTAATGTGAAACTGCTGGATTACCTTTGGAAAGAAGTTGCGATGCAGGCACAAGGTGGCTCTATTTTTGTGGACAGTTGTGAAAGGGGGAGTCCACCATCATGGCCTTGTGTGAATCAACCCTTCTCATAGCAGTGATAGCAACAAAGGGGGCATTTTGTGGCTGGTGAGTGGTGGAACTTACATTTTGTGGCAGGTATGTACGTGCCCAGCAAGCAACAGGTGATTTTGGCAACCCTTGATGTATGCAAGGAATCATCCATCTTTTGATTTAAAAGATGGGATTCATAAAAGGGGAAGTCTTCAATAGCATTTTGCACCTCTTGAGGGAAACTGGAAGAGTGGAGCCAAAATTCCCTCTGAGTAACTAGGAACACAGCCATAGCCTTGCAAGAGGTAGCTGCTGTGCCCATCACAGATTGGGGCAGTGTCCTGTCTATCAGCTACCCTTCCTCAATGATCGCCTGGAATCGAGTCCAGCCCTTTTGTGGGAATCTGTCAGCAGGGCCATAACTATGGCGGGGTTACCAGGGCTTGGCCCCAGACGTGCCAAAGCAGCTCCATTGAGCTGTTCTGTTAGAGGGCGCATTCTGCACCACTTGCATTGGCACCAACCAGTGAAAGGGACATAGTAAACTGTAGTTACAGCTCTGTCTGTCAGACAAGGCTTCATGTGTGCTGTAATTCAGGAAGTTGTATTTGGTGAGTAATGCCTTGATAATTCAAAAACCCTAAACTGGAGACTGGCTGAGACAAAGACCTTACACCTCAAAAATGTCCAAGTATGTGCTTTTCTTGTCAGAGGCTATGGAGCTGCTTGGTGTCGTCTGCATCATTCAGTCACTGCTTGGACCAACAGGGAGCACCGGGGGTGGGGGTGAGGTGCGTGGAAGGGTGTTAGAAGACCCCCTTAGGCAGTATGCGATAGTTTTGTCTGTCCCTTTGGGGATAGCCATGCATGTGCCTGGTGTGTGCCATACTTGTCTAGTTCAAGAATGGCATCATTAACAGGCAATGCAACTCTAATTGGTTCTGATGAGTGGAGAACATCCAGAAGTTTATGCTGGATAGCATGGAATGTGGAGTTCTCCCACAATTCTACAGCGTAGCTCTTGGAACTGCCGAAAGTTGTTCAGTGGTAAAGAGAATGCTGGAGCCACTGCCTCATCTGGGGAAGAGGGGAACCTCACTGGTTCTGGCAGCACCATCAGAACTGGGACGAGGGATTCCTTCCCCATTAGTGAATTTGAATGCCTGCTGGAAGGGGAGGCAGATGAAGGCTCCCTTGCTGATTGGGCAGGTTCTGAGGGTGGATATTGAGACCAGGGCTCCCAGCAATGACACTAGGAGCGATCGTTCACATCATGTGCAAGAAATGCCCCTACACCTTATATATTGGACAAACAGAAGGATCGCTCTGTAAGAGACTGAATGAGCACAGAGCTGATATCAGCAATCAAAGAACAGAGAAACCAGTTGCTGAGCACTTCCATCTTCCTAATCACTCGATGATGGATTTGTTAACGACTGTCGTTAGAGCTGTACCTGGGCCATCAAGACTTCAAGGAGAGACAGCTGAACTCGAATTAATACGCAAGCTAAATTCTGTGAAAGCAGGACTCAATTGAGACTATGGATTCTTTTCCCATTACAAAGGGTAATTTGACTTCAGGCTTCCCATGGTTTGAGCCTGTAAACTGCTCTGATTTGCTCTTACTTTATGACCTGATCCTATGTTTTACACCCCCTTGCATTTAGTTTCATTCCTTTCTGTAAGTTCACCCATCTTTGAAGCCTCTGAGGAAGTGGGATCTTCTCCCACGAAAGCTCATGCAAAAAATAAATCTGTTAGTCTTCAAGTGCCACACAACTCCTTGTTGTTTTTTCATGAAAACTAGGCCTACCTATAAAGTAAAAACTTAGCTGTCCCGACCATGCCGCCGTTTCTCACTCCCCTCGCCGACCATGCTGCACTTCTCTGCATCATCCCTGAGGCCTCAACCATGCCACCACTTCCCACTGTTGCTGACCATGCTGCACTTCCCCACTCTCTCTGATCATGCCGCCGCTTCCCCACCCTCCCCGACCATGGCACACTTCTCCCCACCATGCTCTTCTGTGAGCCACACCTTGTCTTTGAAGAGGTGCATGCGGCTCATGAGCCACAGTTTGGCCATGCCTGATATATAGAATAGAATATTAGGGCTGAAAGGTACCTTATGAGATCATCTAGTCCAACCCTCTGCCGTTGAACCCCGGGTTCGTGATGTGACTGGGATGGACCAGCGACACCCACCAATGAGACAGACACCAGTCCAAGTAAACAAAAAAAGCTATTTTTATAGTGACACCTTAAACACCTTTAACCACTTAACAGTGTAAAACAAGGAGATCTATGCAAAAACACTTGTAATCAACTAACAATATGAAGCCAAAAATCTATATAGGCCACTTATAACCAACTAACAGCATAAAGCAAAATCTAAATGAACACTAATGACAATATAAAAACAAAAACCTATGCAAAGCACTTATAACCAAGTAACAGTGTGGAGCAAGATATAAAGCACCTGTAAAACACCTCCAACCAAACAACAGGGTAAAGTATGAAAGTCTATGCAAAACACTTACAACCTACAAAAGTACTTACAGTTAAATAACAGTATGGATTAATGACCTACAAGTGGGTGGCCATAATAAGGCAAGGACTTTTCTGGCCTTTTACTGCCTCAACATCGGCATAGGCACTGACCAGCCCACCCAACGCGTATTTACCAATGGCTGAAAGCCATTCCTCCTTGCTAGCCAAGAGGGGTGGGCGGCAGAATGAAAAAGTCAGCTGAGAAAAAAATAAACCCCCACCCCCCCACCGTGTACACTGGGGAAGTCTGGGCCCAACAGTTTAGAGCAGAAGCAGAGTAATGAACAATTATACAATAAGAAGGATGCAAAATACAAATGACTAATAAAACACCTGGCAAATTAACAACACAAAACTATGCTAGACCATAAACAACTAGATCATGAAAAGACTATATAGGATACAGAGAAAATAGTAATAACTACACAAACTATGCAAAACTCAGGTAAAGAAGCTACAGTCACAGACTATATATAAATGGTACCAGGTAGAATGATTAAGAGAAGGTAGGAGGCCTATATTGATTTATAATACCTGTCCCAGGACCGCGGTAGACCCCAAAGCGAGGCAGCAGACCAGCTGCAGCATCTCAGCACTTAATCGTTTAGCCGGCGATCCGTGTACACCCCAAAAGGAAGGTCTCGTGGGTGGGTGCTCCCTGTCTCAGTTGGGGGCCAATCCAACCGGGTCACAACATGTCCTTTAGCATTCAAGGGTGGGAGAACAACAAGCTAGCTGAGACAGGGGGTTTTAATAGAATTTTGCTCAGCCAGAGTAAAAATAGCCAATTAGGAGTGGGGTCCTGGTCAGGACCAATGATAAAACTGGGACCCCAGACAATGACCCCTCCTTCGTGGTGACAGGGGTGCTGAGAAACTGTTGGGGGGAGGATAGAAACTCACCCCCCTTTGTTGTAGACAGAAACTAGGGAGGAACAAACTCACACAGGAGATTGAGAGCCATCAGGGGAGATTGATACTTAACATTCTTCCCCCTTGTGCTGGATGGCCCGGAGATGGAGGCCCATCAGGGAGAGCGATACTTAACATTTGTCCTTGAAAGCAGCATAATCCAGGGGGCAACATGTGGGGCGGGCTGGCCATCATGGCTGCCACCTCCGCTGACATCTGCTAAAAGCAGGACTACTCCTACTAAATCATCCCAGCCAGGGTTTTATCTAACTGGGGCTTAAAAGTTGCCAAAGATGGAGATTCCACCACCTCCCTAGGCAACCCGTTGCAGTGCTTCACCCTCCAAATGAGAAAGTTTTTCCTAATAACCAAGCTAGACCTCCCACTGCAGCTTGAAACCACTGCTCCTTGGTCTGGTCTCTCTCACCATTAAGCCTAGCCTAGCTACCTCTTCTTTGGAGCACCCCTTCAAGTAGTTGAAGGTAGTTATCAACCCCTCCCTCCTCAGTCTTCTGCAGCCTAAATAAGCCAAGTTCCTTCAGTCTCTCCTTGTAAGTCATGAGCGCTGTTCCCCCTAATCACTTCCATTGCCCTCTGTTGGACTGTTTCTAATTAGTTCACATCCTCTTTTGTAGTGGCGAGCTCAAAACTAGCCACAGTATTCCAGATGTGGCCGCACCATTGCAAAATAGAGGCAATCTATTTAAATGTGTCAGAGATGAGGCCACTGAAAGCTCCAACCAGACCATGAGGCAGTGAGCAGAAACTATGGTTGTGCCATCCCCACTTTGGATAAAACTATGAGGCACCCCATGGTGCATGCAAGGCTCAATGGACCATACAGTCAAATGCTCAAGCTCTGGGAACATGGTGCACATGCATAAACCCTCAGTGGAATACACTAGGGCCCAACGAAGCAAATCAAAATTTGGGAGCCTTAGTCACTATGATTTTCTATGCCAGGGTGTCAAACTCATTTGCTATGGTGGGCCAGATTTGACTCAAGTGTATGTCAAGTGGCCTGTACATACCATAAATCGAAATACTATAGCACTGGCGCGGCATTGCAGTGTGCTGTGTATGAGAAAATGCACACTACACTACCTCTCTCTTTGAAAGAGAATGTGGTCTTGTGGAGCATAGTCTCACATACCAGTGCTCTGTGATATCACAGAACCTGACATTCGTGTGGCAGTGTATAGTGCTGGGTAGCTGAGACCTCTCTCGCACTCTCTCTCTCTCTCTGTTAGGGAGTATGTGGGCCTGTGTAGCACGGTCATGGGCTGGATGGACAAAGCTGTAGTTGGCCCACAGGCTGCATGTTTGACACCTCTGTCCTATGCCATGGAACAGCAGTTCCCAAACTGGGTTGTGACCCCCCCCCTTCCAATGGGGGGAAATCACACCAAGAAAAGCAGCTGGGGTGGGGGAGGGTCACAGCAATCTCTAATACAAGGGCATCATTTTACGTCTCACAGCATGACTTTGCATGTATGAGGCATGTGCGGTCACACTGACCAAAGAGGAAATTGTCATCCTTCATGCTGGCTGAGGTCCTGGCAGGAAATACTGCATTAAAATGGGAGCATGATGACAAAAATTTTGAGAACCCCCTGCTACAGAAAGTCCAAAGTACCTAGCAACAATTGGGCCACACTGTGAATTATATACATACATTCTGGCAGGATGGTATACTACTGTGCTTACCACCTGCCTATGTTTCTCCTTCATCAGGACACCTCACAAAGTTTACAGTCACCGTCTCAGCCCAGGCCCCATCTCAAAATTTACAGTCACCTTCTCATGCTTCATCAGTCTGGCAACAAAGCTTATCAGACCATGAACTAAAAAAGTTGAAAAGCAAACAAACGCTTTCAAAGAGGCAGTCTAGTGCAGCAAAACAAATGAGGAGTCCTGTGTTTTACCCATTACAATAACTGATTTGCCTACATCTTCCTCTGCATGCTGTTCCCCAATATCTGACTCTTTACTACTTTGATTTGCCATTACAGTGCAACTTGATCCTATGCCTTACACTTCTCTGCATTTATTTTCCTCCCATTCTGTAAGTTCCCCCATCTTCAAAACCTCTAACAAAGTGGGATTTCTTTCCCCTCCCACGAAAGTGCATGCAATAAATAAATTTGTCAGTCTTTAAGTGCCACAGGACTCCTACTTTGTTGTCCAGAATCCTCCATCAGTTTCAGCTCTACAGGCGCCTGCCTTTGGATTCCCTAGCTACATGTCTCAGCCACATTACCATCCCTGACGTTTCTGGTCATCTTTCACCATCCCATTTCCCCCCTCCCCCCCCCCCCCCCCCCCCCCCCCCCCGCGGGGGGGGGGGCATAGCTCTGGCACTGTCAACTCAGGGGCAAGGCATCCTAGTACAGCTTGCTATGTAAGATGCATGCATCCTGCAAAGTCAAAAAGCTACAAACCAGTCTTTAGCGTAAAATGACGGACTGATGGCAGGGCCAACAAGGACAGGAGCCATAGCACATGCATAGCATCCCCAGGCCCCACTGGGGGGGACGGGGGACAGGAGGTATCAGGGGAGCAACCACGGTGCCAGGAGACCTACATAGAACATTGACTGGGCGCACATCCCAGGGATTGCTGACCCATGCACTAGAGTACATATGGTTTTTGTTTTTTCCCCTGCTGGTAGTCTAGCTGTCAGCCCTGGGCACTGGATGTGGTCATCTGCATTTACTGGGGCTGGTACCTGTACGGCTTACTATTGGGAGCTGATCTATAGATCCCCAGAGACCTTAAATCCTTCAGGAAATGGAGCACTATGTCTGGTCTCCAACTGAAGTGTTCCAGTCCCTCAACATGCAGGTCCTCCACAGTAGCTTGGCCATCTCATGGGATGTCTCACATCTGAAGCCCGCGTCCTGCTGATGTCTTAGGCCCTTTCACCTTAGCTGTGTGTAGTGACAGGGTGTGGGCTCTAAGCTGGATAGTGAGGGCATCCTACTCATCTTCTGGTGTGTAGAACCAGAACAGTCACAACCAGCCCACCAGAAACAGAGGGGCAGAGCAGGGAGCATAAAGGGGGAGCCCAACAGCTAAGTTGGAGTACAGCAGCCAGAGGTGAAGCATATCTCCCCAGCACTGCTGGAGCTGAAGCCTGAATGATACACATAGTACAACAAGGAGTCACTGTCGCCCTCCATCTACCCCAACAATGACCCCAAAAACCCAGTTGTGCCACTCCCCTCCCAGAATCTGGTCTGGTGCACTGCTGTGCCGCCCTAGTTACCCACTCCTGGCAGCTGCTCTACCCTGCTTCACTAGGTGGACCCCCTACGCATGAGTCAGTCAACACCAGCCTCCTATTGCTAACCAGTCCCAAGCAATAGATGTGTGCTCTCTAGTCACTCAGGGGACGGTTTCCCAGCAAGCCCCCTACCCCCAGATGCCACACTGGGAACTTCCATACCACAGGGCTCAGGTTCCCCCCCCCATCACTGGAGACTCATATACTCTGGTCTGTCTAGAGGTGCAACAGCAAGGGGGTGTGCCCTCCATTCCAAACAGGGCAGGGTGGCCCCAACGTCTTAATGAATGCCTTTACTGGAATTCAATTTTGCTGTGGCCATCCACACCCAAGTTTCTGAAACAATCAGGATCCTCAGTTTGGATGGGCACAGAAGGGCTACAAGCCCACTAGGGGGCACCCCATATGTCATCTCCATATGTTTGGAAGTGGGGGAGGTATGTCCAGGTTTCGGCCTGGCTTTTTAGCCAGTTCAAGGAACTCTTCATTAACCATGATAGCTATTCTGACTGGTGTCGTGGCAGTCAAAATATTGAAAAGTTAGGGAGACTTAACATGTACCAGTTAGTCTACGTGGCCAGTGTCTCTGATACAGAAAGGTGATGTTGCAAAACTCTAAAGTAATCAATTACCAGTGCAGTGCAGGCATCACCGCTTCCTTTGGTGATGAGGATGGCTCCTTGAGTGGAGCAGTTGTAACTCTTCCAAAATGTCTTGCTCCTCAGGAGCCATAGCCAAGTACATGTAGACAGACTGGCTAACAAGGCCACCAAGGAGTAATATCTCTTTCTGGAAGCACAGGACAGAGATCTGCTTCTGGATATGTGACACGAAAGGCTCCACTGAGGGCAATATGTCTACTGTGGCATGCCAAAAGGGTATAAATGGGTCTAATTAAGTTGACCTTTTCCATCTGAGATAGGGCTCTGAAATAGAAGGCCCGCCTGATGCGGGATCACTGTTTGACACCAGTGATGCGGAATAAGTCAGTGATTTTTGCGCGTGTGGTCGACGCTAGTTCCCCTTTGTAGCTGAATGCATCTCTGTATTCATACCCTACACACGATGCTAATGCTATGTGTTCAAACTATGCTTTTTGAGCTATCATTTCAAAATTTGTAACTCACTGGGCAATAATCCCATGATGCAATGTGTAGCAACACTGTATGTAAAGTTAGTAAAACCAGATGAAATTTTGATTGAAATGTGGTGAACAGACAAGTCTGGGCAGGCAGTAAAACTGTTTCCCAAAGACAAAGGAAAGCTGATGCCTCTAGTGAAGTGTTAACAAAGTTGATCGGAAATTACCAGTCAAATAGCCCTTCACTGACAATGGAGGGGAGGGGGGTCTGGAAGAGATCTTCATTTTAACAAACAATAACATGGAACCTCTTTCGCTATGAGACTGTATAGTGCTAGCCTCACAGTGGAAAGGAAGTTTATTTAGTGGTGTCCATCAGAAAAATGCATTTTTGAAGGATGACTGGTATATAAAATTGAGGGCCAAAAGCAGCCCAGCAATGAGCTTTCTTCTTCTTTGAGTGCTACTCATATACATTCTTATTCAGGTGTGTATATGCCATGGGGCATGGTCATCTGGATGCTTTTTTGCCCTAGGCTGTCCCTGTAGGGTCAGTCACCAATGCCACCTTGAACCTCCGCTTCAGCACAATATATAGGTGGCACTGACCCTGACCCCCCTCCCCCCCCAACCTTTGGTTCCTTCGTTTCACCTGAGTGACAGGCCTGGAACTACTTGCCCTTGCATACTTGCAGGTGCCTGTCTCCCTGTCATTTTTTTCTCCTGTTATGCTGAATACTAACCAGTTATTCTACCACCTGGACACTTTGTCTTCCTCCAAGATTTGGACTGTGTTGGAGAATTTCTCTGTTTTTCACCCTTCCATGAACACACATGGAACCGGCATGATCTTGGCCATGCCCAGCTTCAAACCCTGTGCCACCTGCAGTAAGGCCTTCTCAATCATCCACCTCCATGAGGAGTGCCTGAGGTGCTTTGGTGAAGGACACAGGACCAGCAAATGTCATAGTTGTTGGTCCTTTAAGCCAAGCACACAGAAGGAGCAAAGAGCCGTCTCCGCTCCATGACAATGGAAGCACCCCTCTGCCCGGCCTCTGAGCTGACCACTGTACTGACCACATAGACAGCCCCAGCGCAGAAAGTGCAGTCTGCACTGGCCCCTCCTTGGCACAGATCACCATTGGGGAAAGTGAAACAGTCCCATGCTAGATCAGAAGCTACACCAAAGGCCCAAACATTGGGGGGGCACGGAGCGAGAGCCTTGTCACCAACACCAGTTGGGACCCCTGGCACAAGCACACGGAGCATCCCCAACCATAGCCCCAAAGCCCCAGGTACTCCCAGTTCCATCCACATCAGAGGCTTTTGAAGCAGCAAGAGTGCTGCTACAGCTACTGACTCCTCCACCAAACTGTGTGGTCACTTTGAGGGGTAAACCTCCCCTGTCTTCGAGGGCATGGCCCAAACCCCAGGATGAGTTCAGCCCACCCCCACCCCCACCCCCAATGCAGCAAGAGTCTGTGCAGGGCATGAGTTGGCAGCATGGGAGCTCATCCCAAGATCAGACATCAACACCCCTTTCCCTGCTGGACCACTCCGGAGATACCCAGCACAGCTGCTCCCCACCGCTGGCACAGCATGCCTTAGCACCACTGGGTTTGCTGTCCAAAGCAGGGGAAGGTCAGACTCCTCTCCAATTTTCCCCTGGTGACTCATCTCAGGACCAGTCTTCAGCACCATCGCCACAGCCCCACCACACCAGATCCCACTCTTGATCATCAGAGGGATCCGACACCTGACACTAGCACCACAGCTCATCGACACCGCCTTTTCCGGCACCAGCTACAGGGTACCTCAGCAGATAAACATAGAAGGAAGCAGTCCTCTTCAACATCAGGCACAGGGAACTCTGATCATGGACGTCAGTTTCCCCACCATCGGCACGGTGATCACCAACCAGGGAGACCAGTGGTGCCGGAGTGCAAGAGAGGCTGATCCCTGCACAGGGACCAACACGGAAGAGTGGACTGCTCCCCTGCACAGGGAAGGAAATCATCTCCAACACAGGCCCTGGCACCTCAGACCTGGACTGCACAGTGGGACAACTGGGGATCCTGGGACTCGGATCTGGGAGAGGGCCCCTTGGGCATGGGAAGCAATAACTCCAGGGTCCTGTCCTCATCTTTCCCAGATGAAGTGGCATACCAAAAGTCCCTCTCACTCAGGGGGTACCCCAAGGCACATCAGAAGCTCCTGAAGTGTGTGGCCGCCAAGCTTGACCTTCCCATCAAGGTTGTGAGGGAGGACTTTGACCCCCTGTTTGATGTGTGTGAGTCCACCCCACTAGCCAGGGAGACTGTCCCTATGCATGGTGACTGCCCTATGTCCTAAAAATTGCCCACGCCCATTGGTAAACCCCATCCTCAGTTCCTCCACTATCCAAGGGGACTGATATGAAATACTATGTCCATGCGGACAAATTTAGTTACCTGTTCACCCATCCCATGCTTGGATCCCTAGTTGTGGATGCGGTAAACCAGTGAGAATGACAAGGCCAAGAGACTGGACTTATTTGGGCATAAGATTTATTCCACTACAGCCTTACAATTATGCATAGTGAACCAGCAAGCCTTGATGGGCAGGTAGAGCTTCAATCTCTGGAGGTCCATGCAGAAGTTTTGGGACCTCATTCCCTCCAACCACAGTACCAACTATGACACCTTCATGGAGGAGGGCCTGATGGCAGCATGTGCAACCCTCCTTTCTTCATGGGACACTACAGACAGGGCCAGCAGGGTGGCCTCAGTTATCACTATGCACTGGGTGGTGTGGGTACAGGTGATAAGGGTCATGTCCCATTGGGGAACCAGGTCCCAAAATGGGGGAAAAAGGCCTCCCCAGACCTTCGAAATATGGGGATGCCCTGTGTGTGGAAAACAACATTCCGCCTTTTAGTGGGGGATGAAAAGTTGATGTTGTCACTAGGTATAACTTGACATACAAGAAGGCCTAGCTTCCTGTTTCAGGTGTAGCACAGAGTCCAAGATTGCTTGCAGAGGAAATTTTGTGGGTGAAATATTTTGATGAGCCACTCAGCAGATGAAGCACTTCACTTGGCTAAGAAGGATGGCCCGGTGCAATGTTTCTTGCTCTGCAATAGGCTCCTCTGCGCCTAGGCCAAGCAGTGTCACTCTGCACTACTTGACCATGAAGCAACCATGCTGTCAGATGCAGGGAGGCCAGGTGCAATTGGAGCAGCTGACTCTAGTCTTGGAAGTAAAGGTCTGGTCATAGTGGATGCAGCTGAGAGCAGATCACTGGTACTTGTAACAGCATTATGAAGCAATACTGTTGAGGCCACACCATGACATCCACGATAACCCGTACTTCATCTTTCTTGATTATCACAAACACTCTGTGCATTAAACGTATGGGGGGAAAGCATATATGAGGCTAACTGTCTGTGACAGGAGAAAGACATCATTCAGGGAAGCATTGCCAGGACCAGAGAGGGAACAGAATTGATCAAACTTCTTGTTCTCCCTGACTGCAAGAGGTCTACTCAAGAAGTTCCCCACCTTCAGAAGATACAGTCAGCCACCTCTGGGTATAGCAACCACTTGTGGTGAGAGCAAAAGGATCTGCTAAGGCAACCAATTGATGCATTCTTGATCCCCAGAGCTATGCCACTTCCAGTTGAATGTTGTGGCTCATGCAGAGATCTTACAAGCCCAAGGCCCCCTGACAAAGGGCCCCACAGCCTATTGATGTAATCCATTGCAATCACATTGTGAGAACAAGCGTAACTTTGCTGGAGAGGTGGGGCAAGAACACCTTGTAGACTAGTTGAACTGCTATGAGTTCTCCAACACTGACGTGCAGAACTAGCCCATCTTTGGTCCAGAGAGCTTGGGCCTGCAGCACACTTTGGTGGGCTCCTCATCCTAGTTCTGAGGCATTTGAAACCAAAGATAAAGTTGGCTATGGGGCCATGAATAAAACTCTTTCCAGTACATTCCATAGGTTCGTCCACCATGACACAGAGGTAAGTATCTGAGTGGGACCCAAGAGTGTCCTGTCTACAGACTGGATAGAAAGGAAACCATCTCCAGCCATACTTTCAAAAATCTGAGGTTCAGCCTGGCACACCAAACCGTATAAGTACAAGCCATCATGTTACACAGTAGACTGAGGCACACCATTGTCATTGTGAGGGGTTAAGGCCAATAGTTATGCGCTCTGACATTAGCAGGAATCTAGCCTTTGGCAGGAGAGCTTTGGCCTGCGTAGAGTCTAGAACCACACCAATAAACTCTATCCTTCAAATAGGTGCGAGTATTGACTTCTGTTCATTTATTAGCAGGCCCAGTGACACAAAAGTATCCCTTACAACCTTATCCTATGTTGGACTTGTGCTCTCGACCAGCCATGAATGAACCATTTGCCTAGGTAAGGGAAGATGTGCACACCTCTGCACTGAGGTGTGCTGCCACTACTGCCATGCAGTTGATGAATACATGCAGTGCAACCAACAGGTCAAATGGGAGTATTGAAAATTGGTAGTGTTATGTGCCCAACGCAAATTGTAAGAACCTCATGTGGCCCGAGATGCTGGAGATATAAAAACAGGTATCCTTCAGCTCAAGGGCAGCATGCCTCTGGATCCAGAGAAGAGATGAATGGCTGCCAGGAAGACCATGCAAAACTTCAACTTCCTGAGGAATTTGTCCAGGTCGCACAGGCTCAAGATAGATCTTAATCCCTCTTTTGTCTTTGGGATAAGAAAGTATCAAAAGTAGAAGCCTCTTCACCTCAGTTCTTAAGGGACCTCTTCCATAACACTCTTAACAATAGGGCCTGCCTCTCCAGTAGGTCGAGTTTCTCATCTGTGGAGTCCCTAAAGAGAGACAGAGAATGAGGATGGGAGTGCAAATGAACTGAAGGGTGTAACCAGTAGCCACCATTCTTAGTTCCCAGTGTGGTCTGATGTTTTGCTGCCCAGGCTGGGAGGAAAGAGGCAAAACAAGAGGAGAACAATCAGGAATCTGGATCTCAGGTAGCATCTAGTAGGTTGCGCCAGGCTGCACCTTCAAAACCTTGATTTCCCTCCTCTCAGGGGTCAAAAATCAGGCCCACCTCTGGACAGATACTGGGGAAGGGTCCTGATGATCCTTATAGTATCTATTCTTTTCTAGTAGAGCTCCCCCCTCAGTACCGTCCCCTGGACCACAGTTGCTGCTAATTCCTAAAGTGCCTTGTTGCCAAGGGTGGGGTATAAAATCTCAAGAAACGTAGAATAGCCCCTGAATCCTTTAACCCATGCAGGAAAACAAGGCTGAGCTGTCAAAGGAAACGTCCTGAATAGAGTGCTGAACCTCTGAAAAGAGACCAGATGAGTGGAGCCAAGACACTCTCCGCACTGATATCATGAAATCCATTGACCATACTGTGGAATTAACTGCATCTAATGCCATTTGTAGGGAGGCTCTAGTCACTATCCTTTCTTCCTTCAGGCTCATCTCGAACTCCTGCTTGGAGGCCTGTGGGAGGGAGTCAGTAAATTTTACCAGTGACTGCCAGATGTTAAAATGGTACTATCCCAACAACGCTCGCTGGTTGGCTACCCCAAGCTGTAGACATGCTATTAAATAAACTTTTTGTTTAAATAAATCCAGTTTCTTGGCCTCTTTGTTTTTTGGGGTCAGATTCATCTGGCCTTGTCTTTTAAACACATTGTAAACCATGACCACCAGAGTTTCCAAAGAGAGGTGTGTGTAGAAGTACTCAAATCCCTTAGATGGCTTACAATACTTCTCTGCCTTGGCCAGTTTTAGTACTCCTACTTTTACCATGAGAACCCCTTGGATAGTGTTACAGATGCCAAAGAGTTTGTTTGCTGGCTTCTCAAGCTCTTTTATCTTGGGGCTTGACTTAGCAGCCAGACATTTTAGCAACTACTAATGCAGCCTAGAGACATCTAATAGGAGAGTGTGGGAGGGGGCCTGCTCATCAGGCAAAGTGGCCGATGAGGCTGGCAATTGTTGGGAGGCCATATCCTCTACCCTGATCAGGGTATCCCTGATAAGAGTGTCCAGTTGTGTCTTGTCTTTGTCGGAACCCACATCCAAGTTCAGTGCCAATCCTGGAGCTATCGATTATCGTGGTAACAATGTTCCTGAAAGTGACTGGGATTGCAGTACTGTGGCTTGTGGAAACCCCACGAGGTCCAGTATTGCCACTGTCCTTAAGGCCATGCCTCCACTGGTGGCAGCAGGAGGAACCCAGCTCTTTTGCTAGAAGAAAGGCCTCTTACAAGAAATGCAGGGATTAAACCCTGGGGAGTGGGGCAAGCTCTGACCCTGGGTCAAACACACTAAACTAACCAGCTAGAGTAACCATATACACTAAATACAATAAGTTGATGAAGGTTTACAAGCTTTTGCAAGAAAGCAGTCCAGCACCATCCCAAATCCTAAGGAATTGCCGGGGGGGGGCAGTGTCCTACACATTGCTGTAGAGCAGAGATCACAAACATGTGGCCTGCAGGCCACGTGCGGCCCCTAAAGCTATTTCCTGCAGCTTGCAACACTACTATCGCTACCAATAGTTGCAATATCATTATATGAAAAAGTTTCAGTGGTGTGGCTCTCAGGCTAACATACTTGTCCTCATGTGGCCCTGTACTAGTCCTCATTCGGCCCTCATATTGATTTGAATTTGAGACCCCCTGCTGTAGAGGGTGCTAGAGTCAACCTCATAGCTACCACTATGGGAAAAATGTCCGGCACTAACACATGTAGCACACACGCAGACACCCCCCCCCCCAAATTCAAAGCACTCAAAGAACATGACAAAGGAACCAGCCTTCGGCTTTTTGGTAGGGGTTCTGATCAGCAAATCTGCTCAGCCCTTGTGCCAGGGATATCACTGGCCCCAAAAATCCCTCACCTCCCCCAACACCACCAGCACTGTCCCTTGCAGCACAAGCTCCACCCCTGGCCTTGATCCAGTCCCTGGGCCCAATCCAGGCCTGTCCCCCCAACTCAGATCAGGCCCAGACCTGGCTGCTGCTGCAGCAGCCCAGACTCATGTCCCTGGCTGGGGTCAGGGCTGGATCAGGCTGCCACTGTCCCAGTCGCCTGACCCCATGTCCCCAGCCAGGATCAGGCCAGAACATGTGACATTGAGGTTGGGGTGGAGGGTGGGGAAAGACTCATGCCCCCTGTGTCCAAAATCAGCAATGTCCCCACCTTGTGCTGGGACCATGTAGTAAAGCTTTTACGATACACCAAGGGTCTCAAACACGCGGCCCCTAAAGCTATTTCCTACGGTCTTCAATGACGCAATCATTACTAATATTTGCAATATCATTGTATGAAAAGATTTCAGTGGTGTGGCCCTTGGGCTAATGTACTAGTCCTCATGAGGCCCTCATGGTGATTTGAGTTTGAGACGTCTGCCATAAACCAAGTCCAGGTTGTTAAACTTTAGTTACTAGAAAGAATTTTATCTTTATTTCTCTAATAACCACGTTTTTACTTTAATTCCTTATATTTTTACTCACTTTAGAATTCGCTCTATGTCAAAACATAAACTAGTTTTATTCCTTAGCAAAACTAACCTAGTTCTGTGGTTAAACAGGGCTGTTTGGCAACTCTCGTTAATGCAGCAAATATTTACCTTTACACGGGGTCTAGACCTCTAATATCTGAACTGGCCAGGAGAGGCTTGGATAGTACAGAACTAGAACTCATATTCTGGGGAAAAATTTGGGACTGGGCGTGCACTGTGGTCACCCTCCAAGTAGTAACCAAGGCAGCTGGAAGCAGAAGTGTGACTGAGTGTTGTGAATAGGCTGTTGGGATGAGAGACGCTGGCCAGGACCATGGCTATGTAGATACTCAGGCTATGTCTACACTTACAAAATTAATTCAAAGTAGTTAATTCAAAATAACTACTTTGAATTTACATTGACATTATTATTGCGAATTAGCACTACTTTGAAGTTATTATTTCAAATTAGGAGGCAAGTGAAGACTCCCTAATTCAAAATAAAGTGGGCTTTATTAATTCAAAGTTGAGAGTCTTCACTAGACTCTCTAATTCAAAATAGGGGAAGACTGGCAAAAGAATAGGGAAATTAGTTCAAATTAAGCCTATTCCGTGGCTTAAAGTGGCATAATTCAAACTAATAACTTCAAAGTAAGCAATACTTTGAGGTAAAAGGAGATTTTTTTTTTTATTATATCAAATTAGCAGTTCCTTATTTTGAATTAAGGAACTGCTTAATTCAATATAATAAATGCCTACTTGGCCAGGGAATAAGTTATTTTGAACTAAGCCTCCTTAATTCAAAATAACTTATAAGTGTAGACCGAGCTTCAGGGTGCAAACAGGAGGCTGATTGTGAATAGGCCAACTTAGCAGCTACCACAGCAAAGCATTATGAGGCACCCAAGGTTGCAAGGCAAGTGGTGACACAACCTCTCACTGTTCCAGCTTACACCCTAGAACGTGACACGCTTCAGACGGTAGGGGTACGGAGTGATATGACTGCAGTGCTGAACACCTCTTCAGTGTCAGGAGCATCTCCGGAAGCGATCAGGATTCCTTAAGTGCTGATACCAAAACTGCCCCTGGGTATCTTGTGTCCTGATCACCCCTGTTCTAATCAATGCCTTAGAGGTGCTGTTCATTGACTAAGTCTCCCTCATACATCTTTTCATTTGGTACTACAGCTGTTTGGGGTCTGTCTGCCATATTCTCCTTTGTGTGGGGTATATCTGGAGGTCTGTCATATCTGGGAGCCTGTCTGACATATTCTCCTTTATGAGTGTGTGGGGGGAGGTACTGGCTTTATCACCTGGAGCATTAGGGTGGTATATGTAGGCAGAGGGGAGGCATTTTCAAATGTACAGCAGGCAGCAGGAGTGGCGCTCAGCCACCAGCAGCGCACAGGTCAGGCAGCCCCGGAGTGGGGCAGAAGAGGAGCCATCAGCTGTGGGGCACTGCTGGAGGAGACAAGGCAGCACTGACAGTTGCTGCCTGCTCCTTGACGGTCTCGGTGAGTGAAGCCAAAGAATGTGCTGACTGGGATCCAGTGCTGCAGCGATGCACTGAGCTCCCCCAAACTACCCCCCATGTGTCCCATTGTTTTGCCTGCCCCTCGTCCCTTGAGGGGCAAGGAGAAGCAGGAAAACAGCATGATTCTGCATTGTAAGTGCTGGCCTGGGGCCCCTGCAGAGGTGCGGGCGGGTGGCTGGGAGACAAACACACATGCTGCATTAGTGCAATGTGTTGCACAGCACAGTGGGCAGGGACACGCATTCTGGAGACTATGAAGAGCTGGGGTGGGGAGGTAGGAGTGGAATGGAGGAGGCTGGGGGAGCTGGAGTTGGGGGGGTTAGGGATGACCGGGGCCGGGAAGGTGTGGAGGAGGTTGGGAGATTAAGGGGTGAAGGGAAGACAGGGAGCTGGGGGGTGGGCGGTTAGGAGGGCTGGAGTGAGACCATTGGGGCAGGGAACTTAGAGAATGAGGTTGAGGAAGACATGGGGAAAGAGGAGTCTGATGGGGGGGGCAGGCATTTTTGGGGGCAAGAGCTGGGGTGGGGTCAGGCATTTTGGGGACAGTAGCTGCAGTAGGGGGCAGGTGTTTGTGGGGCAATAGCTGGGGTGGGAGCAGTAGCTGGGGTAGGGAGGCAGTCATTTGGCGGGGGGGCGCCTGGACCTGAGTGAAGGGAGGGCCCGGACCTGTGTGTAGGGGGGCCTGGAAATTTAGGAGGGTTCTGGGGCCTGCCAAATTATACTTTAACCCCTGCTCGCACCTGTGAATAACATCAAGCAACTTAAGCATTGACCACAGGGGAAGGGCTGGTTGGAGGTGGACCAATCAATCAATCTATGATGAGAAAATCATCAAAGACTATAAGGTTGCTAGAAAGTGTTACGGTCAGCATAGAATGCAATTTGCTTTTTGTTTACTTTTGATGAATTCTGACCTGCTTTGCTCAGGCTTATAATCACTTAAAATCTTTTGGCACTTAATAAATTTGTTTTATTTAAAGTAGTGTATATGATTTTAGTGTGTGTAGAGAATTCATTTAAAGTGACAAAGCTTGTGTATATCAGTTTCTTTGATAAACTAATTAATGAGCTTGCAAGGTTGCATGGACAGCATTGAACAATGCGAGACAGAAGTTCCTGGAGTTGCATTTCGGACTGAGGGTGTTGGCTGTGATCATTCTATTGCATAATCCAATGAGAGGCTTGCCAGAAGTACTTACTCACTGAATTGAGGCCCATTTGCTTGCAGGAGGCTGTGCAGGGAAAGAGTAGGGGCTCATACACAAGGCAGCACAAGAGAGGCTCCAAGTGTGACAAACTGAGGCGACTCAGCAATACACCAGAGTGCAGTTGGGAATGTCACACCTCTATGCCTTCTTTCCACTATCCAATCTAAGACTGCAATGAGTGTTCAAGGGAGCAGTGGCAAGTAAAAGTTTATTGGGCTGCACTCTGGTAGTAAGCATGACTTCTGGGACCGATGTGGCCCTCATTAACTGCTCCAGTAGATATAGCATGGGCAGACTCCTCTAGATTTACACCCACCCATCCATATGTATGGCATCACCTATGCCCATTCTTGACAGGGCTCAGTCCATTGCAGGACATTTAGGCTATGTCTCCAATAGCAAAAGTTAGTTCAGACTTGTTAGTCCAAACTAATCTGTTCAAACTAACCTTCAACCTATTAGTTTGAACTAACAATGTGGATTAGTTTGAACTAACTGTTAGTTTGAACTAATCCATGATGTTAGTTCGAACTAACTGCCTTAGTTCAAATTTAGTAAATTCGAACTAAGGGTTAGCTCGAGTCTTGGCTGGACTTAGTTCGAACTAAGCATTTAGTCCAAACTAACTGCTGGCACTTACTAGTTTGAACTACTGGTAAGCGTTCCTTAGTTTGAACTAAGGAATTTCTTAGTTCGAACTAAGGACAGCCTCGTGTGGCCATGGGCTAAATTAGTCTGGATTAAGCCTCCTTAATCTGGACTAATTTGCCAGTGTAGACATAGCCTTAAAGTCCGCACTGAGGTGGATGGGGAAGTGAGATGGAAAGTGCTGGGTTTTTTTTCCTTTTTCTTCCTCTAAAGGAATGACCTTACATGTTTTAGCGTAAGAAGATATGATTTCTTCATAAATTTGGTTGAATGAAATCATTTTTAGGATCCTTAAAAAGAGCAGAATGTCGGACATTCACTGGATCATTGCCAGGAGTAGCAAGAGGAAACTGAAGGTGGGTCACACAGCCTCCCCAGCCTTTATGTCTTCTCATAGGAGCATGAAGTAGCAAAGGATGCATTTGCACCTACAGGATGGTATACACCGGCATGTATACACACTACACATTTGAAAGAGAAGTTAATCACAAACTGGTTCAACAGAATCTTCTGATCCAAGGAAAGCCGTGTTTTTGTGGGCTGCATGTCATGAGATTCTTGCTACAACTTTGTCAACAAGTACGAGAAGACTGCATTTTTACATAGGTACAGAAAGTGGCATTTTAAATCTTGGAATTATGGTACAGACTCCTTAAATTTGACATTTTCCTCTTAAAGCCACTTGCGCCTAGCATAAAAGGAAAAGATATAGGCTGCTGGAGTAATCAGGCTAACTACATTTTTGATTAGCTACAGCTGCCCTAATTTTCACAGATGATTAAATTAGAGGTAAAATAACTATAATATATTAGTGTTAAGATATTTTCACAGCTATCAAAACACTGTTACTTCTAAACAAATTGACTTCAACCATGCAAAAATGAATGCTGCATAGGATTTCATCAGTCAGCCCCATCATGTTCATTACGGTTACATATAAGAAGAAACTGTTAAGGATGGAGAGAGTTAGAGCAGCAAAAGGCAGAGAAATTCCAGTCCAAAACCATAGATAAGTCTCTGAATGGTCCCTGCTTCCACTGCTGCTCCTGCCAGCTGGAAGCCCTGACTAGTTCCTCACTGCAATTCCTCACACATACCCCTGCCAAACCAAATGGCAGGAAAGGAGGGAAGGCACCACCTGGATCCTACTGCCCTCAAAGTGTTGGGGGTGAGGCATATGGATTATTGTTTGGGCTCTACTAAGGAAAAGGTGGTCCTGAGCTGGCTTGGCCTTATTTTATCCCTGTCCCTCAGTGCAGAAATCCTGCTTTGGCTGTTTCTGCAGCTGCTTCTACTAGGTTGGGAACAACCATGGGAAGTGCGGCATGTAGTCTACCACTTAAAAATGAAGGCTTGTCAAAACAAACTGGGAAAATATGCCTCCTAGTGTAGGCCGCTACATATTATCATGTTGTCTTAATTTATCTTAATCTCCTGTTATCTTACGTTGTCTTATTTTGACTGAAGATATTCACAGACTGGAACCTCACCAGTAGTTCCACAAAAATTTCAGACTTGGAAGATTCCTTTCTTGTTACATACAGTGTGAGACAGCAATCCTTAATCTGGCATGTTTTGTGTAGTAATCTTTTTACTTGTTCCTGACTTCCTACCTAAAGTGTTTAGTAACTATTCTCACCCCAGAACAGCAAGTAAGAGGCTCAGACGTTAGAAATTCTCTTTTTATCACTAGCACTGCACAAAATCAACAGCTTATTTTAATAAAAGTCTTTTGAACTGACCTAAATAACACTCCTGTGATGTAGCAGCCATTCTTAAATCCAAAGTGAATCTGCACAGAACACTTTCTGCTTGGCATTTTTATAGTGTTTCTAAACAATATTTAGCTCCACATCTCCTTCCCAAAGAAGCAGTATTACGTGTTTACTAAAACAATTTTTTGCTACACTTCTAAAAATTGTTTTGGACTAAAGAACATATTTACAGCTAAATGTAAGGGGACTGATAGCCCCTTACTGAGACTGAATGGGCCTTTTGATTGACCACTCCCGCCTGGAAGCAGGGCTCTGAAACAGCCAGCCCCAGGGCCAGTGGGTGGGACCAGTGTCCCGGGATGGCCTGATTGATTGAAAGTGCTCCCCCGCCCGAGGTGAAACTGCAGGCTGGACATGCCTGGGCAAACCAGTGTGAGCTTGTGGGGCCGAGCTAAGGAGGAAGCACTAAGCAGCCAGCAGCTGGGAGCCAGAAGACCCAGGAAGGGAGGCCAGGCTGAGCTGATTTCTGCAGAGGAGACCCACAGCAGCTGGACCAGCAGAGAGCCAAGCAGGGCTGGAGCTGGAGTTGTCTGGAGCTGGGTGCAGGAGGCCAGAAAAGGAGCCAAGGGGCTGAGTTGACCTGTGCAGACGACAGGAGGACCAGAGGAGCCGGAGGAGCACCCCAGAGAGCCACACTGTACCAGAGCAGTAGCTGGGAGCCGGAGTTGCAGCCATCTGGAGCTGGGTGTGGTGAGCAGCTGGGGAAGAGTGAAGGGGGCTGACGCTGGGAAGAAGGGCCCTGCCCCTGGAGCTTGAGGACATGTGGCCACAGCCAGAGCCTGCATCTGACCCCCTGGATCATCCAGTCGCAGCCAGGCCTGGGCAGAGGGCTTGCAACGTGGAGGACAGACTGTCAGACTGTTCCTCAGGCCCCAGAGACTCTGTTTGTAGTGCTCCCACGCCAGGCGGTGGCACTGGGGCTTTACTGTTCACCTTTTTCCACTTTTTTCTATTTTCTTATTGGGTTATTCTTTTTATTTCTGTATGCTTAAATAAATTGTATATAGTAACTGGTGGGCCGGAAGAGTGGTCAGTGTGGTCAGCACCCCGGAGTGGGAACACCCTAGCCCTGTCCTAGAGACCACGATAAGAGTGGGGGTCGAGCCCCCAGAAATTCTGGGGCCCAGCCTTGTCATGGTTACAGAGACTCCTCCAAATGGGAGATTGGGAGGTGAGCCTTTGAGGTCAAGCAGGCCTTGGGGTAAAGGAAGTGGGAGCAGGGACTCAGATCCTTTTGCTACCCACCTTCACCGGGGTGGTATATAAAGTCTGGGAAGTTCCCCGCTTACATAAAGAAGAGACATGGCCCTAAATTCAATTCAGTCTACCAATTAGTTCTATGGCTATTTTTATCCTTAATTTTGCTTTGTTTTTGGAGAAATAGGTCATAGTAATGCACTATATTTGTGACATTATATACTGTGCACTAAGTTAAGGGAACAATATCCATGTGGGATGGCTATAGAAAATGAATTATTCACTCCACTAAAACAGCAGGGTGCAAAAGCCATTCACTATGGAAAAAGCTCTCCCAGATGCAACAATCTTGCAGAAGCACAATATATTCATCCACTATATCTGACAAATAAATATTGTTTATAGAGACTTAAAATACATTGTACATTTAATGCATATACTCCAGGATCACATTTGAAGTCTAAGATGTGGTTTAGATTAACACCAGGAAATTTGGGTGCAAGAAAGAAAAAGAAAACCCAGAAGCATGAGAAATCATGCAAGCTAAATTGCCTTTCTCTCTTTCTGAAGGGAAGATTTTTCCAGAGCCAAGATTAAGGTCCCTGGAAGACATTTTGGCTTTTTGTACTGCACCAAATCTATGGGGGAAAAATATACATGTTTGGCTGTAAGTCCACATCCTTTTCCTTCATGTGTGACTGTGGGCTGCACTCCCCAGTCTAAAATATAGCAGGGAGAGAGCGTGAACACTATTTTTAGTCTGGCAGAAAACTCAAAAATTTGAAGGTTAGCAGAAAGAGTAAGACAGAAAATTTGTACTTTCTTTTTCACATGCATTTAATGGTCCAAAATTTTGCTCACAAGCTGGAAGATTTGCAAGCTCAAACTAACTTGACAACCTACAGGAAAAGTTCTCCTAGCTCATCACCCTAAATTACTACAGGCTTTTTGGAGAAAAACTTCACAAATTCCAGACTATTTGGCACCAGATGAATAGAAAAACATAAATCCCTGGTTTGCTTTACTGAGGAACCTCCATAATTAGTATGTTACATGGGAAGCAACTCTCCTGTCCAGAGTTGATTTGCATTTAGGCTGATTTTCCAGGCAGCAATTTATAGCAGGTCAGCATGTAAGGCAGTACCTCAGAATCACTGCACCAGCTGCCAAGTATGGCTAATGCTGGAATACATTAGAAATGTTGAGTAATAATTCAGATTTGTAAAGATCCTCCATCATAATCTTCCACTGCTTTTTCTTTTCCTATCTGGATAGTCATTGTAATCTTCCACTGATCAATTTATAATGTCCTGTACAGTTTCACTGCTTCCCTCTTTTCCCTATATTGAAGGAATGGTTTTACCAGCAACCACTTAGACTACTATAAATCATTAACCACATACCATTCCGTGTCCGGCTACAATGTAGAAGACATGGTGAAGGCAAAGGAGTCAATGAATATAAAAAAGAAACCCTGTTTTCTAATTTTTTAAATTGTTGATATCATCGCAAACACCAGTACCTTTCAGACGGAAGTTTTAAGGGAATCCAGGTAAACATTTAGTCAGGCCCATTTTCCTAAACTACATGCTTGAACAGCAGGGGAATCGCTGGCGCCAGACACACAGGGCCTGTGCCCCGAATCCTGGCACCAGTGCCCTGGGTCTGGCGGTGCCCTGCCTCTCCCGGTCTCCGGCCCGATCAAGCTGGAGATCCGGGGCCCAGCTGCCTGTGGCCACGGCGGCCACTCGGGCCCTGTCCCCAGCCAGGGATCCGGGGCCCAGCCACCCACGGCCACCGTGGCCACCCCGACCCCATCCTCGGCTGAGGCGTGGCCTGCAGCCATGGGGTGTGGCCTCCAGATAGGGGGCGTGGCCTAGGCTGGTGCCCCGTGGCAGTCATGCTTCTCTTTAACAGTATGGGGATGAGTACCCCAAAAATGGGTATTGTCCGTTTATTCCATTCCTGCAGTGCACTTGACATTAATGGAAAACACACCGCAACTGTATATATGTCTTATTTCTTCATTGCACAGACATAGCCCTCCAAATTTGTATTATGGCTATGTAGATTAAAAAACACATTCTGTACTGGAGGCCTACTTCTGTTAGCACTGTCTGTGTATTGCTGGTTATAGGGGCCTTTGATCAATTAAATAATATTTTAAGACAGTTGTGGTACATGAACAGATTTACCGTTTTTTAGTAAAATATTTATGGAACTGATGGAGATATATATATAAAAAGCTTCATACAAGAAGCATATATGTTGCCTTGCCCTCTGCAACAACCATTTCCAAAAAAATGAATTAAGAAGATACATGCCCTGATGGCTCATTTATCTGTATGGTTAGTCATAAGATTAAGATACATTCTGTAAACTTCTCTCAAACTGATGAGGTCATCAAGAGCCTCCTTAATCACTCACACATTATCAGTGAAGATATGATCTACTCCACTGAGATGTTAAGAGGACATTATCTTGATACAGCCAAACATGGTACTTAGGGAAGCAGAGAAACTGACTTTAGGAGAGAAAGCACACTTGCCTTTAATAAAGTCTACCTTAACAAAATACCACAATTCAAGGTTTTCATGGTTTGCAGGCCTAATTCTAGAGCAGGGGTAGGCAGCCCCTGGCATGTGTGCCAACAGTACCATGAGAGCCCATTCGGAGTAGCACGCGGTACCCTCTGCAATGCCACAGAGATTGTGGCTCCTGCCACTGAAAGCCACTCTGGGAAGCTTCTTTCAGGGGCTTCTGGGGCACGGAGGGTCCCCACCATGCCCATGTTCCAGGTATGGTGCAGAAAGAAGATGCCTAGAACTGCTCCTGTCCATGGTGTGCAGCCGCCAAGGAGTCACTCTGGGTAGCTTCTTTTCTCAGCATGCCTGGGGACACCCCCCAAGAGGAGCTGCTCCAGGCAGCTTCTTTCCCTGTCCCCAGGCATGCTGCCAAGAGGAACCACTGCAGGCAGCATCTTTCTGTGCGTGGCTCCTCTCAGTGGCATGTCAGGGAAGCATCCTCCTCCCTAACCCCCAACCTCCAGCCATGTCTACCACCAGATTTTCAGGTAGCTGCTACTTCTATTTCTGTGGAAAGAGCCACAGACTCTGGCTGACAGTCCAGGAGAAGGGGGCGGCACAGGGGTCACCAATGGTTGCTGACCCCTGGTCTAGAGAGTAGCCAACTCTCTCTTCTGAGGGCATCCAAATTTGTTCAAATCTCCCATGCAATTGCATTCTTCAGGTACTAGACATTATTAGTGTTCATGTCTTCA
Organism: Podocnemis expansa; assembly: GCA_007922195.1. Classification (NCBI taxonomy): domain Eukaryota; kingdom Metazoa; phylum Chordata; order Testudines; family Podocnemididae; genus Podocnemis; species Podocnemis expansa. The sequence goes on from ML681990.1 coordinate 38,475,983, forward strand.
GGACCAGAGTTGCATTCATAACATAAGTAGGAAACAAAATCTTGTAAAACTGATATCGGGAGTTCTTTCAATAGTTTTAAGTAGAGCTACTTTCTTGACTTGGCTTCCAAATCCAGTGTCTGATTCAGAAGAACAGGCCTGTGTTCTGTGCTGGAATAGTTCTCAAATCCAACCTAAAGATTGGCAAGATCTGTACCCATAATATTTTAAGAAAAAAATAGTTGTTTGCTGCTGACTCCTGGTGTTTTGAAGACATTGCTTGCTTGGGGAAGTATACACCTTACCATGCTCTCTTCTTTCAAGGTCTTTCTCTAGAGTTAGAGAAAGGAATCCATGATAATGTGTGCATACCCACCTATGCTGCTGTTTTCCACCAGATTTGGAGCATGGTAAGGGACATATTCCACCAGGTTATATGCATGGTAAGGCATATATTTCCCCAAGAGAGTATATCTATGTACACAATCATCTCAAAGAACAAGTAAGGATCTTTTTCAGTGCTGTCCACAATGTGTAGTCAGCTCCTATTGCTGGCAATTCCACTACAAAGGTAGTATTGATTGTGTGGACTCATTTGGACTCTTAGGCAATGCCTACACTAGCAAATTAGTCCTGATCAAGGAGGCTTAATCCAGATTAGTTTGGTCTTTGTCCATATTAGGCTTTGCCTAGTTCAAACTAAAAAATTAGTTTAGTTCGAACTTAGACGTAGCCATGCTAGTTCAAACTAAAGAAGTTCGAACTAAGCAGTTAGTTCAAACTAATCATGATTTTTTAGTTCAAACTAACTTTTAGTTCAAACTATTGAGCTTCAAAGGGGCTTATAGTAGTTAGGGCCACAGGTCTGGAATCATATTGTCTCGGGCCTAATGCTAACCCTCATCTGTGATGTACCAACTCTATGGGAACTCAAAAATAGACCGAAAGAATTCCCTTCAAAGGTTCTTTCACTTTGACATTTGTTTTCATTGAGATTTAATGAGGTCAAGCTGTATTTAACCTTAATTTTAATATCAGTGTAATGTTCTTGAGAAGCCTCACTATGCTAAGATGTAAAACATTTGTGTATGGATGCACCACTGACTTCAATGGAACTGCTCCTGTGAGTTATCAGGATCAGGGATTTCTCTATCTCTATTCAAGGAGCTGAACAAAGCAGCACTATTTTTCGGAGGGCATGTTCAATGCAAGGCTTATTAGTTATGCTGCTACATGTGGGAGACAGAAGAGAAGATTTTTTTTTGTTGGTGGTTTTTAATGGAAAAAAAATGCCCTTGTGGCAAAATTGTTCAACATTTGCTAAGAGTGAAGCAGTGGGAATGTCCATATTAGTGGACAATATGCAGGTGAAATCATTGAAGCAGTGAAACAAATGCAGTTTATTTTCATGGTTGCAAAAATAAAGGAGTTTCCTCTGTAGCAATATAAAATATAAATGCAATCCCACTAAAGTATGTGCTGCCTTATGTTAAGCAGTCACCATGTTCCATCACAGGGAGTTGTGTTTTACAGCTTAAATGACTGCTGCAGTTGAGAAGAGTACCACAGAGTACCACTCATTGAAATACCATGCACTGACCTCTTCCATACACTTAGCCATTAAAGAGAAAGAAAGGGGGGGGGAGGGGGAAACAAGAGTTTTTTGGCACTTGCTAGAGAAAAACCATATAATTAGTCCTCCATATGCTACTACTTGTGCCTTCAATTCATCCCGATGCAAATCATTTCCATAAAAAGGAGAGCAGGTTTGCTGGGTTATTTTGTATTTTATGCCACAGTTTTATTTCATTGATTTCCTGTTGATAGGTAACTTTTATTTTATTAAAATTAAAAGTCTTAAAAGGAACATTTCAAGCAGGGCATTGACAAGATGTAGAGAAGAGGTGTCAAACTCACAGCCTGTGAGCTAGAGCCAGCCCACCAAGAGCAGTGAGCCAGCCCCCAGAGCTGCTGCCTTGCTGCACCTGGGAGATCTCTGCAGCACCAGTGAACAACAAACACAAGCTGCTGCTGGCAGAGCAGGGTTAAGCATGCTTGTGACTCACATCTTGTGAGTGACTAGGCGCACAGGGGAACAAAGGAAGCACTCCAGCCAATCCCCACTCAGCTCTGCTATGGTCTGCCAACAAATCAGAGTATCAGTCACAGCAGGCTCGGCCAGAGTGCCACTGCACAGCCCCCAACCCCAACTTTTCCTTGTCAGTCAGTGGGCATGCCAATCTGATTGCACATTGCATGAATCACAAATAAGAAAAGGAAAAAGTGCCTGGGGCCCACCTGGGAACAAGCCAATCAAAGGCCAGTCAAGACTGAGCCAACCAAAGTTCACCATGCTGAATAACTGACAGTGAGTGGGTGGGAAGGAGGGAAGCAGGAGCCCAGCCTGCCTCTGACTGTGACTGAGACTGATTGCCTGCTGCTACCACACAGTATGGAAAGTAGAAAGGGAAGGGGAGAAGGGGGGTCTGGGAGTGACCAAGCAGGGAAGGGGGGATCCAGGACCTGCACAATAGGCAAAGGGGAGTCAGGGAGCCAGCACACCAAAGGGGAGCACAAAGGGTAGGAAAAAGAGAAGGTGTTGGAGAACCTGAAGGGGAGGGGTGGAGAAAGGGAAGCCCATGACACTCTGAACATGGCAGGGGAACGAGCTGGGGAACCTGTGCAGACACATGGCCCATGACAGGTGTCCTGCCCTTCAGTATGGCCCCCTCCCACATTGAATAAGTTTGACACCCCTGATGTAGAGTTCAAAATCAGAAGGTAATAATAAAATAACTTAGCAGTTACACCATTGAGCTGCACAGCACAAGAAGAAGGTGCAAGTGGAAAAATATATTGATAAATTTAGTATCACAACATGCCTAAAGTAAGCATTGTTTAATCCTACTTTAAAGATGGCCAAACTGAAGCAGATGTTAAGGAGTTTGCACAAGAGTTCACAGTGAGTCAATGTTATAGACAACTAAGTAACTCTCAGCCCTCTCAATTATGTGGGTTGTCAATACTGTGTCATAAACCAACTGATGTTTTCCACTTTCTAAGCAAAAGACACTGAAAATGAAGGTAATCCCAGATCTATGCATTGAATACCCCATTAACTTAGACATCAGCATAGGTATTTACTATTAGTCATTCAAAAAGTTGATCTGATTTCAAGGATAAGTGTTTCTTTAAGCCAGTCTTGGTCCTAAGTAGTATAGTTAGGAAACACTGTATAGTGCATCCTCTGTTCCATGAACTCCACTGACTGAGGCAGAGACTAGGGGCATGCACATTTTTCTGCTTCTCTGAGCGCAAGGAAATTGCAACCATAGTTGCAGCCAGTTTACACTTGCTGTCTGCTAGCCAGCTTGCTGTAGCAGACTTAAGTTACCTGTCATGCCACATTGTGGATGTGGACCATAACTGTTTATACTGTACAGATCTTCCTCAGTTCATGGAATGATGCTGTGTGGCTAAGGATGATAGAAGAAGTTTCGCACACCGTTTTTCTCCATTTACCATAAATTGTCACCAATGCAGCACATGAAATGATTGACCTCTTATATGTGAACAAAGGCACTCTCATCAATGTTAATTACATTTGGAGAACCTCAGGTTTGCAGGACATACAGAAGACAAGTCCTCATTTTCCCTATTTGCCATGAGAATGATAATATTCAGCTTGTGATTTCAAATCTCAGGCTGATCCCTGTAAATATACTCTGAAATGTGGATCTGTGGTTACTTCAATTTAACAGAACACCTAGGTGAGGTGACACAGCTATACATTGAACACTCGTGACAAATAGAAAGTAATAGCTACATAGGTTCACTGTAGCAAAAAATAACCTAGTTGTCCAGTGGCTATGTTTATATTCAGACAGCGTCTCCACTGAAAGCTCTACGCTACAGAAAATGCAAACCCAAAGCTTGGACCATGTCCCTGGACCTAAACCTGTGGTGTCCTGAGTTTTTTTGTTTTTTTTTCAAATCACTATGTAGAAAGTTGAACCAACAAGGAACATCTACTGAATTCATCAATTAAAATATATTAAAAAGTTCAGATAGTTTATATAACTGACGCGTGCATCTCAAAGAGGAGCCACTAACCTCTTTCTGACATATCACTTAATTTAGTGACACTTTTTCTGCACTATCAGCCATTGTACACCTTGGAACATTGAGGACTATCACTGAAATTATGTATATTCATCTGAATCTCTTAATCCTGCTCCACTTTATCAGACTGCTATATAGCCTCTAAGCACTCCAGAAATGTGCCAGAAGTTGCAGCCAGATTTTGCCATGCTACCATTCAACTCGTGCTACCCAAAGCCTTGTCTTCCAGCTGCCAGCTCATGAAATCTTCCCATTGAGGAAAAAGCTACCACCCAATTGACCGGTTCCCCTTCAAAACAAGATTCCCCAGCTCACTGAACCCACTAAGAGCCTGACGATGCCTAACGAAGTCTAGAATGCAATAATCTGCCTCAGCATTTTCTCACATCCTAAAAGTTACAGTGACAAGATCAAGTTTGTTAATTTTTTTTTTTAAAAAACAGTTTACTCAATTATTTGTGTTACTATGAAACTTTTTCCTCACTGTATCCCTCCCTTCCCATTAGGTCATTTGCAAAAGAAAAGAAAAGAAAAGAAAAGAAAAGAAAAGAAAAGAAAAGAA
>ML681990.1:38480655-38518276 GCA_007922195.1 Podocnemis expansa
AAAAGAAAAGAAAAGAAAAGAAAAGAAAAGAAAAGAAAAGAAAAGAAAAATCTTTCCTTTAAAATTCTTTTCTTTATATGAAATGGGATCTCTTTCACAAAAGCTCATGTGACAAATAAATGTGCTAGTCTTTAGAAATGCCATAAGACTTCTTGGGTTTTTTTTTTTTTCTTTTCTTTGTAACAGAGCAGAAGTATTTTTTAAAAAATTTAACTTCTTCCTTAAGGCACTAGTCATAGTTATAAACACTTAAGCACAACCATACTGACTCAGACCAATGGTCTATCTAGACCACTATCTTGTCTTTGACTGTGGGCAGTGTCAGACATTTCACAGAGACTGAACAGAACAGGATAATTTTGAGTGATTCGTCCTCCGTCATCTAATCCCAGTTTCCGGCAATCAGAGATTTAGGGACACCCAGAGCATGAGGTTGTGTCTCTAATGATCTTAACTAACAGATAAATTCATGGACGATAGGCCCATCAATGGCTAAGTCTTTTCATAATCCAGTTATACTTTTGGCCTTCACAACACCCCATGGCAACAAGGTCTATGAGTTGACTGTGTCATGTACAGAAGTACTATCTTATGTTTGTTGAAAATCTGGTGCCTATTCTTTTCATCAGGTGACCTCCCTAGTTTTTTTGTTACATGCAGAGGTAGTAACACTTCCCTAGTAACTTACTGAATACAATTCTTGATTGTGTAGAGCTATATTCCCCTAGTCATTTCTTCTCTAAAATGAACGACCACAATCTTTTAAATCTCTTCTTATATGAAAGTTATAATCACAGTTCTTAGCCTTTCCTGTGCTTTTTCCAATTTTAATAGTTCATTTTTAAAATAAAGTGACTAAAACTGCACACAGGGTTTGAAGTTTAGATATAAACATAAGTTTCTAGAGTGGCATTTTGAAATTACGTATCCTTTTCCTAGTGGATCGCAACAGTCTTAGTTTTTGAGACTGCTGCTGCATCTTGTGGATAATTCTCTGAAAAATCTATTCAGTGATTCCAAGAGCTGTGCCTAGAGTGATAACTAATTTATATCCCAATATTTTATATGTACAGATGGGCTTATGTTTTCCAATGTGCCTTACTTTGCATTTGTCAACCTTGAATTTCATCTGCTATTTTGTTGTCCAGTGAGTTCCCTTTGTAACTCTTCACAGTCACTTTGGACTTAACCAGTGTGAGTAATATAGCCTCAGGAAATTTTACCACCTCATCCCTTACCCCTTTGCCAGATCATTTCTGAGCATGTTGAACAGCATTAATCCTCCTACAGATCCTGGAGGAGGGACGGTTACTATCTACTTTTGTCCTCCATTTACTCCTTTGTCTCTTATTTTTTAACCAGTTACTGATCTAGTTTATGATGACAGCTTAGCTTGCTTAAAAGTCTTTTTGCATGGCACCTTGTCAAAAACTTTCTGGAAGTTTAAGTACAGTATAGCCACTGCATCACCCTCGTCTACACACTCATAATGTCAATAGGTCTGGTAATATGCTAAGTCAAAAGACGTAGCAAAGCCCACAAAGAACATATTGGTGCTAATCATTTTTTGGGTAGATCGTAGACAGATGGCACTGTTTGTTTTCTATATATCTTAGTAACAGAGGTGAGGATTTTAAATATGTCTTATAAGAGGTAGTGAACACTAAATAGGGTTCAAATGCACAACTTTCTGAAACCAAATTCCTTTAGGGCTGAAATTATCCATGCTTAATCTCATCCTAGCAATGAGCTTTTCTGGGAAAACATGAGCAAAATTGGCTCAGCATTTACATAGGAACCAAAAAAAGCACTCCTCCGAAGTTACCCAAATAAATAAATAAATAAATAAATAAAAAACAAACCACTTTTGCACACACATAACTCAAGAATAACTAAAAGGATATTTCCACAGACTTTCCTTAGATTATGAATCTCATTAAATCAAAGGAAAAGGCTACATTTGAATTACATTTCAAAGGCAGTTTTAAAATCACAAATATTTAAAGTGTTTTTCACATGAATGTAGTAAAACTTGCCCTAAGGATTTTTTTTTCTTTTTAATTTTGTGTTTTGTTCTGTCAAAGACTGTGTCTATCCTGAAGATAGTGGCCGAATTTCCAGCTCAGTAAGACATACCTGTTCTTGCTCTGATTAAGCTAGCTAAAAATAGCAGTGTGGTCATTTTGGTGGAGTAGTAGGACGGGCTAGCCACGCCACATATGATCCCATCTGAAACCCTCTGTATCATGCCTTCAGGTGGCTAATCCACCCTGTCATGTGTTCCATGGTAGCTAGAGTGCTAAGTTTAGCTTGCTCGTTAAACCAGAGCCAGTGCACATATGTCTACCCAAACGGGAAATCACACCTCCAGCTCCACTGTGGATATATTAAGTCTTCATTTCTGCAGCACTATAGGACTTAATCTCCTTTCCTGTAACCCTCTCCTCTCCTGTCCCAAAGTCTCTCTTTTTGTTCCACCAGCCATGGTCAAGGACTGTTGTTGCCATCAGACAATGGCAGAGTCTCAAAAAGGATCCAAGGAGAACATCTTTATATCAACTCTTCCCTCTCTGCTTCACTGAAGAGCTTCTTTGTAGAATGCTCTGGAGACTTCATGCCTGGCATCTTATTACAGCTAAGAAGAAATGGCACACCACCCTCACAACTCGGTGCTAAGGACCATAGTTGAATACGTAATCATCATTACATATAGGGCCAAGAAATATAACATAAGCCTGTTAAAAAAGACAATTGTTTAGGCATATATGCAGGAGAGCATGGTGGCTAATGGTTCAGTTTGAGCAATCAAATGTCAAATTTAACTGCATTTAACTACTGTTAGGTGTTTGAGCACACAAAGTTAATGGTGCATTGATGCTTTTTTTCCCCTTTATAAACATATCTAAAGGTGATAACTAGGTATTTAGAATGAGAATAATCTGCCAAACACATTTGCAGGGCAAACTGTGAGCTTAACTTGTTCATATTTCTACAATGATGAAAATATGTCATTTTTGTACTGTGCCTATAAAAAGCAATGTTGTAAAAATATTTTCTAGCACATCCAATTTATATTGAATACAATGGGAGCTCCTCACACACTAACCAGGGGCAAAAGTAAAGAATTTCATCATGAAATATTTGGGAAAATAAATTCCTTTAGTAACTTAAGTTACTTAAGTCTGGAATATATCTACATGTATTTACAGTATATCTATAAAGGTATTTTAGCCCAAAAATGGACAGCTAAAACAGAGTTCAATAAAACAAAAGCATCAAAAATAAAAACATCACCCATTTTGTATTAAATTATGCTCTCTATGGTTGTAATTCAACCTGCAAGTTGCAAAAATATTTCCATTCAAGGTCTGTTTAAATTTCATTTTTATTGGGGAAGATATCATCTGGGACTAATTTAAACTCCTCAAGCAGTATTGTTCTTGATAAGTCAACTTATCAAGCACTTTGTATAGAGGAAACTCAGCCATGCTGTGTTTAGCAAAATGTAATTATCACATGGAATACAAAACAAAGACAGAGAATTAAAGTCTGCCATGTAAGAACATGTCAAATTCTCTGTTTCAGTTAGCTTCTTTTTTGACACACAGCTGACAATGGTGAAAGTTTTTTGTATCGTTAATGTGTTAAAAATATAGAACTAAATTCTGAGATGCTTGATCTTCACTTAGGAAAATTCAATCTGACTTCAAGGTTATGTCACTTGAATGTGACCTAAGTACACATCCACTATGCGTCGAGCTGAAGGTATGCTTCCCCGCTCAAGGAGACATACCCATTAACTTTCATCAAGTTAGCATGATAAAAACCGATTATTGACTTTACATAACGATTATTCTTTGTGATGGGTTGCTCATGTTCATTCCAAATAGGTGAGTATGAGTGCTGTATTCACCACCACTGGACAGCTTTGGCCCTAGAAGTATTTGTCAGTCAGTTCTGGTGCCTCTTGTAGTTGCACCTTCATGTCACCGTACATAGGGCCCTGCCAATCCCCCCACCTCTTCAGTTCCTTTTTACTAGCTGACTCTGACAGAAAGGTAGGAAGGCAGGTCTTAGAATGGACATGAGCAACACATATCAAAGAACAACAGTTATGGCAGGTTAGTAACCTTTTTTTATTTCTTAGAGTGCTTTCTCATGTCAATTCCAAGTAGGTGTCTCTGAAGCAGTTCCAGAGGAGGAGAGGCCAGAGTTTATTGACCCACAGATTGCAGCACTGATCTGCCAAAAGCTGCATCATCCCTGGCTTTCTGTGTAATAGCATAGTGTACAGCAAAGGTGTGAATAGACAACCATGGCTCTACAAATGTTCTGGATTGGAACCTGTCCCAGGAATCGTGCCAAAAGGCCTGTACCCTTCTGGAGTATGCTATCAGTTTTGTAGATGGTATCTTTGCCAAGTCATAACATGCACGGATACAGGACATGACCCATGATGAGATTCTTTGGGATGATACCAGAAGACCTTTCATTCCATCTGCTGTTACTACAAAAAGCTGAGTTGCTTTCCCTAAATGGCTTTGTCCTTTTAACATAAAAAGCCAAAGCTCGCCTAATGTCCAAAGAATGGAGCTTCTGATCTTGGCTGTTTGCAGGTGGCTTTGGGTAGAAAACTGAGAGGAATATGTCCTGGTTTGTGTAGAATAGTGAGCCTATCTTCAGAAGAAAGGTTGGGTCAGGCTGTATTTGAACCTTTTGGCCTTATAGAAGATTGTCTGTGGAGACTCAGACACACGGAAGGGCCTCAAATTCAGAGACCCTTCTGGCTGATGTTATGGCTGCAGAGAAAGCTACCCACCAGGATCAGTAAAGCAGACATCAATGCAGGATCAAACAGGGTTGTCCCCCACCTCCCCATCAGTCTTGACGGTACCATCTTGATCCCATAGTGGTTTGACTGCCACATTTGGGGGTATAGACTTCCTAGTCCCTTCAATTTGTGTTTCTCTGTAATGATGAAGGTCTTAATCTTCAGTGAGTACACTACCCTCAGGAGTAGGATAGGACTTAAATTGTCCAATGTCAGTACAAGCACTAGGGTCATTGAGTCTTCTGGTGATGATGAGGACAGGTCTTTAAGACATAAAGCAGGGCACTCGTATAGACACACCTCAGGTTTCCACTCCTCCCAACAGTATCATCAATTATGCTGCATGACAATCTGATCTTTCCCTCTTCCTCATGAGCGGAGCTAAACAGATCCAGAAGCTCTAGTCTGTTCTCCCCAGAACAGCTATTGTGATGTACCACATGCTGTTCCAAAAACCTTAGCATGAGCCCCTAACCAGAAATAGACCTTACACCATACAACAGCACAAGACAGAACATTGTAATGACTAAACTGCTGATAATTAACCACAAAAATGCCAGCTGATATCAGTTTGAAATCTTTTAAGTTAGGAACATCTGCAGATGTCTGACCACAAGAACATCATGGTAACTAACTGATTTGCAAGCTAAAAAGGCTTAAGATAAAAGGCCTAGTATCCTCTGGGAGAAAGGTACTCCAGCATTAGTGGAGTGTGGAAATTTAAATAAAGAAAAGGAGATAAAATTCCTGCTGCATATGCATTAGGTATAGTGTGTCAGCAGACCAAATAAAAGGTGTATCCCTGCCTGCGCGCCTTGGGAGCAAACCACTGGTGGTGGTGAAGAGGAAGAAAATAATGACTAACACTTTGGGATTTTCAGCAAGGAATGGTGGAAGTATCTGGATATTTACATGTTACATGCTAATTCTGTATTAGCTTCATCTACCTTGCTGGGTTAAAGTGTTGGTAATTTTGTTGTGTTAATAAAACTACTCCAAATTCAAGAGTCTTTCAGAGGTGAAAGTGTTGCTTCTGTGCACATCAGGATTTCCAATTTAACAGTAATTCTAATAGCATTGGGCCTGGGTCTGGGTCTGGGCCTGATTCTACCAAATGACAGGTATGAACTGGTAAGGTATGATGTAAGTAAGCACATACAGCCAAGAGATCAGAAAACAGCACTGATGGAACATGCATGCGGTATCACAGAATGCTCCCATTCACCTGCAGATGTGTGGCAAATCTTGGAGGACTTCGCCTTAAAGGGCTTCCTGTATGTCATTGCCTGGGGTGATATTGATCTCTTTCTAGGGTCCTGACTGAAGAGCTCTGAGCGTCCCCTCAGCCTTCTGTTACAGTTGAGCAGCTGCTCTTGATGTTGATGGCTGAAGTGGTTTCTGCGTCCAGTGCTGCAGTCAGTTCCAGAGTTAATGTGAAACAAAACATCCTCTGCCTTAGCACCAAATGGCTAACACTGTCTTAGTTGCAGCCATGCTACTTAACTGTACACTGCTTAGTCAGTGTCACCAACAGTGGTAGCAGAGTGCTTGGTCCTTGGATTTCTAGGTCAGATGCCACTTCCATTGACTGTTCTAAGCGATGACGCTTACGTTGTGTCTGTGAGTTTCCCAAGTCTGCTAGAAATGTGGGACTCACTGAGGAAGAAAAAAGATCTGCTATTGCCCGCCTCTAGTAAGATGAGTATCACAGAACAGGATGCCTTTGATTCAGTGGTGTTGTACAAGATCTGTATAGCAGCAGCTATCACTATGGGAGGTTGGTTAACAATTTAATACAATTTTGAACATTTATAGGTTGCTGGTAAATTGTTAAAAGGAGCTTTGAAGCTTTTTCAAGGGCTTTTAAAGCTTTCTAGAATTGTCAAGTCATTGCTAAATTCTGACCGACTGCCACAGATGTAGTAAGAGGGACCTGAGGGACTGGTGGGGCCATCTACCCTTTATACCCTCATATGGGAACATGAAGATATGCAAGGCTCAGGCATGCACTCCCCCTACTATCCCTGATGCTGCTATCTTTAAAAAATTCTGGTCTTATGTGCATTAACATGTAGAAGGGGATTAACATGGACAAATATTTGAAGAAGAATTAGGCTGAAAAGCTGAGTTGCCAAGTATTCACTGTCATTGTAAATCAGATTATTTTGCCTAAATTAAGAACACACTTTGTTTCCCAGTAAAGACACACACCAAGCACCTTAGGGAACTAAGGCCTATTTTGAAAAGCAAATTAGCCTCCTAAATCACTTAGGCACTTTTGAAAATTCTCTCCCCCCCTCCCCCCAAATGAAGCAGCAATGAGGCAGGCAAACGGTCCCACTGACCTCTGGCACTTATTCTATATAGCCGTTCCCATCACAAAGATTACAGAATCTGGATCTTTATTAGGTGCTAATCTTGAGCAACTATTCACAAAAAACCCCCCCACAATTTCTCTACCTTTTCATGTTCTATCCTCGCACCATAAAGGTGCCTAGCACTACACAGTGAAAACTCAGCCAAAAAGTAGATAATTAACCCCTAACCAAAGAGCTTATGGTCTAAAGCAGAGGTGTCCTACCTTTTTGGGTGAGGGGCCACCTTCCAATTCTTTTCTCACTCAGGGAAGGGGAGGTGAGGACATTTTGGACAGATAAGGCAGAGAAATTGATCTTACTATTAATAAAATTGAAACAGTTAAAAATACCAATTTATTAATAGTAAGGTCAATTTCCATGCCTTATCTATCCAAAATTTCTTCACAGGCCCCCTGAGTGAGAAAAGATTGCCTCATCTACGCATGGCAGGGCAGGGATGGTGGAGATGTGGGAAAGGAAGTATGGCAGAGAAAGGGAGGAGAGTATGGCAGGGCAACAGAGGGCAGGGATAACTGGGGGGTAATAATGGAAACTGTGGGGAGCACGACAGGGCAGGGGTGGGATGGTAAGGGAGCAGGGCAGGGGTGGGATGGCAGGGGAAGGATGTATGGTAGGGGAGCAGGGCAGGGTGGGGTGGGGGGAGGTGGGGGAGCAAGGGTGGACTGGTGTTAGCTGGCAAGGCTTTACCACTCACCTTCCCCCACTGCCATGGCCACATGTTCCCCAGCCCTCTCCCTGGGCCTGGGCTCTACCTCCTCAATGTCCCGCTGCCCCCCTGCACTGCTGCCCCTGGCCTCTGTTGCCCCCCAACCCCTGCTGCTTCCACCAGCCCCCCCCCCCCTCCAGCTCCACTCAATTCCTCACCACTTTCCTGCTGTTGTCTTGGCCCCTCGCAGTCTCCACTCCCCCTACTGGCGTCTATTGTCCCCAACCCCTGCCATCTCTGCTGGCCCTCCTGAAGCCCTGTGTGCCTCACTGCACCCCCCCACCTAGTGCTGCCCCAGCCTCCGCTGGGCCCCCATCCCCACCGCCCCCCCACAGCCCCACAGGCAGAGCCATAACGTGGTGTTTTGCCGCTTGGGACGCATTCCAATCGGCACGCGCTCCTTCCCATTAGCAGCACTTAGAGTCAGCGCTGCAAAGCTGCCCCTTCAATAACGCGGCTCTACTGAGCTGCTTCAGGCCACCCAGGGCTTTGCCCCATTGGCCCCGCTGTAGTTATGGCTCTGCCCACAGGCCCCTGTCAGTCCCCTCCCCTGGCTTTGCCAGCCCCAGACCCCCTGCCTCCTCCCCTGGCCCTTGCTGTCCCCTGCCTCCACCAGACCTTGCTAGCCCCTAGATCCCCCAGCCTCCCAAGCTGCTTCACCTCTGCCTCCAAGGCCCCTCCACTGGGCTTTGCCACCCCCACTCAGATTCCTGCAGCCTTGCTGCTGCCATCACCCCCGGGTCCCTGCCCATCACCCTGGGCCCTGCAGTCTCAGGATGTGCTGCCTCCGCCAGCTCCCTGACCCCCTTACTTCCTCCCGGCTTGCACCTTACCTGGCTGGAGGAGCTGAATGAGGGCCCAAGTCAGCTCCCTAGCCAGGCCACTCCTGCCCTGGGCCACATGTGGAGCATGCTCAGGGTGGAAGATTTGAAAAGGCCCCAGCCTGGCCCCAGGTTCCAGGCATCCCATGGGCTGGATTCCAGCCCTTGGTGGGCTGGAGTCTGCCTGGCGGGCTACAGGTTGGACAAGCCAGATCTAAAGGCATGGATAGAGACAAAGGAAGGAAGGAAAGAAGCAAAACAAAAACCCTGGACTTCAAAAAAGCAGATTTTGGCTCCCTCAGGGAACTGATGGGCAGGATCCCTTGGGAAGCTAATCTGAAGGGGAAAGGAGTCCAAGAGAGTTGGTTATATTTTAAAAAAACTCTGCTAAGGGCACAGGAAGTTGCCATTCCAATTAGGAGAAAGAACAAACATGTGAGGCAGCCAGAATGGCTTAGCAGAGAACTCTGCTCTGAGCTTAAACATAAAAAGGAAGCTTATAGGAAGTGGAAGCTTGGTCAGATGTCCAAAAAGGCATATAAAGATATTGCTAGGGACTGCAGGGGTAAAATCAGAAAGGCCAAAGGACAAATGGAGTTGCGGCTAGCGAGGGATGTAAAAGATAACAAGAAGGGGTTCTACAAGTATATTAGTAACAAAAAGAGGATCAGGGATGGTGTAGGCCCCTTGCTGAATAGGGCAGGCATCCTTGTGACAGAGGATGAGGAAAAAGCTGAAGTGCTCAGTGCATTTTTTTCTTCAGTTTTCACAGGCAGGGTCAGCTCCGAGCCCACTACCATGGGTGTGGCAGATTGAAAAGAAGAAGACAGGCCCTTGGTGATGGAAGGTCAGGTTAGGGACTGCTTAAAGAAGCTGCAAGTGCACAAGTCCATGGGGCCGGATGAACTGCATCCAAGGGTGCTAAGGGAATTGGCCGACGAAATAGCCACACCGCTGGCCATTATCTTTCAAACCTCATGGAGAACGGGGGAGGTGACAGAGGACTGGAAAAAAGCAAATGTAGTGCCTATTTTCAAGAAAGGGAAAAAGGAGGATCCAGGGAATTACAGACCAGTCAGCCTCACCTCAATCCCTGGAAAAATCATGGAGCAGATTCTCAAAGAATCCATCCTCACACACTTAGAGGAAAATAAAGTGATCAGGAACAGTCAGCATGGATTTACCAAGGGTAAATCATGCCTGACCAATCTCATTTCCTTCTATGAGCAGATGACTGGTTTTCTGGATGCGGGGAGCACCATTCATGTGCTATACCTTGATTTTAGCAAGGCTTTTGATACAGTTTCCCACAGCATTCTCACTGGCAAATTAATGAATTATGGTTTGGATAGGTGGACTATAAGGTGGATAGAGAACTGGCTAGATCAACGGTTTCAGCGTGTAGGAATCAATGGTTCCATGTCTAGCTGGCAACCGGTCACGAGTGGTGTGCCCCAGGGGTCAGTCCTGGGGCCGGTTCTGTTCAACATTTTCATCAATGATCTGGATGATGGAATAGACTGCATTCTCAGTAAGTTTGCGGATGACACCAAGCTGGGAGGACCAGTAGACACGTTGGAGGGCAAGGACAGGATTCAGGGAGACCTAGATAAATTGGAACAGTGGGCCAATAGAAACCTTATGAGATTCAGTAAGGATAAGTGTAAAATCCTGCATTTGGGA
Organism: Podocnemis expansa; assembly: GCA_007922195.1. Lineage (NCBI taxonomy): Eukaryota > Metazoa > Chordata > Testudines > Podocnemididae > Podocnemis > Podocnemis expansa. The sequence continues at coordinate 38,491,075 of ML681990.1, forward strand.
CCAAAAAACCCTATGCACTGCTACAGGCTGGGAAACATTCAGCTAAGTAGCAGCAGTGTAGAAAAGGACCTGGGGGTCATGGTGGATGGGAAGCTGGATATGAGTCAGCAGTGTGCTCTTGCTGCCAAAAAGGCCAATGGCATACTGGGCTGCATCAAAAGAAGTATTACCAGCAGATCAAGGGATGTGATCCTTCCCCTCTATTCTGCACTGGTGAGGCCACATCTAGAATACTGTGTTCAGTTTTGGGGTCCCCACTACAAAAAGGACAGGGACATGCTAGAGAGAGTTCAGAGGAGGGCAACCAAAATGATTAAAGGGCTAGAGCACAAGCCCTATGAGGAAAGACTGGAAGCATTAGGCTTATTTAGTCTGCAGAAGAGAAGATTGAGGGGGGATTTGATAGCAACCTTCAACTACTTGAAGGGATGCTCTAAGGAAGATGGAGCTCGACTGTTCTCGGTAGTAACGGAGGACAGAACGAGGAGCAATGGTCTCACGTTGCGGTTAGGGAGGTTGAGGCTGGATATTAGGAAAAACTTTTTTACCAGGAGAGTGGTGAAGTCTTGGAATGAGCTGCCGAGGGATGTGGTGGAGTCTCCATCTTTAGAGGTGTTTAAGGCCCGGCTGGACAAAACCCTGACTGGGATGGTTTAAGTGGGAGTGGTCCTGCCTCTGGCAGGGGGTTGGACTAGATGACCTATGAGGTCCCTTCCAACCCTATGATTCTATGATTCTATGAAATATAAAATAAGAGAAAAACTTGCCCATTGTGACATTCTGCCATTAAAATTTGGATGCTTCGCAAAGAAGGTAAGCTTAAAATCTGGATGGATTTTGGAGCAAGAGGCTGTACAGTGATTAAAGCACAAAGGTAAACAGACTTTTTTTTTTTAAAGTTAGCAGCATCTGATGGGGCCATGCCTGAGCCTTGCATAGTTTCATGCTGCCATATGATGGTACAATGGGGTAGGTGGCCTTAACCTGGTTTCTAATTTTCTGCATCATGAATTTGGCAGCCAAATATTTAGGCAATCCAAACTGCAAGCCTATACTGTTATGCACAGAACTTGCAGAGGTTAAAGTATGGCAGAACAGCCCAGAATGGCATGCTGGGGCCCCCTATTTTTAGGGCAGCAGCGTTCCAGGCCCCCCCTAAAAATAGGGGAATGCACCAGAACATTGCTTTCCAGGGCCCCCTAAACATAGAGGAATGCACTGGAATGCAGCGTTCCCCCAAGAGCCAGTTGCAGGAAGGGGCTGGAGTGACCCTGGCCACCCCTTCTCCCCAGAGCCTGTGGTGGCCCTCCCCGTCCTGCTGGGACTGGGTGGCTCATGCAGTCCAGACCCAGTTTCAGGCCTGTGTCTCATCTTGCCAGCTGGCCGGCATTGCAGCCTCCTGCTCCCTGGCCTGGCTCCTCAGCCATGTTGGCACTGGCAGTAAGGTGGCTGGGGGCAGCTGGGGACAGGCAGGCAGGCAGGCAGCCGGGAAAGCATGGGGGGGGTGTAAGAAGAAGGGGTTGGGATGGTGGGTTGGAGGGGGTTGAAGGGTGGAGTGAAAAGGGGGGGACTGAGGGTGGGGCGTTAGGAGGGGTGGATTGGGGACATGGGGACAGAGAGCTTAGGGAATAGGGACTGGGGCTGAGGAGGACATGGGGAAGGAGGGGGCTGATGGGAGTCAGGCATTTTGGGGGCAGTAGCTGGGATGCAGGTCTGGCATTTGGGGGGGGGCAGTAGCTGGGGTGTGTGAAGGGGGCCCAGACCTGTGTGAAGAGGGCCCAGAAATTTAGGAGGGTTCCGGGGCCCACCAAATTATACATTAACCCCTGAAAACTTGGAGTATGTAGTTTTATGGCTGTGGCTGAACATTTGGCTAAAATTACAGTATATGCTAATATTCAAAAGTGGCCCTTGGTCTGAGTTTATGATGCACCATTTTCTTCACAACTGATTTGTTTCATCTGCTTGTATTGGATGTCCCAGTACTTTCCTGGCAAGGACCGGGAAACTAAACCAATAGCAGTCTTGTAATTTTTCCATGTCTTCTTTTAGCTTCATTGTATTGTTCTAAGTACACCGGAACAGCTTTATGATCTTGTGACAGGCTATACTTTTATGGTCTTTTGCAAGATTATGACAAATTTTGTACAAAGTATGTCTTGTGAGGTATCATTTGAAAAGTCTTAATCTGCTGAATATCAGTGCTCTGTTAAAACGTGTAGTGACACTATATATGAAGTTATAAGATTCTACTATATGATCATTATTGAGATATGTTCTCATTCTGGGTAACATCCACGAGCAGTTTTTTTCAGCGAGAGTGACACGCCAGCTAGCATGCCAGAGCGATGTCTATTTAAAAAAAAAAATTTATCACTTATTTACCCAGCCATTCTCCAACCAGAGAGGGAGAAGGTGAGGAGGGGAGGGGACACTGAAGGTGTAAACAAGGCATTATATTTAAGAAAAAGACAACACTCATATCCACAACAGACTTTGTGTCACCATTACTCAGTGAGGATGTTTCTAGCACAAGGAACTGAATTATAAAGGGGGAGGAAAACATTGATTTTACTTTTTCTCCTCCCATCTCTCTCTGTTCATGACATTAACAACTCTCAAGGAACTCAGCTAACGGGGGGGGGGGGGGGATTCGGCCCAGCCTGAATGGAGAAGCAGCTAGTGAAATTTATAACACCATATGGCGAGACCAAACCATTGCTTTCAAGTTCACTTAGTTTGTTAAATTAGGTATTAGCTTACATTTTACTTCTGTCTTCTTTTGTAATCCAATCTGACTTTCATGCACTATCACTTAAAATTTATCTTTCTGTAGTTAACAAACATCTTCTTGTTTTATCTTTTAACCCATGTGCTTGGATTAGAGTGTGTGGTATGCTCCATTTAGAATAAAAAGGCTGATGCTTATGTTATGTTCTTTTGATGAGATGGATTTCTATGAGCTATATTGTTCAGTAGTGTGCTGGACAGTACAAGATGCACATTTTGGGGTGACAAGCCTGGGACTGAGAATCTGTGAGTGTCACCCTGCCATTTAATTCCTGATGGTACATCTACACTGGAGCCTTAGGTCAACATAAGGACGGTTAAGTCAACCTACAGACTCCTGCAGCCATATTGGGCTTTTATTAAGTCAACATAAGTGCTTCCTTAAGTTGACTTAATAACACCACCTCTTAAGGTCGATTTAAGGCTTAAGTCAACCTTATTAAGTCAACTTAAGCCACTGTAGATGGGGAGAGCCCTTAAGTCAAACTAATTGGCCTCCAGATCCCCTCTCGGACTTCCTGGCCACCAGGAAGAGCCTGCCCTGGCCAACCACACTGCAGGACAAAGCCCTACTGACCCTGCTCCCCAGATCTGGCTAGGCCTGCCTTATGACAAAATGGAGGCACAGAGCCAGCGGCGAAAACAGGCCCAGCATGGAGCCATGAGGAGATCCTTGATCGCCTGGCCATCTTGGAAGAGGAGGCAGTGCACTACCACTTGCAGGGCAGTCACTGCTACCGGGAAGCATACATCACCATCTCCTGGGGCCTGGCAGAGAAGGAACACACCCAAGACATTCACCAGGTCTGGCTGAAAGTCAATGACCTCCGCCAGGGCTATCAAAAGGCCTGGGAGGCCATTCTCCAGTTGGGGGCAGCCACCATAATCTGACACTACTAAAAGAAGCTGGACTCTTTCCTAGAGCAGGAAGGCAGCAGCCTGCCAGCCCACATCATCTGCTCCACTGAGTTCCCCTCCTTCGGCAATGACCATGAGGAGGGCTTGGAGGATGAGAATGTGGTGCTGGACCAACGGGCAACTAGCAACCAGCAGCAGGGCACCTCGCTGGCCCCAGAGACTGCCAGTTCAGAGCTGATCCCTGCCCCAACAGTGGACCCAGGCACGCAGGAGGAGGCTCCCCCCACCAAGGAAGACCCAGGCAAGTGGACATTGTTCTGGACCCCTGTTCCACATGCCAGTGAGTGCTCCTGCCCTGCAGGCATGTCTGCACATCCATGTGGGAGAGGGACTGCAAGGGGACATGGCCTGGGGACAGGCAGGGTCCTGGCGTGGATGCAGAGGGGCAGGCGGCCATGTGGCAGGGGGTACCTGGAGCAGAGCAGTGCGGTGGCATGTCTGGAGATGGGGTGGAGGGACTAGTTGGAAGCACCAAGGCCAGCCAACATGCGCCCAACACAGTTGGCACGTGACCTCAGGAGAGACCCCCTAGGGCAGGGCTTCCTGAGGCTCACCACCATGGGCACTGCACCTGACCTGTGCAGCAGAGCATGGCAGCATGTACTAAGGGGTCCCTGTCCCAAAGGACAGAAATTGGGAATCAGGGGGATGGTAATGGGACAGCAGCTGCTCTTAGGCTGCATACTGCACTAGCTAATGGGTGGAACTCTTCTTTGCTTCTCCCCAGCAGACCCTGAGCCCTCAACATGCAGCACTCCTGGGGTGTGGCGAGCCCTGATGAGGAGGAGGAGGAGGGGGTTTCGCTCGCAGGGTAAGCTCTTTGAGGAGCTGCTCTGGATCATGGAGCAGTCTGAGGCAGACTTGAGGGCCTGGCATGAGCAGGAGGATGCATGCCAGAGGGTCGAGCAGGGGATGCTCCAACTCCTTCTTGACCTGACAGAGTGTCAGTTCCACTTCCTCAAGCACCTTGAGGAGTGCCTGTACCCTCAGCAGGCCAAGGGTACCTCTGCCCTGGACCCCAAGAGCCCTCCTCACTGGTGGCCCAGAACATGAGGTGGATGGCTGCAGGCCTGGGACCTGCTGGCCTGAGCCAGTAGCATACCCCTCACTTCTACCCTCCTCATTTCCCCCAAACTCCTCACCCCCCTCAGCTCCCATTCCCCTATGAATAAAACCCTACAGACTGTTATCACATGTTCAGCCTTTTATTTTTGGGGGGACAGAGGGGAGATGAGTGTGTTGTGGGGGGGGGGGGGGGACAGGCATGGATGGTTGAGGGTAGTTGTGATGCCTAGCAGGCTCACTCCTCAGCACTGCTTGCTGAGGAAGTTGGCCTTCAGTGCATCCAAGAGCAGCACCCCTCGCCTCTGGGCCTGCTGCGTCTGTGGCATGGTGTCCGCGGGCTGCTGGAATTCTGTGGCAAGCCATTCCACCTCAGCCTCCCAGATGCGTGGGAACCTTTCCCTCCTGCAGCTCACACAGGTTGTGAAGGACATGGCCCAAGCTGACGACCTCAGTGATGTTCATCTTGCAGAGCTGGAGGCAGGTCAGAATGGCTCTGCAGTGTGCTTTCAAATGGCCGAAGGCACACTCAATGATCATGTGGTACTTGTTGAGCCTCCAGTTAAAGAGGTCCTTGCTGGCATCCAGGTTGCCTCTCTAGGGCTTCATGAGCCAAGGCAGCAAGGTGTAGGTGGCCTCCCCCAGGATAATGATTGGCATCTGCATGTCCCCGATGGCAATGTTGTGCTCAAGGAAGAAGGTGCCCACCTGCATGTGTCGGTACAGGCCAGAGTTTCACAGGATGCAGGTGTCATGCGCCTTCCCTGGCCAGCCCACAGAGCTCTTGGTGAAGAGCCCTCAGTGGTTGACAAGGGCTTGCAGGACCACAGAACAGTACCCCCTTCTTGTTTATGTAGGCTGTGGCCCAGTGGTCCGGGGCTCAGATGGGTATGTGGGTACCGTCCATGGTGCCCCTGCAGTTGGGGAACCCAAGTTTGCTTGTCCATGGGCAGGGCAGGTCGGAGTGATGTGGAACTGGGGTAAGCTTACTGACCAGCTTGACAAAAGTGCACCTTCTCATCTGGAAGTTCAGCAGCCACTGGCTGTCGTCCCAGATGGTGAGGATGATCCGGTCCCACCAGTTACTGCTGGTTTTGTGTGCCCAGCTGTAACAGTGTTATGGAGTGCACCTTTAGCATGCCAGCTCTCAGGTTCAGCAAGGTAGCCAGCCTCCTGCAGCCTGCCCCCATGCTCCAGAGCAGGAGAAGACTGGCCAATAGATGGCAGGTGTTGAATACCCTTCTGGCAAATCACTGAAGATGTTGGGGTCCATGACCTCCTCAGGCTTCACCTTGCCAGGCACATGGAGAGAGTGCTGTGCTCACTTCCTGTTTTAAAAAAGTGACTGGGAAGGGGGGTACTTCTCCGGTGCAATGTGGGACGGCTACTCATAACTCACCACTCCTCCATCTACCTAACACCTGCCAGTGTGGATACAGGCAGTCAACAGGAGTTTTCAATGTGACCTCTCTAAGTTGACTTACCAAGGTCGACTTTAAGTCAACTTAAAGTCGACCTTGTTATGTCAACTTAACAGAACCTCCAGTGTAGACATACCTTAGTGACTGGTCAGAGTGTTCATGTATTTAGCTGGGAGTGAATTTTCATGCTGAATATTGTGTGAGCAGGCCAGGCGTGGATATTCACACAGCAAAGCAATGTAAAAGGCATCCCAGACTGGAGAATTAAGGACATAGCTGCTCAATAGACTAGATCAGTGGTTCGCAACCACTGTGTCACGACACATTACTGTGTCACCACACAGTGGTAAGTGTGTTGTGAAGAGCCAGGGAGATGGCGGGATTTGGCCTGGGGGAGGTGGGCTGGTGTGTCCTGTAGGGTCACAATATGCCACCAAAGGTGTTGCAACCTGAAAAGGCCGAGAACCACTGGACTAGACTGTACCCTGGGGAATGTCGTAGATCTAACCTAAAATCATTATGGATTGTGCTTTTTCTCCCCCTACTGAAGCCCCCAAGATGTTGACTCTCTACAAGCCAGTGAACAACCAATAGTAATTTCAGATTTCTAGTTTAGAAATTAGTTTTAGTTTTCAAGTATTTAAGGAAGACAGCTTTTTTAAAAACACACAAGCCAATGTACAGGATCTTAGCAAAGACTTCCATTACTGTTGCAGCAGTAGCGCTATTTTCAGAGAATATACAAACCAAAGGGTGACACATTAGGTTTGAGAAGTAGTGCAAATTATGTGATAGAAAAATTTCCACAGATCTTCCTATGTTTAGAAATTTGCAAATTGCCCAATCATTGTTTGTGTGCTAGACCAGATTTGGCTGACTAAATTAAAGCAGGAAGAGTGGATAACTGATTCCAAAGCATATGTAAGTAAATGGAATATTAAGCTATTATATCCAGCATTGCCTTATATATCAGGAAGAAGACTGAATAATCTTTGTACATCTATGAGCGGAGAATGAGATTAATTTGTTAGCTAAATAGAAAATATCCAGCCGTCCCATGTGTCTGCGTGGAGCTGCAAACTGCTTGAACATAAAGTACCCTTGCTTTAATACTGTTGACTTGCTAAGCCTATGCCTGAGGATAAGCAGCATGGAAAGACATTTGGAATGACTGTAGTGGGAGTCAGAATGGTTTCCTCAGCTGAGCTGTGCCAGACTAGAGTTTCTTCAGCAATGAAAACAGCTTCCTTCCAAAATTTCCTATCCTTTCCTCGCAAGGCAACAAAAGCATCAGAAAGCAAAAACACGAATACTGTTTCTGTTATTACTATACATATAAGTCAGTGTCTAGGACAGATGGTTTATTACAGACTTTTGTGCATTCTACTCGGCTGCATTTTTTTGGAAAAAAATATTCAAATAATTCCATTGGTACTAGAAGAGCCTTCATTCACTGGAGGAACCAGAATATACTAGCTTACTGTCATATAATTTAGGTTCAATCATTCCTCAGACAATATTTTTACAAGGTCACTTCACAAAACTATGTCTAGCCTACCTAAATGACAATATTATTTATGCCAAAGGTTTCTTTTAAGGGATGGAAGTATTCCAACTACTGTTTAATAGGCTATATGGGCAGGCTAAAAAAAACAAAATTTGTAGCAGACACAGTTTATGTCTATAGTACATAACTAAGGAGTACAGACTGATCACTGGAAACATGGCCTAAAACTGGCCTCAGAAAAAATAGCCACAAAAGCAATGAGCTTTTGAGTTTTCCTGCCCTATATTATTTTTGGAAATCTTAAACTTAACCAAAAATATGAATGCACAACTGAGAAACACTTTTATATAGTGGCTACCTGAATATTCAAAATGAAAAATATATTTCTAAAAAATAAATTTGTAACACGTTTGTGAATTTATTGGTTAACAAGCTAGCTTATTAGAATATGTTAAATTTTAGAATGGTAAAATAAATGAAAAGGATGGAGTGGAACTGAAATTTAAAATGACTATTTGCAGGAAGGCATAATAAGTAATACTGAATGGGTTGAAGACAATATACCAAGTGTATATTCATTATCTCTGTAAATCTAAAGTAACGGGTATCATGCTCAAATGCCTGAGCCAGACGTTAGAAAATAATACACAGCAGCCACGCTTCCTTCCTCTCAAAAACGGTTCCTACAAACCAAAGCCTTGCCACAAATGATTTCTAGTTACAAACAACTCTAGGAAAATTAAAATTCCTCAGAGACACAGATAATTTGGATAATATCCAGAACTTGGTTGCAACATCAATTTATCAATTACAAGTAATTATCAATTACAATTATCAATTACAAGTCCAGTGAGACTACAATAGATTTTTGTGGGAGACATTGTGTTTTGGAGATGTCAGTATTGAGTCTTGTACAGCATGTTTGTTATGAAAGATCAGTTCACCAAGAGGCACAATCTTTTATCATAAAAGAGGAGTTTGCACTGAACACATTTTTCTTACAGGTGCCTGTAACTGAAAAACCTGCTTTTCTAGAAGAAGTAATAGAGATTGTTATTTCTACTTCCTGCTTTTAATACTGAGGATGCTGGCTTTACTGCTCATAAGAAACTCACTATTCTTTGTTCAGAATCTTCTTACTCCAAGTCAAAAATGAGGTCAATTTCAGACTTGAAGTAACAGAAATTCCTGTGTCTACCTAGCAGCAAAGTATTGCCATATGCCTGAGAATGTTACAGTAGTCATGGGTATCCTCTGAAAATCATGACATTCAAATCATTCTGTCATCAACAGATTTATTAGAATACTGTAAATAGGAGTCAAATGAAAAGTATGCTATGAAACCCCACAAGCTGAAGAAGCTGGGGAAAATAAGTTCAACCGCATAAATGTTTTAGGCAAATGACTGCTGATCTTGTGCTTACTAAAAAGGAAACCAGGCTGAGGCTTTTCTAGAACCGGTGGTTGGCATAAGAGAGCTAAACAAGGCTTAAAGATAAACAAATGTATCCACTCAATAGCCTTGAATTAATAGTTCTTGAATTAATATACAGAAGTGTTTCTTTCCTGTTATATGGTATGGAGAAGTCATTCAATATTAGATTCTGCATCAAGCCCATAACTCTCTTAGGCCATAGTGTATCTTTTGGAAATCTTTCTCATCATGCTACCTCAGATCTTATTCTTTGTCCTCAAAACACAAACCACAGAAAAAATGTCGTTCAGAAACAGCATAGGTTCTTCTAAAAGCATTTTGCATTATATATTCACCAGTATAAGATTAGTAATTATTAAATTCACAAACCAAAAAATGTAAATTCTATAAGTGAGATACTGATCCATTGCTCTAGCACCTCAATACCAGGTAAAAGGTCTGTAAATGGCATACAAAAGTCCCCTAAAAAAACCTGCTTCCAGCCAGGAAAGGATTCCTCAGCACAGCCGCTTAAGAGAATGGTAGAAGTATATTACAAGGGCCCTGGCATAAATGATAGTCTAATGACAAAACCTGGGGGGTGGGTGGGAGGCAAAGCTGTATTTAGGGATGCATCTGCAATATGCAGTGTTTTGGAGAACTCAAGCATCTCTGCATAGCTCAAAAAGCAGCTTTAAGCAGCTGCCATGAATTAAATAGGGGACCAGGGCTATCCAACTTACACCACAGGACTCTCCAGTGTACACAGCTGTCTAGGATCAATATGGCAACAGGTGATTTAAAGCCAGATTAGCCCTTCCTGCCACTGGGCTACCCAGTTTTTGCTCTGCTTCTTAGAGACACAGCACAGAATCTCACTCTCTGTTTTATTAATCTTACCCATCAAAGTTTAAGCTATGACTACAATCAGAATGCTCAGTAATCTCTTCTTGGTTCACTTCCATTTCATGGACAGACCGTTACAGTGCACATTGAGTGGATTAACTGTCTTGTTAGAGCACAAGATCAGATGTCATCAGATGGAAGGACATAAAGAAATGAAAAGTGGTACTTCTTCATACACTGGGATGCATGAAAAAGAGACATGGTTTCAGTGAACTGTTCCAGTTTCACCCCTCAAATAGTTGATGTCTACTAAGTTTAGTTATCTCTGCTATGTGATGAGGTGATCTTGAACTGAACAATATATCACCTTTTTTCTTATGGTTAAACTTAAAGTTTAGTTTAATTTTTACCCTTTTTAAAACTGCAGTGTGTTTATTGTGTTCACTCTTAATAGCATATTGGGGAACTTGTATGGAACAAGCCCTTTAGATTCACAAAACTGACAACTAAAATTTCATTAAAAGATGTATCAAAATCTGCTGCAGTTTTGAAATATCCAAAGGACACATTATCCAACAGCTCCTCTTTTCTCTCTACAGGGTTGGAGGCTAAAAAAAAAAAACCGAAAAAAACCCCACCTCCTTCACAACCAATATGGTATGGTTCAATCACAGAACTAAACACTTAATGCAATAAGAAAAACAGTGTTCAACCTACATGGTATGCAAAACATATCTTCTCTGCAGTAAAACACATCTACATAATTAGATTAAAAATTTTACCCTGGAACAACACAGACTATCTTCAAGGACACCATTTTAAGAGCAACCCGCCAGTTTCTGGTCACATTTCCAGAGGCTTTGCCCCATTCCAGTCACACACAACAGCTGGAAGGCTGGCTTACATAAAGGTTATCCTCAGGTGGAATTGAGTTTCCTCTCCCTAGGCCTCGCAGTGCTAGAAAAAGGGAAATACCTAATGGATATAAGCAGTTGCTTTCTTGGCATAGTTTAACAAGAGTATCTTTAAGAAAGGGACTAACTGCTTGTTCAGTTCTAAAATTTCAAAAGTAAGCTGTCTGAGATCTCTCTTTCTTCCTCTCACACACACACGTGCATGAGGGTGTGTTTACATGTAAGAAGCTTGGAGTTTGTAGGGGTCTTGTTTTTTTCAGCCACAATGGTTGCACTCGACGTTGTTCATTTTAATTATTTTGCCAGTTTGAAAGATATTCCCCATTTCAAGTACTGGGAATACTGTTGCAACTGGTAATATTGGACAAAAACCTCTATAGTGCAACCACTGCAGAGGCCACTAAAAATATGAGGAAAACAAAGACAATTTTCAGTAATAATTTTTAAAGATTTTCTCTACAAAAATTAATAAAATCTTCAAAAGTTAGAGGATAATCAAATTTTCTTTCCATGTAAAAGGGTTATTGTGCCCAATTCTCTAACATGCGAAACAAAAGAATTTAGCCATGCTTGAAAAGTAAGTCTGAACATAACCCTAATTCCAAAGTCAACTAATACCACCATAAGATAAAAAAGGTTTTACATAGCACACATAAGTGAGACAGAGAACCAGATGTAGGTGAACAGCTACACTCAGACAACCTAACCACAACAGAGCTTCAGAGACGGCTGCACAGACAAACGGGTGATAGACTGTCTTCTTTTAGAGAGAAATACACTTTTATTCTCTTTTTATGAGTGCTTTGAATATCAGCAAAATAGGCTGACCTTCATCTATGTCTAGACAGTACACAGCCAAATAAATTTACTTTATGAATTCCCTTTTACAGGAAAGAGCTGATCTCCCCATGTACTTTCAATGACTGTTCCCCTCTTCATCCTTTCTACCCTTGTAGATTGCTTGGTTTATAACTGCTTTGATTCAGAAGCCAGATCTATCTAATATACTGGTGTTACAGTCTTTTCTAATATAATTTACATACAGCTCCATCAGTGTATCATGAAGAGTGGCCATAAGGAAACAATAGATCAACATGTTGTAGTGCTTGTGTACAGCAAGTGGTCAGCTTACAGAACTGTTCTAAAACTTTTTCTCTAGTTTCATCATCTTTTTGGAATCAGCTGGAAGCCACTTAATCAAGGGGTTGGGAAATATAAAAGTGTTGCAAGCAATCTCAAACTGAATTCTGGGCATTTTAGCATATAAATGCTGCAAAAATGTTCTGTGGTTACATCTATCCAAAATCTAGTGAAATGCCATGTGGATTTTAGAGAAGGAAAAGAGATATAGGGATCATAGCTGTTAGAGAAAGAAAAGCCTACTACTGAGCTCATCTCTTTGCAAGTGCAAGAATAATATCCCTCAGGAGAGGATATTTAAGCTACTAAACTGATTGCTCACTGGGTTCTTATGATGATAATACACTAGTGGACCCACTAATAGCTTTGAAATCTAACACAATAAATAAGGCTTAAATTCAGCCAGAGCTTTCCTGAGTGGAGCTCCAGTAAATATTTTTGCCCCAGGGGGCTAAAGCCCCAGCATTCCTGTCCCTGCTTTGGGCTGAATCTCTCTCTCTCCAGCCTCCCCACAGGGCTGAAGCCCAAGCCCAATCATTTCCCACAGAGAATGGAGTTGGTGGGGAGGCATGGTAGTATCTGGAAAATATTCTGTGGGAATTTAAGCACTGAAAATAAATAAGGACTAACTATATTTGCTGCTACTTATTAATAGAAAGAATTTAGAATGAGAAAGACCTTTAGCTGCAAGTTATTAAGGGAACATCTTTAGGACAAATTGAGACAAAAATGACTAGTGTCCTGTGTGAACTAAAATTTCAAGAGGAGACAGTGTAAGTCTGCTGCAACACAAAATAGCTAAGAACCCATTTCCTCAACAGTCCCTTTGTGGAGACTCCAAACTCTATTCCTGACCTAATCAAACCTAGTTCTCTATTGGAGAAGATATATGATTTTAGGATGCTTGGCCATAGAGAAGCTTCAAAGCACCATTACAGAAATCTGTGATAGGGACTGAAAGCACATCAAGCTCAGAAAGGGTCCTGGATATACACAGATTGTGCTAAAACCTTAAGAAATGGAATGAGTTCCTGAAATTGTCAATAATTGTTGGCAATTGTCAATTATTCAATGGAATAATTCTGTTTTGTAATCTAATCTTAAAGACTGCTCAGCATTTCCTAAGGCCTTCAAGGCAACAACAAACAATAGGTCTTAGTCTTTTAGTATATTGTTTTTATGGAGAGCTCATCTTTATGTGCAGGATTGTTGTTTTATCTTTACTTGGCTTTTTTTCTGCATGAAATGTTCTGTAGCACTTTGAGCTTGACCTGCATGCAAACAAAATCTATTTGACAGTCAAGTTCCAGACTGGATAGTTTGAACCAGTTAACACCCAGGGTAGAGCGATGATGGCAATGGCAGAGGTGGGGTCATGAATGTTGGTCACTGCTTGTACTCCCCAGTCTCTTGTGATCTCTACAGTCAAGCTTCACTTTCAATTTAAAAAAAACAACAACACAAAACTTTGTAAAAGGCCACCAAGCTCCCTCAAAAGATTTAAAGTTATGAATAAACCAACCAGAGCAGATGGCTGATACTCAGATTAATTCAGAAAGGTATAAGGTTGAAATTCTTCAAGGCAAGGAACATCTTTTTGTCCTATTTACACAGCACCTAGAACAATAGGATCTTGATCCACAGCTGGGATTCATAGGCACTACAGTAATTCAAATGAAAATAATATTTCTAAAAAGAGAGGTAGAAATTGCAGTTCCCTAGGACTGCTATAGGAAATTAACACCTGGAATGACTCAAATAGCCACCATTGAGGTTCTAGGATGTCTCCAATGGAATAGGTACCAGCACATTTATTAGGTGTTTGAGAATAAGCTGTCTGTGTACCAACTAGAAGTCAATGTACAATAGTGAATTAATATAATCCTAGGTAAGTATGAAGCCTTATAGCTTGAATATAGTTAAGGGGAGAGACAAGCATCTTATTAAAATCTAAAATGTGCAAGACAGAAGATAAGCAGGTAGGAGGAAACACTTTGACAAAAGTATGATAATGTAAACAAAGAAGGTGCTTCAGGGGAAACCAAAAGAAACATAACGCAAAAAATATTTTAGTACATAAGAACCAAAACAGACAAGGAAAGACACAGGAGACACACTGAGGGTCAAAGTGGAACGAGTGATAGATTGATGATATGTTGAGGGTCTGAAAGACTTTTTCACAAAAGTACACACAAAAGGAAAGGTGATACCATCCTAGGGACTGAGGCATGTTTTCCTAGGCTTGGGGCAGTAAATTGTTGAAAGGCTTTAACCTCATCTTAGAGGAGATAAGAAGGCAATTAGAACTACTGAAAGCCAGCAAAGCACCAGAGCCACCTGACTTGAATCTCCAGGTTATGAAAGAGGAAGAAAGGGAAAGAGGAAACCATATTTAGCAAAAATTTATGATAGCTTACTGAGAACAGGATAGTATTACTAAAGAATTGGAGAAAGAACTCATGCAGTTACCACACGAGGAAAGGAGACAGAATAATAGGCAAAGATATAGAAAACACTGATTACAGAGATTACAAGCTTGTGGAAAATGTGTAAATAATAATGAGAGTAAGTGAAGGTTTGGAAAGAAAAAAGATATCTTGTCTGAGACATAAACAGCATTTGATTTCTTTGAATATCTAACTATCTTAGGCTATGTCTGCACCAAAAATCTTAGTTCAGACTTGCATATTCCGAACTAAGTAGTTTGAAAGTTAATTCAAACTAAGCGTGTTTTTTTGTTCAAACTAACTTCTTAGTTTGAACTAGACCCGGTTTTTTTTTTTTAGTTCTAATTAACTTTTTAGTTCAAACTAAAAAATCACGGCTAATTCGAACTAAAACTCAGTTCAAACTAAAAACACACACTTAGTTCAAACTAACTGCTAGTTTGAACTTATTTAGTTGGAACAAACATGTCTGCATTGGGCTAATTTGAACTAAATATGCAAATAAGTTCAAACTAAGCCAACCAGTTTGAACTAACCAGCCAAACTAACTAGTCTGAACTAAGCTAAATATTTTTTAGTGCGACCTAGGCAAAGCCTAGTGTAGACAGGGTTCAAATTAGTTCGAATTAAGGCTCCTTAATTCTAACTAAAATGCTAGCGCAGACATAGCCTTAGCTGTTATGGACCACCACTCATCAGATTTCTCAATGAATACTGAAATGTACTGACAATTAAACAAACAAGGAGGCCTGTGGCACTCAAAAACTAACAAATTTATTTCTTGTATGAGCTTTTGTGGGAGAAAATCCCACTTTGTCAGATGCTTTGAAGATGGAGGAACTTACACATCCTGTAAGATTCCCCCATCTTCAAAGCATCTGACAAAGTGGGATTTTCTCTCATGAAAGCTCATGCAAGAAACAAATTTGTTAGTCTGTAAGTGTTACAGGACTCCTTACTTGTGTTGCAGAACTAGACTAACATGGCTATCCCTTTGGAACCTACCTGAATAAATTGCTAATAGCCAGGCCCTTTGAGGTTTTGCTGTTAACATGTAAGAAAATTCATGGTTAATGGAAATTACATTTATCTCTCACAGATGCAGAAATTGATTTTTTTAAAATGTCATTTTAGTATAATTTAATTGCACAATTTAATTTTAATAATTTGTATTATTGAAGTTAAATTTTGCAGAGTAATTATATCTGTGATTGTATGAATATTAAATACTATGTGATGAGTAGGCTCCAGTCAGAAAGACTGGTCCCTGTAAATGCCATCCAGCTAGATTATATAGCTTGTCTGAGTTTTCCAGAATTAACTACTTGTGTTCTCAATCAACCCTTCTTTTCCAAAATGTTTTGCTTCTGTCTTTGTGTGATATATGCTACCAGGGTTTTCTATTGCTGACTTTGGTTTTCATTCTGTATTCTCAGTGCTATTTTCATAAAGAAAGTTTGCCTGAGTTCATGTTACTCACCTTCTAACTGTGTGATCACCTTGTAGTTGTCACATATTTTAAAAACAAACAAGCAAGCAAACAAACTAACAAACCAAACTACTTTAAATGTTTTTTGTTTGTTGTAATGTCTAGCTCCAGTTTTGTTGCTGCTGGCTTTCAATTCTTTGGTGTTTGTAGGGCCTCAGTGTGCTTCTGCAGTGTAGAAGCTGACATTTTCTTAATTGAATCCAGTTCTTCTCCTGAAACAATTTTTTACTTTACTTTCAGGATTATGAATACTCCTATAAACCGTTTAGTCTTCTGATGTCAGAAAAGTTAGCAGCTATAAGGGCTGGACTTGATGAATAATATAGTGGGAGTTTAGTTTATTAAGGAGTCATATCTCTTTTGGACTAGATATAGTAACGTTTCTTTTTTAAATTGCTTCACACTAGTGAAGCACTGCCAGCATTTTAACAGGGACTTTCCATAAAACTCCCCCCCTTTTCCCCCCATTAAGAAGGATAAGCTCTGTGACAAACTCTGTGGATCAAGTGGTGCATGAGCTTGCAAATAGGTGGGGGAGGGGTGACGTGACAGACTCAGAAACCTATCAATTTATTTCCTTTTTAAAGTATAAATGCTTTCACACAACCATAATCATGGAAACAGATAATGCTACATGGCAAGTAAATTTATAAGCTGCACTATACTGGAATGTTTATACTTTTGTTCTGGAAAAATATTCTCTATTGATCGTGTAGCACTTTGTCCAACATGTGTAATGTGAAGTGGTGTGTGATGTCTTTAAAGCAGTTGGCTTGCTGGCTCTGAGCTTTGTGTGCCAGTTCATGCTATGTCAAGAAAACCCAAGTTTTGCAGTATTTAAAAAATGTATGCCTGAGACTGTGCTCCCATGAACTAGGGGGCACATATCAGAGGGTTGGTTAAGACAGTCTTGGCCAGATTTTGCCAACTTGGAAATGAATAATCCCATCCCATATAGCAGTTTATAACAGGGGGCAAATGAATCCCCACTGTAACTTAACTGCAGGCATTAGCAATGTTACTGCAAGAATGAATTTGGCGAAGCGGATGGTGAATGGGGGGAAACCAGGTTCAGAGTACCAACCATTGTGTAGTCTTTCTTTTTATTAACAGTTTTCATTTACTGTCACCTGCTTCCTGCTTGCACACCGAATCTCTTCACTCCAATCTTTTTTGACCATACAAATAAATGTTGTGGCTGTAGTGGGGCACTAACACTTGCCTTAGATAAGCAAGTGCTCATTTTTTTAAGGCCACTTTCAAAAGTACCCTACAGTGTTGAGTTGTGGTTCTTGGGCTGCTCATTCAAATTCTGTGGCTGCTCTGCCATCCCTAAAGGATTATGTACATGGGCTCGTTCCTTGGAGGGCATTTGTGAAATTGATCTTAAGTGGTCAGACGCATCTGCCAAGGCTATTCAATTAGCTCCTGCTGCTGCAGAGTTGGATCTCAACACTGGAATAAGCATGTGCCCTAACAGTTTCAGGCATAGGAGCAGCTGCCTGTGCTGAGATCCTTCATCAGAAAGCGCTGTTCTCTTAAGCTAACAACTCTGAATAAACAGAGAACTGGAATGAAGGCCAGTTCATTTTACTCAGGTTTTATTTTCCCACTTTGCTAAGAGCAGAAGGTCTCCTTGTATGAACATTACATTTTTGCTGTACATCCAGATAAATGATCCCTACTGCCAGTACCAAAGGGGCAGCTGTGTTAGTCTAGTTCAGCAAAACAAACAAGGAATGCTGTGGCACTTAAAGACTAACAAATTTATGTATTGCAAGAGCTTTTGTGGGGGAAAATCCCACTTTGTCAGACCCTTGAAGATGGTGGAACTTACAGAATGGGAGGAAACAAATGCAGGGAAGGATAAGTCATGGGAACACGTCACACTGTAACAGTCAATCAAAGCAGTAAGTCAAGATTCAAACACTGGGGAACAGCATATAGAGGAAGATGAGGTCAAATTACCTGCTGTAATGAGAGAAAAATCCAAAGTCCCTATTAAGCCCTGAAGCAATGCAATCAAATTTGCAAATATGTTTGATCTGAGATATAATACTAAACTGACATTTTTTAAAAAATCAATTTTCTCCCATGAGAGCTCATGTGATAAATAATGTTGTTAATCTTTAAGTGCCACAGGACTCCTTACTTGTTATTGAGGCAAATGCCCCATTGCCTTCAAAGACATAATCTAGACAAATAAATGACTGTAACGGCACTAGGAAGTGGCTCACCATAGCCACTTCAAAGATACATGCACGTTATTTACACATATCAGGATCAATACCAAATAAGGGCTATAACGTTTTTGATACAACAATTTGGAAAAGCTAGAGAGCTACTGAATCTTAAGAATTTATTCAGTATTTCAATTTTAAAATGCAATACAATATCCCTTTCTTAATAGATAAATCATTCACCGCTCATTTCCTTAACCCTGTATTTTGACTGCTCACATTTTACTGAGTCACACCCTATCATCTTCTAGGATGGCCTTAGGGGCCTTTGGACAATCAGATGCACCCAGCACAAAGGTTAAGAACAGCAGCCCCAGGTGCAGACTCTGCTATTTCTGATCCCATGCAGGGCACTGTAATCATTCTCTTGCTTGAGGGTTCAAAAGCTCCAACACTGACCTGTGCATAATAAATCATGCAAAAGTTTCCAGAAGTATGCTGCCTGCCCTCCCTCTCTCTCATTCTGTATCAAGGCACAGGTGAAAATTTCAAATCTCAAACAGGTCCTTCTAGTTTTTTGAGGTGCACATGCCAAGCAGGAAGGGAGAAAGTCTGTGTGACAGATTTTGACAGGATCACTGAGATCAGCTATCTGGCTTCTCAGAAAGTACATGAAGAAATGCATCATCTCTGGATATCCCAGGGCTACCCACTGGTGTTCTGATTGGAGGAGTGCCAACCCCTATTGATTGGTCCAGCGGCGTTATTTAAGCCAGAAGGAAACACAGAATGTCATCTGTATGATTGGGTATATTCCTGGCTGGCTGCTACATCAGACTCTTCTTTCTCCCCTCCTGCTTATAGAACAGCTCCTGATTCTTGCCCCACTCTCTAGTCCCAAATCTGAAGGTTGGCTCAAACCTCTGACTCCAACCACTAGGGATAACCACCCACTTCCATTCTGAGGAGCATATATCGGATCCATAGCCCTCAGAGTCATATACCAAAGTTAGATCCACTTAACCTTTGAATCAGAGTCTTCATGGATAATATATTTATAATGATCCTAGACTTGTATCAGTAGTAGTTGGGAGGTTGGTTTCAATGGAGAAATGGGTCCGCTACATATGACTTTAGGAGCAACACATGGAAAATAGGGAGTATTCATTCCAGAGCACTGCCTACTAAAGGCAAACTACAAAGGATTTTTTTTAAAGTTACATTTGTTCCCTTTTTTGTGTCTTTATAATGTGTAATTAGAAATACCAGGAATGTCCATTGCACTTTGGTTTTACTAAAGACTTTTTGTCAGTCTCAGGAATGTCCATTTTATAAGCATTGGGATGTTAAATCTTCAATTCCAATGCTCAATAAACTTCTCTTAAATCAAAATCTGACATAGTCTAACTATAATATTTTCCATTGTTCAGTTTTTAACATTTTGTATAGTCCTCATTTCACTAGTTTTTCTGTCAACACAGATTCTTCCAGTGTAGAGAGGACTTAAATGCAGAACATACTGAAGTAGATGTGGCATCTCAAACAGCAGGATTTTTTTTGGTTATTTTTGGTAGAGAAACCTCTCTTAGGGCTTCTTTCTACATCAGGAAGAAGCCAGGAAAGAAAAATTAAAAGATGAACTACTCACCTTTTTAGGAATGTTTCTGTTTCAGAAACATTAATTTGTTCCTAAAAACAACTCTTCATTCAAGTTGTACTGAAGTCAGGGCTGGTCCATCGATAGCGGCAACCTAGGCGGTTGCCTAGACCGCCAACCAGGCGGTGTCAGCCAAGGGTTGGGTTGGGGCTGGGGTCAACAAACCTCCCACCCTACTCCACCGGCACCGGGCCACAGCCAGGAAGCTGGCCCCGACCAGAGGAGCTGCACTGACACTGGCATCAAGCCACAGGCTGGAAGCCAACCCTAGCCGGGGAGCAGCACTGTCACCACCGGCATCAAACTGAGGGCATGGAGCCAGCACCAGCCATAACTTGGCCAGGCTTGGGGGGTGTTGGGGCTGCAGGGGCCCCAAAATCACAGCCGCCTAGGGCATCAAAAAACTTTGGGCCGGCCCTGACTGAAGCATCTGTTCAACTGCCACTCTACTAAATCACAACTCCATAACTTGGATATTCACAGAGCACTGAAATATTTACACAGAGTTCAATTTGGAGAATGTAACACCAGTTGTTCTGTAGGGATGTCATTTTAAAAAAATGGAAAAACACCTTAAAACCTTCTGAAAATTTAACTATAAATGGTAAGAATTGCTATTAAAGATGCACATATTGCCTCCAATACAGACTCTTCTTTGAGAGTCAAAATGCACACTACTAATTCTATATGTATTTTGTGGGATGAAAGAAATGAAACTTAATGCTTTGAGATATGCCAACTGGCTACATGATTATGAGACACTACCTTTGATTCCTTTACTTGTGATTATAGACATAATTTCTTACCTGATACTGCCTCTCATCACAAATTATTTCAAGTTGCAGTTATTTTGAAATAATTTTAGGATATTAAAAAAAACCCTGATTTTTCTCCTTGCATATAGAAAAACCATCTCCTCTATATAGATTCAGTATAAAATTGATTGGCCCCATCTCCCACCACTTTCCCCTCCCACCCACTGCAGAACTTTTCTGTCTGCAGCTTGCTACTTCGTACCATCATGCCTCAGGTTACAGCCATCAATCTAGTCAGATAAAGTAAATTTTCTTTTTACTAGTAAATTTATTTTCTCAAATTTGTATTGCCCAATTCAAAACTTTCCCTAAAATTAACAAAGAAATGAAGGAACTTCTGATTAGGTTTTTGTTAATGAACATAGTAACTCTTATATTTAAGCTTCAGAAGTACTTCTTGTTAAGTCCTGATTGACTTAGCGTTACCAGACTCCACCCAGCTGTCTCTGTTGGACATGAGTGGATGGACAAAGGAATGAGAACCTCCGCTGGGTGAACACCATCACTATGATTTTGCTAGACCAGGGGGAAAAAACCCCCATTTTTTAAAAGCCATATTAACTAATATCATGTTAAAAAAAAAACCACACACCCTCTCTTTCCTCCCAAGTTTATGCCAGGTTTCTGAGACAATATATTCATAGTGTAGGAATATTTTCTTCATTACTCAAGGACATTACACAGTAGCTGGGCAATTCTGGCACATGGCACTGAGTCACCTATGTAGCTCAGTGGTTTTCAACCAGTGTGTTGCAGCATACTCATGTGCCATGAGAACTGTCCAAGTGTGCCATGAAATTTTGTACAAAGGAAATGAAAATCAATGTAAAACAAACATTGTTTCATCTTAAACAATAGTCTAGCCAACCAAAATTACAACTCATTATACTTGTGAAAATTAATCATGAAATTAAAAGCAAAGGTCTTTCAGTTCTAAAAAGTGAACAGTCTAAACACAGGTGGCCAAACAGCAAAATTGAGATGATGTGTATTTTTTAATCAGTGTATTTGAAACATTAATGAATTAGATCCTTCTTTAGCTTGTTGTATGCATTCTGTTATAAGACTGTAACCATAGTACATATAAGTAAATGTGATGTTTATGAGCAATCAATTCAATTGAAAAAAAGTCAGTGTGCCATAGAATTGTTTGCCTCACTGAAGTGTGTCATGTTATTGAAAAGGCTGGGAACCACTGATGTAACTAATGTTTGAGAGCACCACATTTGTTCATATCCACCATAGGAAAATCTTAGGAGTTTTGTTTCTTTTAGAAAAAGTGAAATCAATAAAATGCTTTGCATTAAAAAGGGACAATTGATTCCTTCATTTAAAAAAATGAAAAAACATTCTTGTTGCTGTTTTATGTTAAGGAAAACAACTATGCAAAATTATTTAGCCTTATTTTAGACAGGAAAAACTGAACATATGATCTATGGTGTGAAAACATTGTATGGGTTTTAAGTTGATTTGATTTTGCAATGTAACAGTTTAAGTCTCGTTGCACAAATGTCTTTCTTAGAAAGCCAAGAGATTGATGCCCAGATGGTCAAAGGTATTTAGGCACCTGAAATCAGTGAGGGTTAGTTGCCTAAATACTTTTGAGGATCTGGGGTTGAATACATAGGTCAGCAACAAGAAAAGAAAAGAAAAGAAAAGAAAAGAAAAGAAAAGAAAAGTCATGGCAGTACTTTTAAAAAACTGTTTAAAAAATGCCTTGTCCAAAGCACACTATTAATGGAGTACTTTTATTACATCATAGAAAGGCATTCTTGGCTTCTTCAAACTTTTCAGTTTATTGTGCACTGAGTGTAATCAAGAATTCAAGAATGTAGCATGTGTGGCCTAAGTTGATGGACATACCCCTGAGGTCTACAATTCCATAAGTGATTAATGTACAGGAAACAAATGTCTGCTTCTCCTCCATTGGCTGCAGTAAATGTCATCGCTGCTATTAAAGAAACAGGGCATCAGTTACTGAACAGAAGAATAAATGAGCACCCCTATGGCATGCCTGACTCAAACTTCCAGTAGTGATGTATTTCACCACAATACACAGTATTTCACGTTCAAACAGATCTTCACAATACCATTGACAATAACAGAAAAAGTTCTGCTTATGAAAAAGAGATGTGTTAATAGTTTGCAAAAGCATTATGCCATCCCTTAAGCAACACTAAAGAACATAAGTTTATACAGTGAAGTCTAGAAAATGATATAAAAGTAACTTAAAATCAGCCACTCCAGCTGGACAGTCAGGCAACCAACAAATGAATTTGCAGTCGGATCCCAGCTCATGAAACAGCAAATTTCCATCAAAATGAATAGGATGACACCAATGTTGTCTAGCCAATGCTTTACTAGAATTGCAATCTGTTTCATATTTTACTTTCCTTTCAGATGCATATTTTGTAATTCTATTTTTTTTAAAAAGTAGTATAATTTCTATGCAAAGATCTGCTCTTTATAAATTCATGTTGATTTTGTTCATGGGTCAGACAAGGCTCTGATCTAATCACCCATGACAATGGGAGTGAAAAGATCAGAGTTCTATTCTTTGCTCTGTTGCTGACCCCGGCATGTCATGTGGCTTCTATGGTTGCTTCTCTTCCCTCTCTTACCTTACCCTTTCCCTCAGACTCTTAAGTCTGTTTTGTATATTTAGATAGCAAGCTCTTCAGGGAAGTCTGTTAGAATGCCTCTGTAGAGTGTGTAGCACAACAAGGTGCTGCTCTGAGTTTACGCCCATAGGTGATAAACTAGCAATAACAAACTGATAACTGATTATTCTTTGTAAATAGAAGTCCGGGGAATTCCAGATTAAAAAAATACAAGTGTACTACTAATGAAAAATAGTCCCATCATTTTTCATCCTTTATATCGTCTATCTAAAATAAAATAAGCAAAATAAATATTGAGAGAACAGAGTAATTTAGGGAAGTGGTTTTCAAACCATGGATTGGGACCCAGTACTGGGTCACAGAGCTTTAGGTTTTGGGTCACGGCGCTCCCTTCTCCCTCCGTCGACAGACTGGAATGCATTGCTGAAAGATGTAGTTGTTGGGCTGCAGACATAAATTATTTTTTTCAACTAGGTCTGAGACAGAAAGTTTGAAAATTACTGAATTAGGGCTTGTTTTTCCAGTATTATCCTTACCTACTGATCAAATGCCATGGTGATAGGCACCCCTCTGAACAAATGCAATATGGTTTTATAAAGAACAGATTTTTTTTCATGTAGATTGGACTGCTTGTTTTCGGCGGGGGGGGGGAGCGTTGAGTTTTTTTAAAACAGAATTACAAAAATTTGTTGCTGTAGGGAAAGGTCTAGACGAATTAGACTGGAATTCTAATAAAGCATTAGATACAGTGATTTGTGAAAGCTTTATCTCAAAATTATTTCCAACTGACTTGGATAGGAACACTGTCACATGAACTAAAAAACAGCTGAAGGACTACAAACAAAGAATTGGGATCAATGCCAAACTATTAAGTGTGGTGCCTCATGGTTTACACAGCAATCTGTGGTGGGTCCATCTCATTTAGTATCTTCAGTAAAGACCTATAAGGAATAAGTAGTAATGCTAGTACTAGTGAAGACAGAAAAAGAAAGATCCACACAGACAAAAAAATATGAGCAGAAAATACAACAAAATGATTTGCACAAATGGAAGCTACTGTATCTAAGGTAAAATAACCCAAAGAATTAAATAATCAGTGGTAGGATGAAGCATGGGATTCAGTAATACTGCAACAGAGCTAGAGGGGATAGTCTATAGCAAGATAGATATGAGTCTGCAATATGACACTGTTACCGAAAAAGTCGGTATAGTTTTGATCTGTGATACCTAGAAATACAATAAGGACTATGGAGTATGCCTCTGGTTTGACTACACTTGGAATATGGTGCCCATGTTGGGTACCCTGACATCAGAAAAATACTGACACACTGCTGGGAGTTAAGTGCAACAAAAATGGGTGGGAGTAGGAGGGCTCAGCTTTTGATAAAAGATCAGAAGATGTAATTATGTACAACATAGCTTTGCTAAGTAAGGATAACAGCCTTCAAAGACTACAGAACTATTTATATCGTGTCCATTTTAAGTTCATATTTATTGTGCCTTGTGTGTTTCTACTTGTTTTCCTTCTTGAAATTTAAAAAAAAAAATTTGAAAGCAAAATTAACAAAAGTCAATAGCTGATTATATGAAAACTCTCCTGCAAAAAGAGAATGGGTCAGGGCCTCAGTTGTACAAGGAGCACTCACGCAAGCCAGACAAGAGGACTTGAAAAATACACGAGCCCAACATTTATGGGATCAGGAGAAAATTGGTGGCTACTTGTGCAGAATGTTTTGCTGTCGCTTAAAGGCTGGCAGATCCTGGTTGCAGGTAGACATCCATAAACCTGGGGTACTAGATCCCTCCTGCTCCCCCAAATTTACAGAATGCCTGCTTGCAACCAAGATCTCCAGCTCTGCAAGTAATAGGAGCCTGGGCAGCATTTCACTGTGCTCCAAACAGCAGCCTGGTTTAACACAATTTCGCAAAGCCAATCAACAAGAAGAAAACAAGCGTCTCTTTCTCCAGATCCCACGCATCCATAGTCTGGGCATTTTGCAAGCAAGTTTATTTTACAGACATCTCAGATCCATTATATAGAAAAACTAAAAATGAAGTTAAAATGTCAGGTTTGCACATTCAAAGAAGACTGTGAACATCAAGAAAGGGTAGGAATTACTCAGCAAAACAAAGCCTGTGGAATAATTTCCCGAATGAGCTGGTGGGAGCCCCTTTGCTATGCACATTTAAAACTAGACTGCCCATGACTTTGGTAAATGTACAACTGGAAACAATCAGGTACTCTACAAGTGATAAGCTCTATGAACTGGTGCTGTACCAATATTAAGCAAAGTAATTCAAACTTCATCTTGGATGCACCATGGAGCTTTGGTAGTCTGCTCATATTGATAGCACTTTAAAATGTTGAGATTTGATTAGGTTCCTTTTCTTTCAAGTAGCACAGCCTCCCAAAAACTATCCGTAATTCAGATTGGAAATGGATGGATGAAATTCTACTTTTGAATACAGTGGGAGCTAGTCACATATCCACATCCAGTTGCTAAGCAATGTAGAGGTGAGTGCCTTCAGATTTAGTTCCTTGAATACTTGTGATGCCAGATTGTTTACAATGATTTTACTTGACTTGAAAGTGGTGAGATTTAAATCTGCTTTATCCTATCACCTGTATCAAATTAAACAGCAGCTTGTAAGAACTTAGTCTCAAATAAATGGAAATGTAATGTTAATATGAACAGCCTATGTATCACACACTTTCATTTTTTGCTGCTTCTGCTAACAATTCAGTACAAAAACCGCTCTAGAGGTTATAATTTACTGATATAAAAATGTTTAAATAAAACAGGTATATCTACAGCAGAACTCTGTTCAGCATGTGTTAGGATACATGAGCATGAGGACGGTATCTGTGAATATTGAGATATGTTATCCCATCAGTACACAAGATTTTTTCATAGTGTCCAGTTGCTCCTGTAGAAGCTACTCAGTCCATGAGAAACTACATTCGCCATTCTGTGGTTCACAAATATACTACAACCATAGGCGTTGTTTGGCTGCATGCAGTGTACACAAACACAAGTCCATGCTGAAATCAGCTCTTCTTCGAGCGCTGCTTGCATCATTCAGTTACAGCTGTCTACGTGCCACAACACATGGTAGCTCGGAAAGTCTTTAGCCTTAGCCTGACAGATTAAGGCAAACAGCCAATGCCCCAACCGCAGCTATATAGGTGACCATGACCCTGATCCTCCCAGTTCCTTTTTCTTCCCTCAGCGATGGTTTCGGACCAGCCAAGAAACTTGTGTATGCAAGTGCCTGTCCCCTTTTTTCTGTGAAAATTAAAATGCCAAGCTTTAAACCACGCCCAGCGTATTCTAAAGCATTTCTGCTTGATGATCCTCATGAGAAATGCCTCGCATACCTTGGTGAATCACACCTCGTGGTGAACTGCTCCATCTGCCAGTCCTTTTAATGCAGGACTTACAAACAGGGGAGTTGCTGGGGCTGGGAAAGACCCAGGGCACGGGCCCAGCCCTTCCCCCAGAGGGCAGGCCTCGCCCCCAGCCAAAAGGCCACACCCCCGGCCCGGGATAGGGCCAGGGGGAGGCCGCGCCGCCGCTGCCGCCAGCTGGGCCATGCTGCTGTGCGGCGTGGCTCAACCTAGCTTGGCCTGGCCCGGTGCGGCCGGGCCCGCGGCCGCAGCCCTGGATCCCCAGCCGGGGACGGGGCTGCCACGGCTGCAGCCAGGCCCAGGATCCTCAGGGGGGGACGGGGCCGCTGCAGCCGCGGGCTGCTGGCTGGGTCCCGGATCCCCAGCAGGGGACGGGGCCACCGCGGGCGGCCAGCCAGGCCCTGGATCCCCAGCCTGGCCGCCGGTGGCTGCGGCGACCCCGTCCCCAGCCGGGGTTCCAGGACCTGGCCAGCAGCCCGCGGCTGCAGCGGCCCCGTCCCCCGCTGGGTATCCGGGGCCTGGCTGCGGCCGCGGCAGCCCCATCCCTGGCCAGGGATCCAGGGCTGCGGCCG
>ML681990.1:38518676-38662634 GCA_007922195.1 Podocnemis expansa
GGGGCACGTGCCCCGGGTGCCCAGCGCTAGCGATGCCACTGCTCACAAAGCCAGAGAGTGGTGTCTACGCACCCTCACAGAGGACCACACGCCTGCCTCTGATGCTGCCTGAGCCACTAGTGCTCCGCTGGCTCCCTGGGCTGCTCCTGCACCAAAGCCCGCCTGGCACCGATCCCCAGCAAAGAATTCAAAGCTGTGGTTGGCATCGTCATCAGTCCCATCATGGCACTGCTTGCCTCCGGCCCCCTGTTCCCCCTCATCTGAGATGGGATGGGGACTGTCTTTGGTGCTGTTGACCCCATGAGCCCTAGAGACGGCACGGGCTCTCTTCCAAGACTCGACTCCAGTATTGGCAAAGAAAGCCAGGTCAACGAGCAAGCCAGCTCCGGCACCTGGGGAGCAGTGAACACAGGATTCAGTACCACCCCTGAGCCCAGTTCCATCCAGCTCCCGTCCAGCATTGCTAAACGGTACTGACAATCACTCCGACGGTCAATCTGATCGGCACTCATCCCACGAGCCCTCGGTACCATGCTCACAGGGCCCAAGGAGACAGATGTCCAGCTCGTCGTCTTTGTCATCTCCAGCCACCGTCTGCTCCCGTGATTCTCCAAATACCATCCCTGGTACTGGAGAATGTATGAGTAAGCGTCATCAAAAACGCTCCTCAACACCTGTACCAAGGAGGAAGACAACCCCGGTAATCCCAGTATGGAGGCCACAGCCCGGCTCTTCCCATACCGCCAAGACTTCCCAGGCAGGCAAGGGTCACTCCTCCCCATGCCGTACCACGATCAGCAATTCTTTCAATGACTGGTCGCATGAACGGCTAGACTTGACAGCCGACCATATTTCGACTTCGTGGTACCATTCAGCACCGTCTCCACCCTGGACTCCTCAGATATTTCCGACGATGAGCCTGACCTGGACTCTACGCAGTGTAGTAGATCTCGGGCCCCTTCATCATCCTCCCCAGATGAGCATACCTTTCAAAGGCATCTTGCCTATAAGGATGACTCCTGTGCACAGCAGAATTTGCTCCGCCTCATGGCAGCAAATTTGAACATAGAACTAGGGGTGGTCAAAGAAGAAACCAACCCTCTTTTTGACATAGGGGATACCGCCCCACAAGCCAAGGTGTCTGTCCCCCCTTCACGACGGAGTATACAGAATCACCAGGGCATGTTGGCAAACCCCATCTTCAATTCCTCCAGTGTCAAAAGCAGCAGATAGCAGGTACCATGTCCCTTCGGACAAATTTGCATTCCCTTTCCAACACTTCATACCAGGATCCCTGGTGGTGGATGCAGTCAACCAGAAGGAAGACAGGGCCAACTGAGCTCTACTCTTTAGAATAAAAAAGCTCAACTTGCTGGGCAGAATGGTCTACGCCACTGTAGCCCTACAGCTGTGTATCTCGAATCACCTGGCCCTTATGGTGATGTGTGTCTTTAACCTCTGGAGAGCTACGCAGGGGTTCTGCATCCTTGTCCCCAAGGACTGCCTCAGGGATTATGATGCAATGGTTGAAGAAGGGACTATGGCCTCTGAAGACGCTCTGATGGCTACCTGGGATGCATCAGACACAACCTCGCGAACTATGGCATCCACCGTGGTGATGCACCATTCCGTCTGGCTCCAGGACTTGAGCCTGTCCTCACAGATGCAGCTTATCATCCAGGACCTACCATTCAAAGGCCCTGACCTCTTTGAGGAGTGCACAGACACCAAACTGCGTGACATGTAGGACTCATGAGCCACTCTTAGATTGCTGGGGATGTATACCCCGCAATCTACTCGACGCTCTTTAAAACCTCATTATCTCTTGCAACGGCAACTGCAACAGCTAAAGCAGCAAATTCAGATGCAGAGTTCCTTTCCTTGGTCCTACCAATACCCCCAATGACAACCCGGGGACTTGGATAGGGACAAAACCCGCTCGAGCAAAGATGGGAAGCCCCATGCCTCATAGTCCAGCAGACGCGGGCAGGGCACTGACCGCTTGATGGAGAGGAAGCAACGCTTTTGACAGTTACTCCAAGGGCAGTGAACCCACAGCCTTGACCCAAATCTTTGCCAAACGCCTACACCATTTCACGCATCACTGGGCTAACATCACAACTGACCTGTGGGTCCTCAAAACAGTCTCAGAAGGATGTCGCATACAGTGCCAATCTGTTCCTCAGGCCAGAAACCCCTGCCCTCACCCAAACCTCAGGAACTGGGACCTAGATCACCTGCTTGAGATGGAATATGGGAAGCTCCTCTTCCTTGGGGCCATAGAAAGGGTCCCAAAGCAGAAGCGGGGAAAAGGGTTCTATTACCAATACTTTCTGGTCCCCAAACCCAACGGGGACCTAAGACCCATTCTAGATCTCAGAGCTCTAAACAGGCACATAAGGAAAATAAAGTTCCACATGGTTTCTCTGTCACAGATTGTCCCATCTCTGTCTCCCAGGGATTGGTTCGCAGGCCTCAACCTAAAAGATGCTTACTTTCATATAGCAATTCGTCCCTGCCACAGGAAGTACTTAAGGTTCATCATGGGGGGAAATCACTTCCAGTTCACATCACTCCCTTTTCGGTTCTCTCTAGACCCCAGGATGTTCACAAAGTATATGGCACCGGTCGCAGCATTCCTGCACCGGCAGGGCATAAAGATTTACCCCTACCTGGATGATTGGTTAATACATGGGGAATCGAGAGCTCAGGTAGAGCGCCATGTCAGGGTGGTAACCCAGCTGTGCGGGTACCTCGGCCTCTGCATAAATCAAGAAAAGTCAAAACTATGCTCGTCTCAAACCATAGAGTTCATAGGAGCAATCTTAGACGCTTGCAAAGGGAGGGCTTCCCTAGCCCACTGAAGATTTCGGTCCATCTACAACATCATTGTGGAGCTGCAGGAGCCTCAAGTGACCACAGCCCATCGCGGCCTACAGCTACTCGGGCACATGGCAGCCTCCACCTCTGTGATTCGGATAGCACTCCTGAGAATGAAGCCCTTCCAGGTCTGGTTGTCCATGGTGTTCTACCCATGGAGAGACGCAAAGTCCAAGGTACTTTGGTTCCCCGAGACATCCTGGGGACACTACAGGTTTGGAAGTACCCTCGGTTTGCCATGGGAGGAATTCCCTTCGAAACACTAAGGCCCTCGGTGACATTGATAACCAATGCCTCAGACTCAGGGTGGGAAGCCAACATTTCAGAGGGGGCTTTCCACCCAGGGACTTTGGTCTCATACAGACAGCCTTCTTCACATAAATGTAAAGGAACTCCAGGCCATCAGATTGGCTTACACGACCTTCCTGGACAGGATACAGGGCAGGTCGGTCCAGGGTCTAATGGACAACACTGCAGCCATGTTCTATATAAACCAGCAGAGGGGTGTCTGCTCTGCAACTCTCTGCAAGGAAGGGTGAAGACTTTGGGAACTAGCCCTGAAATACAATTTCACCCCAATTGCAGAACACCTACCAGGTGTGGACAACAGGCTGGCAGACTCACTCAATAGGAATCCACTAGCGAATCACAAGTGGCCACGCCACAATACGGTGTCTTCTCACCTGATAGACATATGGGGAACACCTCAAGTAGACTTGTTTGCGACACAGCAGAACCGCAAGTGTCAGCAATTCTGTTCTCTCAGGGGTCAGTAGGAGGGATCGCTCAACAATGCTTTCCTCATCACTTGGTCAGGGCCCCTAATGTATGCCTTCCCACTGATACACAGGTCAATGAGCAGGAAAGACTCTACTCGGACAGGGTTAAGAAAGTCCTGGTTGGTAGTAGAAAACCATCCACCAGGTCCACCTATACAGCCAAATGGAAACGATTTTCCAACTGGGCTCAAGCTAAAGAAGTAAACCCTATACAGGATCCTTTACACCTACTCCTTGATTACCTGCTAGACCTTAAAAACAAGGTCTTTCTTTTTCCTCACTGAGAGGCCACCTAGTGGCAAAAGACTGTTCCCACAACCCCGTGAATTCTTCCCTCCATGGTGCTCCAAGCTCTGACAGAGCCCCCATATGAACCTTTAGACGCGTGTATCATACTGGTCCTCTCCTGGAAGGTAGCTTTCTTAGTAGCAATCACCTTGGCTAGACAGGTTTCAGAGTTGAAGGCCAATGTTCCCTCCAAGCTGCGCTGGCGCGCTGCAGCGCAGCCAGCCACAGCCGCCAACGCAGCGAAAGCTGCTGGCAGCACACTGCCGGGAGCCGGAGTCCCTCCACAGAACTCCTCTGGGGCTGCGAGTTTTGAAAACTCCCACCCAGAGAAGCTCCAACGGAGCATGCCCAGAAAATCTGGGTATGCTCTGTAGAGCTCCTCTGGCCCCGGAGTTATGGCTGGGCCCTCTGGCTCCAGTCCAGCCCCAAGGTAAGTTGGGGGGGGGCCGAGCAGGAGCGGGGGGGCGAGCGGGGGGCTGTAAGGAGGGGGGGCTGTCAGGAGCAGCGGGAGGGGGCGAGTGGGAGCAGGGGGGCTGAGCGGGAGCAGCAGGGGGGCTGTCAGGAGCAGGGGGAGGGGCTGCGCAGTGGGCCCCATGGGGGGGGGAGCACAGCGAGCAACCAGAGTTGCTCAGCTGCCCTCTCCCCTTAGAGGGAACATTGTATGAAGGCCCTTTCCTCAGAACCCCCATATATGAGGTTCTTTCCCGATAAAGTGGTACTGTGACCCCCACCCCTCTTTCCTCCCTAAGGTAGTTTCTCCCCTTCACCTGTATCAGGATATTTGCTTGCCAGTATTTTTTCCAGACCCTCAAGTTATGGAGAACCAGAGGAGGTAGCACACTCTGGATGTGAAAAGAGCGCTCCTAACATATGTGAAGTGCACGCATCCGTTCTGCAAAACCTCCCAAGTCTTTGTGGCGGTCGCTGAACGCAAAAGAGGTCTTCCAGTGTCCTCACAGTGAATTTTCAAACGGATAGTAAACTGCATCAAAGACTGCTATGGAAGGTTGAACACATCTCTCCCTGGGACTGTTAGGGCTCATTCTACCAGAGACCAAGCTTCGTCAATGGCCCTCCTCACCAAGATCCCAATCCAAGAGATCTGCAGGGCAGCTACGTGGTCGTTGGTGCATACCTTCACGACACACTACGCTATAGTCCAACAGGCCAGAGAGGATACTTTATGAACAGCAGTGAGACTAACTGCTATGCTGCACCTGCTGAAGTGTATACAGATAACAGATACTGGTAGATTTTTGACTTGATTTCTATGTCAACATCAGATATGGTTAACCTGTAGCCTGATTGGACACCAAGTTAATATGAGTGTCTGAATTTTTCTATTATTATTACAGGTGACTTCACTAGTTCCTCTGGATTACTAATCTCAAGTGTAAATATTTGTTACTTAGAGACATGCAAAACAAACAAGGAGTTCTGTAAAACAAACAGACAAGGAGTCCTGTGGCACTTAAAGACTAACAAACATTTATTGCATATTGCATCCACTTGTTAGTTTTCAAGTGCCACAATACTTCTTTGTTTGTTTGTTTTACTGAACCAGAGTAACATGACTGCGCCTTGGGATCTAAGGAGTTCTGTGGCACTTTTAAAGACCAGCAAATTTATTTATTGCATGAGTTTTTCCGGGAGAAAATCCCACTCCATCAGATGCTCTGAAGTTCCCATTCATAAATTCCCCTATCTTCAAAGCATCTGATGAAGTGGGATTTTCACCCACACAAGCTCTTGCGATAAATAAATTTGTCAGTGTTTAAAAGTGTCATAGGACTCCTTGTTTGTTTTGCTGAACTAGACTGACATGACTACCCCTTTGGAATTTAAGGGACAGAGCTGTTGTTCATGTCTTATTTTAACTATAATGCATGCTTTGGTAATTGCTCATAATCACAGGACTGTTTTATCAGCAGGTGTCACTTCATAGGATAAAGGCCAACACCTGGTTAGAATGTCTTTAATGGACTCTCCTCCTTCCCTTCCTCTGCTCCAAATTTATGTACATGTTTGATACTGAGCTGTCTTCCAGAGCCATAGAAAGGAAACATTTAAAAAGGCAGGTGGCTAGCTGAAACTTTGTATTTCTGTATTTTCATAAATCTTCAGTGGAAGCTTTTGTGTGGGCAACGTCAGCAAAGCTTTTATGTACTATATAAAGAACCAGTCTGTCCTATAGGTCTAAAAATCACGATAGCTATAATATTCCAAATGTCCAAATTCGAAGCTATAATAGCATAGCAATTTACCACCCTGTATACCTGCACTAGACTAATGAGTTCCTATTTGTTCAAGGTAAAATAACAGTGGGTTATTTACCAGTAACTGTCCTTCTTCGAGATGGGCTGCTCGGATTCATTCAGAAATAGGTGTCTCCATGCCAGAGCACCGGATTGGTCAAAACTTTTTGCCCTAGCCAGTCGGAATAGGGCAGGCGGCCACTGCCCCCCCATGCCACCCCATGGCTGTATATGTGGCCGCTGCCCAGCCTCTCCCCAGTTCCTAAGAGATGCCAACTCCAAAAGCGGTGACTGGGGGAGGGCTCTGAATGAATCTGAGCAGCCCATCTTGAAGAAGGATGGTTACTGGTAAGTAACTCACCGTTCTTCGGATACATTCAGAAATAGGTGACTGCTAGACATGCTGATGGATGGCGGATGGAGTTGGCTCTTCCGCCTTCAGCATAGCATAACTCCGACGTGGGTAATTGTCCAGCAAGCAGTCCTTGAGGGTCTAAGAAATTGACCTAAGGAACTTCATCCCAGCAAGGGTAGCCTGGAGATGTAGGACATAACCCAGTGGAGAGAAGTAGGCCTGGGTTCCCTGAACACCGATTGGTGTGCATGGGCATGACGGCCCAAGGTCACCTTATGTGTAAGAGGTACCAACACATCATGGCTATGGCCATGGAATGCGTCTCTAATCCCTCTCCCTGAGGGGGTGTTGGCAGACACAGTGTGGAGGCCAGAAGATTTAGCATTCTGGCAGCAACATGTGTTGGTGTAATTCCTATGGGGGAGTTCCCGAGGCCCGAAATTTACCAGGCTGGCAGTGGTGGTTATCAGCACTGCAGAAAACCAGAGGAGGAGAATTAGACTGTCTTTCCCTCAGTCTGGTATTGTAAGGCACATGCAGGTCATGGGGCTAGGCCTGGGACTTGAGAGGGCTGTGGCCCCCCAGGCCCTGCAGCAGTGACACCGTCACCAGACAACATTGGGTACATGAATCTGGCGCACTCAGTATCCCGCAGGAGAGGTGTGTTACCAGCAGCAGGAGGGAGGAATCTAGAGAATTTACTTCAATCTAGTTCAAAGAAACAGTCGGGACATCGACGGCGACAGCTGACGACCCCATAGGGCACACTCATAAGGGAGGCAGCAGGACTGGCATGGAGGGACCAGATGCCTAGCTCATCCTACGGTACTAGATAAGAGAAACACAGGTGGGATTTTCTATCTGCCTGAAAGGTGTGATCAGGCCTCTGTGAGTTTACCAGTGGCACCATGACAGACCTCTTGGATGGGATGTCAGAGTCCAAGTCCTTGCACGAAACAAGGAAATGGCATTACTGCTACCTATGCCCTTCCCTTTCTTCTTCTTTTTAAATTCAGCAGCTGGAAGGCAGCCACAGGAATGCTAAGGCAAGGGGTTGGATGTGGTAAGGCTACGGCTTGGTGATGGGCTCATGAGCATGATAGGCCCGGATGCTAGTACTCGCAGCCTACAGAATCACTCACTTTGGCCTACATGGTCTTGTACCATCAGGGATGACCATCCCGGAATGGGACTGAGTTTAGCTAACACTACACAGGGGTGTGCATCAGGATTGAATCTCCCTTTAGGAAAGGCCGCATGGGAGAGTCGGGATGTACGGAGGAGGAGGAGCAAGGGAATGCCACACTGATGGGGTACAGCCGGCCATCCCCTCTTTAAGACATTTACGGTATATCTGAAGTGTCCTCTATGAGTATGCTAATGATGGTATTAGATCTTACTGGGAAGATGAACTCTATCAAGGGTCAGCCAGATCCTGAATTCCAGTCATTGAGAGGAATTTCGGGGTGGATGTAGAGTGGGCTTTGCGGAGTGCGAAACCCTGTCACTAATGCTTAGGACAGGAGTATGTTATTCTAAGACACGCCTACTAAGACTAGGAGAGCCTTGGGTCATAATGGGAAGGAAGGAATTGTACCCGTGAGACTCCTGAGCGAGAGTCTCCGCTAGCTAGGCCGGGATAATCACGGTGCTACAGCCATATCCCGGGGGGGTGAGTTGCATGAGAGACAAAACTCTGGGAGGTGAAGATTGGCCCCAGGGGATTATCTGTCTGTGGGGGTGGTTTCTGAACTGTCTCAGAGGGAGTGAGCGGTGACTATGAACGTAGCGAGGGGCAGAGGGATGAGTTTCCCTGCCTTTGACAGAATGGTGAAGGGGGAGATCTGGATGGTTTCATCACTATTATCAGGTTATCTCCTCTGGATCTGTGAGATCTGAGGGTTTCCCAATTGGGATATAACAGAATGACCACCTTAGGGATAGAGAGAGGAAAGTGGCCCGGGTCCCCTCTGTGAGGGGCAAGACCCCGTGTATGGGGGTTCTGGCACAAGGGCACATCTCGGGTAGCGGTGATCGACTGCCCAGGTTGGCAGATTCCCATGGGGAAAGATTCATGTGCTTACCCCCCCATCTATATTTTTTGAAGAGATAGTATAAGAACAGGGCGGGGCCCCATTTTTATGACCTCTCTCAAGAGCTTTCAACTAAGCTGCGAACCAGCCAGAAGTAGTGGGTACTGCAGGGTTCATATCTCACAAGGACCATGAGCGAGTTGGCCAACACTTATGTCTAATGGCTTGGTCCCGACGTTTGCATCTGGCATTCTACAGGTGGGAACAAATTACCTGTTCCATGGGGTCAGGGAGGGGTTGGGCGCTTTGAGTTGGAAGTGTATGCCCACAACCCTAAAGAGGGTCGATTGGGTGGGAGCGATGATTAAACACCAGCTAGTCTTGCTGGAGGTAAGGGAAAGATGGACAAGGCAGCGAACTCATTCATACTGTCAGTAGAGGGGCGAGACCTGATAGAGGGTTCTCTGACTATCAGTGTGGGGAGGCAGAACGATAGGGCCTCGTCCATGGGGAAGCATGCAGGAGTGTAGCTCCTGGTATGAAAATGACCCCACGAGGGAAGGCTCCGCTTGGTTCAGGTGGGCAATGGTGGGCAATACACCCTCCAATGTTGGGAGTGTGTTCCATGAACACCATATGTATCCCACTGGGGGTAATAGAGTTGCCGCCCAAGAAAGCAGAAAGGGTTTTTTTTTTTCCCCCCCTGGCGGTGTGTCATATACAGAGGTGTGATAGCCTCTTGGGGGCCAGGGCTGCTGGCTATCTGATGTCTGCATGAGTTCAAATGGCAGGCTTCCATTCTGCCCTCCACGGTGGGCAAGGAGGTTTGGGTAGTGAGAGGGTCAAGTCCTCTCAAGGCATTAGGGTCAGACGAAGCGGTGTGAATATGGGTTATGCCCTAGTCCTACCCAAACGGGAAGAGGCTGCCTCGCCTGTGAACTGCCCATTCTCACCAGGAAAGACAGAGGGAAAAGGGCTATCTGTCATTTCTGAAGGGGAGAGTCCAACAACAGTGGGCACTCCGCCGTGATTTGGAGAAGGTGATTGATGACAATATTGGTGATTATAACCAATACTGCTGACTAACGGGTCAAGAGTTTTCTCGGAGTTCACCAAGAGAGGGGGGCCTTGCCAGGAGGGTCCACCAAGTGGGATTTGAACTGCAGTTGTGGTGGTGAGGACCAAGTCCTCACCAGTAACTGTTAAGGGGTGGAGGGCAGCTTACTATCAGGCTTTATGGGGCCGGAGGACATTGAAGAGACCCCGCCTGGAGGTGGCTGAAATATTTCAGTTCTCTCCTGGGGTCACAGGCAGTACCCAGAATGGCCAAGGTCTCCTCTGGGAAAAGGGCTTCACCTTCAAAAGGCAGGGCGAGGGCCACCTGTTGTGAGGCCGGGGGCACTCGGGCTTTCCGTAGCCAGGTTGCATGGCACAGGGTTACGTCTGAGGCCATAGTTGTGGGCCACTGCATCCACTGCATCCCAGGCTGAAAGGAGGAGGTCCTGGGAAGCTATTTTACCTTCCTCCAGGAAGGCATCATACTTTTCCCTCACCTCTAGTGGGAGTAGATGTCTAAATTTGTTTATCGACTCCCACACATCCAACATGTATCCACTAGTCAGGGTCAGATTGTTTGCGACCCGCAACTGGAAGGCCGAGGAGTAATAAATTTTGCGGCCCAATAACTCGAGCTCCTTGGTGTCCCTTGATGTCAAGAGGGGATCAGGGGGGAGGGGGGGGCTCTCCCGGCCCTAAGGCCGCCTCCACCACCGCATGAGGCGGTACTGGGTGGTGGGTGAGGGGAACTCTAGCTCTGGGACTCTGTACTTGAGTCCCGCTGTATCCGAAACCAGGGAGATAGAACTCAGGTTTTGCCAGCAGGAGGAGGCCAAGCCCCAAATGCTAGGGTGGAGGGGAACCATAACTGATTCTGCTTATGAGAACACTGGCCCGAAATAGGTGTCAGAGGGTGTTTCAGAGGATTGAACCTCTATGCCCAGGTGGGCTGAGACATGGCGCAGAAGATCAAAGTGCATCGATAAGTCACCCATATAAGAGCATGGCACTGGGTTCTGTGCTCTCACTGGTGCTGAGTGGGCTGGTGCTGGCGAAGTTAGAGGGGCCTCTTGACAGGACAATTCCTGAGGGTGGTACCAAAAGGGAAACGGTGCCAAGAGCTGGCGCCAAGGCTGTTTGGAGCCCCTTGAAGCCCCTTCCCCTGAGCTGGAACAGGGGAAAACCTCTCGGGACTCTCAGGGCAGCACCAGGCATGGCAGAGTGATATGGTGCCGCAGGGACAGCTCCACAGTACTGGAATTCACAGCGGGCTCTGGTGTTCGGGGGCCCGGGGCCAGTGAGGGGGAAGGCGAACAGTGCTGTATACGCCGCACCCAGGCCTTCTAAAGGAAGGCTGGCTTCCCCCTTCTAGGCGGTGCCAGAGAAGGGGGGTGTAGGCAACAGGAGGAAAGCCCTCACTTCCTCCACTGCCTCCGGGGTCGTCAGGATAGGGACCGAGGCTGACTGGTCCCATGGGGAGCCCCGTGTCGAAGTGCTGGGGCTATGTCGGCGCCGTGGTACCGAGGTCTGTACTGAGCTGGTCCTGTGTCACCTTTCGACATGGTGCTGGGCAGCGGGCTCCAGTGCTGAACTGGCACGCGGTGCCACAGGAGACTCCGAAGCCTCAGGGGAGGCGTCCCAGGCCTGCTTTAGAGACCAGGGCACAGCACCTTTGCTCCCTGTCCTTGATTGTCCTCGGTTTAAAGGACAGGCAGATGGAGCACATGGTGACCATGTGGCTTTTGTCCAGGCACCGGAGGCACTTCTCATGGGGGTTGTCCCATGGGAAGGCCTTGCCACACTCAGCACAGGGCTTAAACCCTGGCATGGTGGACAGTGTCAGAGCACAGTGTTCCGGCCCAGAAAGGGAGACCTTCTTCGGTGGGACTAAGTCCACAAATAGGTTCTCCCAGTTGGGCAAGAGGCTCATACAGCAACAATGGACAGGCTGCTTGTTAAGCAAGGAGTGGGCAGTTCCACAACCGACACTGTGATGCTGTCTGGGTCTAGGGGACTGTTTGTGATTATTTTTCATATTAATATTTCATATGTGCAATAATCCATTGGTGATATGCCATGTTTGGTATCAATAGAAAGGCTGTAATCTGCTAGGAATGATTATATGGTTTATAGATAGGTATTATATTTGTATTAGAATCGAGGAAGCTCATTTGTTTTGTGTGTGTTCCAAGTTGTTTGAGCTGAGGCAATCACAAACGGCATCTGCAAACTATTGTCCTGTTAATGGCCCATCAGGAGGGGGCTCCCAGCTACAGAGGGCCGGAGAGGAAACCTGTTTGACCAGTTACCCAGACTGAGCATGTGGCCCACCTCCATTTTGGTCTGGCCCAGACTCTGAGATAAGAAGCCACAGCCCATTCTCCATTTTGTCTTTAGTCTTCAGTATGTCTGCAATCAATGCTCCCCTCTGGAACTATTCTCCTGAGACTGAACAAAGAACTGAGACCCACCCAGCTGCTGCTGCTACTGGGTGCACACCAGAGGAGTGGGACTAACCTGTAAACTACAGGATCTTCAAGGATTTGCTTTCTATGAACTCTTAATCATTTGTATGTATGTGATTCACTTTGGCTCTTTAACATCTCTCATATTTTGTTTGTTTTCCTTTCATATTCTGTATGTTCACCCATCTTTGAAGCATCTGAGGAAGTGGGATTTTCTCCCACGAAAGCTCATGTGAAAAATAAATCTGTTAGTCTCAAAGTGCCACATGACTCCTTGTTGTTTTTTAACTAAAGGACTGGCCATCAGTGTGGTATTTTGGGTAAGCTCCAAGCCTGTATTGCTCTGGGGGATGTGGCTGGCCCTTTGGGGGTCAGGAGAACCTATTTCTTTAAGAGACCCAGTGGCTAGAGGGGACCACAGGAAGTGATGTGCAGTAAGGGGGCTGCTTCTATTTTGGTATGCTTGGTGATCACTAGAGGGAAAATAAGAAGCATGTTTAGTTGCTGACTGGGAGACTGGTTTAAGTACCATCCGTCAGTGGTTTGGGGGTTTGGCCCCTGGGTTTGCAGCTTTCCTGATTTTGGCACATTCAGAAGGTTATCCCAGGAGGCCCAGGTCAGACACTAAGTCAGAAGAAATTAAACTGGGGAGGGGGCTGGGCAGCAGCCACATATGTAGCCACAGGGTGGTGCAGGGGGTGGTGGCCACCTGCCCTCTTCTAACAGGCTAGGGCAAAAAGTTCTGACTAATCCGGCGCTCCGGCACAGAGACACCTATTGCTCAATGTATCTGAGCAGTGCTCGAAGAAGAAGAATAAAATATGGACTATAGCCATCAAATGAGACTATTTGCATGTTTGAACCGTCCAACAGAGAAATACATTGAAGAAATGTTCTTTGGGCAGGATTCTGTTTTCCCTTCTTCACACCTGCAACAGCAAACTGCTACCTTCCCCTTCACTAAAAGTAGCTGCATTATGAACCATTATCTCTCACTCAGCTGGAAGCCAGAGCTAAAAAGGGAGTGTGTTCCTTATTCATACAGATCTGCTTTACAAGGCAAAGCGCTTTCTACATGATAGATGATGGAAACATTTCACCTTGTCTAACATCCAGAACCTTCAGAGCTGTGGGGTTGGGGGGTGGCAATTAAGTCTGTACAGCTGCTATTAAAAATATTCTGGTAGACTAATTAAAATGAAAATAGCAATCTTATCAGTCAGTTAAGTAATTCGGTTTTCCACTAAAGCATAGTCACCAGGAATTATAGAGTAGAATCATACTTTTTTTCCCCTAGCAGGCCTTGAGATGGAGTGAAGCCAAACCTTATCTTTTATACTGTTTGCATTTGTCATTTTTCTCCCTCCTGACTCTTTTCTGTGTGTATGTTGCCTGCTGATCCAGCCAGTTCAGTAAACAAGCCAAGCCACTGACTTCCTAGGCCAAACATTACCTGCTGCTTCAAAGTTCTACTGTTTGCAAGCGCTCCCCTTGTCCAACAATTGTTCATTTGAGGTTTTATTTTCCCACAAGACACAGAACAAATATTCAGGTGAATTTCCATGTCAAGGTTCACTGAATTTTAAACACTTGGCTTTTGCAAAGGAAGTTTAACCTCTGCACCACAACCTCAAAGTTGTATAATTTAAATAAATACATAAACCATATAGCCAAATAGTTAAAATATAAGAACATTGCTTTCAAAAGCCTCTGACAGCTATTGGTCTCTATTCAGAAGGCTACAGCATAACTTGAAATGGGTTATTAATAATGAGTTAAGTGTTCATATTTATTCTCACAATTCTAAATGCTAACGACTGACAGTTTTGAAAACACTGGGGCTAGGTTCACAGGTAAACTGTTATTTTTGAAATAAGTTATTTCAAAATGAGTTATTTTGAAATAAAATCCTTATTTTGAAATAACAAATCAAAATAAGAAAATATTAAATTGAAATAAGGGAAACCCTCAGAGCTAAATAGCATGCCCTGTGTCTGGACATGCTATTTTGCTTCAGGAGAGGGGCAGCATAGGAGGTATGGCAACATCACCCCCTTGCTGGGCCATGTTGCCAGCCAATCGCATAAAAGCAGGAACTGACCTCACTTCCCTGTCCATTGTGACTCACAAGAGCTTGCAAGAGAGATGGCTATGGATGCCCCCCCAGCTCCCATACCATCCTCGAGTGCTTGGCAAACCCGCTGCTAGCCTGCAGGGTGCTGCCCTGCTGTGGGACACACTCTTCCCTGAGCCCAATGAGCCCAGAGCTGAGCACCAGACCATTGTGCCAGTAGCCCTCACAGCAGCAATAGCTCCCCATCCTACTTCTGTGCCACAGCGCATTTGGGCACAGGACACCAGCACAGACTGGTGGGAGCATGTTGTCCTGCGAACCTGGAGCAACGAGCAGCGGAGGAGGAACCTCCAGGTTAGCAAGGAGACCTTCACCCACCTCACTGCCAAGCTCACCCTGGTCCTGCACCAAAGGGACACGATGATGAGGGCAGCCATCACTCTCTGGAAGATGGCCACTCCTGGGTCCCACAGGTCCGTTGCCCATCTCTTCGGCATCGGGAAGTCAACTGTCAGGGAAGCGCTGCTGCAGGTTGCCCATGCCATCAACACAGTCCTGCTTCCATGCCTCGTCACCCAGGGAGTGCTGCAGGACACCATAGCCGGCCTCGCCACCCTGGGCTTTCCAAACTGCAGGGGCGGGGGGATCCTCAATGCCACCCACATCCCTGTGTTAGCCCCACTGCACCGAGCAGCTGAGGACCAGAACCGGAAGGGATACCACTCGGTCATCCTGCAGGCTCTTGTGGACCTCCAGGGCATCTTTCAGAACTGCTACGTCGGATGGCTGGGAAGGGCGCGTGATGCCAGGAGCCTGCACAACTCCTCCTTGTATTGGGACATGGAGGTGGGCACCTTCTTCCCCCCCATAATATCACCATTGGGGAGGTTGAGGTGCCTGTCCTCATTGTCGCTGATGCAGCCTGCCCCCTCCACCCTGGGTCATGCGCCCCTACATGGGACACCCCGCGATGCTGGACAGCAGCTTTTTAACTACCGCATCAGCCACTGCTGCCAGGTGGTTGAGTGGGCATTCGGCAGACTGAAGGCCCACTGGAGGTACCTCCTCATGCACCTGCACCTCGCCAAGGACAGAATCCTGAAGGTCATGAGTGCCTGAGTGGTGCTGCATAATCTCTGCAAGCTCTGAGGGGAGCCAGTACCCACCATGTGGGAGGCCGAGGCAGAGCTCGTTGGTGCCCAGTTCCAGCAGCCAGAGGTGTCAGCCCCAAGGGAGCGGTGTCCTGGCACCTCCCCTGCTCCACTCACCAGGCCTGGGACGAGTCTTCTGCTCGCTGTCCAAACTGGAGGAGGCTGGCGACGATCTTGTCCCGGGGCCGGTGGGCTCTCTTCCTTGGCCTTGTGGTGGTGGGCAGGCTCGCAAGCAGGGGCGTCGCTGGGGCAGGGAGGGACCCAGGGCATGGGCCCAGGCCCCACCCCCAGCTGGCAGGCCCCGCCCCCTGGTCAGGGATAGGGCCAGGCAGGGCCGCGCCACCGTGGGCGGCTAGGCCGTGGCAGGGCCAGGCCAGAAGCAGCCCCAGGAGGCCGGGCCCGCGCTGCCGCGGGACCCAGCCTCCTATAGCTGCTTCTGGCCCAGCCCTGCCGCGGCCTAGCTGCCCATGGTGGCGTGAGCCCGCCTGGCCCTATCCCTGGCCAGGGGGCGGGGCCGGCCGGGTGGCCAGCTGGGTCCTGGATCCCCAGCCGGGGATGGGGCCGCCCCAATCCCCAACCCGACTGGGCTGGAGAACTGGGGCAGTGGTGCTGGGACTCGGGGCACGTGCCCCGGGATGCCCAGTGCCAGCGACGCCCCTGCTCGCAAGAGTAGGCCAGTGGGTGGACACACGAGCAGCAGGGCAGAAGTGAGAACACACTGTTAGCCTACTGGCCTTGGTGTGTGCAGTCTGTGAGCTGCAAACAC
The DNA here is from genome assembly GCA_007922195.1 of Podocnemis expansa. Classification (NCBI taxonomy): domain Eukaryota; kingdom Metazoa; phylum Chordata; order Testudines; family Podocnemididae; genus Podocnemis; species Podocnemis expansa. The sequence goes on from ML681990.1 coordinate 38,534,779, forward strand.
CTCTGCCCTGATTGCCAGCAGGATTCCCAATCTGTGTGCTGTATACACTACATTCAGGGGGCACGTGGTCTCGTGGCCCACAGTAGTGAGCTGTACTCGGCAGCATGTGGCTCAGGAAGCGTCCTGAGGCCATGTGACAGCAGTACTGGCCGCAGGCTCTCTGCCCTGCATACTGCCACATCTGCCTATTGCCATCCCTGTGCTGAGGGCTCCCCATCCTGTTTGGACCCAGGACCCTGTCTTCACATGCCTCTCTGCCACCTGCATTGACAGGAGAGCCTGTGCCCCCTGCCCCTGGGCCCGAGGCCTAACGTCCCAGGGCCGTGCTTCTCTCGGTACCCATGCCTTGCATTCCTGGGCTGCCTGCCTGCGGTGGGGGGAACACTCACTGACTGGCAGTTCTGATGTCTGGCTCGATGTGCTTTCCAGGACAGCTGCCTCCCCCTCCAGCTCCTTGTCAGGGCTGCTGGCCCTCTCCTTCTCAGCAGGGATCAGCTCCAGGCTGGCAGGTGGTGCGTTGCTGGGATTGCTGGTCTCGCCCATGTCGAGGGCAGCCTCAGGCTCTAAGGGGCCTCCCTCAGGCGTGCAGGGCTCACCGGAATCCACCGGCTGGGAAGGGAGGCTGCTGGGCTCCTAGCCCAAAAAAGTATCCAGGTCATTGAAGAAGGAGCAGCTGGTGGCAGTAGCTGGCCCCTGGAGCGGCCTGGCCTCCCTGGCCTGGGCACAGTCCTGCATCAGGCTCTTGACTTTGGAGCGCATCTGCTCCGTGGTGCGCTCACAGCCATCAGCAGACAGGGCCTCAGCCATGTCCCAGTACACATCAACATTTCTGTGACATGCCCGGACCTGGCACAGATGTCATCCCTGATTCCTGATCCTCAGAAGGCACAGGGTCTCCTCCTGGGACCACATGGGTGCCCAGTGTCACCTCTGTGCCCCAGCACCTTGAGCCTAGGCCATGCTGCTCACTGCCTGCAGGTATGAGGCACCAGGCTGGTAGGGCACTTCCTGGTCCCTTAGCACCCTGGGAGGAAGAAGGTCAAGCCATGCCAGAATCAAAATGGCGGCTGTTTCAAAACAACATGTCTGAACAGAGATGTTTTTAAAGAATCATTTCAAAACAACGGTTATTTCGATTGCAGGTGAGGTTTTATAGTTTCAAAACAACAGCCGTTATTTCGAAATGATGGGATCCCATCATTTTGAAATAAAGAAACGTCGTTTGGGCATGGCCGGTTTTATTTCGAAACAACAGTTGTTGTTTCGAAATAAAACCCTCGTATGGACATAGCCTGGGTTAACCAGGAAGAGTGAAGTAGGGACAAAGCAGTAATTGGGAGCAGAAACATAGCCTCCATTTTGTAACTTTTTTATTGCTGTCATGTTTCTAATTTGCCAAACAGCTTATAGAGTTGGGGTGGTAAAGGAGGGCATGGGCAGGAGATAGGGGCTGAGAAGGGGTGGGTGGGAGCAGGAGGTGGGGGCTGGGGCAGGAAGTAGGAGATGGGGGCAGAGAAGGACTGGAGCAGGGGAGTTGGTGGGATGGGGCAGGAGGCTTGGCTATACCCAAAGGGGGGTATGGCGCTGGTGGAGGCTCCCAGGAGATGAAGGGGCTAAATTACTGTAAATTCTAGCCCCCCCACTTCAATTCTTGGATAGACCACTGCTCCGAGCTCTGGCTCCACCTGCAGCTCCCAGCCCTGCCACTCTTTGCACAATCTGGGCCGCTCACCCAGCCAGCACCCGTCTGTGGCCATGAGGAGCCTGGGGACCCCGGTCAGGGCCAGCCTGGCAGGAGAAAGTCCACCCCACCACTCCCCACACCAGCCCCTCCCCCAGCCCACCTCACCGCCCTGCTGCCTGTGGAGACATAGCAGCTTCAGCACTGCGCTCCCAGATCTGGCCCCAGCCATGGGTGCAGGCCCAGCTCCTGCTCCTCCTCTGGGTCCGGCCCAGGTCTGCCCCCCCCCGCCCCACCCTCCTAATCTGGCTGCCAGAGCAGCCATGCCACAGGTTGCTCCTCCCACTCTGAGCATGCTCTGAGTATGCTCAGGGCAGGAGTTTTAAAAACTTCCAGCATGGGGGAAGCTCCCTGCTGGCCAGAAGACTGGGTAGGGCCCACAGCTGCTGGCTGTGTGCAGCTGATTCTGCACAGAGGTTATAAGGGGGAACACACCAGAATGCTGCATTCCACCCCATTATTCTATTTTTAGGGGCCACAGAATGCTGGTCCTAAAAATTGCAGGTTCTGGAATGGCATTCCAATGCATTCCCCCTTACTTCAACTCCTGACTAAATTTGTCAGACATTTCCCACTACAATACCATTTTCAGTGGCTTACAACTTTGACAAACTTTCAGCCTTTGAGCCAGGGCTGTAACTAGGGTGAGGCAACCGGGGCATTGCCCTGTTTGCCGTACTGAGCAGCCACATTTCACTGCTCAGTTGAGGGTGAGTTCCATGCTGCTTGCTACAGGCATGCACCGGGTGCCAAAATACGTAGTTCCAGCACTGCTTTGGACTGAAGTTTTCCACACTAAAAGTGTGATACGTTTGGACAGTTTCAATCAACAGTTCAGACATTGTCGAGAATAAGACCAAGTAAAAAACACTTTGTTTTGCAAAATTAAAATAAAAAAAATTCTGGTAACCTTTTCTTGGAGAAGCACAACAGCCTCCATGACCTGGAGCAGCACCTGACATTTGTCAGGAGAGTGGCTTTGTGTCTAGAACCTATCTTCTGCTGGCCCTATGATAACCAGCTGCCCAAATTAAGTCTGGATATAAAAGCCCCTGAAAGTCTTATTTTGCATAAACTTAGCAGAGAGCTTGGTAGCTAAAAATCTCTGTGAGCACTGGCCCTGGGCTGCCTGCTTTCATGTCCCCCTGCCCCCTTCCACGGCAGCAGCAGCCAGCCTGGAGGTAGGACGGCACTCAGGCATGCTGGCAGTGGGGCCACTCAGCGGATCTGCCAGCCATATGGAGCAGGCCAGCACTCAGTGCTGAGTGGGGTCTGACCAGTGCTGGGGGTCCTGGGCAACGGCCGTGGTCCACAGCACTCCTGTCCTGCCCCCAGCCTGGTGGGTCTGCTGGGGCAGTTGAGCACATGGCAATGGTGGAGGGGCCAGCCAGTCTGTGGTGTGGCCTCCATCACTGACCTTCCAGAGCCGGGAGTGCTGCTGGGCTGCCATGCCAGAGCCCTGGTGGCGAAAACCTGCTATGCCAGCCTAATTTAGAGGGGCCCTTATGTTTGCCAGCCAGATTATTGCAGGGCAGTGGGGCCCTTTTAGCCTGGTGCCCAGGGCAACAGCCTCTAAAGCCCCTGCCTTAATCTGGTCCTGCCTGGCTGGCTGCAGCCCGCTCAAACACTGTGCCAACTGGGCGCCCAGCCATAGTGGAGGAACAGTGCTGAGCTCCATTCTGACCAGGCACAGCTGCCCCAACCTCTTTGCCAGCTGGGCACCTGACCAGAGCTCAGAAGCAGCCCTCCCAAAAGCAGGTAGCGGCTTCAAGCTGCACATCAGAGGTATGTCTACACTTGCAAGTTAGTTCAAATTAAGGCTTAATTCGAACTAACTTAGTACCTGTCTACACCAGGCTTTCATTAGTTTGAATTAAAGAATTCCTGAATTCAAACTAATGAAAGCTTAGTTTGAATTAGTAAGATCTGCTGGTTAGTTCAAACTAAGACCTTAGTTCTACCCTTAGTTCAAACTAAGGATGGTGTAGACTAGGATTAACCCTTAGTTCAAATTTAATAAATTCATATTAAGGGCAATTAGGTCAAATTAACAAAGTGGACTAATTCAACTTAACTTTAAGTCGAATTAGTCCACTTTGTTAATTTGAACTAATAAATTTGAATTCAGTTCAAACTAAACTCAAACTTATTAGGTTGAGTTAACAAGTTCGAATTAACTTTTCCTAGTGTAGACATAACCCAGCTGACCTTAGCAGCTGTGAACTTCATGCCAGTCAAAGTGGACGAGCAGCCCCCTCCAGCTGCATAGAAGCTGCAATGTGCATGGAGCAGGTAAGAATATTATTTATTTATGTGATTTAGGGTTATTATTATTATCACCTTTATATGTATTTATAGGGGATATATAGGTTTATAGCAGAAAGTATGTGTTTTACCTAAAGTTAATTAGTGGGCTTTCACGCAAAAAGGTTGGGAACCACTGCTCTAGTTGTGTGTTAGTGAGTCTCAGAAAAATAAGCCTTAAACTCAGATGCATTTATGACACTTCCATGTACCTTCTCTAAAATGCCAAAAGCATTCTCCAGCAGACACCTTGCTATTAGCTCCTAAGGACACCTTTAATGCTGGGGGTAATAATCTTTTAATAATTTTCCTTCTTTTGACTTTGTCAGAAATCTCACTGTCCTCCATAGAATCATAGAATCATAGAATCCTAGGGTTGGAAGGGACCTCATAGGTCATCTAGTCCAACCCCCTGCCAGAGGCAGGACCACTCCCACTAAACCATCCCAGTCATGGTTTTGTCCAGCCAGGCCTTAAACACCCCCAAAGATGGAGACTCCACCACCTTCCTTGGCAGCTCATTCCAAGGCTTCACCACTCTCCTAGTAAAAAAGTTTTTTCTAATATCCAGCCTCGACCTCCCTAACCGCAACTTGAGACCATTGCTCCTCGTTCTGTCCTCTGTTATTACCGAGAACAGTCGAGCTCCATCTTCCTTAGAGCATCCCTTCAAGTAGTTGAAGGTTGCTATCAAATCCCCCCTCAATCTTCTCCTCTGCAGACTAAATAAGCCTAATGCTTTCAGTCTTTCCTCATAGGGCTTCTGCTCCAGCCCTTTAATCATTTTGGTTGCCCTCCACTGAACTCTCTCTAGCATGTCCCTGTCCTTTTTGTAGTGGGGAGCCCAAAACTGAACACAGTATTCTAGATGTGGCCTTACCAGTGCAGAATAGAGGGGAATGATCACATCCCTCGATCTGCTGGTAATACTTCTTTTGGTGCAGCCCAGTATGCCATTGGCCTTTTTGGGAGCAAGAGCACACTGCTGACTCATATCTAGCTTCCCATCCACCATGACCCCCAGGTCCTTTTCTACACTGCTGCTACTTAACTGAATGTTTCCCAGCCTGTAGCAGTGCATGGGGTTTTTCCATCCCAAGTGCAGGATTTTTACACTTGTCCTTATTGAACTTCATAAGATTTCTATTGGCCCACTGTTCCAATTTATCTAGCTCTCCCTGAATCCTGTCCTTGCCCTCCAACGTGTCTACTGGTCCTCCCAGCTTGGTGTCATCCGCAAACTTACTGAGAGTGCAGTCTATTCCATCATCCAGATCATTGATGAAAATGTTGACAAGAACTGGCCCCAGGACCGACCCCTGGGGCACGCCACTCGTGACTGATTGCCAGCTAGACATGGAACCATTGATTCCTACACACTGAAACCGTTGATCTAGCCAGTTTTCTATCCACCTTATAGTCCACCTATCCAACCCATACTTCCTTAATTTGCCAATGAGAATGCTGTGGGAAACTGTATCAAAAGCCTTGCTAAAATCAAGGTATATCACATCAATAGTTCTTCCTGCATCCAGAAAACCAGTCATCTGCTCATAGAAGGAAATGAGATTGGTCAGACATGATTTACCCTTGGTAAAGCCAAGCTGACTGTTCCTGATCACTTTATTTTCTTCTAAGTGTTTGAGGATGGATTCTTTAAGAATCTGCTCCATAATTTTGCCAGGGATTGAGGTGAGGCTGACTGGTCTATAATTCCCCGGATCCTCCTTTTTCCCTTTCTTGAAAATAGGCACTACATTTGCTTTTTTTCCAATCCTCTGGCACCTCCCCTGTTCTCCATGAGTTTTGAAAGAGAACGGCCAGCGGTGCTGCTATCTTATTGGCCAATTCCCTCAGCACCCTTGGATGCAGTTCGTCCGGCCCCATGGACTTGTGCACATCCAGCTTCTTTAAGCAGTCCCTAACCTGACCTTCCGTCACCAAGGGCCTCTTTTCTTTTCTCCAGTCTGCCATACCCATGGTAGTGGGCTGTGAGCTGACCCTGCCTATGAAAACCGAAGCAAAAAAAGCATTGAGCACGTCAGCTTTTTCTTCATCCTCTGTCACGAGGATGCCTGCCCCATTCAGCAAGGGACCTACACCATCCCTGATCCTCTTTTTGTTACTAATATACTTGTAGAACCCCTTCTTGTTATCCTTTACATCCCTCGCTAGCCGCAGCTCCATTTGTCCTTTGGCCTTTCTGATTTTATCCCTGCAGTGCCTAGCAATATCTTTATATGCCTCTTTAGTCATCTGACCAAGCTTCCACTTCCTGTAAGCTTCCTTTTTATGTTTAAGCTCAGAGCAGAGTTCTCTGCTAAGCCATTCTGGCTGCCTCGCACGTTTGTTCTTTCTCCTAGTTGGAATGGCAACTTCCTGTGCCCTTAGCAGGGTTTCTTTAAAATATAACCAGCTTTCTTGGACTCCTTTCCCCTTCAGATTAGCTTCCCAAGGGATCCTGCCCATCAGTTCCCCGAGGGAGCCAAAATCTGCTCTTTTGAAGTCCAGGGTTTTTGTTTTGCTTCTTTCCTTCCTTCCTTTAATGAGCATCCTGAACTCAACCATGTCATGGTCACTACTGCCTAGCTTGCCATTTACCTCTACCTCCCTGATCAATTCTTCCCTGTTTGTGAGCAGCAGGTCAAGAAGTGCAATGCCCCAGTTGGTTCCTCCAGCATTTGTACTAGAAAGTTGTCCCCAACACACTCTAAAAACTTCCTGGATTGCCCATGCACTGCTGTATTGGCCTCCCAGCAGATGTCAGGGTAATTGAAGTCCCCCATGAGCACCAGGACCTGTGATCTACAAGCTTCCACTAGTTGTCCATAGAACACCTCATCCATCTCCTGCTTCTGGTCTGGTGGTCTATAGCAGACCCCCACCACAACATCCCCCTTGTTGCTTTCTCCTCTCAATGTAACCCACAGACTTTCTACAGGCACGCTTCCACTTCCATAATGGAGCTCTGAGCAGTCACAGAGCTCTTTTACATATAGTGCTACTCCTCCCCCTCTTCTTCCCTGCCTGTCTTTCCTGAACAGTTTATACCCATCCATGGCAAAGCTCCAATCATGCAGACTATCCCACCACGTCTCCGTTATTCCTATGATATCATAGTTCCTTGTCTGCACTAGTACTTCCAATGCTTCCTGTTTATTTCCCAGGCTCCTTGCATTAGTGTATAGGCACCTAAGATACCTGGTCACTTGCCCTACTTTGTCAGTTTGGTTTTCAATTCTATTACATATACCTCCTTGCATTTTTTTTGGAGTCCTCCTCCCCCGCTCTCCTCATGTGTTGGCGCTTCAGTGGAACATTTATCTCTTTCGCTTGTGCTTACCAGGTAAGATAATTTACTTCTCCACTGGGTTGGAGTGAATAACCCAAAAAAATTTCAGTTTAATTTTCATATCAATCACAGTTTCACTGGCAGATTTTAGCACCCACTGTAACAAAGATTCTCCTTCGAGCGCTGCTCATATCATTCAGTTACAGGTGTCTACGTGCTGCAGCTCACAGTAGCTCAGAAAGTCTTTAGCATTCGCCTTCCAGGTCAGGGCGCACGGCCAACGCCCCCTCCACACCGCGACTGCGGCTATATAGGTGACCGTGACCCTGATGCTCCCAGTTCCTTTTTCTGCCATCAGCGTTGGTTCAGATCAGCGTTATCTTGCAAAACACAAGGGTCTGTCTTTTGCACGAAACTCAAAATGCCAGGTTTCAAGCTGTGCTTGGGATGCTGTGAGGCTTTCCCGCTGGACGACCTGCATGAGAAATGCCTTGCTTGCTTGGGTGAGTCCCACCTCACAGCAGACTGCTCCATTTGCCGATCCTTCAAGCAAAGTATTCAACTGGAAAGGGAGTGTCGTCTCCTCTTAATTTCAGGGAACGGAGCCACTCTGCCCGAAAGTGTCCGAGCCACCAGTGCTCTGCCGGATCCTCAATCGGCCTGGGCTCAAGATTCCCACCGATCTCTGGTACCAGGCTCAAAATCTCAGCCCTCTATGGTACCTCCTTGGCACCGACCTCACTGGTCTCCCAGTAGCCTCCCAGCCACCCTGAGTAGGGCCCCAGCTCAGGCACCAGCTTGCCAAGGGCATTCAAACCCAGCCCCGATGCATAACAAGAAGAAAGGGGCCACAGCAGCACTGCCTCCTTAGGCACCTCTGGAGACAGCACTGCCCCTGGTGGCACCGCCTCTAAATCCGGTACCACCATCAAGCCCAGTACCACTGGACTCGGCACCGTCGCTGATATGCCACTTCCGGTGCCGTCACATCTGGTACCGTTGGACTCGGCACTGGCAACACTCGCACCGACATGGGTACCTTCGCAGGCCTCTTCACCCGTCTCCGACCAGGTACCGTCAAACCCAGCACCTGGCCCAAGTACTGTGGCTCCACCACATCGCTCCTCTGAGAAATTTTTGGTACTGGACTGCTGGTTGTCGGTGGGGAGGTCATCCAGATCATCCTCAGAAGACCCCTTTCTTCCCCCTCAGGAAAAGTGCCCGAGAAAGTGGCCTCAAAAAAGCTCCATGTCACCGGGCTCAAGGGGAAGGCACGCATCAGGAGAGGCTTCTGCTCCCCCCATGGTGCCTATGCCGCCATCGAGGTCACCACACAACAAGTGGACCCTCGACTGGCTGAACGCGACGGCAGATGATACCTCCTTCCGTTATACTCGATCACTGGTACTGGAGTCCTCATATTTCTCCGACGATGAGCCAGACCCTGATTCTACCCAACGTAGCAGATCAAGGGCCCCGTCATTCTTGTTGCCCGATGAGCACCTAATCGACATGTCTGCTGACCGCAAGGGAGATCCCCGTGCTGAGCAGGACCTCCTCCACCACATGGCAGAGAATCTGAAGCTGAAGCTAGGAATGATCCAAGTGGAAGATAATTCCCTCTTCAACGTGTGCCGTAGAGCCCCGCTGGCTAAGGTCTCGATTCCCTTGCACGCCAGGGTGTTCTGCATCATACAGGAATGCTGGCAAATGCCTTCCTCCATCCCACCAGTGTCCAAGGTAACGGATAAGAAATATTCTGTCTCCCCGGAAGGATTCCACTTCCTGTTTCATCACCCGGCCCCAGGATCCCTGGTGGTCAACACAGTCAACCAAAGGGAGAGACAAGGCCAACCAAGCTCCACGCCCAAGAACAGAAAGGTGAGGGAGCTTGACCTATTGGGCAGGAAAGTTTACTCCTCTGCCGCCCGTCAGCTGTGCATCTCAAATCACTCAGCCCTGATGACGCACTGCACCTTCAACTTGTGGGAAGCTCTACGAAATCTCTGCTCAGCTGTCTCCGAGGAACGCCTGAGAGACTTTGAGGCAATGCTGGACAAAGAAGAGAGAGCATCCAGGGATGCGCTTGTGGCAACCTGGGACGCAGTGGATACAGTGGCACATATAATGGCATTGGCAGTGGTGATGCGCTGCTAGGCCTGGCTCCAAAACTCCAGCCTCTCCACGCAGATGCAACAGATTAGCTAGGATCTCCCCTTTGAGGGCCCCAACCTCTTTGCATCTTCCACAGACGTGAAGCTGCATGGTATGAAGGACTCAAGGGCTACACTGACGTCCCTCGGGATTTACACTCCTCAACCCGTTAGGCGCTCCTCGAGGTCGCACCAGCTACAACAGCAGTTACAGCAACTGAAACAACAGCTGCAACTGCAGACCCAGTTCCTGAGATCTCTCCAGTTTCCCCAGCACCACCTCAGGGACCTGGACAAAGATAAAGGCTGATCAGGTAAAGGGGGTAAGCTTGGTACCTCTCAGTCGGGATGGCGCAGACAGGGATCGGACCACTTGTCAGGCCACAAACAGCATTTTTCATGGTACCCCCAAGGACAGTGCTCCACAACCCCTGTTCTCCCCCCACCGCCTCCGCCACTTCGCTCCACGATGGACTCATGTCACGTCAGACCCCAGTGGGTCCTCGACACAGTGACCAGGGGATACCGCATCCAGTTCCTCTCAACCCCCCGGGACAGAAAACCACCCCCTCCCATAATCCCAGAAAACCCAGATCTGCTAAGCAGGCTCGAGGTCGAATGCCAGAAGTTACTCTCCCTCGGAGCCATCAAAAAGCTTCCCGAGAGAGCGTGGAAAAGGGTTCTATTCCCACTACTTCCTAGTCCCCAAGCCCAATGGGGACCTACAATCAATTCTAGACCTCAGAGCACTCAACAAAAACATAAAGAAACTAAAATTCCACATGGTCTCCCTACCACAGATTATTCCCTCCCTATCCCCAGGAGTTTGGTTCGCACCTCGACCTAAAGAACGCTTACTTCTACATAGCCATTCGACCCCACCACAGGCAGTTTCTCAGGTTTGTAGTGGCACGACGCCACTACCAGTTCACCACCCTCCCCTTCGGACTATCGCTAGCCCCCAGTGTGTTCACAAAGTGTGTTGCACCGGCTGCAGCTTTCCTACGCAAGAAGGGTGTAACAATCTACCCCCTACCTAGACGAGTGGCTCATAGTGGGCAAGTCAAGTCGACAGGTACAAAACCACATTGACATGGTAATGAACTTGTGCAAGTTCCTGGGCTTCTGCATAAACTTAGAGAAGTCCAAGCTTTGCCTCACTCAGGACATCGAGTTCATTAGGGCACATTTAAATGCCCAGCAAGGCACTGCATCCTTGACCCTGTCAAGATTTTGGTCTATCTGCACCATCACCACAGAGCTCCAGGTGCCCGGGCTGACCACAGCATGAAGGTGCATGCAGCTCTTGGGACATATGGCAGCAGCCACGTCGGTAATCCAAATAGCCCGCCTGCGGATGAGACCATTCCAGCTCTGGTTTGCCACAAGCTTCCGACTAGAAAGGGACCATCTGGACAAGGTAATCTCAGTCCCTCAATATGCCCTGGAGTCCCTCCAAATATGGAGGGACCCTGACTTCACGATGGGGGGAATTCCATTCAGGGAGTCCAAGCCCTTAGTGACCCTGATAACGGATGTGTCCGACTTGGGCTGGGGAGCCCACCTGTCCGGGGACCTCTCCATGCAAGGTGTTTGGAACCCCAAGGACAGTCTCCTCCACATAAATGTGAAGGAGCTCAGGATTATCAGACTGGCCTGCATGATCTTCCTAGACCAGAGCCAAGGCTGGGTGGTCCAGCTCCTCTCAGACAATACAACGGCTGTGTTCTACACGAACCGTCAAGGGGGAGTCCGCTCCTTGGCGCTATGCGAGGAAGTGACCAAGCTCTGGCAACTAGCGATAGACTATCACTTCACATCAACTGCCTCCCACCTAGCCAGGGTAGACAACAGCATAGAGGACTCACTCAGTAGGAAACCCCTGGCGAATCACGATTGGTCCCTCCACAATGAGGTTTTCTCCCTGCTGACAATCAGATGGGGAACCCCTCAGATTGACCTCTTCACCACAGGGCAGAACTGCAAATGCCCCCCATGCTGCTCCCTCCGAGGTCAGGAGAAAGGTTCTCTCAGCGATGCGTTCCTCCTCAATTGGTCAGGGGCCCTAATGTATGCCTATCCTCCAATTCCCTTGATCCACCGGGTGCTCCTGAAAGTCCTCACGGACGAGGCACTCATCATTCTGATAGCCCAAGACTGGCCCAGACAACACTGGTTTCCCCTCCTACAGGACATGTCAGTGAGGACCCCGCTCCATCTCCCACGGTGGGTGGACCTCCTGACGCAGGACTTGGGATGCCTTCGGCACCCAAATCCAGGCGTCCTGCACCTGACAGCCTGGAGGCTCTCTGGCTCAGCGAGCAAGAGAGACGCTGCTCAGATAGGGTTAAAAAGGTCCTTGTTGGTAGCAGGAAACCCTCTACCAGGTCCTCCTACATGGCAAAAATGGAATCTCTTCTCCACTTGGTGCCGTGACAAAGACATAGACCCTATCTCTGCACCAATTCAGGCAACTTTGGATTACCTTCTTGACCTAAGAGAAAAAGGCCTATCTCTGTCCTCATTAAAAGTCTACTTGGCGGCAATCTCGGCCTTTCACCAAAGAGTAGACAGGGCTCCACTCTTTTCACACCCCATCTGCCATAGATTCCTGAAGGGGGTGGAAGAACTCTTTCCCCACACCCATAAACCCACTCCACAGTGGGATTTGAATGTTGTGCTGCGGGCTCTGACAGAACCACCTTATGAGACCTTGGACTCAGCCACCCTGCTCGTGCTGTCCTGGAAGGTGGCTTTTCTGGTAGCAATTACCTCAGCCAGAAGGGTCTCAGAGTTATGAGCCTTATCCTCTGAACCCCCATATACGGTTTTCTTCCCAGATAAGGTGGTCCTGCATCACCACCCCTCATTCTTGCCCAAGGTGGCCACCCCCTTCCACATGAATCAAGAGATCTGCCTGCCATCTTCTATCCAGACCCTCAGGTGACAGAGAACCAGAGACGGTGGCACACCCTGGATGTGAGGCGAGTGCTCCTTATCTATATTGAGCGCACATGATCGCTCCGCAAGACCTCCCAATTGTTTGTGGCAGTCGCTGAACGCATGAGATGCTCCCCAGTATCCTCCCAATGCATCTCCAAATGGATTGTGAACAGCATTAAAGACTGCTACGGAAGGTCAAACACGCCTCTCCATGAGACTGTGAGAGCCCACTCTACCAGAGCTCAGGCGTTTTCCACGGCCTTTCTCACCAAGGTCCCGATCCAAGAGATCTGCAGAGCCGCTATGTGGTCGTCGATTCATACCTTCATGATGCACTACGCCATTGCCCAACAGGCTAGAGATGATGCTGCTGTGGGCAGAGCTGTACTCAGTGTTGGTAGACTGCAACGCCTCCCACCATCCTTGGGTACGGCTAGCAGTCACCTGTAACTGAATGATGTGAGCAGCGTTTGAAGGAGAACGGTTGGTTACTCACCAGTAACCATCCTTCTTCAAGATGGGCTGCTCACATACATTCAGGTCCCTCCCACCATCCCCGCTTACGGAGTTGGCAAAGGTATGTGGGACTGGGAGGGTCAGGGTCACAGTCACCTATATAGCCACAGTCGCGGCATGGAAGGGGCGTTGGCCGTGTGCCCTGACCTGCCAGGCTAACGCTAAAGACTTTCCGAGCTACCATGCGCTGCAGCACGTAGCCATCTGTAACTGAATGTATGTGAACAGCCCATCTCGAAGACAGATGGTTACTGGTGAGTAACCAACCAATATTGCATGTCAAGAGGAAGACTGACAGCATGTACTCTGAAAAAATCAGGTCCTAGACATCTCAAACTGAACATCTAATAAGTAGTGTATTTTCTAATCTTAATATTTTTTGTGCCTCAGCTTCCCCCTCTGTCAAATGGGCATAATACAATCCAGTCACCTTACAAGTGTGTTATGAAGACAAAATCATTACTATTTGTGAAGCACTCAGATACTGTTATAATGAGTGCCATAGAGAATATTATTAGTTCTGTCTTGAGAGCAGGGCTTGAATAGTATGTAGTAAATAAGGCCTAGAGCCACACAAAATCATCCAAAACACAGAACGTGGTGTTAATGGAGGCGTTCAATTACCCAGATATTTGTTGGGAAAATAACACAGTACAAGGCAGTGTTGCCTTGTGTATTAAAAATGTATATACTTGGACTGTAGTTGAGACAGAATAGAAGAAAGACATGTTGAAAGTCTCTGGGTAAACATAAAAGGTGTTAAAAACCAGGGTGATGTTATGGTAGCGGTCTACTACAGACCACCTAACCAGGAACAAGAGGTGGATGAGACTTTTTTCAACAATTAACAAAATCATCCAACGTACAGGAGTTGGTGGTCATGGGTGATTTCAATTACCCAGACATTTGTTGGGAAAAATAACACAGCAAGGCACAGATTATCCAACAAATTCTTGGAATGAATTGGAGACAATTTTTTTTTATTTCAAAAGGTAGAGAAAGCTATTGGGGAGAGGCTGTTCTTGAATTCATTTGAGCCATTGGCTATTACCTTGGAAAAATCATGGAAGATTGGAGAGATACCAGAGGACTATAAAAGAGCAAATATAGTGCCCATCTGTAAAAAGAAAAATAAGGACAAACCAGGGAATTATAAACCAATTAGCTTAACCTTTGTACCAGGAAAAATAATGGAGCAAATAATTAAGGAATCAGTTAGCAAACATCTAGAAGAGAATAAGGTGTTAAGTGATACTTAGCATGGCTTTGTCAAGAACAAATCTTGTCAAACCAACCTGACAGCTGTCTATCATGGGGTAACAAGCCTTCTGCATAGAGGAGAAGTCACTGATGTGGTGTTATCTTCTAGACCAGGGATGTTCAACCTTTCTGGGTAAGGGGCCACATTGCAATTCTTTTCTGTCGGGGGGTTGGTGAGAAAATTTTTGGTAGATAAGACATACAAGTTGATCTTTATTAATAAACTTCAATAAAATAATGATTAGTGTGATATTTGGCATTGCTTTTGCTTGCACAAATTGTCAATGTCTGCCCGCACACGATGTAGCAATACAGAGTATTCCAGATAGTCCCGGCCAGCCCCAGCTTCCAGGTTCTTCTGGCAGCACTTGGTGGGCCAAATAAAAGCCCTTGGTGGGCTGTATTGTGGCCCCCCAGGCTGCATGTTGGACAAAGCTGTTCTAAACTTTAGTAAGGTTTTTGATACAGTATCCATTACCTTCTTATTAACAAACTAGGAAACAATCTAGATGAAGTTACTATAAGATGGATGCAAAAATGATTGGATAACTGCTCCCACAGAGTAGTAATCAATGGTTCCCAGTCATGTTGGAAGGGCATAACGAGTGGGGTACTGCAGGGATCGGTTCTGGGTCCAGTTCTGTTCAATATTTTCACAAATCATGATGGCATAGAGAATATACTTACAAAGTTTGTGGATGATACCAAGCTGGGGGGGGGGGGGGGTTGCAAGTGCTTTGGAGAATAGGATCACAATTCAAAATTATTTGGACAAACAGCTGAAATGGTCTGAGGTAAATAGAATGAAATTCAGTAAAGACAAATGCAAAGTACTCCACTTAGGAAAGAACAATCGATTGCACACTTACAAAATGAGCAATGACTGCCTAGGAAGGAGTAAATATGAGTCAACAGTGTACCACTATTACAAAAAGGCAAACACCATTCTGGGATGTATTAAAAGGACTGTTGTAAGAAAGACACAAGAAGTAAGTCTTCTGCTCTACTACTGCACACAGATAAGGCTTCGGCTGGAGTACTGAGTCCAGTTCTTGGTGCCTCATTCCAGGAAGCATGTGGACAAATTGGAGAAAGTCCAGAGAAGAGCAACAAGAATGATTAAAGGTCTGGAACATGTGACTTATGAGGGAAGATTGAAAGAGTTGGATTTCTTTAATTTGGAAAAGAAGAGACTGAGAGGGGACATAATAACAGTTTTCAAATACCTAACAGGTTGACAGGAGGAGGAAGAGGGAGAAAAATTATTCTCCTTAACCAATGATGACAGAACAAGAAGCCATGAGCAGATTAACCCACGGGCCTACAGAGCCCTGGCCCAGGGGCCCACACAATGTGGGGGGCCCTCTGCTGAGCGTTGCTGGGTGGGAGCGAAGCTGCCCTGGGCTGGAAGCTAGGTTCTGCATTCCTCTCCCACCCCACCCCAGAGCCAGCCAGTCTGCCCATGGGGGCAGATGGGGGCAGGGAGGGACAGCCCAGAGGCCAGGCTCTGCTCTCCAGCCCTGCTCCTGGGCAAGCCAGTCTGTCCCCGTGGGTGGGGCCAGCTGCACAGCACAGACCCTGGTGCAGCCAAGCCACAGCAGAAGCTACCCCGCGTGCACAGACTGCTCCGGGGGGCTGATCAGCCCAGCTGGACCCAGCTTGGCCCCCGCAGCCCACACCCCACCTCAGCGCCAGTCCTCCTGTGGAAGGCAGAGCTGTAGAGTGGAGGAGGCTGAGGCCCTAGGTGATTGTGGAAAACCCAGGTTCCCAGAGGCCTCTAATCAGCCACTGCAAGAAGCAATGGGTTTTAAATTACAAGGGAGGCTGAGCTTGTACATTAGGAAAAAATTCCTGTCAGGGTAATTAACCACTGGCACAGGAACAGGCAACCAAAAGGGATGTGACCTTGAACTAGCGTAACTGAGAAGTTTGGGGTCCATGTTGTATGGCTCAAAACTTTGATAGTGTGAAGTGGTAAAGAACAATATATTATAAAATTAGTCAATTTTCTGACAAAGTGTTTTTGTTCAAATATTTTTGCCAAATAGTACAAATTCATTTTTACAGTCCCCAGAAGAAATACCATATAGTGCTCTAATAGTTCATCCTTATTAACATGAAACTTGTATTAATCAGCCTGGGAAGATAAAATGAATTACATTACATGCAAATGCTGATACTTGCTTCCACAAAGATAAAAAGAGTAACTTATGAGCATTATATTCTGTAAGTTGTATGCTTACATGACTTCTAGTGGCCAGTTTTCAAAAAGGATGTGACAGCTGTCTTGTGATACAAAATCATTCCCATACTACTCTTCCCATGGAGGAACTGTTGTTTAGTAGGTAAAATGAGGTAACATAGAGTCAGGATTCCTGTATCTAATCACTGGATCTATCTTAAAGTTTTGCTGCTTCCATTTGCATGTTATATCCAGTTTATAAATAAGCATGTAACTTTTGGGATGTTGAATTCCTATTTCCAAAATGCTCTAAGATCTATTGAAGAACTGAGCTAGAAAAGAGCAAATGCCGATAAAAGTGTACTGAGCACATTAGATATATCCATAGCTATTATGCTATGCATTTAGGTACGGATCAAGTCAGTGATATGTGACCACACTTGACCGTAAATAAGAAGTTTATTATAGGTTACAGCACTTATGTTTCTTCTGTGGCCAAGGACTCCACTACGGAAACAGATGGGCTCCTAGGCATCTCTTCCAAGGAACTGGCTGTACAGCTTCCATGGCCCAATCAGAGAAGCCCAGCACGCATTGGACATTCTCATGAATATATAAGTCAGCATAAGCTAAGGGGAGGTGGAGAGAGGGACTACTATGTGACTAGGTGACACATATGTATAGACATAGCCTTGCTGTCATAAAATGCATACCTACAGGTCACTAGGTAAACCTTGATTATAAACAAGTAACTGCACATGCTATAAGATATTCAGCGCATGGACAAGTGACTACGCATGTCCTCAGGTGTTGAGCTCATGGTCACGGCACACAATGGTCAGAGTGGCGGTGCCCATCTTTATGCCATACAATGGTCTTCTGCAGTTTCTCTTACAGTAACATGCCCATTATGCCATGGTGCTATCATTACAGAAACTTTCTCTCCCAATATAATGGTTTTCCATACAATATTTTATTAACATTTCCGTTATTTTAAAAATATGTTTGCCAGTTTTAAAATCTTCTTGATTATCTGTAACATTACATTGCAGAGGCAGGAGTTTTGCCCCATGTTTTCAGGTTTTTGCTTAGATGGCAGTCCTCGCACATTATTTTAATTTCACTTCTCCTACCACCAGTTTTCCCCATCAGAAAATTATACACAGACTATAACAATGCAGTAGATTGCAAAAAAAGCCCAAAGTGAAAGAAGAAGAGCACAAGAAAAATACTTAATTTGGGAAGGATTTCAGCTGCGAGTAACAGTATGCACTAAATCTCAGCTCCTATAATATGTTCACTAACTAAAAAACTGTAAACAGGATCCAGACTTCAAAATCCTCTTTTTGTTGTAAGCTTTAATAAGCTTTCAGACTGCTACTAAACTAAATAAACCTTTCTGCTACCTGGTTGAAAAAAAGTCTTGTCTCATTAAGTAAGACTCCCAGGAGCACCCTGCCACCAGCAGGTATCTGCAGTCCTTTCTCACGTACTTATGAAAATGGGTCAGACTATCCATCCAGAGAAATCAAACTCTTCCTTGTATGTTTATTTCAACATTGTTATGTACTTATAAGGAATTGTTAAACTAATGGTCTTTTTGCCAAATTGGCTATAACATAGTCCACCTACCACTGACCAACTACAGAAGAAAAATTAAACAAACATTTTGCTGTTGTTAAACTTTTTTCTATGGGTTTGAGCTTCTGAAGCCAGAAGGTCACTTGGATTATGTATACAATGTTGGTAATTGCATTCCTTTACTCTACAAAATGCCACGACGCTCACTATTTTCCAAAATAGCTTTGCAAACAATGACAATTACTGCCCAGACGTTTTCAAACACAGCAGGTTATTGGCTTAGGCTATGATGGAAACCCTAAAAAAAGATAAATATTTTGAAATACACTGTAAATCAAATTTGTGCACTGAACTAAGACTGGATTATCTGCCTCTAAACAGCCAAATATGTTTTAGTTTGAGGGGCTTTTTATGATTATTACAGTGAAACCACAAATTAGATTTTTTTTCTTACCTTAAGTAGTTCAGGACAACTTAATTTAAATCATGCTCCAGTAATAAATATTCTATGGTGATTAATTGTACGTTTTATCCATTATATTCACTAGTATGAAAGTATTTGCAATTTTTAATTAAGCCCATTTTTCAATTTAAAAATTTATTGTGAACAATGTTGTCTTGACTTGACTGTCCTGTGAATATTTGTTGCAGATGGATCAAAGACCCCAAACATCTGTGAACATGCTTAACTGTACCCATGCAAATAGTAAATGAGACTACTCATGACCATGTCTTTAGGACATTTTTATCTACACTGCAGATGTGTTACACCAAAAAAAGGCAATTGTAGGTGCAAACGTGCTGAAATCACCTCCTTAGCACTCACTCTAGTAAATAAGAACTGCATGGCAGCAGCCTTCATCAGCTGCATCTTGAAATTAGAATGCATTGAATTAAGCACTCAAGCAGTTTCAGCTCAGCTCAGTGAACCTAGAGCATTCTGTGTTTGTTTGAGAATTACCAGCTTTCAGGCATTTGTCCAGATTCACACTCAGTAGCACAGGAGGTTCACAAACCTGCTGGATCTTATTTGAGAATTCCTCAACTGGCATGGAATTAGCATAGTCAATTTCTAGTCATCCAGCCCTGAACCTTCTCTATGTCAGACATGTTCAGAGTGAAAATGAGGATACTTGAACTATTATTGTACTTTAGCAATCCCCACCTTGAAAACTGCCCTTAGAAATGGGCTGAAGAGAAGGAGCATTTCACCAGGTCAGCTTATTAATTTTATAAAGTGGAGTGTGAAGCTTAACATATTTATGAAACAGTTGCCGTCACTGAGGAAGATAAGAATAACCAACATCATTCTTAAAAAGGTGATGAACATTTGATTCCAAAAACAAAGCGTTGCAGCCTCTTAGGATTTTATCCAGAAGTCTGGTAAGATCTCTTTTCTTTTGTTTTTCTACATAAACCAAAGTCATGGTCATTGCATGAGAATCTCAGCTTTCTGAGGAAAACAAACACACATGCACATATGCATATTATAAGTTTCTAGGTTCTCTTCATTGTGGAGACAAATCTGAAAATGTGATCTGGATGTAATAGTCTCAAAAGCAACCCAAAGAACAATTTTATCAAGTTAAAAAATTGATTTTTAAGCCAATCTGGGGGGCGGGTGACTCAATTTATGAACACTTGAGGTTGGTGTTGTACATTTTCAGTTTTATCAGAGAGTAAATGAGGTCCAGAGAAAGCATGGACCTTTACAAGTGCCTATGAGTGCAAACTGAGCAGTGTGACCTTAGTATCAGTAGGAGAGACACATAAGAGCATGGCTAAAATAAGATAGTATGAGCAAAAGATGGCAAACAAGATTAAAAGCATTTTGCCTGATCAGTTTAAAAAGCTGCCCGCATTTATAGCGCTCATTGCACTATATTGCCTAACCAACTGGTTTTTAACTGAGCTGTGAAAGTATATCACAATGGCTGGAATCCTTCTCTCAAACTTCAGGAAAGCTCAAATAAAGTTAATGGGCAAATCATCAAGATTTCAGTCCAGGACTCACCAGATCGGAGTCTCAGATGGTAACAACTAAGTTATCTATTGGCAGCTTTCAGGCTTGGGCTGCATTTCATCTCAGACCTCCCCTGGAGAAACATGGTGACTCCAAAACACATTCCCCAGTGAGTCTAAAGGGGTTTGTGGTCACTAGATTCATAGTTGTACACAGGATACAATGAGTGCCTAATGTTAGGTGGCTGCTGCTGTCATTGTTTCAGACACATTTATTGACACTATTTTGCAACTATGCCAGTTTTAATGACTACTTGCTATGCACAATGCAATAAACCCACAGCTGCATACCATCAGCAGTTAGCCAGCTGCACATGTTTGATGAGGTAAAGATCATAGGATCTTGTGATTCATAATGCAGACAACCGCCAGTCAAACTATAGAAGAAATAGTTTTAGCTGTTCTGTTCAGGGTAACATAGTGATCAGGGGTTTCCCAACCTCAACAGCAGGGTGGGAAACTTACTGACCCCTTGAATCTTCTCCTCTCCACTGGGCAGAATCTTTTAACCCTATCATCTGCTGCAGGCCAGAAGCTCTGAGCTCTACACCACTGAAAAAAAGCTACATGCAGCTCATTAACCACAGTTTGTCCACCTCTGCTTTATAGTTACTGCCTGGGCCAGAGTTCCTCATGATACTTAGCCAATGGAGTACTTAGAAAATTCCACCCTTAAAGAGACAGGACAGGACAGAGATATGTTACATTTATGATGTCCATTATTAGTTCTAATGGTAGCTATATTATTTCCCATTCTTATACAGCATATAGGAGATGCCAAGACCAAGGCTCTATTCCTGTACTTAGTTCAAACATAGTTCCAGTTCTTCAAATCTACTTAGAAAGGTGAAGGCGGTGGGGACAGCTAGCTGTAGATTTGCTAAGAAAACACACTGAGAAATTAAACTCAATATGCCTTATTTCGAAATAAGTTAATTCAAATTAAGGAAAAAAGCTCAAAGCAAAATAGCATGTTCGGACAACAGTTATTTCTAAACCAGTCACCGTTGTTTCAAAACAACATGTTCTGATGGGATTGGTTCGAAACAATCATTTCAAAACAACGTTGTTTTGTCACCCAATGGGGTTTAAGTTGTTTTGAAACAACGCCGTTGTTTTGAGACAACAGAACCCGTTGTTTCAAAACAACGGTGCGTTGTGTGAACTTGGCATTTCTTATTTCGAAACAACCTCTGTTGTTTCAAAATAAGACTGCCGTGTGAACACAACCTAAGGCTGACTTTGTGAACTATTAGTTAGTAATCATGTAAACTTTATGCAGATCTTACTTTAACAGACAAAAATTTCAAGATGTGTGATTCGTTAACTCATCGTCTTCCGGCTTGCCTGGTATTTCTTTAGGACTCCATAAAACATATTTTCTGTCTCCAGTAAGGCAAGAGATTGTACTTCAGTGTCATCCTATTGGGACATGAAAAAGCAACGTATTTTCATTTTAGATTTTTCTTCTTACGCCAAATCCTGACATTCTTACACAGTTAGTATTCAGGCAACACTCCCATTGAAATCATTGAGTCATACTTGATTTAAAGATACCAGAATTTAGTTTTAAAATCTAAAAGTTGAAATCCTCTTTTTAGGTTATTTTCCCAAAGGTTTGGGGAAAGTGCAATAAAAGTTATTTTCTCCACCTTCTCCTCCTTTAGAACAAAAAAAACTTGAGGCTATCATTTGGCACATTCTTAACACCTAGGATTTTTTTCCAAAGCCATGCAAAGAACACAACACAGCAGCAGTCACTAATGCTTATCCCTCTCACATATCCCAGTAAAATTTAATAACCAGCCTAATATGTATCTGTTACTCTGATTTACACTCAGGGCCGACTCCTGCTGTCATAGAAATTTTAATGGGAATTTCACCATTGACATGAATGGGAACAGAAACAAATGCTGAGTGTGACTCTAGTGACAGACACATATTAAGGGATTAAATCTCAGTGTAGTAAACTAAATACTGATCAGACATCTGTGCTGTGGTGTTTGTGAACACATACTGCATAGATACACAAGTTGTGCTTTCTTGTGCAGCTGTGGATCTATATATGTATGCAGCTACAGTACAGCAGAGCTTGGAATCAAAATAAAAACTGAATACATACAGTGCAGCATGGACCAGCATTTTTTGTTAGTTTTCAATAAATATTTCAAGGATATAGAACAAGAAAAGAAGCTGAAATGCTGGTCAGCAGAATTCATTTAATCTGCATTCATACTGTGGAATTTGTCTCTCAAACTGGGGTATGGGGGATTAGGATCAACTACTATACTCTAACCCCCTTCAAAGAGCTTTTTATCCACTGTTCTACACATACAGAGATCAAATAATGACATTTAAAAAATTGTAAAAGTCATTAAGGAAATAATACCCATACTCTGGGTAATGAACCATGCATATAAAATCAGCCTACGTGGCTTCATTATTTACATAAACTTCATGAAAGATTGGATTATGATTCATGCACTGCAGCCATGCTCAAACTCTTGTAATAAAGCCAAAACTTACTCTACTGTGGTGATTTCTGTAGTAGTCGGGATGTAACAATATGATTAGGCCAAACTTTTGTAATAAAATGCCACATCAGGCAAAGCTCACCAGGTTACGGGTCTAAAAGAGATCCTGACCCTGGGTGACAGGAATGTTGTGTTACATTGTATTGCTGTAGTGGTGTTTTGGAGACAGCTAAGTGGGCATTCCTTTAAAAGGTTCCCCAAAGCAGCAGATTTCAGTGCTAAGATTTAATTGAAATTGCTGAAACTCAGCAAACTTATGGAAACATTATTAACCATTTACCACACCCAGGGAAGTTCTGTATTTAAGGCTTAATCCAAAATCCACTGAAATCAATATAGAGGCTCCCATTGCCTCCAGTTGGATTTGCCTAAGGTCTCTATGTTTTGGACACACTCAAACTTGAAACTTGAAGTGAAAGAAGGAAGTCATGAAACTGCGATCCCAAATTTGGGGATTTTGTACAGCTTTAGTTTCTATTACGATAATCACCATATTAAAGTCAACATGTTTCTCAGGGGTGGTACATGAAATACAGCAACTTTTGCCTCTAATCAGTCTCAAATAAAATGATGTGGTAATTATTTTTTAATATCGACTTTAATATGGTGTCCACTGTCTGAGAGCTTGGAAAAGCCCCCTGACACACTGAAAGCAGATTTCCACAGGGTAACTGGTGTTAGGTTTAGGCTTTAATTTAAGATCATTTTAAGCATTTGAATGCGAAATGTGGATAAACCATGTTAATGAAAATCAGGCCCTGAGCTTCTATCGCTGTAGTTAATAGGAGTATTAACTTTTATTTCAGGGAATTCCCTTACAGAGGAAAGCAAAGTGTGAGAGTTAGGAACATCAGTGTGGAAAAGCGTGGTCCAAAGAGACTTAAACTCATTTTCAGTGTAAGCAGGGCACCTAAATTCCTTAAACTATGTCTATACTTAAGAATGCTAGTTCAAACTAAGTTACTTCAAATTAATTAATTCAAACTAATTGTGATTAATTTGAACTAACTTGGTTTGAATGAGCATGTCCACACTAGAAACCTAAATTGAACTAACATGTCCATGCAGAGGACTTGCCAGTTCAGCTTCGGAGGGGGGCACCATGGGAAGCGTGACAGCATGGCATCCAAGAAGGGCCATGCCCCACACAATCTATAAAAAGAGGAAGGCACCCTGGGAGGAAGGTCAGACTGCTTTTAGTTCCAACTAACTGTTAGTTTGAACTAACACAGCTCCATTGGGTTAGTTCTATCTAATAAATTCAAACGAACTGTTAGTTCAAATTAAAGGCAGGTTTTACAAGTTTGAACTAAGGAATTCCTCAGTTTGAACTAAGGAAAGCCAGTGTGGCATTGGACTAATTTAGTTCGAATTAAGCCTCCTTAATTCAAACTAAATTCCCAGTGTAGACATAGCCATAGGCATCTTTGAAAATCCCATCATATAGTCAAAAAAAAAGCAAGGAGTCTTCTGGCATTTAAAGACTAACAGATTTATTTATCGCATGAGCTAGACTTCTAAGAGAAACAGCCAAAAGTCAAATAATATGCAGATTAGATTGTGTGAAAGCAGGGCTGAATCATGACTATGGATTCTTTTCACATCATAACAGGTAATTTGACTTCACCCTCCCTCTGTGTGCTGTTTCCTAGAGTTTGAATCCTTACAGATGCTCTGATTTGCTGTTGCAGTATGACCTCATCCCATGTCTTACACTCCCCTGCATTTATTTTCATACAATTCTGTAAGCTCTCCTCTTCAAAGCATCTGACAAAGTGGGATATTCTCCCACGAAAGCTCATGCGATAAATAAATCTGTTAGTCTTTAAGTGCCAAAAGACTATCTGCTTTTTTTGCTTTACAAGACTAACATGGCTGCCCCTTTGGAGCCATCATATAGTGTCACTCTTTGCTAAACTTTTCATTTGTAATTGAAACACAAATACAAGTTAATTCACTGTCCCTTTTCTTCAGATAGACTATAAAATGCTACATTTCATAAAATAATGATTTAGTTTTGACAGGTTAGTTAATTGTTTCTTGTAATTTACAGCTGTGAAATAAATCTTAAAAGAAAACTTAATGAGGATCAGTACTGTTGAAAAAATGCTTGTGAAGAATAAGATGTTTAGAGTCAAAAGTTATCTGCTAATTGACAAGGTGGTTTCAACGGTGTAACTCTAGCTTAGGTAAATAAACTTCTAAGGAAACAGAAGGCAAATGAGACGTTTCAGCTTCCTTTTGCTGGTGAAGGTATTGTTTTCATAATGTGCTTTAATGGCAAGACTAGAAAAAACTCTTTAAAAAAACACCTAAAAAGATTGGAGTGATTTGCGATTCCCTTAAATATATTTTGTTTCTTACTATCCTAGCATTTTTCATGGTAGAAAGCATCATTTGGGGATTTTAAAAATTATTAGTCCAGTGGCAAAAAAATGGCAGAAATTTAGAAAGATACTATATTATTTTCCTGATCTGGTATAATAATTTTACAGTTAAGGTTTAACTGTATCTCTTGTATTTGTATTTATTTTTATTAAGGATTTTAGCTGTTTGTATTTTTCAATACTAATATCACAATACAAAGAGAAAAATGACAATTGTGAACCTCAAATTATCATCTGTAACATACAGTGTAGCTTTAACTTTCATATGCCATCTTAAGAATTTAATATTCAGCTATATATATTTTTTAAAAAATCAATATTTTACATCTAATACCAAGTAGAGGAGGACACAGACAAGGCAGGAGGAGAAGTGTGAAAGCAAGAGGGAAAAGAAGGATGGGAGAGAAGAAGGGGAAGAGAAAAAAACTCCTGGATGGGCCACTGAGCTCTTGGGTATTCCGTGGATATGAGTATTTCTAAAAAGGAAACCCAGATTTCCTCAAGCTCCTGACCCTTTCTCTGGTTGCTAGGTCAGAGAGGTCAGAATTTGATCACTCTATTATGGGCATTGATTTACTATTCCATTTCTGTAAAATAATTTGCGGTCTGATCATGGTTGCTCCTGAAAAAAGAAACTATGAATGATGTGCTGATGAGTTTAGATTTTCAGGTAACCTAACATGTAGCAGTCAACTTATGTTTGAGCTAAAGGCTCAACTAATTTTAATTCTAGTGTCAGCTTCTTTCCATCAATGTTTAGTCAGAGGACACTGCCCCATATAAACAAATGTGTCCTTATCTCTACTGCTGTATCTCTGAAAGAAAAGCTTTAATTTTATGATGTCTACTTGTTTTCAAAAAAATTCTAAACACAGTTTTGTTAAATTAAATCTGTAAAAACATGCTTTGCATTGTGAAATAAAACTGACCAATGTGGACCTTTTAAAGGATGCTCCAGCCCTTTATCCCAGGTTTCAGTAACATCTTCAAAGATTTAGTGAATCCCTTTACATCAGGGGTCTCAAACCCAAATCACCACAAGGGCCACATGAAGAATAGTAGAGGGCTGCATAAGGTCTAGTATATTATTCTGAGGGCCGCACCACAGAAACCTTTTCATACAACTATATTGCAAATATTGGTAACAACAGTGTTGTTGTGGGCTGTAGGAAATACCCTTAAGGGCTGCATGCGGCCCGCAGGCCATGTGTTTGAGACCCCTGCTTTACATCAACAACATAAATGGATGACAAATCAAGAGAGTTAGTGGAATAATTCCACTACACCTTGTACTTCAGGCATATCGGGTCACAGGATGTCTGGGCCAATGTGACAGGTCAATACATTTTCAGCTATATAAGCTGCAATACCATTATGACCAAGTCATATTGTAGGACCTGGAATGGAACAATCCTCCAACTGTCAATCAGTTGTGAATTGTATATGATTCTCTCTAACCAGTCTTCTCACCTGATTCATTGGTTGCCAAAAGTACAAATCAAAATTACTCCACATAATAGTTTTCAGGTAGCTGCCAGGGTGAAAATAGCGTCTTCTGGCCAAAATGATCTTACCCTTCCAGTGGCCACAAGAAGATAATAGACTGCAACACAGTTAAACCAGGTAGTATCCTAAACAAAAAGATCCCTTAACTATGGTTGTTGTTTCCATCACTTCCTAAAGTCTCAAACATTCTAGGGCTATGTCTACACTAGCAAATTAATCCAGACTAAGGAGGCTTAATCTGGACTAATTTGGTTCCTGTCTACACTAGGCTTTGCCTAGTTCGAACTAAAAAAATTTAGTTAGTTAAACTAGTTCGTTTGAATGTTTTGCTCGAACGTAGCACTAAATAAATTCGAACTAAGTGGTTAGTTCAAGCTAACTGCATTTTTTTTAGTTCAATCCAACTTTTAGTTTGAACTAGCCACACTTTTTTAGTGTGAACTAGAAAGTTAGTTTTAACTAAAAAAAACCTGGTTAGTTCAAACTAACTTAAAACTGCTTAGTTCAGACTAAGCAAGTCGGAACCAAACATTTATGTATAGACATAGCCAAAATTTGTGCATTGTTCCTGGATTTGAGGCAAAATAAAACAAACAAACACAAAACCAAATACCACATCTAAATGGCCAATGGCCCTTCTCAGTATCAAGAGCTCTGTCCAAGTCCCTTTAGCAGTCTAAGGAAGTATTGCCATTTATTTCACTAGAATTAAATAGAAGTAAGGATAAAATTTACAGTAGGTCATGGGGTCTCAAATTTAGAACATATCTGAAAAAAACAGAGCATCTCATAAACAGCTCCTCTCCTATGCAGAGCTGTATAAGCAACAAATCCCATGATTCATGGTTGCATAGGCCACCTTCCCTTCCATTTTTGATGACATAACATACTTGAGGTAACTATAGCTACTGATTACATAGAACTGTAATATTGTTAAGCAGTTGATCTATTTTTGACTGTCTGTTAAGGCTGTTAAGCAGGTGAAAAACGTGGATTTTAAAACATGGCAGCATGACCCAACCCATTGTCTGTGAACAAAGTGCACCACAGATAACCAGAGCCCAGTTTTAGATCAGCTGCAGTAGATGAGGGGGGAAAACAAGTAATACTAGTGGAAAAGACTGATCAGAGAGGTAAAATACACATTTTCTGAATATTGCTGAGGTGCTTAGGAAAATTTCCAGGACTAATGAATTTCAAAGGCCCAATGCTGAACACAACCTAGTCTCGGTTTCTATCAACTTCACGCTTCTTTGGGGATGAAATGGTGCTGATAAACACAGATTATATGGTAGGTTCAAAGGTGGTCAGATCAGGACATGTATAATTTTTGGGATAGTAACTATCACCTTGAAATTCACCTGGAAGATTACTGCAGATCACAGGTGTAAAATATGCAGATATTGGACAGTTACACATACATACACTAGCTGACTTTTCCCCACACCCTTCATTAGATCCAAGCAGTATCCATTGCTAAGCTCTCTCTTAGGCAGAACAAAGGCTGAGGTAACTGAGATAAAGTGTCCAAAGGTACAGGGCCAAATCATTGGTCAGAATCAGAATGATGCCAAGTGGTGATAAATGACACTTACAGTCTGTTGGACGGCTGAAATGGGTGGCGGGGGGAGCATTTCTGACCACTTCTCTATTGGTATTCTTTGCACAGATATTAGTTTAATACATAATTCGTAATAGTTCAATAAATCCAAAGCAGTGTCTGATTGCTACTTTCCCCACCACAAAACAAACTGATCATAAATTGAGCAGTGGACATTCTACTGCAATTGATTGTTTAACCGAGATGGCTTGTGAATAAAAACACAGAAAACTATATTTCTTTTCACAATGCCCTTTGTCTATTAAAGGTGTTATACTTAGTTAAAAAGTAAAACCATGCCTCTTATAATGCTACAGCATACTACATAATTGTACGGACTACCAGCTGAAGTGCCTTGGCTTTACTGATGTTTTAAGGTTTGTTCATGCTAAGGTTGCAGATTTAAAGCATGTGAAACTGAATTTAATTAAAAGAGAAATCTTAGGTCCAGATTCTGAGCTTTATAGCAGCAATATATTTCCAAAAACACTCCAGTGGCTTAAATGGACTTGGACAGATTTGTACCACTGAAACTGCAGTCAGAATCTAGCCACCCAGCCCTCTTCTTTTAAATTTAGCATTAAAAATTTACACCTCAGATAAATTCCACTTCTGGAGTTCTACTTTGGAGCTCTCTCTTTTATGTGATGGAACATTTTTAGGAAAGTTCAGTATAATTTACTCTAATAATCCATTATCTTCCAGGCATTTTGGCATTGGTGGTAACTGTGAGCTATTGTAAGGAGGCTGCTCAGGTATATAATTAAAGAAAATTTTAAATTTATTTAACAATTCTATTAACGGGACTATGTCAGCAAGAAGAAATAGTTGTATGTTTGAATAGCTATATGTAATGTATTATTCTAATGATTCTCTGGCTTTGATCAGATTGTTCAAATTTGTCATTTGGCAGGAAATACTATGCATCAAGTGCCAGAGATTCCCAAATATCTCAATAATTACCAGCTTAAAAGGAGGCCTGTAAAATTTAGAAGCAAGCAAAAGGAGTTGATATTGTCCAGAGAGCAGATTTGGACAGGCTGACCTACATTATAGACGTCAAATCACACTCTGAAATGGATTTTCAGTCAATATTAAGGATTAAATGTTCCTACACTGGGGACATTGGAAAAAATGCAAAACAAACCCCCCCCACGCCAAGCAATTTTTAAGAACTCTGATATCAAGAGGTTTTGGGGCAGCTGATAGCTCTGTTGGGCTGAGCACTGAGGAAATGCACTTTCCTGGGAGACCTTGCCAAGCCTCAAGAAGCCAAATTTGATTCCTCTGGGAAAACACGGAAATGTTGGTTGCAGTAACTAAGAAACAGAGCTCTGCCATTGTCCAGCTACACCAAAAGGCAGACAGGAAATTCTTGATATGGTTTTAATCATGCCACAACTTTATTATTAGGTGTCTGGGGCTACCTGGAAGATAAAGGTTACAGTGCAGGTAACCCCATGTGTATTCAGTAGCTACCTGAGGGGGCTTCTGCCACCCTCCTGCCTCCATTTTTCC
The DNA here is from genome assembly GCA_007922195.1 of Podocnemis expansa. NCBI lineage: Eukaryota > Metazoa > Chordata > Testudines > Podocnemididae > Podocnemis > Podocnemis expansa. The sequence continues at coordinate 38,564,318 of ML681990.1, forward strand.
ATCCGGGTCTCCCAGCCAACCCATTGCTAGCCCCTTACCATCTACACCCCTTAGAGGAGGACTAAGGTGGGCTATAAGAAAAGGGGATTGGGTTATAGGAGCCCTCACATCCCATTCCATGTCTTTAACCAACGCTTCCTTTTTAAGTCCTTTACCAAGCTATTTTCCAGCACTGTATTCCTTTCTTACAGAGTCCCTGCACTGGATGTCTGCCCCACACTTACCTATTGAGGCTCAACGTACAACCTAACTCCCTTCACACCTCATGTCAACGAAGCCCTATATGAGCCTGTTGGGGGCAAGATGAACAAAAAAACCTGCACCACCTAGGCCAATGGTGCTAAGGGAAAAATTCCTTTCCCATCCCCTATAAAAAGGAATGGTTAGCTTCATGTCCACAGCAGATCCTGACCAAACCTGGTATTCTGCCACTTAGACAGAAAAAGGGTGGATGTTGCCTTGCCTACTCCATGGCAAAGGGCTTCTCCTACCTGGGCTTGCCCATCCTCAACCCTTTTAGTGCTAGGCCAGTGGTGCCACACTGCCTGTTCCCTGTTTTTGCAGCAGCTTCAGGCTTCTCTCCCCACCCCCAACCTTTGCCTTCCCTTTCCCTTAGCTAGCTGGACACCATCTGCCCCACCCCACTTCAAGGCGTGGTGCAGTCACTCGGGTAGATCAATTGTTGCTTTAAGCCTCTCAAATATTTCCTTTCCCACCTTAGACTCTGAATCTGAAGAGTTCATTCTAATGAGGATTACTGGAGGAGGTGAGAATATTTACCAAGTTATCTTGCTTTTCCTTCCCTTGTCTGGTGTCCAGGTGTGGGAAATGGCATTCTCCCACTTTTAACATAGAATTAAATGGAAGAATTAGATGTAGATGCAACCTAAAATGGTGCAGCAACCTGCAGCCCATGGGCTAATTTTGAGCCGCACACCACAGTGCTCCTGGCCCCTAGCAGGGCTGTGTGGCAGCCTCTCCCTACTTCCAGTCTCAACCATCTTTCAAATTGGTTTGGAGCCCATTGATACCCTGCTGACTGGAGCCGTGCCACTTCTGGCCCCAAGCAGAACAACGTAGCAGACATTCCCCCTTCTGGCCCCATCCCGCTCCCATGTGGGCCCAGTTGTTTCTATGCCTGGCTGAAGTCAATGCAACCAGATGAGGAAGACTGCCTGACTTTTGTGTGCTCAGGGTCCCCGTCACAGAGGAGCAGATGGGAGGCTAAGGGGCTGGGTTAATGCATCTCTGATACCCTCTCTCCCCACCCCCGTTAGTGCAACTGCCGAATACAGCACATGGCAGTGGGGAGATTTGGCATCCCCCATGCCCAGAAGGTTATTGACCCCTGACCTAAAGGCTTTTAAGTTTAAAGAAACTCCATGAAGACTAAGACCCAGCTTAGTTTCTGTATATTGAAATTTAGGCAAGTGAATATAACTAGTGCTAATCAGTCTAAATCAGTGGGTCCCAACCTTTTTGACTGAAATCCCCACTAATTAACACCAGGCAAAACACACACACACATCGCCCTACCTGGCCAGTAGCACATATACCCTCTCTAAACACATATCATGATAAGAAAAGCACCACTGACCTACATAAATAATAAATTATCTGTATATGGGTGGCCCCCACTGGTGCAGGACTGCGCCTCTCTGGCCAGGCACCTGGCCAGCTTGGGGCTGAGGAGGGCGGTTCCTCCGCCCTGGCTGGGTGCTCGGTGAGGCGTGGGCTGCTCTTCCTCTCAGAACAGCACAGAGCTTGGGGCTGCTAGTCCACACTAGCCAGCATGGTTCAGACAGCTAAATGCTGTGAATATCGCTGGAGCCTCACAGACCCCTGTAATTTTTGGCAACCCCCACCAAGGGTCCTGCACACCAGGCTGGGAACTGTTGGCCTATAAGCAAATCTCATGGTATTACACGTAGCCTATGTTTCAACCCAATGCCGTCATTTAGAGCAACAGTTCCCAACCTGACTGCAGCCAAGCAGCCCTGTGTCAGTGGTGGCTTGGAATAGCCCTGGCCGGTCAGCCACCCCTATTATCCTCTGTCCATGATGGACAGGAAGAGGTGGGGTTACACACAGTGTGCGGTGGGAAGGCTTAGCGTCCAGGGTAAGACTTAGTGTCTTATTCAGGCAAGAATAATTTATTGTTACTTATTATGCCCATGTTCTACCTGTGTTAATTAGTGGGGCTTTTGCTCAGAAAAGTTGGGAAGCACTACTCCAGGCAACAGCTGTAATCACATTACTGTTTATCTGCAGGACTGTCCCTAGGGAGAGGCCGGATCCAGAGCCAATCAGCCTGTGGGAGCCCCCAGGCCTCTCCCCCCCACACTGGGAGCTGGATGGACCAGCCCAGACGCCAGGTGACGCTTGCCTGCGTGGCTGCTCTGCCCTGGGGATGTTGCAGGCTGGCCCAGAGGCTTCCTGCTCCCACCCCACTCCATGCTTTCAGCTTAGGGCTCAAGGCAGTATGTGCCACCCATGTGCCGAAAAAGGAGCAATCTCTTTGAGGGATCTCTTTCAGCTGGGTTATGTTGCTTGCCAGATTTGGCTGTCCAGGTGCAGAACTTTCTGGATATAGGGAGTTGGCAGCATTTTGAGTATGCTCCACAAGGTTTGTTATTGTTGATGTGGTGAGAAGCCTGATGGCAGCAGCCCTGAGAGGAGCAACTAGAGAGCTGCAGAGTCTGTGTCCTCAGTGCTTGAGTGAGAGGAGCTGAGCCAAGAGTGGACTGAAGGATGTTTTCTCCTGGCTGTGGAGTATTTTGCAGAGGAGTTTTCTCTGATGAGACTGAGAGCTGGTTGACCAGTGGACAGACTGCATGGTGCTGGTTGCAGCGGAGAAAGAAAGGACTGCATGGACCCCTCCTGAAGATTCCTGCGGCCATAGAAGAAGAGGATTGCAACTTCTTTCCACTCAAGCCTCAAGGGCTTGAACAAAGGCTGCAACTGAGGTAATGGTGATTCCACCTGAACTTTGGGACTTTTGGGTTTCTCACTGTTCTATTTATGTTCATTTTTGTTTTCTTAGGATAAGATTTGTTAATTTAGTAGTTAATGAAGGTCATTATGTTTATTCTGAGTAGTATTTTAATGTGGGTTGGTAAATAGCAGTTTTCGCCGTGAGTCCCTTTAGAACTGAATCCTGGCTCTCCAGCTGCTTTCTCCAGGGTTTATCTCTGTTAGGCACTGGAAAGGGGCTATTGAATTAATTCTAGTCCACCCCAAGGTTACACTCGCATGGGGGGGGCAGCAGAGCAGTGTGGGGCCCCCAGAACCCAAGACGGTTGCCCCACTTGCCCCCAAAATTGGCACTGTTTGTCTAAGAGATTGGCTCACCACTGCACCTCCTCCTGCCTGGGCATGGCATGGCCACTTCCTCTCCATTGGGGTCTGCTGCTGCTGGCGGCTACACTTCAGCAGTGCCCTGCCTCTTCCGTGACAAGGCCATTCACAGGGTCTCCTCTTTTGGGGCAGTGGGTAAAACAAAGCGAGGAAGCCAACAGACACATTGCGTTAATAAGAGAGAGAAAAGACTGACACCCTCACAGGGTGTGGCATGATAAGACGCTCCCCTCCCTCAGGGAGGGATCATCAGGGAGCACTTGTTAGGGATGTTTCTGCCTTCTCTGGGCACTTTCCTCAGGAGCTGAGGGTTGAAGCTCTGTCTTTTTCACTAGTGTGCCAGAAGTGAGCTGTTCTGCTTTCTGTTCATGCCTTCTCCTATCTGCATATCTCGCTGGTGGAGGTGGAACAAGCTGAGCACAGAGCAGTTTCTTACCCCAGTGTGGATTGTATACAAACCACGCCTTCTTGGTTTTGTTAGTCAAGGGCAACCTAGATACTTATAGCCTGTGATGATCTGATTTCAGAGGCCATTTCTGACTGATCAACATGAGCCGAATTGGGGAGCATGTTACTTGTGTTGGGTGGACCTATCCTAGTGAAGTGTCAGCTCTGAGTGAACAGGGGAAATGATGAGGTTTAGGTCATATAGCAGCTTATGGGGTGTTGTATATATGTAAGTGATTGCTGCAGTCCAGTTCAGAGCAGCACTTTTACCTGCTCTAGAAAGACACGGAAAGTGACCACAATTATAGGCCCGTGCAAGCCCTGCACAGGGACTGATGGAGTCCTTACAGATTACAGTAGTTTGGGATTTCATTATAATTACTGCATGTAATAGAGGTTCCTACACTAAGTTCTCCAAGATGCTACTTGCAGGGACCCTATGGCAATGATTTTTTAAAACTTTTATTTATTTGTTTGTTTGTTTGTTTGTTTGTTTTTGGATAAGCTTAGTACTGTGTCTGACTGCTGATGCCTCTTCTTTGGTGCTTGGTACCCAGATTGATGTAGCTGGCTCAGGTGAAAGATGTAGCACTGATTCCAGCAGTCGATATTTCACGCTAGCTGCCCTTGAATTTTTAGTGAAGGCCTTAAAGAGCTTACAAATGCCACATTTGTTGCTCCCATGAGCTCTCCCAAACATTTAAAGCAGTCGGGGGGGGGGGTCACTCAGGTATTCCATCATCTCAAGAGTGCAGGGCTTAAGACTTGGAGAGCACAACATATCTTTGATATTAGTGCCGGTACCTACACTAAGTGCTAGACACCAGAACCACACAAAACATTTTTTTAACTAAACACATTACCTACCTACCAAACTACACAGACTTGCATGGGGTAGAAATATACAGAAGGGTAGCTGTGTTAGTTTGTGTACAGCAAAAAATGAGAGTCCTGTGGCATCTTATAGACTAGGGTGGCTAAACTTCTGGAACTCAAGAGCCACACAAGTTGATTATTAAACCTTCAAGAGCCGCACTGAGGCACATAGCCATATATGTTTACCTGCTCCAAAATCACTAAGTTTAAAATTCATTGCACACTCTAATTTTATCATAGAAAGAGGACAAATATTGATCTTACTAATGTCAGATTCTAATAATTACTTAAGGTTACCACAAAAATTAGCCCTATACAGTAAAAACTTAGCGGCTGCTCAGTGTAGAAGACTGCAGGCTAGTGGTGAGTTTTTTAAAATCCCAATCATGCTGCACTTCTCCTGCCATCCCTGACCATGCTGTGCTTCACCCCACCATCCTGACCCCCTCCTGACCTCCTAAGCTCGGACTGCTTGTCTAAATCGATTTGCTAACGTTGTTTCAGGACCTACAATTTTTCATTCAAGAGCCACATGCGGCTCCCGAGCTGCAGTTTGGCCATGCCTGTTATATACTAACAGATTTCTTTGGGTATAAGCTTTTGTGAGCTCCAGCCCACTTCATCAGATGCATGAAGTGGAAACTACAGTCGAGAGGTATCACACATTCTCTCCCTTTGATCAACTGATGTGAATGGGCTACATCTGCTCTCTCAGCTTACTTTGTTACCACTTGTCCTCTTCCACCCTGGAAGGTGTGTATAAATACCTCTCAATTGTAGTTTACATTTCCTGCATCCGATGAAGTAGGTTAGAGCCTACAAAGCTTATGTCTGAAGAAATCTGTCAGTCTATAAGGTGCTACAGGACTCTCATTGTTTTTACACAGAGAGTACTTTTTATAGGTTTTGACTAAAGACTTGCAGAAGCAAGGAAGTGTCAGTAACCACTGATGGGCCATAGGAATGACCTGAGGGAGAAGGCAGGCCAGGGGGTGGCTTGCACATGGTGCATGAGACTTCAGAGGGTACTTGTGCTGCTGCATTGGCTGCTATTAAATGAAAATCTCTCTGCACTGGAGCACACAAACACCTACAGTGGCAGGAACATGTGCAATCACTAGAATTATTAATGGAGTCACAGAGCCCAAGGCCAGAAGGGGCTACTGTGATCAACTAGTCAGCCCTCCTGATTCCATAAGCCACAGCGTATATATTTTAGAAAACCATCTAATCTTGATTTAAAAAGGGCCAATGACGGAGACTCCACCATGACTCTTGGGAAATTATTCCAATGGTTAATTTCCTCCCTGTTAAAAATGCACATTTTATGTCTAATCTGAATGTATGTAGCTTCAGCTTTCAGCCATTGGACCACATTACACTTTCCTCTGCTAGACTGAAGAGCCCATTATGAAGTATATGCTCCAATATTTGAGTTGGAGAAGGATTATAGGGATTCTTAAAATAGGCTTTTTCTCAGATGGCTCACTCAGCTCCTAGTCTTAAATATCCTTCAGAGACAAAGCCTATTTTTCAGAGTTTACACAATCCTAAAGAAAATTCAAATGGGTTCAATGGACTATGGATTTGGAAGTGAGGGAATCAGCAGTATTAGAAAAGCAGCAGAATTCACACGTAAGATTCAGTTTTGCTGTGATGCTTGTGAATTAATGATCCAAAACATAAGCATTCTTTGGGATTTTCTCCCATGAAAGCTCATGTGATAAATAAATTTGTTACTTTTTAAGTGTCACAGGACTCCTTGCTTGTTTTGAGGAAGAAGTAATATTAGACAATGAGCAACAGAAGGGAGCATATCAGATAAGAATTTGAAGTGTGAAAGAATGGTGGGGGGGAAGTCAACACGAATTTGGATTACACAAAAAGAGGTATTTTATTATATTTCACAAGGTTTATTCTAGCTTTCATTTCTGATGTGGTAGGCAATAGGACTTCTCCATACTGCACTGGGAGACTACTGCTAGAATAAAGCATACATTTCTGGATTTCCCATTACAGCAGAGATGGCAATGAACAAGGAAAAAAAAAAAAAGAAATCAGAGTAAATGAAATGATTAAGTAGCTAGTTTAAAATCTTGGTAACGGTAGCAGATCAATTATTTTCACTAAACCAGAGGTTAGATTTAACAATAATTGTAGGACACATCTGTATCAAATCGTCTGAAATAGCTTCTTTTCTGAAATTCAAAAAGACTATGGCAAATGTTGATGAAACTCTAGCGGTACACTGCTAGATATGTTTTATTAAGTGTACATTGTTCTGCTGCCCATTAACTCCATTCCTGATTTGATCTCTTTTAACATTTATTGCTTAGCTAAAAAACTTTCCTAATAACATAAATGATTTAATGTTTCACAGTTCCCATCTTTATTGTTATTCTCACCTATGACATATATTGATGAAGTCAGGGATAGCTGTCTAAGACCACACATAGATGTATTATTTATGAATAGGAAAGAAAACATCCTATACAGAGTTTTAAATTTCTTTGAGAGAGAAAATGTAAGTTCTTGCGGAAATCTAGCATCTGTATGTTAGGGAACAGACAACTTTACCATGGAAACAATTTTTAAAAGCTGCAGTTTTATTTTACTAAATTAACTATGTTAAAACAAATCTGTGCCTGGTGTGGAATTTCACTGCATCAAGTGTTACAATATTTTTGTTTTTATTACAAGCAGGAGAATGCATGTTGTGTTAGGAAATATGACAATAAATTAGAATATAATTTACAAAAGCAAAAAATAATAAAGTAACAGTGTACCACATTAATACTGAGTATAAAATAATAAGCAACTAATCACAATAATACAAAGATATTTTCAGTCTGTATTATAAAGGATATCTATGTGACATTCACTCCATTAATAAAGTTTCTAATGAAATGGACTATTTCTGGGTGTATACACCTTGAAAGGGTTTTACCTATAGAATTTTTTTCCTTTTAGTTTGATCTGCTTCAGTTGGTGATATTGCTGAATGGAAATACCGGCACAAGATTGCTCTGTGTATTTAGTATTCTACTATTTGATTCTAGGCTTGTCATCTTTATACAGCCTATGCAAATAGTCCTGTTGTCACTACGTAAGGATATAACTATTTTGCTTAGCTTACATAGGTGGCTACAGTGTAGCAGCAGCAATGAACTGTGCTGTGGAAGCCAATTTTGTTTTCTTTCACTTAGGTTTTATTTTCAGGTCTTAGTCTGAAGTGTTTCTTACTTTGTAAATTCAGATACATTCTGTGTTTTGTTCCCTTTAACAATGCAGTTCAGTGTTGCTCCAGGGAGTTCCTTAAATGTCCAACTTCAGTGCTGTTTTAAGTAGCAGGGTAAACATTGGACTTCCTATTCCTTTAGCACCAGTGAGAGAGCAAAATGTGTCTGCAGAAAATAGTCCTTGCAACTTTAAGATCCTAAGTGAGGTAAAAAGAAAAAGGGTCATTTTGAATACATTTTTGAAAAAAAAAGAAAAAAAAAACCTTTCTTGTTCATTGAAAAGACACATTTGCTAATAAACACAGTTATACCCTGGAGAAAACCAGATGCTGATACATAGAGGCCTCTTGTTCGGAGAATGCCACAGCAACACTTTTCCCTTTTATCATATTTTGACTTAGCCAAGGCATGCCAGCACCAACTTATTCTCTCAATAGGATTCTCAAAGGTCATTCACACAGTAACTAAGGCTATATATGCTGTCCTTTATTCACATATGCAACTCCCGGTTTTAATTATTTTTTAATTTATTGACAATCAGTGACAATAGGAGTTGTGCACAATGGGACTGAGAGCAGCAGATGCTCATATGTGAGTAAAGTCAAGCTTACTGGAAACTAATTCCACTAGTCACATGTGTAAGGAAGTGAAAAACACTGTCAAGAGGTAGCAGATGACAGGAGTCTGATGATTATGAGTAAGTGGGCTACATAGAATCCCATATAGATTGTCAAAATGTTTCATAGTACAAGAGTCCTGTTAAGAATATCTATTTTTCCATTTTAATTCACATTAGTAAATAGTGTGCAACACATTCGGCTTATTATTATTTGTTAAATACACTGACATTTAGGTTTCATGTGGTTTTTTTTTTCAACTTACTTGTTTCATTGAAAGAATTTTTTTTAAAAGTGCCATTTGATTTTTAGTTTTAACACAAGGTGTTCACATAATTTTAATTGCACTACAACAAAGGAGGTGCAGTTGGTCACAAAAGCACATTCATCAAGTACCTGCTAAAAACTGTAAATGTTCAAGTACAATATATAAATGTAAGCAAGTACCCACTTTCCTTATCTCCTTGTTGAACCTTCTATTGATATGGAAGGGAAAGAGGAGTATGACATTATCCTTAGCTTGACTAATGCTAAATTCTGGCTCTGACTTGCCTAAGTAGTTTGGTTTCACATTTAAAAGCAATTCAGAGTTTTAATTAAAAAAAAAAGTATTCAGTGAATATTAAAACGATGATCATATGACCAAAAAGTCCCCATAAGTCTTTTATTCTTTGGTTGTAATCCTTGCACACTCTGTTATGGTCTCCAAACCTGTGCACTCAACTACTCTCTCTCTTAAATAAATGCCCTTCTGTTGTGTTAAAAAAAGGAACATCTGGAAGCCACTGTAATTGTCAGCAAAGTTTTTAGAGAGTCTGCCTTATTACACAGTAAGTTTGTCCTGTGCACTGGAACTTCTTGGTGATGGTGAGTAGGAAGTAACATGTAAAATGCAACTAGACGCCTCTCTGGATGTAAACAATAATGAGTTGATGTCATAAAATGTAAGCCTAGGTATCCTATACAGTGGTAGTGAATTACACAGTACTATCATCTTCACTAATCTTGAAGTCTGGCTTTTCCACGATATTGAAATGTTTTTCTCTTTTAGTGGACATCTCAGCTTCACTTATACAATGGCAAAATGGGAATATACCTGTAGCGCAGATTTAATCACACAATTCTATTTCATGCAGCCCTGCAATAACTGTTGCACCTCTTAAAACTAAGTTCCTCTTGGCTGTTTTGTTTAGTTTACCTTTATATATGGCTCACAGCAGTGTTCAGGAAATATGAATTACTCCTAAGGGAATTAGGAAGAATGAAGGAAAAACAATTTTTCTTTCCTTCAAATTTATACTTGCTCCTTAAATAACATTTCTAAGCTCATTTTATAATTTAAATTGTGATGCTGTGTAATGATATAAAATAGTTAACATTTTTAAGATATGACTTAAGATTTTTTGATTCCTCTTCACTTCCATAGTAGACCAAGTCATAACAGCTACATTTTAAACAGTTTTAAATATAATGGATTCAGTGTCATTGCTAAGTCCATAATAAAAATTATTTTAATGGTCCAAGGAGGTAAACAGACTATTGGATTTAGTCGAAAGAACACAAATGTTCCACAGTAAGCTATTCTATACGTGTTGTGTGGATCTTTCCAATTTGGCATGCCCTCCTTAAACTGTGTCCAGCACTTTGGATGAATAAATCCCACTTCACAGAAGTTAAAATAATATTGAAATCCTGTCAGCTGGGGCTGACCAGTGGTTACGTTTTCCACAGGGTAATGCATCTGCAAAGACATCAATCCCATTCCGCTGTGTGGCTCTCGTCGATGGACGCAATTCCACAATGATATAACAAGGCACTCTCTCTTGCTTTCTGTGGGTCAGTGTCCTTGGCAGGTCTTACAGCACATCTGTCTGAAGTATGCTCGGCTGCAGAACTTGAACTTCAGCACCAGTGGGCAATAAGCCACTTTGTTTACATCTTTGCACTCTAATGACAGAGGGCATAAAAGGAAACATGTTAGACACACAAATTAAAAAGGTACAAAAGGAAAGCTACTGAGATTTAGCCTGCTTCTGCTCTGCTATCCATCTTGTCCCTCTGTGTAACTGTTCTTTCTAGTACAATTTAGTAGATAGAATATATTTTAAAAGTAATAAAAATATTTGTCGGGCTTTTCTCCCAGACATTTATGAGTGTTCTCTCTCTGTGTTGAAAGAATTACCATTTATCGGGATAAGTGATCATTTTAGACAGCTAAGAAATACGAGTAATTTTTTTATAACATTTTAATTGCTTCTTTCTCAGGAGTTATTTTTTTCACCAGTGAAAGGTTATCCAAAATCTAACCTGCGTTGCATTATTTGGTACCATGTCTGTGCACTTATATGATTCCCTGAAGAAAAATATGCATTACAGCTAGTGGTGACTGGAAAAATGAACAGTATTAGTAAAAAATACTAATAGTGTAAATTCACCGACTGTGCAGCACAGCATGGCATTATGGGTTTTACTGTAGGCTTTGGTCCTCTGCAACAACACTTCATAGTCTTCAGGGAGACAAGTCATTTTTACAACTATAGCTCACAGCCACAAAAGGTCTTTTACTTATTTAGGTCTGATTCACAAAAGTACTTAGAGGCTTAAATGCCACTTTAGTTGCTCAAATCACAGAATCATGCCCCATTGGGATTCATAAAATCCAGGTAAGCTGTAGATGAAATCTGTAGGTGCCTAAACTTGCTTGGCACTTACATTTTTGCAGTGAAAATTTCCTAGGTTTCTGCATCTACATTTCTGCCTCTGCATATGTACACTGCTGCCTCACTCTAAGCATCTGGATGTCAAAGACCCAGAGTGACGCATAAACTGGGGAAAGATAGGGGTTGCTCCAGACTGGTGAAAAATCTTGCCTTCTGGATAGGAAGATGGAACACATGTCTACAGAGGAAAGGCAAACACTAAAGAATGTAAAGGGGAGAGAAAATAATCAGGCATGATGTCCCCACAGTAAGTTAGTCTCAAAAGAATTCTGTAACTTCTTGGGGCTGGTACACACCACCAGTGAAATTTGGTAGCAGGCAACAGGAGTTATGCAAGCTACACAGAATAGCTTGTGTAAGTTCCGTTGACTTCGTAACTTCCATTTTACTCATCGTCTGCTCATCTGTGCTGATGGGAAATGTGTTCCCATTGATGCAGTGCTATGGCACTTGAGGAGGTAGTTTCACTAGGCTGATTTCTGGATTGACCAAGCACATCTTTACTACCATTCAATTGAACTGGGTAAACTGATCTGATGGCGGCAAATTTGCCACCATTAGGGTAGACGGAGCCTTGGTCTCACATGATATTATTTGATACTGCCCTCTCTCTATACTCCCTATAAAATTAAAACAGCAGCAAAGAAAATGGAAGGAAATGGAGTAAAGCAGTAAAAGAATTATCAATTTCCAAAGGGATAGCCGTGTTAGTCTAGTCCAGCAATAAACCAACAAGGAGTTGTGTGGCACTTTGAGACTAACAGATTTATTTTTTGCATGAACTTTCGTGGGAGAAAATCCCACTTCCTCAGATGCTTCGAAGATGGGTGCACTTACAGAAAGGAAAGAAAATAAATGCAAGGGGGTGTAAAACATACGATCTGGTCATACAGTAACAGCAAATCAGAGCATTTGTTAGGTTCAAACCATGGGAAGCCTGAAGTCAAATTACCCTTTCTAATGGGAAAAGAACCCATAGTCTCGACTAAGTCCTGCTTTCACAGAATTTAGCTTGCATATTAATTCAAGTTCAGCTGTTTCTCTTTGAAGTCTTGATGTCCCAGCCACATCCCTGACGATACCTACACTACATTGATGACCTCTTCATCATCTGGACACATGGCAGGGATGCTCTTGATGATTTTCACAGAGACTTCAATAATTTCCACGCCACCATCAAATTGAGCCTGGAACACTCCACACAGGAGATCCACTTTCTGGACACTACAGTACAAATCAGGGATAGACGCATCACCACCACCCTATACTGAAAACCTACTGATCGGTTATAGTTACCTACATCCTTCGAGCTTCCATCCTAAACACACCATACGATCCATTGTCTACAGCCAAGCCCTAAGATATAACCGCATCTGCTCTGATCCCTCAGACAGAGACAGACATCTTGAGGATCTCTATCAAGCATTCTTGAAACTACAGTACCTACCTGGGGAAATAAGAAAACAAATTGACAGAGCTAGACGGGGTCCCCAAAGTCATCTACTGTAGGAAAGGCCCAAGAAAGAATGCAACAGAACACCACTAGTCACCACATACAACCCCCACTGCAACAGATCCTTAGGGACCTACAGCCTATTGTAAAAGATGATCCCCCTCTCTCTCAAGCCTTGGGAGACAGACCACTCCTTGCTTATAGGCAGCCACCCAATCTTAAACAGATACTCACCAACAACTACAGATTTAACAACAGAAGCATTGAAGCAGGGCACACACCCCTGCAACAAACCACGCTGCCAAGTCTGCCGACATATCTGCACAACTGATACCATCACAGGCCCTAATCGAGCCTGCTACTCCATTAAAGGCTCATTTACCTGCTCATCTACTAATGTGATCTATGCCATCATGTGCAGGAAATGCCCCAACGCCTTATATGTTGGACAAACAGGACGATCACTGCGTAAAAGGATGAATGAGCACAGAGCTGATATCAGAAGTCACAGAACAAAGAAACCAGTTGCTGAGCACTGCCATCTTTCTAATCACTCAATGAATGATTTGTTAACAACTGTCGTCAGGGATCTGGCTGGGACGTCAAGACTTCACAGAGAAACAGCTGAACTCAAATTAATATAACAACAAGGAGTTTAAGACTAACAGATTTATTTTTTGCATGAGCTTTCGTGGGAGAAGATCCCACTTCCTTCAGATGCTTAAGTTCACCCATCTTCTCCCATGAAAGCTCATGCAAAAAATAAATCTGTTAGTCTTAAAGTGCCACACAACTCCTTGTTGTTTTTTTACTGGACTAGACTAACACAGCTATCCCTTTTGAACTCGAATTAATATGCAAGCTAAATTCTGTGAAAGCAGGACTTAATTGAGACTATGGGTTCTTTTCAACATTTTGTACATTATTGTGTTACTTTTACTGACTTAGGCCCAGACCCGCATTCATATTTAGGCTCTTAACTTCCACTGAAATCAGTGAAAGTTAGGGAACTAAATATGTCTGAAGACCTGGGCCTCCATAATTAGGGACTGGGGTCCCTGCATTTTAAGGATATATACACATAACAAATGAACAGACCCTGTCACAAAAACTTTGAGCCAAATTATTTTCACCAATGCTAATAGCTGTGGATCACAGCTGGATTAGGGTGCCTTGGGGCCCAGGCTGCCCCACCACTGTGGCCCCAACCCTTCACTGCAGCAGCCTGCAGGTGGGCCGGTGCTGTGGGGGGTGGGAGGCAAAGACTGCACTCCAAGGGCAGGCGGGCGCACAGAGCCTGGCCTTTGGCCCAGCATCCTGCTTCCTTCCCCCAGCACCCCTTCAAGCCCCACCAGCGCTGTGGGGGCTGAACAAGGTGGTAGGGGGCCGATCTCACAGGGGCCTTAGGACTAGAGCTGTGGTTCCCACCCTTTTCTCTGCTGTGGCACACCTTGACACCTTTAATTTTTCTGAGGCACACCACCATATAGTCTTCAAATGAACTCATGAGTATTCATGAGCCAGTCCAGAACTCTGAGTAGTTTTTCAAAAAAATTCCATGCTCAGGCATGAAGGTACACCTGTGTGCCGTGGCACACTGGTTGGGAAACTCTGGGCTAGAGCACAGGGTCCCCTTTAGGCAAGGGCCAACAGATTCAGCTCCTGCGTTAATCCAGCCCTGATGTGGATGTCAGGTGTAGTCATTGATTGTGGCTGGGTGAAGGTAGTATATTAAAGGATTGGGTGCAGAACGGCAGTTAAGGATGTAGTATGTGATCTGTGATGGCGAGTACTTGAAGTAAGTAGGGTGCATGCATGTGGCTATGTAATGTATGCAGTCTTAACTTTTTATTTCCTTGCTTTTGGGGGCTTGGATTACATAAATTGTTTGTATAGCAACCAACAATGCTTCACAGGTTTTGTTTTTTTTTTTCCTGTAATGATTTCCAAGGTTATAATTTTTTTTAATGCTTAAAAAAATGAAGGAGGGAAGAGACAGACCTGTGGATGGTTGAAGTGCAGGAACTGACAAAGAATAATTTTCTCTGTTAGCACAGTGGTCCCCAAACTGCAGGGTATTCCATACTAGGGGCATGATGAAGAATGTGTCAGGGGGCACAGCCTATGTGCTGTTGAGAAGGAGTACTGCCATCTCTGTTTGGCTTTCAGTTCCTGACCATGCTCCCCCTAACCCTTGGCTCCAGCTGTGCTCCTTAACCCACTTCTGCCCCCAACTTCATCCCTGCTCATCAGCCTGCTCCTGGTTTTGACTTTGAATGCATTCTGGGACCTGGGCTGGCCTGGCTTCTGCCTACCTCTTCTCGCCCTGCCCCGATGTGTTGCACCTAGACCCAGCAGCCTTTCCCTACCCCAGTCCTGGGCCCAGCCGCACTCCTGGTGCCAGCCACAGCTCCGGCTTTGGTGGGGCCTGGCCAGGAGGGGTATGTATGTATGGAGCAAAGAAGTTTGGGGGGCCCCTGTATTACAACTGCACACAACCACTGGTTCAAGTAAGGAACCACTGCCAAAGGAGGTCCGGTATCCCCTACTATATCTGGGCCAGAGGAGCTGTCCGCCACCCCATCACTATAATGAGACCCTGGCTATACTGGGCAAATGGGTTGGACCCCAGAGCTTCACTATAATGAGAGTTTAGATCACAAATTGAATATGAATGAACAATGTGATGCAGTTGCAAAAAAGGTTAATAGTCTAGGGTGTGTTACGGGAGTAAGAGCTAATTTTTCTGCTGTACTTGACAGTGGTAAAATCTCAGCTGGAGTACCATGTCCATTTTGGGCACACTTTAGGAAAGATGTGAATGAACTGACAAAAGTCCAAAAGAGAGCAACAAAAATAATAAAAGATTTAAGCTTGGTTATGATGGAAGATTAAACAAAAGCCTGTCATATTTACTCTTCAGAAAGGAAGGGGGGGATATCGTAATAGTCACAGATATGTTAAGAGCTGTTACAAAGAGGACATTGATTAATTGTTCTCCTTGTCCAATGGAGGTAGGACATAAAGGAATGGACTTAATCAGCAGCGAGGGAGCTCCAGTTTAAATATTAGGAAGAACTTTCTAACTATAAAGGTAGTTAGGGCCTGGAATAGGTTTCTAAGGGAATTTATGGAATCTGCTTCATAAGAAGTTTTTAAGAACTAGTTGGACAAGTACCTGTCAGGGATGGTCTACATTTATTTGGCTCTGCCTCAGAGCATGGGGCTGGACTGATAACTTCTTGAGATACCTGCCAGCCCTATATTTCTAAGATTCAATGATTGTATAACATCAGTGGGATTGCATGCATCTTAACTGAGAAGGATTTGCCCCAAAGACTTCCTAATATCTCTAGAAGCTCCACTCCACTTTTTCTTTGATTTACCCTTTAAATGGACACGCACTAGCCCAGTATAGCAATTGCCCATTTGGCTGATGGTGGATGCAGTACTTTGGAAGCTGCTCACAGCTCTTGTTTTAAAAACCAAGTTTGAAATAGATATGTGATGGATGAAATAGCCTCTTCAGATTGATTTTGTGGTTGTACGGAAGAGGTTTAGCAGAGCCATTCTTATTCCTTATGGGAGCGATAGCCACAGAACCCACTGTTACTTAATCAACTAGTAAACCACAAATATCAACCACTGCTTTCCTGAACTCTGTGACCAGATCAGAGCATACCGTGAAATTAAGCTTTACAGTACAGCAATATGTATAAAATGACAATCTCTTTTTTAAGTTACTGAGACTGCAAAAGCACACTGTATAAACGATATGGACATATGAAAGTTCATAAAAGATAAAATGTCATCCAGATTGAGTTTCAGGTGACCTTGGAAGTCTGGATTCAGCTGCCATATGTATTGATAAAACAAAATCATTCTGAATAATATTTCAAGTGCTATCTGTAATTCACTTCTAACAGCAAGTACGTTACCCTCATCAGTGGCAGTTTGTCAAAACCTGGCCTGCTACGCTCTATCTTTCAGTGAAAAACTTGCAGAAACAAAGAGCTCAAGCAGATGTTAAATGTGACAACCTATATCATTGGTTTCTTTTGGTCATTCGCATAGCCCCAGAATTTTGACTCTGCTTTTTCATGTAACACTAGTTACAGTTTCTGAGACAAAAATTCTCCTGATCTTTATCCAGATGACTGTGACACAGGTTGCTACATACAAAAACACCAAACAGAACACAAGAATGGTCATACAGGGTTAGACAAATGGTTCATTTAACCCAATGTTTCTCAACCTCTAGTGTACCAGGGAACACCTCACAATATTATTTTACACAGAACACCTAAGCAAAATTTTATAAAAAAAGCTGATATATACCAGCTGTAATGTTCACAATATATGTGTACTATGCACACCTGTGAACACAATTCAGGAAACCAAATTACACACAGTTTTACAAATATACATTTATTTTTAGAAATAAAAACATAATGATTATACACACAACTTAAAACTGAAAACTATATTACTCAAGTTTTAATAGGAATTTTGGGCCTGCATGTTTGAACAAAGTTAAGCTATTCTTAGAGTAAGGCTCACCAAATAAATTCTTACTGTGTAAGTTATGGCCAAGTGATTTCAATGCTGGTGGTAACAGTGGTGGGAAATTTAAAATGCCCCAGCCACAGCAAAGGAGCAAGATGTCAACAGATGCTGACACACTCCTGGAAGCTTTGCTGTGGCTGGGGCATTGTAAATCTCCCTGGCATGCACTGGGTCACCATTTTGCCCTAATGAGGACAGGCTGGGGTCGATCATGTAACACCTTTTCTACATCCGTAGAGCACCAGTGTTCCGTAAGCACCAGTTGAGAAACAACTGAACAAGTTCATTGTCCTGTCTTCTGACAGTGGCCCGTGCCAGATGCTTCAAAGAGAATGAAGAGAACAATTTTGAGTGATTTATCCTGTTTTCCAGTCCCAGCTTCTGACAGTGGAGGTTTTGGCAGGGGGTAAAGTAAGGGGGAACACGCCAGAACGCAGTTCCAGGATCCTCTGTCTTTAGGCTGGCAGCGTTCCGGGGCCCCTAGAAGTAGAAGGCGGCACTGGAATGCTGCGTTCCGGGGCCCCGCTAAAAATAGCACAAGCGGCCAGAGCACAGCGTTCCGGTGGCTCCATCTTAAGCCCTGTTCCACCTTAAGCCTAGCCAGCTGAGAGCTGCGGCAGGCTGGGAGTTTGTGAATCTCCCCACTCCAGGGCGGAGCAGCTTGTGGCTAGTCATGCAGCCTGCAAACAGCCCAGGTAAGGGCTTGGGGGGTGGGGTGTTGCTGGGGGTTTTGTGTATGTCTGGGGGGGGTGGCTGTGTGTGCCTGGGAGTGGCTCTGTGTGTGTGTGTCTAGGGATGGCTGTGCGGGGGGTACTGGGGCAGGGTGGGGTTTGGGGGATGGGTACTGGGGGGCTCACCTGTGCTGGAGGGTTCCAGGGCCCACCAAATTATACTTTAGCCCCTGGGTTTAGGGACACCTGCATCATGGCATTGTGTCCCTGAACATCTTGGCTAATAATCACTGACAAAGCTATCTTCCATGAACTTAGAAAATTCTTTTTTGAACTCATTTACACTTTTGGTCTTCACAACACCTCCTGGCACTGAGTTTCACAGATGGCTTGTGCATTGGATGACGTACTTTCTTATGTTTTAAATTTGCTGCCTATTGTGTGTCCCTGGTTCTTGAATTACATAAAGGAGTAAATAACACTTATTTCATTTTCTCTACATCATAGATTTTATAAACCTCTATCATACTCCCTCCCCCCAGTCAGTCCAGTATTTTTCATCTCTCCTCATATGGATGCTGTTCCATATTCCTAAACATTCTTGTTGCCTTTCCATGTTCTAATTAATACCGGGCATTCCAGTTCACCCTACCTTACATCCTCTCCAGTGATGCCTATTTTATGAGGCACTCCAGTTCACACATCCCCCTTAGTTGTTAGACTTCTAGCAGTTATATAAAAGCACCTATAAAATGTGTCTATATTTAATTGTTTGCATTCATGTGATTTAGTTGAATGGGAATCTTTTCTGTAGGACTAAATTACAGAGGGGATAGCCATGTTAATCTGTTTCAGCAAAATGAATGAGAAATCGTTGGCACCTCAAAGACTAACAAATCTGAGTGTAAGCTTTTGTGAACTATAACACAGTTCCTCAGATGCATAGAGTAGACACTATGGTTTGTTAGGTACATATATGCATGCAAAGAAGGATGAGCCACATTATTATGGGGAGGACCAGTGTTAATCAGGTCAGTTCAAACAGTGTGGCTGTGGCATATTAACAACAGCTGATGAGAAGGTGAGAATGTTTAAAAAGGGAAAATTACTCTTTGTAGTAAGTTTGGCACTCCCAGTGCCTATTCAGACCCAATCTGATGGTGTCAAGTTTGCAAATCAGTTCCAGCTCTGCAGTTTCATGTTGAAGTCTGTTTATGAAGTGTTTTTGCTGAAGCGTGGTAACTTTCATGTCTGATACTTAGTGTCCAGAGAGACTGAAGTTGGTTTTTGGATGTTACCATTCCTGTTTGATTTGTGTCCATTTATTCTTTTGTGCAGAGACAGTCCAGTTTGGCCAATGTACATAGCAGGGGGGCTTTACCGGCACATGATGGCATGTATCACATTGGTAGATGTGCAGGTGAATGATCCCCTGATGGACTAGCTGGTTTGGTTAGGTCCTATGAAGGTGTCATGTGAGTACATATGTGGGCAGCGTTGGCTATGGGGTTTGTCACAGGGATAGGTTCCTGGGTTAGTGTTTCTGTTGTCTGTCATGTAGTTGCTGGCGAGCATTTGCTTCAGATTAGGGTGCTGTCTGTAAGCGAGGACTGGCCTACATCCCAGGTCTTTTTTTTCCATTGGACTGTTATTCTTCAGTTCCTTCTTGTAAGTTATCAATTTCAGTATGCTCTTTACTAGTATATAGTAAACATGTCAGCAATCTCGTTCCATTGTAGTTATAGAATCATAGAATCAGAGGGGACCATGAGAGGTCATCAAGTCCAGCGCCCTGCACTTCTGGCAGGACCAAATATCCTCTTAAATTACCCCTGACAGGTGTTTGTCAAACCTGGTCTTAAAAATTTCCAATGATGGAGACTCCACAACCTCCGAAGGCAACTTACTCCAGTGGTTAATAATCCTGACAATTAGGAATTTTTTTCTAATATCTAACCTAAATCTCCCTTGCTGTAATTTAAGACCATTCCTTCTTATCCTATCATCAATGGGTTAAGGAGAATAATTTTTCTCCCTCCTTGTAGCAACCTTTTAAGATACTTGAAAACACTTAGGTCCCTCCTCAAACTCCTCTTTTTCAGGCTAAACAAACCCAGTTTTTTCAATTTTCTCTCATAGGTCATGTGTTCCAGACCTTTAATCATTTTTGTTGCTCTTCTCTGAACCTTCTCAGATCTGTCCATATCTTTCCTGAAATGAGGCACCCAAAACTGGACGCAGTACTCTAGTTGAGGATTAATCAGCAAGGAGTAGAGAAGAGTAATTATTTTTCTGTAGAAAAGCATTCATTTTGCCTTCAGCTTGTTACTGGAGTAAGTTGCCTTCGGAGGGTGTGGAGTCTCCATCACTGGAAATTTTTAAGACCAGGTTGTGGAGTCTGTACAGTACCAGAGAGGAAAGGGTCTGTTGGCTCAGACGTTGCCGACAATCCCTTCTTGCCTTGTGGTTTGGGCGAGGGGAAACGCTTGCGGCGCTGTTTCCGCAAATGTTCACCGACCCCTGATACCATCTTGGGTGAGGGAGAAGAGCAAACAGAGGCTGGGGACAAAGCTGATGCCGAGCCGGACGATGGGGTGGCAGCACGGTACCAATGGGTCCTGGGAAGAGTGTGGAGAGGAGGCCGCTGCAGTCCTCGGTGCCAGAGTGTGGTACCTACAGAAGGCTGGGCAGTACCGGGTTGGTAGGCAGTACCGATTCCTGTGCCAACTGGGTTTCTGGTACCAAGGTTGGTGTTGACTTGGGTTTCTTCCGCGGTACCAGTGCCGGGTCCCAGGACCACGCCCACACCTTCGTGGGGGCCCACAGCATCGATGGTACCCTTGACGGTCCCGCTTTCGAGTTGGTTTGGTGACCAAGGTGTTCGGCGCCCTGGGCTGGCTCCAACGAGAGCATTGACCAAGACTTTGAGCTCAGTGCCAAAGGGTGGTGCCAATGCTCCAGTGCCTGGACCAATTGATGGGCCAGGGGAGCACTCACGGCTCTGGCGGCATCTGAGGCGTGTGCACTGCTCCCAGGAAGAGAGCAGAGGCACAGCTCTCTATCTTTGCGAGTCCTCCGTTTGAAGGATTGGAAGATACAGCAGCTCTTGGTGAGGTGTGACTCACCTAGACATGCGAGACATTTATCGTGTGGATCATTGAGAGGGAAAGCTTTGCAGCATCCCAAGCATGGTTTAAAATGAGGCATCTTAAATTTCGTACGGTAAAAGACAGGCACTTGCTTCTGCAAGTTTCTTGGCTGATACGAAACTGTTGCTGAGGGTGGAAAAAGGAACTGGGAGGGCCAGGGTCACGGTCATGTATATAGGGCCAGGGTCATGGTCATGTATATAGCCGCAGTTGCAGCAGAGGGGGTGTTGGCTGCATGCCCTGACCTGACAGGCTAAGGCTGAAGACTTTCCAAGCTACCATGCAATGCGGCACGTAGACACCTATAACTGAATGATGTGAGCAGCGCACGAAGGAGAAAGGATTTTATGGCATAAAAGCATGAGATTAGTTATGAGTTTTAGGATTCATAAATTCTTGAAATCCTAAAAACTTTCTGTCACCTCCAGTATGTTAAAGATTCTGCCTGACCAAGGTCAAGTGACATCATAAAAGCACAAGCAATTTGGCCATGTAGAATGGACAGGGTCCATTTAATCTATTAAGTCAAGAAACTTCAGGTACTGTTGCATTTGAAAGGATTTAGTTTAAGATCAGGAGAGATAAGCACAAAATGTCTACTATATGCACATTATTGTGAGACAACTCACAGTCTACATGTACATATTCAGTATTTAACTATAGATATCAGATGCTTATAAATTATATTGAGATATTTATAATAAACACCTGAAACAGAGACAGAAAAGAGTTGTTTTGCCATCAAAATCAAGCTGAAATTTTAGATCTTGACCATTTCATAATTTGGGCCCAAACTGTGCTCATAGATGTATGTATTCCTAATAACTTCAGGAGGAGGCACAGTAGGCACTGCTTACCCTTTTTGGAATCAGTGTACATTATGATATATACCAGCTCATATAAATTGGCTCTAACAGCATCTTTAGCAATCTCCTCTATCCACTTCCATACATCACCAACCTGCAATGAATATCTTCATTATGAGCCATGGACAAAAATGTTACCCTTAGTGGTACAGAAATTTTAAAACTTGTACTTAAGATGAAAGTTGGAAAGAACAACTGCCTTAAGAATTTATACTATCACTTCCTCTTCTTTCCTGCTCCTAGAAGAACATGATGTTTTCCAGGTGATCACAGTGTTACTAAACAACAGCATGACTTTTTGCCTGGGACTTCAGAAGTGATAAGTAGGGAGTAAATCATATCTATTAATAAAGATTTTTTACATGTCTTCCCCTGGACAAAAAATGACTTCTTTGCAGCAAATTAATAGTTAGCTTTTGATGTATGAAAGTGCAGGACTGATTTTATACTGCTGTTTTCATTGATAATAGACAGCCAAGTAAAACAGATGTAATATTATCTGAATGGGAATTAAAAATATCAAGATAAAGGGAAAGTCTGTTATGAAAATACGTTCAATCAACAATATGAGATCAGAAGCTTCTATTTGAAATCGAAAGTTCTAGGAGATGGAATAGATTGCCCATCTAATCTCAGTTTCCAATGGGGAAGCTGGCAGTCCAGTTCAGCAAAACAAATGATGACTCTGGTGAGACTTTTAAAAACTAACAAATTTATTGATAGCATGAGCTTTTGTGGGAGAAAATCCCACTTTGTCAGATGCTTGAAGATGGAGAGCTACAGAGGAATGAGAGGAAAATAAATGCAGGGAAATGTAAGTTATAGGATCAGGTCAAACTTACAGCAAATCAATGTATTTGTTTAGATTCAAACAGTGGAGAACAACTAATCTCAGACTGACTACTTTTCTTGGCTTATCTCACTGAAATCTCCATCTCACTAGTTTTCACATTAATTTTGAACTTAAGTAGCCAACCTGAACTGATATAGTGGCTATTGCATTTTGCAACTTGATACAAGTAAAATGTGAATGCAAACACTGTTGCAGTTTTATAATTAAAAAATGTAATCGAAAAGAGGAAAGACTTGAATCTAAAGTTCTGCCTTCTGCATTACAAGGCAGAAGACAGAACAATATATGCAGGATGACAAACTAATAGGATAATAGATTTCAAATATTCATTTTAATAAAAAAAACCCCACCACTCATCCCCTCAAGTGCAACTTCTTATGCTCCATCTCCTTCAAACTTTCTCTGTCCCAGTTCTGTTTCTTCCCCACTCCTGCCTTTTTGTCCTGGTCCCATTCTTTGTACCTAGAAGTTCCACCTCTCCACTCTTTAGTCATCTCATCCTAGTGTCAGTCTCTTTGTCCAGCTAATCCTAGTCTCCCCCTCCAGGCTCCTCATTCTGTTTGTCTCTCTTTCCCCACAACCGGGTTTCTACTTTCCCTCTGCCCCTGAGGTCCCCATCCCAAATGGCTCCTTCTTCTTCCCTCCTAGGCTTCTCATCTAATTTCAGTGTTCCCCTACCCCTCTGTCATAGTCTCTTTGCCTACCTAGTCCTAGTTCTCTCCCTGCACCATGGCTCTTTGCCAAATCAATTTCCTCATTCCCCTTACCCCACTGGTTCTCAGTCCTGGTTTACATGCCCGGGCAGTCTGTCTTCCCCTGCTCTTTACCTAGGCTCCATCACCTTCCACCTACTGGGTCTCCAGGGCAGATCCCAATGTCTCCCATCATCCTAACTCTCATTCTCAGTTTCTTTCTTCCTGCCCTCCAGCTTCCCCTCCTAACTTCTTCCCCTTTTTATGGTCTGCTCTTAATGAAATCCTTGTCCAGTTCCCAGGTCCAGCTCTTATCTACTCTGCATTTGAATTTAGCACCCTTTCCCCCACAGTGCCTGGGACCAGCAGGGTGGCTTCTGAATGCACAGAAAAGACAGGCACCCTTCTCTCTGTTCAAGTGCTTGAACTCAAACCTGGTACAACCTGCAGCAGCCCAGAGCTTCAATTAAATAGAAGGTTCTGCTCAGCCTCAGGCTCAAGCATGCTCCACAAAGATGGATTCTCTCAGAAATTTAGCTGCCAAAGTCAAGGAAGTTTCTATTGGGCATGTGCAAACTATATATTTTTAATATTTTGTAACTTGGTGAAATTTGAGCAGATTTTCATTAGAACAACAGGCACATCCCTGATGTAAAGGCTGTTCCCCAGCAAAATTTCCAGTCCCAGTTTCAAAGCATGGGGATGCCAGCATTTTCCAAATATATTTTTTTCATGGACTAAACAATGTATTTTCCCTAGCTCGTTCTCATAAATGGCTAAACTGCTTTGGCTGAAAATTTCAAAACAATTCAGCCTGAAGAAGAAAACTGGGATGCAAAACATTAGCCCAATCATTCAATAGTAGGTACAGTTCTAAGAAACCAAAATCAGGGTTTTATAGTGGAAAGTGTTATGTGGATATCCACAATAATAAGTAGTTCTACTAGTCCTGCCTATAATATATAGGAGAGAGAGAGAACATCAAAATAAAGATGATGGATTTCAAGATGGCAGACTTTAGTACAGTCAGGGAGTTGGTAGGTAGGATCCCATGGAAAGCATGTCTATGAGGAAAAACAATTGACAACAGTTGGCAGTTTTTTAACAGACAGTATTAAGGGCACAAGCACAAACTATTCCAATGTGTAGGAACAGAGCCGTAATGCTCTGTTTCAGTGCCCCTTGCAATTAGTGGCACTTGGGGCTGGCAGCATGAAATAAACCTTTTAACAGTGCAGCTCTACTGAGCTGCCCCAGGACAAAGCCCCATTCACCCCGCCATAGTTATAGCCCTGTGTAGGAAGGATAGGAAGAATGGCAAGAGACAACCCTGTCTTAATCAGAAGATTTTCAATCATCTAAAAATGAAGAAAGAGTCCTACAAAAAGCGGAAACTTGGACAAATCACAAAGGATGATTATAAATGAATAACACAATTATGTAGGGGAAAAAACCAGAAAGGCCAAGGTACAAACTGAAATCAAACTAGCTGAATTTTTAAAATACATTAGAAAAAAGAAAAAGACCAAACTCAGTGTAGGTCCATTACTCAACAAAGAGGGAAAAACAATAACAGAAGATGTAGAAATGGCAGAGGAACTAAATGATTTCTTCATTTCGGTTTTCACTGAGAAGGTTGGTGGTGACTGGAAACCTGACACAGGGGAGGGCAGTAAAAACAGAACAGGATCAAAAGCTAAAACAAGGAAAGAATGAGTTAAAAATTACCTACACAAGTTAGATGTCTTCAGGTCACCAGGCCCTGATGATATGCACCCTAAAATACTCAAGGAGTTGACTCAGGTAATATCTGAGCCATTTGGTTATTCTTTCAGAAACCATGGAA
Organism: Podocnemis expansa; assembly: GCA_007922195.1. Taxonomy (NCBI): domain Eukaryota; kingdom Metazoa; phylum Chordata; order Testudines; family Podocnemididae; genus Podocnemis; species Podocnemis expansa. Next base: position 38,589,670 of record ML681990.1, read on the forward strand.
AACTGGAGAGGTCCCAGAGCATTGAAAAAGAGCAAATACAAAGACCTTCTATAAAAAGGGTAATAAGAACAGCCCAGGGAATTAGAGACTAGTCGGCCTAACCTCTATACCAGGAAAAATAATGGAACAAATGATTAACGAATCCATTAGCAAGCATCTAGAAGGGTATGTCCATAAGTCTCTTTTATTTTGAAATAACACTGGTTATTTTGAAATAAAAGAGATTTGGTCCACACGACGTATTCTTATTTCGAAATGACGGGCTCCGTCATTTCAAAATAAGAGCCGTCATTTCGAAATAGCTTAAACCTACTTTAAATTGAAATGGCTGTTATTTTGAAATGGTTATTTCGAAATAACACCGTTCGGATGTATTATTTCGAAATAACCATTATTTTGAAATAACACTTTTGCCCTTCTCCTTCTCAGGGTGCCTTCCTTTTAGCCTATATTGGGAGGGGGCCATGTTGCCACACCTCCCAAGGTGCCCCTCTCCTAAAGCGAAATAGCAAGTCCTGTGTTTGGACATGCTATTTCGCTTTGAGCTTTTCCCTTAATTCGAACTAACATTTTCTTAATTTGAATTAACTTATTTTGAAGTAAGGACTTTATTTTGAAATAACTCATTTTGAAATAACGCTGTATGCGTGAACATAGCCGAAGAGAATAAGGCTGTGTTCACACACAGGCATTATTTCGATACAAGTTGTGTCGAAACAACTTGTATCGAAATAATGCCTTATTTTGAAATAACTTAATTCGAATTAACAGTTTGTTAATTTGAATTAAGGAAAAAAGCTCAAAGCAAAATAGCAGTTTCAGGCAACAGTTATTTCGAAACAAGTCACTGTTGTTTCAAAACAACATGTTCAGACTCCATTGTTTTGAAACAATTGTTTCGAAACAACGTTGTTTCGCCCCCACCTGGGGTTTAAGTTGTTTCGAAACAACACCGTTGTTTAGGAAAGATGTGGACAAATTGGAGGAAGTCCAGAGAAGAGCAATATGAATGATTAGAGGTCTGGAACACTTGACTTTTGAGGGAAGACTGAGGGAACTGGGTTTGTTTAGTCTGGAAAAGAGAAGACTGAGAGGGGATATGATAACAGTTTTGAAGTACCTAAAAGGTTGTCATGAGGAGGAGGGAGAAAATTGTTCTCCGTAACTGCCGATGATAGGACAAGAAGCAATGGGCTTAAATTACAGCAAGGGAGGTTTAGATTAGACATTAGGTAAAAATTCCTAACTGTCAGGGTCATTAACCACTGGAATAAGTTGCCTTGGCAGGTTGTGGAATCTCCATCATTGAGACTTTTAAAGAGCAGGTTAGACAAGCACCTGTCAGATATGATTTAAGAGGATACTTGGTCCTGCCACGAGTGCAGGGGCTGGACTTGATGCCCTCTCATGATCCCTTCCAGTTTCTATGATTCTATATTGCCAGACAGAAATATGTTAAAATGAGGTTAAGATTGAGAGTACATATGACTACGTTAGTGCAAAAACCTTTATAACCATCTCATTATGCCAAAACAAGCATCATAAACAAAGGAAATTCAAAACTGAAGTTAACAAAAAAGACCAGTAAACAAGTTAATGTTTAGAAACACAGTTAAGGAATGCATGCAACCTTAGCTCTGCCCCATAATGAAGCCATGTGGTCCCAGGTTACATTAAACTTGTTTTTAAAAGCCCACTGGATATTTTCATTTTTTCCCTTATGGCCTCATCACCTGATGAAGTTAACATTGTTGAGTAAGTAGCATTCAGTGGATAGGTGATTATAAAATACTGCTGCCAGGCTCTCAGAACAATCATCAGCTTTGCTAATGCTTTCATTGGGTACCTTAAATACACAAGAAACACTGATGGAAGTTTAGTTTAATGAAGTCTCTGCGGCTATGTCCACATGTAGCTTTTAAATCGAAACAATGGTCATTGTTTCAATTCAAAAGTTGTCATGTCCGAATGATGTTTCGTTAGTTCAAAATGATGAGCCCCGTCATTTTGAAATAACGAACCTTATTTCAAAATAGTAAAACCAAGGCTAAAATCGAAATAGCCGTTATTTCAAAACAGTTGTTTCGAAATAATGCATTTCGGACGTGTTATTTTGAAATAACCATTATTTCAAATTAACAGTTTTGCCCTTCTCCTTCCCAGGGTTCCTTCCTTTTTCTATATATTGTGTAGGGGCATGGCACAGGGAGGGGACCATGTTGCCACACCTCCCATGGTGCCCCTCTCCTGATTCAAAATAGCAAGTCCTGTGTCCAGACTTGCTATTTCGATTTGAGGTTTTTGCTTATTTCAATTTAAGTTAATTTGAAATAACTTATTTTGAATTAACTTATTTCGAAATAAGCATCTATATGTGGACATACCCTGCATGTAGTAATAGAATATCCCTCTAGCATGTACATCAAGAGAGGCTGAAACGTTTATGTAGCAAAATGTATACTGTGAAGTAATTCATGATACTGCTAAGTAGAAAATGAGGATGGGGTAACAGTTCAGGACATTGTTCTTATGAAGTGTATGGATTTTTTGTGCTGTTATTCAGAATTCAATTTATGTATTCATTTGTCTAACTGTTTTAAAATAGGTAAAGGTATTATATTTTTTAAGTTCCAATGTGGTATCCACGTTAGTCTAGTTTAGCAAAACAAGTAAGGAGTCCTAAATTTGTTAGTCTTTAAGTGCCACAGGACTCCTTGCTTATATTTTTTTAAATCATTGGTATCTTGATGATATATTACAAAGTCACTGGCAAAACTCTCATGGACTTTACTAGCATCAGTGCTTTCACCCATTGGCTCTGCCCTAAAGAGGTTGCTCTTCTAAGCAAAGGTTACTGAACACAAATAGGAAAAATGCACAGAAAATGCTTTAAAAATTAATATGGGCCAAGGTCAATGCACTTTGGTGGTCATACAGGATCATAAAAGTAGAAAAAACTTGCAGAAACTGCAGTTTAAGTGCCATGGTCTTCACTGAACCAACAGTTGCCATGTGGTGGTAGTTGCAGTATCTCAGTTCTTCCTCACACAGAGAAAAGAAGTGTTATATCTCAATGTAACTATTGATGAATGTTAAATGTTGAGGTTTGGTTTTTTTAAATGATGAGTGTTGTATGGCATTTGTATTTGCATAGTGGTCTCCAGATTAGAGTTGGATGACTAACGAAAAAAAAATCTGCAGATAAATAACTCAGTGATTGATGGGGGTGGGAGAAATCAATAAATACATTATCCTCTGATATTAGTCATCTAGCTCTGCTTTTCAAGGATGAAACATATTAAGAATACAACCTACCTTCTGTGTTGGAAATGGGAGTACTGTCACATTTGCTTTCACACTGTTGCATTGATGGAGGTCGAACAGTTTCTGGACACTCACTGGATGCTTGTCCCGTGTACGAGAGACACTGCACTGTTCGCATTTGTTGCCCCAGACCGCACTGTGCAGAACACTAAAGATAAGGGAGAAATCAGACTAAGAATAACAAATTTGGTGAAATTTTAAAATATAAACACGACAGCAGAAGAGTGAACGGGGGATGGCACATATGTAAGATGAAAAAAACAAAGCCAATTGAGGACGTGCTCCAGAATAGAATATTCCATGGACACGTCGTGATAGAAAAAACACTGGGCAAGGAGAGCAGATTCAGCATTTCTAAACATCCCCTTTTGGCTTATGTATTAAAGGGCATTCATAAATAGTTTTGGATTTTGCATTTTCAACAGTGTATCCAAGCTTCTGGATTAGAAAGAAGATGAAGAACACCACAATATTAGTCCCCATAATCAATCCAGAGCTGACTCTGAGGGAGTGTACTTTACATTACCTTAGGTTTTGTCTGTATGAACAATGGCTTATCTATACAAACACTTTAGTTGACAGCAAGTTGGAGTGTAACTCTACATTGCACTATCATTTTAGAGTAAGGTAGATTAAATTACATTAGGGAATATGTAGTGTGTGGCAGGCTAATCAAAAGTTCTCTGCAAATTAAGTGTACATATAGACAAGCCGGAAGATATCTCTGAATTTAGGAAAATGTCTTCAAAAGTTACTTTTTTTACCTCAGATCACAGAAAAAATCCAAATGGAACAAGAATTTGAATCTCTTTGTTAGTTTCCTTGGGAGACCCCTAACTTTTAGGCTAGAAGTGTTGAAATATTCATCAATATTTCAAAAAGAAACTAAGAAATGAAGAAAAATCTTAGCGAATCTAACCCCCCCCCAGCATTTTCCAGTCCCTATATAAATCCAATAACATTTATGCTGCCTGTTTCTATGAAGTATACTAAGTAAATAAAAATCAAATGGGTAACATAAACACAGTTAAAATGCAATGATCTATTCTGACCACTTTTTAAAATGCAGGAATAAAACATAAATGTGATGAGGCCATCCAGTATCTTGAAACACGATTGACACAGCCATGCTGCTAGGGGGAAAGTGGACTCATGCATCATGCCACCATACAGCTGAAGTCTCCTCTTCCCACTCATTCCCCAGACCTGCAGAGACTTTAGTCTTGCTCACTCCACAGTATACCAATACCCTTAGAAAAGTTGATGACTGGAAAGTGAACACAATAGATAGTTCTCTGTCTCCACCCTTTAGGTCTTTTTCATTAAATGAAATGCAGATTTTATTTTCAAGATGCCAGGAGGGCATAATTAAAGGAAAATGAAGACCAATTAATAAATATAAATAAATAGTAGCTGACAATGTCCCTTCAAAGATTGAAGATGGACAGAAACCTTCAAATTTATATCTCGTGTGTGATATTATTCTAACTGTATGTAGAATTTTAGACTATTCCTTTAAATAGTAATATGGGATCACCACTGGAACTGCTGATCAGGTCAGAGGTATTCATTTTAGTATTAATGACCCACTGGAATATTTCCCAACATGGGTTTTTTCCCCAGCAGGCAGAGATTGGCATAGCTGACTCTGCACTATTTCCCAAGGAAGTCTTTGAACAAAAGTTGTATAATTTGTATGAATAACTGTGTTGCTACAACTACATTAATTTCATGCATTTTAAGGCAGAAAAAATAACCAATAACCCTTTCCAAATGGAAATACTTCGGCCGTTCCAAGACATGTTTGCTGCTCTGTATCTAAACAATGGTTTAACCAATTCACATCAATATAAGAGAAATATGCATCTTCACTAAGGTGCATGCCAACATAAGATAGCAAGATAGATTCCTAATTTATTACTTAGGGCCCAATATGGCAAAGTTGTTCCCTGAGTAGTCAAACTGAATTCAGTGGATTAATTCACATGAAGAGTAAACTACTGATGAAATTATGGTTTTAAGGATAAAGCTCTTACTTAACAACAAACCATAAATCATACTAATGGCTAAATTATACATATGGCTACATCTTGATCAAACAGAACACGTTGCACTGTATTTACCATAACCAAGGTATTTCATTGCTTGAACTCTCACATACCACACAGCCTATGCTATAACTCAAATGACTACAATCACAGCCCATAGTATTGATAAATATGCTTCTGTATATAAGATTTAAAACATTTTTCAAAATCCATAGATGTGAATTAATTTTGCACTTGTAAACCTTACTGTCAACATAATAATTTTGGTGTAATAATATTATTTCCACTGTGTCTTTCACCTAAGGGATTCAAAGTGCTTTTAAAATATTCATTAAATTACTCCTTACAACAGTGCTGCAGTGCACACCCAGAAATCCTTTCTAACCATTTCAAATGACTGAAGAGAAGCAAAGCACAGAATAACAGGAATAATGTACAACTTCCTGTCTTTAACAAGTAACAAATTCAGATTTAAACTTAGAAGTTTTAATTCCCAATTTCTTGCTCTACCTACTAAACAACACTCTTTTTAATGCTCGCTGAATTTCAAATTTCTAATTGCTTTAAAGCTCACTGGCTCTGGTTAGTTGGGATTAAAAAAAATTAGTAAAATTTTACTGTTAAATTAGTTCACTGCAGCCAGCTCCTTTTGTTTCTAGTCCATTTCACTTTTCTGTCTCACAAGCACTCACGCATACAGGTATTTTGAAGCTCACGAAACTACAGGAGAATATTTTAAATCTTTAAAATGGAAAACATCAGAAAAACCTTTCTAGACATATTTGTTTTAACAGCTCACTTTATATATGGATTGTTATTATATGTATCTAGCCAAGTTCCAAAGGGGCAGCCATGTCAGTCTAGTAAAGCAAAAAAAACCCAAACCAAACAAAACAAAACAAAAACCAACCAAGGAGTCTTGTGGCACTTAAAGACTGATTTATTTATCGCATGAGCTTTCGTGGGAGAATATCCCACTTTGTCAAACTCTTTGAAGAGCATCTCTTCAAAGCATCTGATGAAATAGGATATTCTTCCACGAAAGCTCATGCGATAAATAAATCAGTCTTTAAGTGCCACAAGACTCCTTGTTGGTTTTTTTTTTAATGTATATGTATGTTTCTCCAGGGATTAAGTCAATACACATTCTCCATGCCTCAGGCATCTGGGAATTGACATGCAGAATCCTGAGCCGTGAGCTTGTAGATGTTTTTAAGCCTGAAATTTAGCAGGTGTTGTCTTTTTAGGAATCAGTTAGAATATTGCCATGAATTTTCTCTGGCATGAACCTTAATGCTTGTGTTTGGAAATTATACATGATAACCTTGATTCAGAGAAGAGATATAGTACAGGCAGCAGCAGCACAAGTTTCGCTACACTGCCACTTCCCACAAACATGGCTCAAAACTCATCTGGAAGAACCACTTTTGGGAATTAAAGAGCAGCAACAACAACAACAACACTTTTCATGTCAAAAGGGCTTTTAAATCAAAGATCTAAAATAACTTTTTAATGGCAGATCCATATTTTCAACAAGGAAACTGAGGCAATGAGAATTTAAATGAATTGTCCAAGGTCTCACAAGCAGGCAGTGACAGAAGGATGACTGGAGCACAAGTTTTCTAACTAGCAGACCATTCTGCTTCTCCTATGAACGCTAGTTCAGTCTCTAGTCCCATTCATTTTTCCCCCTCCTTCTGTAAGAATGTGAACTGGCATGAAAAATCAGTGCTAATTACAATGTTGAGATTATTTCCCCCCACAAGTAACTGTCACTAAAACCAGTTACTCATTTCACACAGACTAACAGACAGATATCAGAAGGTACCTATATCTGGGCACTAACATCCCGCATGACATTCCAATCTGCAGCAAAAAAGGATCTGTGCCACCCTTCACTCATTTCCAAGGATAAAATATTGTCATTTTTTAGAAAGTATGTATATGTAGATTAATAACAAGAAAACATAGCAGACGATTATACAGACTGTTATTTTACCTGTCCCCAGTCTCCAGTAACCCAGCGAGGAGGAGGGCATCGGCCCAAGCTACAGCGGATACGGACTGGAGGCTTACTTTCCTCTTGGCATTGTGCAGCTGGAAATGTTTTTGAAAGGTCACTGCTTTTGCACAAAACAATCCGGTGTTTGAATCCTGGACCACATTTTGGAGTGCACTGAAAAAACAGGCAATAAACTTATAGATACAATTTGAATAGACAATAAACATTTCAAAACTTTCTTTATAAAGTATATATTCCTAAACACTGATGCCCAACTAGTAGTACAATTTCCATAAGATACAAGATGTTCCCTATCTGTCTATAGTAGGGCTGAGACCCTCAGAAAGTATAAATGAGATTTGCTACAGTGACGGGCACTTTGAAAATGCTCAGAGATACAGAAGTCTTTATAAATGAGATGGTTGGTAATTAATTTTTTTCATCATCATTTTCTAACAGATTTTCCTCCTACCTTTTACCTTATTGTACGAGAAGAAATTACTAATTTTCAGTATGTGAGCAAAGAAAGCCAATATCAGTACCCATAAAATAAATCTGAGCATGCATTTCAGAGGTTAACATGGAATTTACTAGCACACAACTCTCAGCAAAACCAGTGACAATGTCTCTCAACATATTCTATAGAGTAATGAAACACAGAGGATGGAGGGTGAGGTACTAGAACACAGCAGAGGGAAATTTTTAACATAGGGAAATGTGAGTGTATTAACAGGTCATGTTGGAATGAGATTCTTGCTCCAGGTAGACAAGTTCCAAAGGAGTAGCTGTCTTAGTCTAGTTCAGGAAAACAAGCAAGGAGTCCTGTGGCACTTTTGACAACTAACAAATTTATTTTTCACATGAGCTTGCGTGTGTGAAAGCCCACTATGTCTAGCATCAGACAAAGTGGCGCTTCACCCACAAAAGCTCATGTGAAAAATAAATTTGTTAGTCTTTAAAAGTGCCACAGGACTTCTTGCTTGTTTTGGTTCAGGCAGGAACTTTCATCTCCTTCTTCAGCTTGTTACTCTTTCTTCCCCCAAGTCCTGCCACTCTTTTTTCCTTCCTTTCTTAGCTGCTTTGTTGGCTCTGATTGCAAGCACGTAACGCAGCAGGAACTTCAGTGGAGGCAAGTCTGAAGTCCTTCCTGGTCATTTCTGTTCCTTCTCATTATTCTCTGTCCCCTTCCTGTTTCTTTGTTTTGCTGCACTTCACCATATGCTACTAACCATAGCAGAGAAGCAAAACAGGGAGAAGACAGGGAAACAGGTAATAAGGGGGGGGGGGGGGGGAGGACAAAAAAAGAGTGAAAAACTTCAAAATTCCACCAGGTCAAGTTCCTGATATCTGTTTCCCTCCATCATGGAAGTAGGAGAGGTTGAAAATGAAGCTGTTTCAGGATTGCTTAAAAATTGCATAACAGCATGTATATTCCTGTCCTTCAAATTAATCAGTAAGATATTTAGATGACAATCAGTTTCTGATGGTATATGGCCTTTATATAGAATTTCAATCTGTCACAAGACTGGAATTCCCTTTCTGGTATAAGCAGGTGCATATACATAATACCATACCACATAGGAATAGTGAGCAAAGGAGTTCCACATCCGGACAGAACAGCATATGGCTAATCCCAGAGGGAAAAGAGGTAAGTCCCTAACTGGGAAACATGCTGTTGTAGCTATGGGGACTAAGAGAGAAAAAACATCCTTTAAAAAGAAAGCCTCTTATGTAGACATAGCCAAAATTCCACTAAATAAGATGAACTACACCCTGTCCCCAGCAATGAAAGTGAAGTAAGAAAATAATTAAATTGTCTACAATACTGAATCACCAAAAACCAAACGCATCACTAGAATTCAACAAAAAGAGTGTGTCTCCAAAGCAAATGAAAGATAAAGTGCCCACACAAACAAAAAACAGGGAATAAAGTTTCCCATTACTGCATGCTTTCAGAATTTTTGACTCACTTAACAAATGGTGGCAAACATGACTAACAGTAATGTGAATGCAAAAGAAGAAATGCTTGTGTAAAACGTCTGATAAGGATCCTCCCAAGAAATCTCTAGAGCAATTTCTGCAGTTTTGATTTTATTGCCTTGACATACTTTGAATAAATAAAAAAGGTCAACCATTATTTACTGCAGGGAAGGCAATGCTGCCAAAACTCAACCATTTCAAAGCATCTGAAATGGGCAGGGTAAACTGTATCACTCTGTCACTAACAATGACCAATTAACCTGTGCTGTCATAAGGTACTTGTTAATTTTGGTACGCCACTGCTTGCCACATCTAAACACATTTACACTAACCCATCAGCTATGAACATATTCTTTCGTTGTCTCGTTCTACCTTTACCCATTTTGTAGAATATTTCTGCCTTTCTATCATTACTACTCACATGGATGATTCCTAGATGGGGGAAAAGGCTTTATAACAACAATTTCTGGACCTAGTTAAACAGCTTTGCTTTACTTCTGTCACAAATCCTTTAACTCTACTGACTCAAAAGAAGCCTGAATCTATTGTACGATTTTCTCTAAACAAATTATTTCTGATTATCAATTCTCATGAGAGAGAAACATGTATAACTCCTTGCTTATCTGACACTCAGCAAGCATGTTAGCACATGAATGAATCCTGGAATTGCTTAGTTTGTGTTTCTGAGAGGGTCAGCAGCAGAATAAGTATGTTACCATTTTTTAGTATAACAAAAAAAAACTGAAGGAAAACAACCCTTTACATTCCAAAAGATGATAGACTTCAACTTAGATGGAAGCAGAATCAGGCATTGCTGCTATTTCCGTTCATCCCTACTTTTATTTCAAATGTTACAGGATATAGCATTTCCATGCTGTCATTAGAAAATCAAAACAATAAAAAAGTATATGCTGTATTACATAAGTATATTTTAATATACAATGAATATATATTTTAGGAAACTGGGTAGAAAAATAAGCACTTTCTTATTATATTAAAAAAGTGCTTACCAATTGAATTATACCTTCAAGCTACTCTAAATAGGGATATAGAGATAGAAAAATGTTCTCATTTTCTCAAAATCTTGTCAGAACACCCCTCAAGCTCTATGGTTTAACAGTACTCTGAAACTATTTTGGTTGAGGAAATTTCAGTTCCAAGACAGTATATATGTAGTTTACCGAAGTTTATATGTGGAGCCATAAAACTCCCCAATGAAGCTGCACACTGAGTTGGAACATCAGCAGTTCCAAGGGAGAGGCTCTAGGAAGCAGACTGCGCAAAGGTCCATAACAGATGCAATATACTATAAAGTTTCACAATTTATCATGTGGATATTATTATTTATTTGCATTGTGATACTGATTAATAGCCCCTCTCAGTGGTGGATTACTGCATGGGTCTATGGGGCCCATGCCCAAAGGCCCATCATGATGTGGGGGAGCTCTGCTCTAGCACTGGGGGGTGGGGAGGGGTAGGCTGGTCCAAATGCTGAGCTCCACACTCCCACCCTGCCCCTGGACCAACTGGTCCCCCCCCCCCCCGGCAGCAGGCCAGGCCAGCACGATTTGCTGCTCTGCTCTGGAGGTGGGGCTGGCTGGCATGCAATATGGCTCTGGAAACTGTAACTCATGTACCTGTTGGCCCCACAACCCCCAGGGACCAACCAGCTGGGCCCAGGCTGGCCTCTGGTGGCAGGCTCCCACCCCAGGACTAGTCCTCCCACAGAGGGCCAGGCAGGGCCCAAGACTTAGGGTGGACCACAGCCCCAGGCAGAGGGGGCCCACTGGTGGGGCACCCTAGGGGCCCTGCTGCCCTCATCCGCCTCTGTGCCCTCTCAAAGGGGAACCATTATGCTAGGCATTGTGTAGATAGAGAGATACACACAAACCCACATCTACACCTACACACAATAGTTCTTGGTTTCAAAAGGGCTTGTAGTTCAATCAGCACCACATAAATGTACTATGGAAGGTTTTAGTGTCTCTGTCTCCTCACTTACTTTCTCTTCAAGTCATCCTTCCTCTTACATTCATCTCTTCCTTCCTGCTCATTCTCTTTTTTCTCCAAACTATTCCCCAAAAATTTGTATTAACTTTTGAGGGGTGGGTATGCTCTATGTTTTCTTCTTCAGCCAGGAAGTGGATGAACAAGTAGGGATTTTGTCTAAACCCCACATTCCCTGTTCTGGCTTTGCCACTACACTTCTAACACCTGCTTGAATAATCTGCTGGGGAAAGACAAGTAGAGAAGAGAAGAGGGACAGTACACAAAGGATGATCATGACTCTTTCCCCCATGGCATGATTTAAAAACTCCCTGCAAAGCCCCCCTGCTCTGTGCAGAGAGATGTGGGTGTATGCAACAGCTTTCTGACATATATTCAGAAAGCAAGCCAGACACCTTATTAAGAAAATACTCCGGGAAAAAGGATCACATTTTTAAAACTGTAAAACCACAGCTGGATCAAGATCTGAACTCTGTGACTGACACATTTCTACATTGTCCAAATGAATGACAGAAACTTGGAACAGAAAAGTGGAACCTTGGAATCCAAGCAGTTGAATCAGAATAAATGACTAATGAGCAGAAGTCTTTTTAAAAAAATCATCTGCAAATTTTTAAAAAACTTTTCTGTTCCTACTCTTAATAAATCACCCATTAGAAGATCACTTATGGACCTGTATGAATGTTGCCCACTATAGCAAAGCTGATATAATTTTAAGCTAAGGAGATTTGGGGATTTTCCCTCGTAAACTAATGGTGGTTATCACCAGTGGCAAAAATTGCTTTTAATGTTAATGTCAATAATAATCAGAGATTATACATCATTACCTAACATCCTAACAAACACCACATTTCTTTACGAGCTGAAATACAAACTATAGAGCACATCACTTTGAAACACAGCGACCAATGGCAGCAACTCCACAGTATCACGTAGCACCCTAAATCAACAATTTATGATATGAAGCGATGTACATAATCTGCATATGGCGCAGATCTGATGGCAGTGTTCTATACAACTTCAACCTGGCCCCCAGCATATGAGTGGGTGGCTTGTGTGCTTCTGTGCTCTGCCTATTTATGTTTTATGTTGTCTGTCTGACAGGACCAGAACTAGCTGTTCTGGTGCCTGGGGCAAGCAGCCCCAAAGGCGCCCTCCCTTGACCCAGCCCTGATCTGGCCCAGGGCCTGATCCAGGCCCACCCATTGCCTCCACACCAGAGGCCAGATCTGTCCAGGAGCCAGATCTGTCCCCAGTGGCAGCGGAGAGTCAGATCCAGCCATCCGCCACCTTCCAGTGGTGGCTGCTGACAGAAGTGGCTCCCTGCCACGCTAGGCACCAAACTGTAGAGGGCAGGGGTGAAGCTGTGGCTGCCAGCCCTGCAGCACCCCCTGAGATTTGGTGCCTGAGACTTGCCCCTATTGCCCCACCCTAGTTACCGCCGTGTTGTCTGATTCTATGACTTACACTTCCCTGCATTTATTTTCCTCCCATTCTGTAAGTTCCCCATCTTCAAAATGTTTGATGAAATGGAATTTTCTCCTATGAAAGCTCATGCAATAAATAAATTTAAAATAAATTTGTTAGTCTTTAAAAGTGCAACAGTGCTCTGACACAGCTACCCCTCTGGAACATGCCTATTTACAGATGCTGGAAAAGTCCCTTGAAGCTGAGGGCAGTTGTGGCATAACCTGAAAGAGTCCTGAGGCTCCTTGATATACAAGGGGGATCCCAGCCTGGAAGCCCGGAGCTGTAAAGAAGATATACAACCACCTTTGACCCCTTGTCCAAAGAAGCAGAGGCATCGCTGGGGGGGGGGAACAGACCCGGGCCACGGGCCCAGCCCCCGCCCCCAGGGGCAGGCCCCGCCCACTGGGGAGAGGCCCTGCCCCATGGCCAGGGATAGGGCCAGGGGGAGGCCACGCGGCCGCAGCACAGTGCTGCCAGAAGCAGCAGCAGGCGGCCAGGCCCCCGATCCCTGGCTGGGGATGGGGCTACCACGGCTGCCGGCAGCCAGGCCCTGGATCCCCAGTGGGGGACGGGACCAACGCTGCCATGGGTGGCTGGCCGGCCGGGCCCTGGATTCCTGGCCGGGGACGGGGCCACTGTGGCTGCGGGCGGCCAGCTGGGCCCCAGATCCCCCGCTGGGGATCCGGGGCCTGGCTGCTGGCGGCCGCGGCAGCCCTGTCCCTGGCCAAGGATCGGGGGCCCGGCTGCCTGCTGCTGCGGGCATGGGCCCGGCTTCCAGTGGCCGCTTCTGGCCGTGCCGTGGCCAAGCCGCACACGGCGTCGTGGCCTCCCCCTGTCCCTTTCCCTGGCCAGGGGTGGGGCCTGCCGGGCGGCGAGCCAGGCCCCAGATCCTCAGCTGGAGATGGCGCCGCCGCAGCTGGCTGGGGATCGGGGCCCGGATGCCCGGCCCAATTGGGCCGGAGATCCAGGGCACCAGCGTTGAGACCCGGGGCATGTGCCCCGGCGTGCCCAGTGCTACCGACGCCACTGCAAAGAAGTACTGTGTAAAATTTGAATTCAGCTCAGAACCAGGGTAATGGAATCAGTTACAGCTTTCAGTTCTACCGCTGCACATCCTTTGAATTCAATAGCATAAATTGAAATTAGACTTGGCTCATTCCCAGGGGTTAAAATATAATTTGGGGGGCCCTAGAACTCTCCTAAATTGGTGGGCACCCTTCACGCTGGTGCAGGTCCCACCTCACAATGATGCGGGCCATCTTCACCCACCCCCCCTACTGGGCACCCCTTGGGGGCCCCCCATCAAATGCCTGCCCCACTACGACCACCCCAATTACTGCCCTCCGAAATGCCTGTCCCACCACCACCCCAACTACTGCTCCCCCAATGCCTGCCCTACCACCATGCCTGGAACATTAATGAACAAGTTGATCTTGTCTGGCTTTTTGCCAGACGCTGGTGCGGCACTTTAAAAACAGACGTGCATGGGAGCACACCATGCTGGAATGTGTTCCCCTGCCAGCCCCAGGGGATGCTGTGGTGGGTGAGAGTGAGCTCAGCCACACCTTCCCTTCCCACCTGTCCCCTCCCAGTGCCTGGAGAGGCCACACACCTACTGCAGCCCCCCAAGCTGGCAGGGGAATGCATCCCACTGCAGAATGCTCCCACGTGTTATTTTTAGGGGGCCCGCAGAATGCAGGGTTCTGGTGCATCCCCATATTTTGAGGGGGCCCTGGAATGCAGCATTCCAGGGCATTCCCCTATTTTTAGTGGGCCTGGAACACTGGCTCCCTAAAAATAGGGGGCCCCAAAATGGCATTCCAGTGTGTTACCCCTTACTTTAACCCCTGCTCATTCCATAACAGACACTGCCATATTAATAAAAAGGCATATTGGCTTCATCTAAGAATACTGAGATCCTAAGTTCCAGTTCTACCTTTCACATCACCTTACCAAGGTAATTATTTATGTACACTTGTCAGGTTACTTGAGGAAAAATAGAGTATTTCTCACAGCTTGTAATACTCAAGTGTAATACACGAGTAACTTCATCATATCCTTTCTTAAGCCATGTGCCTGGTGAAGAAGCCTCTAGAAATTAAAATCCCCCTTTTTGCTGAACCAGGTAGCTGTCTCATGCCAGCAAACTATTGTGCAGCAGAACTGGTTTTAGCCTTCATTGGTGAAACAAAATGTCCTATTGGTACATAATGACAGAAGGGGAAAATTAAAGAACTTTAATGTAATCATAAATGAGCTACAAAATTGCTTTAATATTGTAAATCAGACCAATTACTGATTTCTAATTAATCTTTTGCCTTTAGATCAGTTTTTCTCAACCAGTGTTCTGTGGAACACCGGTGCTCCTCAGATACAGTGCAGGTGTTCTGTGACCCACCCTGACCCCTCCCCATCAGCAGGGGCTGAGTGGCAAAGGGAAGGAACAATTTAAGTCCCAGCTGCAGCAAAGCTTCCAGGCAGGTGGTGGCGGATACTGACACACACCTAGAAGCTTTGTGGCAACTGAAGAATTTAAAAGCTCCCATCACTGTTGCAAGCTTTCTCGAGAATGTTTTCATCAGGTGTTCCAGGTAGTAATTTATACCTTAAGGTGTTCCCTGGTCCACAAAAGGTTGAGAAACACTGCTTTAGATCATGATTTCCAGGTGAGAAGCAGAAATAAAAACGCATTTACATTCAGTTAGAAGAGCTCATGACTTGCCCACTGCCAATGAATGCAAAATGCTAATCTGTGTGAAACAGCCTTACTTCTGACCAGTCCAAAGCAATCCACTGAGGTGGACAGGACTGATTGTTACAGGGTTCTTTTTCAATAGGCCGGTGTGTTAAACAATTAGTATTGTCCAGTGTCTCCTCCTCAGATGGTCCAATCTTTCTAATACAGAGAACTGTTCGTGTACGTATTCCTCCATCACAAGTCTTACTGCATTCTGACCAATCTCCTATAAACCACCTGCAGAGAGAAAAATCAGGAAATTTAAATAACCCATTTCACAAATAGAATCACAGAAGTGTAGGACTGGTGTGGACCTTATTAGGTCATCTAGTCCAGTCCCCTGTATCCAAGGCAGAACTAATGAATAACCAGAGCATTCCTGACAGATGTTTGTCTTAAAAGGAGAAGATGACTATACAGTCATAAAATCCAAACCTCAGTTTAAATTAATAATCCTAAATTATGTTCCATAGTATACATGCTCTTCTTAGTAAAATAAAGTATAAGCCTCTGGACCTTTTCATTGGACGTTTTAACTTGAAGCGATTCCTTCATCATAAGCCTCATTACAACCACAAAAATACTTTGCATTTTATAGAGGTTAAACCATGAAGAGTGGGAATCAGAGAGTCTGCCTCCCCATTGCCCTGCACTTTGTACATTCATTTTTGCTAGAAGAAACTGAGTGTAAAATAGTTATAAAATGCTACCATTCTGAGTTGAGAGAATTCTACAACCACTTTCAATTAGTTTAAATGACTGAGAAAAATAAAGGACAGCAGAGAATCAGATGCAGAATTTGTGCATTATATTACATGTTTTGCCACGTAGTTGCTATGCAACCTTGGGAAAGTCATTTACACCTCTCTGTGGTTCAGTTTCTGCATCTGCAAAATCCAGGCAACAATATCTGATACTAGAAAATATAAATGAATATAAATATAAATATGCATCTGATAAAAACAATGACACTATAAAATATATATACAAATATGTATATAAAATATAAACTATCTGATACTATAACATATAAAATATCTGATACTATAAAAAAGTATCATCATTACTAGATATGAGAAATGAAAACATCATAATTCATTATATTAGCAAAAAAAGGACCTTAAATCTAAAATTTTACTTTTCAAAACTTAATCTTGCACCATATCCACTGAGGGAAACTCAAAGTATCTGCATGCAAGGGAAGGTGGAGATCAGGACGCCAGGAAACTGTCCAGCATATTCTGACTACTCTGTGCTGCTCGAGAGTAGGGTAAAGCAATCAGAGTATACTGGTGAATCTGCCCCTAAAATTTAAAATAATTTAAAGACCTGAAGCAGTTATGTCAGCAGAGGCTGGAGCATAAAATCACCATCAGAGAAATTCAGAAAGAACCACTCCATTCAAAATGGCCCCATTATTCCATTACTTCTGATCAGGGAAACCACACTCTCCTTTGGGAAGATGATGATGCCTGTTATTGGGTGTCTGGATGGGCCACAGTAAGAATTCCATGCTCAGGTCAGACTGCAAGACATAGGGCAGATAGTGTCTAAATCCCTGGTGGTTTATTCTACAATTAGGTTCAGTAAGCCGGTAACAAAAGTGGTTCTGTAGTACCATACTGGTTATCAAGAAACCAAATGCAATCCCCTTCAGGCATTCCAGCCCTTGGCTCCCATCTAGACAACCAAGTCTAATATTGTGAAGGGTTATTGAAAATCTTGTTCACCATACTTAAAGTTCTACCAATCCCAAAGGATCAGACACTTGCCCTCCTGTCAATATGAATCTCAGATCTCATCCACATCCATGCTAAGATTTATTATTAAAAGGCAAAAGAATGACAAGAGCTATAAATGGTTAATGTTGATATTGGACTCTTCACGATTAGTGTGAATATTAGTGAGACATGCTATGCCTGATTTGCAGATTAATAAAGTTTTATGTGTCATGGTTTTTAAAGCTATATAAGTTATATATAATGTTTAAAGTTAATTATAATATGTTATACTTATTAAGATTGGAGAGCTAAGCAGTCACTCAGAATACAGGAATGGTGCTCCTCAGGGGCCTGGCCAGGGAGTTGGTAGCCTCGGGTCCAACTGGCAGCACTTCCTGTGAAATCAAGTGTTGATGGAGCATGCCATTTTCTCTAAATAATAGCTTTTTAGTTTTTATCTAATCACTTTTTTATTTATTATTATATATGTTAATTAACTACTTTGTGTTTTTACTCTTGACTACATCTCATTTTTACTATGATAATTGGGGTCATTAAAACAACATCTGATGATTGAAGGGGCTGTATAAAAATATGTTCCTTAGCAATGAAAAAATGTACCCCCAGGCATCCAAGGATAACTGGTTTCCATCACCACTAGTTTACATGCAGCTGCAGGCACACATGTTGTGCATTTTATGTTGTTATATGGCGTGGTATGTAGAAACTGAGACGTCTGTAAGGTTACTCAGTAGTCCTGTACTTCTCTGCCAGTCAGAAGATGTCACGCTACAGGGATCAGAATAGACAAGCAAAAAACTAATGCTAGCTCTGCAGGACAGTGTGCAGGCAACTCAGATTGCACAGGGCCTCCAACATTCCCCTGCTTGGTGGCCACCATAGCTTAGGCCAGCATGACAACACTTTGATACATGTTTGACTATCGCCTAACGCATTTTAGCCAGGGTTTGTGCAATTATGTTTCTTTGCTGGCAGGGTATATTGCAGAGCACTGCTTTATTTATACGTGTGTTTGATGGGATTTTTGTTTGTTTGTTTATTTTTGGTTTTTAGTTGTTTTAGGGTTTTTAGTTTACAGAAAACCTTTTGCTGCATCCATTGTTCACACAGTTTACAACATATACATGAGCACAATGAGATACATTGCTAGATTTAAAATTTTAGTGGCAGTGGGGGACTATCTTGGTAGTTTTTTTTAAATAATTGTGCTTTGTGGCAATTTTTCCAGCATTTAGGACTTTATTTTAGTTTTATTATGTTTTATTATTAAATTTATGGTTGTTAACTGTTTTTGAATGTGTGTAAGCAGGGCTATTATGTTTGAGTGTGTTAACATGTGTTGTATTAAATTAGTGCTGATTTTTAATAGTATGGGTTGAATGCATTTTATAATAATATTTTTTGCTATTATTAATTGACATGTATTTTGGGTATTTTCTAAATTATATAATTTTAATATAGTAATATTGAAATAACATTTGTTTGGGGTAGGATAAGTTTTAAAAAATAAAATTTATTAATTGTAAGTTGAGTATGTTGCATTCATATATAAATAAAAGTTGGTTTAATGCACACAATGGTAGAATTAATGCTTTATTGAGTAACAAAGCATACTGTTAATTTTATATATTTAATTAATTTTTATAACAGTATGTAAATTGAGTTAATGGTTTTTATAAATATATTTTAATTCTGATTTTAATATGGCTTTAAGTGTGTAGTATTGTAAAGTAATGCAATTTAATTTTTTTTCATTTTTATGTTAGATGTTTAGTAGGCTATATTATTGTAGTTTTTGTTTTGAGACTCAGGGGGATTATTTTGTGTATGTTTATGAAGTGACTATTAGACATTGCTATTATATATGTCGTAATTATTTGAGCCTGGGTATTTACTGTGATATTTAATACTTTTTATTAGTGGTTTAAGGCTTCTTTTTGGGTGATGGCATTATTTTAAATTATTTTTTTATTTTATTAAATAGGACTTTATTAGGTTTTTGTTGGATAATATTTTGGCTTTTTTTTTTACCTTAAAGCTGTGCTTGTATGTAATCTAAAGCTTTGGAGTTGCATTTATTATGGCTTTTGTGAAGTGTAATAGGCTTAGGTATGCTTTTTATTGTTTATGTTTTAGAGTATTAATATATTTTAAATGTCCTTGTTTCTATTTTAAAGCTGAATGTATGTGTAATATAGAATTTAACAGGACTTTAAGGCTTCTGCCTAGGATGCTTAACTAATTTATTAATAATTTAATTAATTACATTTAGTTGCTTTTATATATTTTAAATCTTTTTTAAATGTTTTGCTTGGGGGTGTGTATGTGTATTAGAGTTCTGTATTACTTACGTGTTTATTTAGTTCAGCCATTTTTGTACTGGGTTATTGCAAATGGTGCACAAGGAAGAGATAGGCGGGATATGTTAATATTTTGCAGGCTTATGTCTGTTTTTACAAGATGTATTTTTGAGGGTTTTTAGCATTTGGCTTTTATGATTTTTTAATCCTAGGTTTTTAACATTGTATTTTTTGGGCTTGGGAGCACAGTGTACAACTACACTTAGGTTAGCGTTTCTGTACATTACTATACTGGCAGAGAAATTCATTAAAACCTGTTGTGGATAATATACCTTCAGTTTAGTAACGTGTTCCTTTTTATTAGATGGAATATTTTTACATAGTAATAGCTAAAATTGACTTTGTTGCAAATTACTTAGGACCAGCTTTGACAGTATAAGAGCATATTGCTCTGGGGTTTTTTTATCTAATTTATTTTGTGTAAATAAATCAAATTATGGCAACTGGCTTTTTTGGGGAGAGTACGTATTTTGATTATATTAATTGTGAGTTGCCCCTTACAATTACAAAAAGCCATTATTTTAAGCTGTAAGCAATTGAAGCTAGGCTAGGCCAGTAAAATGGGTCAGGCAACTCAAATTGCACTGGACTTTCCATAGTTAACAGACCAATAAATACAGAAATTTACATAAAGTCCTTAGATTAGTTTCATATCAAAAAGATGGGGGGGGCCTGCTGATTTCTAAAAGTCTTTCTGGAATGAATTGAAACAGTTATAGTCCAGCAGGCAGTTTGGGTGTACAGTCTGTCAGTTTCTCTATGACAGTTCTAGGATAATCCAGATATCTACCTAGAGACTGTAGCTCCATGGCTTAGATTTTTCCTGTTAAAGTTCAGGCAGACCTGAGATAAAGGATCAGGCCTGAGACTTCCTTTATATTTAAAGCTGGAACTTCCAGTGGTGAACTCCACCACTTGGGCTTTGATGAAAGCCAGCTGATGGTTTGTGATCACTATTCACATGTTTCTTTCTCAGGTAATACCTTTTAGCAATAGCCATTCAAACTATTAAGATGGTTTACAAGTGGTTTACTAAGCAGCATTACAAGCTTTGAAGCAAGATGAGGACAATAATATCATTATATCGCAACTCCCATTGAAATGACAATATTCCCTTTTGATCTTGGAGTCAACAGAATTCAGTGACGAAGCACTGTAAGACAGGATTTAGTGTCTAAAAGCTAATTAGATCACTGTTAGATTTCTCATAGGATGCATGTAAACAGATTCATTTAGCACTTATTTCTTGATTCTTTAATAGTACAGGTGAATGGGTTAAAGATTCTAATCCACTTTAGATGGCTTTGATAACTAACTACAAAATTGACACTATTTATGCTGCAATACCTTTCTGGTATTTTCTTAAGGGTTGTTTAAAGTTATCCAGCTTGCTGATTTTTTTTAACCTTTACTGGCCCAGCGTTATAACGCCTATGCTCAGGAGGTGGAGAACAACATTCAGTGACACTGAGAACAACAAGGAATATATACCCTTCTCAGAATGGCCCCCTAACCAATGTTCTATCTATGCCAGCATTTGGCACCCCAAAAGAGCAGAAGAGCCATTTCCCCCAACCTCCCACCACAACTGCATGAGCCTGAGCCGGCCCAGCAGCTGCACCGCAGCCCCTAGCGCTGGTGGCAGGGTGTACAGGTGGCATGCCCTCGCTCCATCCCTCCCTCTGCTGGCAGGGCAGAGCGAGGCTGCTCCACCTACCCCCAGCTGGCCGCCCCTCCAAAGAGTAGCCAGCAGAGAGCTGCAGCTTGTGGAGGCGGGGCCCTGGAATGGCCCCTCTGTGGAGCTCAGGCCACTTCGACCCAGCCACCCCAGGGCTGAATGGGCCTGATCCAGGGTCTGGGGGTGAGTCAGCCTCTGTTCAGGCCTGGAGTGGCTGGGTTGAAGTGGCGCGAACTCCACGGAGCAGGTCATTCCAGGGCCCTGCCTCCACAAGCTGCGGGTCTCCGCCAGCCACTCTGGGAGGGATGGCCAGCAGGGGGTAGGTGGGGCAGTGCTGCTCTGCCCCGCCAGTGGAAGGAAGGATAGAGGGAGCGTGCGCCACCCATACACCCCCCATCAGTGCTAGGGGCAGCAGTGCGGCCGCTGGGCTCCATCCAACTCATGCAGTTGTGATGGGAGGGTGGGGGGGACCCTGATTTGGCCACGATGCTGGGGCCAGCCAAGAGTCCCCAGAGCACACTTGGCTCCCTGGAGGAGATTGCTAGGGAGCCAGAAGGGGACACTCAGGGAGGCACAGGTGGCTCACTAAGCCTGCGTTGCTGATCCCCACTCTAAGCTGATGGTCCAGCTGAGCAAGTTATGGATGCAGCTGAGGAAGTTCCCCGCTGGTTCCCCAACACCCCGCCCTGCCCCTTCCCTGCTGCCTGTCGGCTCCCTGAGTGCATCCATAACTTGCTCAGTTGCATCAGCAGTTTAGAAGGAACATTGTTCCTGACTAGGGGCATAGCTGGTACTGGGCTTACGGGGCTCAAGCCCCGAGTCCCAGCACCCAAGCCCCACGCCTGCCGCTGGGCTACCCGCAACACTGGCTGCAGCGGCAGCGCACAAGTCCTGGGTCTCTTCCCAGGCCAGTGGCACTTCTGTTCCTCACTAGAGTTTTTCAAGGCTACACTAATCCTTTCCTTACACTGCAGATCACATAGCAAGACACACTGCCTAAGAGGCCTGTTTGCCTTCTGCTCAGATACGTTAGTCAGCATTACAACCAGAGTTAAGGTACCATACGGTTCTTTCCAAGGAAGCACATTTATTTGTAGCATGAAAGTATTATAGAGAAAACATTAAAAACATTATAGACTGTACACACATGCTGTTACGTCCACTAGGGATCACCCCAACTCCAACAAGGGCTCTGGTACGTAAACTGTACTTCACATCCCACAAAGTGGTTTTTCAGTAGTCAAAGTTTGTAACAGCTTGCTCTTAGAACAAGCACATTCATGAATCTGAGTCACTCCTTTATCCAGTTTTGTGTCCTTTGTCTCAAAGACCATGAATATAAGAATCAGCAAGAAAAATGAAATTTAAGTGTAATTCAGGGGATCTACATGCACAACACAGTTTAGTGCTTTAGAAATCACATCCCCATAGTATGTTATATTATATGTAGTCAAGCTCTTAGATACAAATAACCATTTCTGATGTTTCCCTAGTGTTCACTGGATAGACATCAATTTATTCATTTATTTATGTAAAAATGAAAATCAGAAAATTTAAGAACTATTTAGCAAAGCAAATGCTAATGTGACTTTAAAAGTTCCACAGGATTCTGTTTGTGTTGCTAATGTGACTCTTTGCCACTTTACAATAGAGCAGCTGTCTCATAATCTGTAATTTAAAGGGTCAAAAATCTCATTTTTAGTAATTTCTAGACTTGAAAGAACAGCAATCAAAATTTACTTATTTCTTTTTGCAATAAAATCTATACTTTTATTCTTTTGGGAAGAGTTGCATTATTTGTGTCACTTTAGTGACTTGCAATAATACAACGATACTATATTCAACAGCTCTTAGGAAATTTTTAGCTCCTTTTTAAAAAAATGAATCAGTAATTGACAAGAAAAGATGCACTATAAGTGGCTCTCCCCCAACCCCCACCAATCCCCTGCACTCTTTCCCTGCCAGTTTCTTGTCCCCAGTCCAGTCACTTTTTTTTTTTTTTTACAGCCAGCACACTACTTCATCCACTCAGAAGCTCAGAATCCCTTTTGCACATGTAAAACTTACACTTTCCATCCTCAACTCAGCATCTCTCACTACTAAAGCAACCGGTGAAACAAATCAAAGCAAGGGGCTTCCAGAAGCAATAGTGGATCTGAGATTCAATTCCAAAGCAGCACTGGATCTGAGAATCACTCCTAATTGGCTTTTGAGTTGGGGGGCAACAAACATGCCCCCTTTCCAGCCCCCAGAACTGGCATGGGATGACTGATGCCACAAAGCCTAGGGCTCTGCAAGAGAATCCCCCTTGAAGGAGTGGTCTGTCCCCTCTCTAGTATCTGACTATGGAAGGCTCCATGAGGCAGAGCAAGGGAGAAATAAGAAAGGGTGACAAGGGAGGGGGAAGGAAAGGCGGAGGCTGGTTTTTCCTAGAGTGGGAAGGAAAACAGGCATAGAAGAATTTACTCTCAAGGGCAAACAATGCAGCTGAGGGGCTGCTGCTTCATGAGCCTGGGGAGATGCCCTGCTACAGCTTCCAGCTGGCCATCTTCCGGGCAGGCAGGGGCATGGCTGAAGACACTGCACAGCCAACAGCATTCCCTGCACAGGTGGGGGGGGCTGCATCAAAAATCAAATCATAGGGCTGGAAGGGACCTCATGAGATCATCAAGTCCAACCCCCTGGGAATTGAACCCTCTGCTCCCACTCACTTTACAGGAAACATTGCCCCTAAATGGGCACACAGTCACTGAGGACAATGAGAGATAGCAAGCATTGTGAAGGAGACAAGTTCTTGTAGTTCTATATAGATTATTTTTCAGGCTATGTTGAAAAGAAACTATGACAATCCTAAAAACATTCTCTTAAAATACTGCCTTTGCACAACATTTCAATGAATTTTAATTATATGGGAAATTTGAAGACTTTAGGTTATTCTGATATTAAGAAGATCAGGGAGAAAATAAAAGTTCTGACACTGGCTTCTACTTTTCTTAAAGGACCCATTTTATATTTTACTTTTAACTCAACTAATAATCTACATGTAAATTCTCAGAAAATTAATTATACCTTCAAGAGTACGAGTGTTGTCACTCTGGGGCCAATATGCTATATTTTTCTTAAAAATATAACAGAGAGGAAGAATCCCTACTTTAAAGGCAAAACTCAACTCAGTATTAACTTTAAGACACAATTAGACCTTAATAAATTCTGACAATAAGTAATCAGTTTTCTACTCACCAGTTCTAAATACATGTGTTAAAATCACAATAAGTTCAGTCAACATGAAGCATCAGTTCCTTTCAAAGTTTTATTTTTATAATAAGTTTGTTTTTGTTTTACTGAAACATGCACTACCAATTGTGCAAATTATTATTATTATTTCATGTACAAATGATCATATTAAAGACTTTAACTTATCAGTGCCATTTTTAGTAATATTAAAAAATAATGTATTCAAGCTGACAAGTTGGAAACCAGTTGGTTAGCACATTACAAAAAGTCATTGCCTCTGTCACGCATTCTCAACTTCTAATCAAACTAGTGTGAATGGGCCTCATCTACCCTAACTGAATTGACGTTGCTAATACTTGCCCTCCTGCATCCTGGCACGTGTGTGTGTGTGTGTGTGTGTATGTGTATATATGTTAGTCTTTAAGGCACCACAGGACTCTCGCGGTATTTGGAAACCAAGAGTTTTTTCCTGATTTAGTGTGAAACACCAGAGGTACTCAAGCACAAACAAAGGAGAAGGGTTTTTGTGCAGGAGTATGGAACTTCATAAAAAGAACATCTGAGCTATATAAGGTACAGCAACATCCCTTCAGGTTATGATGTCATGAGATCACACAAACTAGCTAGTGTAGGGCCTGGTCAGGGAACCCTCCAAAGAAAACCCAGAGGCTGCAGGAAGTGGTACTGGTGATTCAGTAGCTAGAACTTTTCTCATGAGTCATTATGTTCCAGTATACTGTTAGAGGACATTCAGTTTATTGGAGAAACAGCTTTTTGGACAAAACGTAAAATGGAAGTTCTGACTACTTCTGTCAACTAAAATACTTGTGGCACTTTGGAATTTGACCATGCCACTGATGTTGCCACACCTACTGTATAGGGACAAGGGTGAACCAGTCAACGTAGTGCTCTTAGATTTTTCAGAAAGCCTGTGAAAAGGTCAAAAAACTCCTACGCAAACAAAAGAGCCAATGAGATAAGAGGGTAAGTTCTCTCATTGAACTGCAGTTGCTTAAAACATAGGGAACAAAGGAAAAATAAGTGGTCAGTTTTCACAGTGGAGAGAGGTAAATAGCAGAGTCACCCCGCATCTGAACTGGGATTAGTGTGCTCAACATAAACAATGCAAACTTATTCAAGACCATTAAGACCAAAGCTGACTATGAAGATTTATAAAAGGATCTCAGTAAAGTGAGTGACCAGGTGACAAAATTGCATATGAAATTCAGTGTTGCTAAGTGTAAAGTAATGCATGTTGGAAAATATAATCCCAACTATACATATAAAATTAGTTACCAGCATCTGCAAAGCTAATCATGTTAAGAACTATTAAGCATGGGATACATAAAAAAGTAGGAACTATCAAAATGCCATTATACAAATCCAAAGTATGCCCCTACCTTGAGTAACAGGTGCAGTTCTCATCGCCCCATCTCAAAGGAGATTTTTTATAATTGGAGAAGGTGCAAAGAAGGGCAACAAAAATGGTTAGGGGTATAGAACAGCTTCTATATGAGGAGCAATTATGAAAATGGGGATTTTTCAGCTCAGAAAAGAATCGACTCAGAGGGGTGATATGGTAGATACTCATGAACGATGTAGAGAAAGTGAATAGGGAAGTGTTATTTATCCTTTCATGTCACACAAAAAAACAAAGGTCACCCAATGAAATTAATAGGCAGAAGATTTAAAAGAAACTTAAGGAAGTGCTTTTTCACAAAATGCGGTGTCAGTCTATGGAACTCACTGCCAGAGATGTTGTGAAGGTCAAAGGCATAAAAGAGGTAAAAAAAAATAATTAGATAAGTTAATGGAAAATAGGTTCACCAATGGCTATTAGCCAAGATGATGAGAGACATGATCCCATGGTCTAGGTATCCATGACACCTAGCCCTGCAAATAGTGTAGTGGCTTGCATTTCTGCTTAATATGCCTAAAGGTCCTGGGTTCAAGCCCTAGGTGGTTGGACTTGATGATCTCATGAGGTCCCTTCCAACCCTAGGATTTGATTCAATTCATAACTACCACCCAAGGCTCCTCCAACTGCCAGAAGCTTGAACTAGACTACAGGAGAAGGATTGCTTGAAACTGCTCTGTTCCATTCATTCTCTCTGGGCACTGTCAGAAGACAGGATACTGAGCTAGACAGACCATTAGTGTGATACAGTATGGCTGGTCTTATGTTCCTTTTTACTTTTATCAGTTAGAGAAATAATAATCTACCTTCACATGTTCTTTGTGAAATTACATACAGCTTCTTTCACATCTTGTCCAAAACAGCTGTGTGATGTCTCTGCACAATGTAAAATGAGTTGCCATGTTCTATCTCATTGGCAGCTGATTTTTAGTGGAGGATGAAAAGACTTCCATGTCTTGTATGTGAAGTTTGTAAAGTTTGGGATCCTTCTGGATGAAGAGGGTAAGTAAAGTATAAAATATTATTACTGTGTTTACTATAGTTGGGCTCCTGCCATTGCTTTTTTTATTATTATTAAAGATTGGCACAAACCACAAAATTCAGATCTGGAACACCACAAAATTCAGAGGTCATTAGTCAAGGTTAAAACAACATTAAGATAAGAAGCAAGATAGTTATTATAATAAAGAAATCAGCTACTTAGCTGCCTGGGGATGGGGCAATTCCCAGATGATGAAATACTTGCACAACAATCCCCTTTCTGCTTCTAGTCCAGGGAACATGGTAAAGTAAAGGGGATGCAGCCAAAGTACCCTTGAGATCTAAAGATCCAGAGCTGCCAGCAAAGGTCAGTGCAGTCAAGTGCAACTTAGAAGACCCATGAGGCTATTTACTGGAGCCAAAACAGCTAGCCTTAAGATCAAGGGCTTAGAGTGGGATATAAATGTTCTATAAAACTACTTTTGCAATGCTCTCAGTTGTACCAGGGATAGTAGCAGTGCCGCTCAGGTTCTGAGCCAAGGACTCTTTTGCAAAATTTGGATCCTGATCCATGTTCAGATTTTAAAATCTCTCACAACTATGGTGTTTTCTAATCTGAGGGTTTTCATTTGGACCTGTCTCTAGTCCAGATCTTATTCCATTGAAGCTGTAGAGTACATCATGTATACAATAGTCTAAATCACTGGGGAACATATTTGCAATCCAATATTGCTTATGTTTAAATTGTGTCCATCACACAAAATACAATAAAACACTTTATAGAGAAAGACAGTATAGTGACTTAACACTACATAGTTCTACACAACACTTAGCAAGAGGAAACTGTATAAATATGGAGTTAGACAGAAAAAAATAAAGATAAATGTAAAAGTGAGTTGAGGCAAGTAAGCAGTTATGCATGTACAATAACTTATCTTCTCATAAAAAAAGCATTTTTTTCCTCCCTGCCTTGGCCATTCCTGCTTTAGGAATTCAATATAATCTTTTATGACTTCACCCAGAACTCTTGCCTAGTTCCAGGGTCCAGTCTACAAGAATTGGCACAAAAAGCTAATTGTTTTTTTTTTTTTCCTGCTTAAACAAAGTTGGCAATCACTGTCAATACAAAGGAGGATCAAAATATTTCACAGGAAGTTTGGATGACCTTGAAGATTTGAGTGACAGAAATGGGATGAAATTCAAAAGGGCAAAGTGCAAGACCATGCACTTAGGATCTAATAAGAAATTTTGCTATAAGTGGTGGATCCATCAGATTGAAGCAACTGAAGAGGAAGGAGACTTGGGTATGTTGGTTGATCATGGGATGATAATGTGCTGAGACTGCAGAAAAGGGAAATGTGATCAAGAGACATCAGGCAAGATATTTCCAGTGGGGATAAAGGATTGTTACCATTGTACAAGGCACTCATAAGACCTCATATGGTCAATCATGTTCAAGAAAGATGAATGAGTTCAAACTGTAATTGATACAGAGAAGAGCTACAAGCATGATCAGAGAAATGGAGGGTCTATCTTACGAGAGGAAACTGGAAAAACTTGGCTTGTTTAGTCTAGTTTAAAAAAAAGGCTGAGAGAGGACTTCTCTTTATAAAGACATCAGGGGGAGTAAAAACCAGGTACAGTGAAAAGCTATTTAAGCTGAAGACAACATTGACACATGAACAAATGAATATTAACTTGCCACAAATAAATTCAGGTTGGAAATTAGATTTCTAACCATCAGAGGAGTGATGTTCTGAAACAGCCTCCCAACAGGAGTTGTAGAGACAAACTACTCAACTGGTTTTAAGAAAGGGCTGAAAAAATTTATGGGTGCAGTTGTATGATGGGGTTACTTGTGATGCAGGGCTCGGTAGCCCCAGATATCCCTTCTGGTTTATGTCCTATTTTCTAAAGTTCATTATTTGGGGGCACCCTTGCCTTCAACCCCCACTACCACACCATATATTCTGGGGTTTGTTCATTTGTTTCCTCTGAAATACGAGAGATAGCCACAATTGGAGATGGAACACTGGATATGGTAAGCCAGTGATCTAAGATGCTATTGAGCAGTGTCTCTCGTGTGCTTAGCTGGCTAGTTCTTGTTCATACGACTAATGTCTATCTGATCTTCATATATGGGTTTGGGAAGAAAATTTTCCCCAGGTAAGATTGGCAGTGACTCCCCCCTGCCCTGAAACATGGAGTGCAGGTCACCCGCTGGAGTTATCTGGGTATATTTCACTTTAATGATTCCCTACGATTTCAGGCCTCAGGCATGGTGCACCTTGGCCTCTCCTATTCTCTGCACATAGTACATAACCTACTCTCCTGTGGGCTGTAATGCTTTATTCTAAATCTGGATGCTGAGTTTAGGTTTGGGTGCTGGGGTGGAGAGTGTTTCCTGTGATATACAGTAGGTCAGACTAGATGGTTTGGTGGTCCCTTTTGGCGGTCCCTTTTGGTGGTCCTTTTTAAATTCCAAGATTATATTACTGCAGTTTTCACTTTCTTCTGTGAATTCTACCTGTCTCTGAAGTTTTTGTGCACCTGACCAATGAGGGTCATGAGTTTGATTACAACGGGAATCTCTTGATGAGCACACAGATGGAAATCATAGTGTGATGTTGCCTGGGTCTAGGGGATTGTTTATGATTATATTTTATATTAATATTTCATATTTGCAATAATCCATATGTGATATGCAATGTTTGGTCCCAATAGAAAGGTTGCAATCTGCCAGGAATTATTATATGGTTTATATATAGGTGTCAAATCTGTATTAGAAATTAGGAATATGTTTGTTCTATTTACGTTCCAAGTTATTTGATTCTAAGGCAATTCCAGACTGGGTGTCTGCAAAACCACTGTCCTCTTAATGGCCCATTAAGGGAACTTCCAGCAATGGTGGGCCTAGGAAGAAACCTGTTTGATGAGTCACCCAGACTGCCCATGTGACTCAACTCCATTTTGATATGGCAAGGACTCTGAGAGCATGGGGAAAGCCAAAGGTGATAAAAGGCAGTGGCCCTGTCTCCATTTTGTCTTCAGTTTCCAACCTGCAATTAACACCATCCTCTGGAACTATTCTGCCGCACCGAACAAAGGACTAAGATCCACCCAGGTGCTGGGTGTCTACCAGAGGAACTGGACTAACCTGCAAATTACAGATTCTTCAAGGACTTGTTTTCTATGGACTCTAAATCATTTCTATGCATGTGATTCACTTTGACCCTTTTAACATCTCTCTCATTTTGTTTCTTTTCTTTTTATATTAAACCTCTAGTTGTAGTTACTAAAGGATTGGCTGGCAGTGTGGTATTTTGGGGAAGATCCAAGCCTATATTGTTCTGGGTGATGTAGCTAGCCCTTTGGGGTCAGAAGAAACTATTTCTTTAGGAGACCCAGTGGTTAGGTGGGGACCAGAAGAGCTGATGTACAATAAAGGGGACTGTTTCTATTTTATGTTTTGTGGTGACCAGAGTGGGGAATCAGAAGCCTGTTTCATTACTGAGTGGGAGACTGGTTTAAGTACCACCTGTCAGTGGTTTGGGGGTCTGGCCCCTGGTTTTGCAGCTTGCCCTGATTTTGGCACATTCAGGAGGCCCATGTCACACATCGTTAGCAAGGGATTTGCTTGGTTGAGGCATGCGTGGCATGTTGTAAAAATTTCAGCATGAGGGATCAGGGAAAGCTAATGATCTTGATGATGATTTAAGAAACAATGTAGGAACTATTCAAGGATCTGATTGATCTGCTCTCCCACTGATGTTGACACTGGTTGCTCACTGTAGCCAGGAGAACAAACAAGGATTCCTGTGACACTTTAAAGACTAACACATTTATTATCATATGAGTTTTGTGGAAGAATATCCCACTTTGTCAGTTGAAAATCAGATCTCTGCCAGATGAAAGCGGAGAGACAGGACAGGAACCAGAAGTACAAGAGCCGTCCTCAGGCTGGGGAGCAGATGCTGAAGGAGACAGACACCTCCAGCCTGTTGTTGGCTCCTAAATCCACCAGAGATGCCTGCCAGTTCAGCAATAACCCCAAGTTACCAAAGGCACCAGAAATGCCATACGATGAGGAATTGCTGGGTTTACCACAAGACTACTCCAACGAGACAGAGGGTGACCCTACATCATAGGTTCACCTCGGAATAGGAAAGAAGCAGCCCAGGGACAGCTGACTACCATCCAGTTGTGCTTGTGCTGGAGCACTGTTTAGTACATTTTGGCCAGAGCCCCACCAACTTGGTGGTGAAGCACTCCATAATGGTTAGGGTCCAGGGCTGGGACACAGTGGAGTTGGGTAGGCCTGTGTTCCCCTCTTCCTTTCCTTCCTCCTCTGCCGTGACAACCCTGGAATGTCAGACTTTCCCACTGGGTCAAGTGATGTGGTTCTCTGCTCAACCATGTACTTGAGGCACTAGAGTGCTCACTTGCGCCCACCCTGCTTGAGGGCCAGAAGGCTACAGATTGCTGTGGTTGCCCCACCTTGCCTGAGGGCCTGAGCTATAGACTGTTTCCTTGCCATAACATGGCTACTGGCTGCTTGCTTTGCCTGCCCTGCCCTGTTTGAAATGCCAGGGCTATAGACTTCTTGCTTTGCCTGCATTACCTTGACTGCAGACCAGGGCTACAGACTGCTCATTTGGCCCCCATTGCCGCAGGGCTGTGGGCCTAAGGCTTTGGGACTAACCAGCTTAGCTGAGGAGGTCTATGAACTGCTAACTTCCACCCTAGCTGAAGCTTCCCCACAGGACATGGCAGCCAGGAGGTGTGCCCTCCTTCCAAGGGAGACATTGAGGGAGGGCCAAAAGCCCCTACCTACACCTGAGATTGCCTACACTCACAAACAGAAGGCCATCTCCTGAACAAAGGGAAGTGCTCAACATGGAACAAAGTTTGTCATGTTGTTTAAGAGTTCAACTACCAGAAGAGTAGTACAGTCTTGTGAGGGTAGTAATTCTGTTCTAAAGCCCATGGAGATGATAGCCAAATGCTGAGGTGAAGTGAGTAAGGGCTGGAGGAAGAGCCAGGTAGAAAGGTCGTAAGAGTATATAACCCAGCAGAGGATGTAGAGCAAGCCAAGAAAAGTTCCTGGAAATCAGGTCTTGGAAAAGCTGAAATGGTCTGCAAAGGTGGCCTTGCTGGAGCTGTAGGACTCAAAGCCAAATGGCCCATAGACACATCACTTGTTGCATATAGGATCCTGTCATGGAACACAATGATGATTGTAGAGTTCTGGTTTTGACCAAGGTCTAAAACTTGAGGAGCTTGGATGGCAAGAAGATTTCTAGGTAACAGAGAGCAGATGGGGGAAAAATGTGGATTCTCATACCGGAACAGAGTTTCCTGGGGTTCTCAGATATGTGTTGGATAGAGCTGAACTGCTGAAGGAAATAAGTGGCTTTCTGCCTAGATGGCCTAGTGCCATATCAACCAAATTGGCATCAGTCTGAGATATGCAGGAAGTCCTTAAGACAAGGCAATACTGTGGAAGAAGGGACTTGAGGAAGCCCATGTTACCAGACCTCAGAAAAAATCTCGTATCATTTCTGATGTGATGCTGCCCTTGCTCTTAACAAATGGACACTCAGCATACAATCCCAAACCTTAATGTAACCCCAAAGCAATTACTTCCCCCATCCCCATCACAATTTTTCACATTTGCTATCTGGTCACCCTATGATTAGGTGACAGCCAGCCAAAAAGCTTATGTATAGATTGCATCAAATTTGAAAATCTCTCAAATGTTTTATACAATTTGATGATACAGCAAGCTCTTAGATCATTATGTAAACATCTATTGAATTTTTTAACTGTATAAGAATTATTATAAAGGCACTGACTGTTAATTCTCCCTCTCATTTTAAAATTTCTCTGTGCTAATACTGGAGCCTTAAGGACATCCCTCATTTTTATTCTCAGGTCAGCAGCCCTTACCATACCTTCAAGAAACTGTTTCCGTAACATCTTTACGACCAGCAAAGACTGTACTTCACAGACTTTTCCTATATGCTTATTAATGCAGATCCTTAATCAAATAAAAGCCCCATCTGTGTCAGAGTATATTGCCTCTATGTTCATCCAGCTTCTGGCCAGAAGGAGCAAGAAACCAACACCAGCAATCAAACCCAGGTCTCCTGGATGGATCTTAACACAAGGCAGGAAATTATGTTTTATATCATATATGACAAGAGTAAATATTCTGAAGATTTATCTATAAAAATAAAACAAATGACTGCCTTTAGAGGTAATTGATAAATTACCTTTTGTCTGTAGTACTTACTCAGGTGGGCAAGGCTCAGTGTTGCAGGCTCTTTGGTTTTCTGGTGGTTTACTGTCAGGGTCACAGTAATTGTTCTGTACAATAGAGTTATCATCCAGCCTTTTACACACCACCTCTTGTTTCTGTATACCTTGAAAAGAAGTTGGATACCATTACTTAACAGTGTGAACATCTCTACTGGCTGCTGAGTAAATGTATCCTTCAACTATTTGTAGTCAATGGTCCTGAAGCTCAAAAAGTGATTTAATGCTCCTGAAGAAAGCTTTCAATTTACTGTAATTTTAGGCAACCACACTGCAAAGAGAATTTTAAATTGCTGTTGTTTTCCAAGATAAAGAGAATATATATTTATAGATTTAGTAACATTTTATTTGCATATTTCACTAAATCTATTTCCCATATATTGCCTCTCCAGCAAAAAAACTCTCCAGTTGCCAAATGAAATAACACCAGATAGAATGCGGTGACATTTCAATGCAAATTACTGTTTTTATGTTTTGGTTTTAAATAAAACAGCAATAGTGTGGGATCCAGTGTCTCATTTTTGCACTTTAAAATTATAAACCATTATTCATTTTCATAGACAGAGCTTGTCTTTTTGAGTGTTCACCGTGTCTGGCACTTCCAGCTCCTCTTTAATTATGTTAACCAGCAGCATGTAGTGCAGAACAGATTGTTACTTCCTAAAACATAATGGTAGGTTATTCTCCAACAGCAAGATTTTAAGACAATATGACTTTATCACTTAAACACCAGAATTCAATGTGATATAAATTAAGATGTTGGGGCTTAAGAATCACTTACATATAATAATGCTGTAGTTCAGAGTATCGTCATAAATCTAGTACACTTATCGTAGGAATTTGAATGCAACTTGCACCCCTTACTTCCCTTTCTTCAGAATAGTCATGATCTGTTTACTGAGCTAAAAGAAGTCCTGCCTTGCAACACACATTTCTTTTTCTTGAGTTCATTTCTCATTAAATATTGAGGAGGTGTTGGGTTTGTGTGTTGTTTCATGTAAAAACCTTCTGCAAAAAAGAAAGTTTTGGGGGGTTATTTGCATTACATTGTGAAATGTTTAAAAACAATAAGAATTAACACAACCTGGCTTTAAAATATAAGCTAATTTCTTTTTTCAATGAGAAAATCCTTAGTCTCTACAATTTATATGCTCCTTTCCTTTTGAAAAGCTAGGGTTTTGCTGGAGACAGACTTTATAAATGGTAAACTGAAGGACCTACATGTTGCATATATAATTTTAGGGATTCCAGAATCCAGATATTGAATACTGCTTACAGATCTGGTCACTCCATCTCAAAACGATATATCAAATTGGAAAAGGTACAGAAAATGGCAAGAGAATGTTTAGGGGTATAGGAAAGCTTTCATATGAGAAGAGATTAATAAGACTGGGACTCTTTAGCTGGGGAAAGAGACAGGAAAGGGGAATGGGGGGATGTGATGGGGCTATAAAGCTATGACTGAGGTGGAGAAAGTAAATAGGGAAGTGTTATTTACTCATTCTCATAACAGAAGAACTAGGGGTCACCAAATTAAATTAATAGGCAAGAGGTTTAAAATGAACAAAAGAATGAATTTCTTTACAGGATGTATAGTCAACTTGTGGAATGCCTTGCCAGGGGATGCTGAAGGCCAAGACTACAATGAGGTTCAAAAAACAAAAAAAAAGGTAGATAAGTTAATGCAGGATAGGTCCATCAATGGCTATTAGCCAGATGGGCAGTGAAGGCTATATTTGCTGGAAGCTGGGAAAGGGTGATGGGATGGATCACTTTATGATTACCTGTTCTATTTATTCTCTCTGAAGCACCTGGCTTTGATCACTGTCAGTAGACAGGATACTGGGCTAGATAGACCTTCGATCTGATGCAGCATGGCCATTCTTGGCCAGTCCACACAGAGGTATGTGGTTGTGTTTGAACAAGAACTATACTTTAGTTATATTTTTAAAAACTAAGACTAACGAGGAATGCTAAATTTTTCTGCAGGAGAAAAAAAATTGAAACAATAGCCTCATAAACAACAGCTTCAGTCCCTCAATCTCAGATTATTCCAGAAAGTCCACCCACTGTTTCTGCGTGATGGCATTTAGAAGAAAGTAATGTGATTCCATATTAACTGAATTAATCTGAACATAATAATTAAGTATAAGAAACTGCCACTTCAAATGCTAGATGCCTATTACGTTTTTCTGAACTGTGCAACACCCATTAAAATACTGACAGGTATATTTTTGCACCTTTTCCTCATGGTTCTTTTACTTATGCACTGTGAGCCCTAGCCAACCCCCCAACACATACATTAGGCTCTGGAAGCTGAAAGGAAAACCCATCAGAACTACCCAGCTTGTGAGGCCTACTAGCCCTTATGGTAGTCAGAAGGATACATTTCAGAAAGCATTATTTATAGTCTGTAAGGACCCCAAGGTCATATTATTAAGTTTTAAAAGATTTTCCTTGCTTTCTTAACCTTTTGCCTGTTTTAAACCAGTTAAACAACTTACCTTTCCAATGTTGCTATTGTTACTCATTAAGTCTCATCCAATGTGTCAGACATCTCAGGTTGACCATAAACATCATGATTTTGCTTATGAAAAATTTCATGGTTTAACACCAGACATACTTGGTGCCCATGCTCCCCACTAAGCCAAGATCCTCAGCAAGCCATGTCAGATGCCTCCATATGCTACATCTTTAGATACATATTTGTGCACCACAACATGAGACCAATATATCTATGTAACTAAACTGAGTAGGTAATCCCCTCCTGTCAGATCTCACGTATTGACTACACAGACCTTTCCAAACTGACAGAAAGAGACTAGTTCTGAATAATCTTCACCATCTAATCTGCTGTAGGCATCTTGAAAACATTTTGTTTTATTGCGCTCAAAACAATATCTCCCAGTTAGGACCTGAATCAAAGTCTCAGGTCTCAAAGTTTCCTCACTTGAGTTAAAGGAAACTTCTCTCCTAGCCATAAGTAATAACTACACATGGATAATCCTCTTTGCAGTCTTTCCTCCATTAGATAACAAGGCCAGCACAGTGTCACACCATAAGAGCTCCATTCTGAACACAAAAAAAAGGTTACTTACAAGTAACTAGAGGTTACAAGAAGTCTTCAAGATGGACTTTGCATATGCATATTTATGGGATGCTCCACCTGGTGCAGCCTGAATGGTAGAACTCAAACTAACAGTACCAACTGGAGCATCCACACAACTTTCTCATTCTTTTCTGAATAAATGTCATACTTTACACAGCACAGGTCCAAAAAGGGGCATGACATTCTAGCCACCTCAGTTTTTTATCCCCTGAACCCAGGCCTATGCTAAGTACGGCTCTGAAGTGGGCAGTGCATGTAAACACGCAGAGTCCATCTCAAAGAACTTTGCTTACAAGTAAGTAACTTTGACTTTTTCTTTGAGCATCTTCTGAATATTCCCACTCATAGGATGGACAGTAACTCTCACTCATGA
Source organism: Podocnemis expansa (assembly GCA_007922195.1). Lineage (NCBI taxonomy): Eukaryota > Metazoa > Chordata > Testudines > Podocnemididae > Podocnemis > Podocnemis expansa. Next base: position 38,626,450 of record ML681990.1, read on the forward strand.
GGATAGGAAAAAACAGAGTCCTAACTACATAATTGCAAGACTGCCTTGTCAACTTGTGCATCTAACCTAGACTCTAAGGCTATGTTCACACAGGGCAGGCTTGTTTCGAAACAAGACATTTTGAAACAAGCTGTTTCAAAATAACTTTTTATTTCAAAACACCTTATTTCGAAGGACAAAAACTTTGTCCTCGAAATAAGGGAGCAAAATAGCAGGCCCACAGTGTGGACCTGCTATTTCGCTTGGGGAGGGGATTGCAGGCACGCAGAGGGACGCTGCACCCCATGGGTGCCTGCAGGGGGCTGAGGCAAGGGGCTGAGGTGCCCGGGACCCGACGCCAGGTTTGGGGACAGCCAGGGCTTTAAAGCCCCCGGGGTGAGGCGCTCCACTGAGTCCCCTGCAGACACCCATGGAGTCAGGCGTAGCCCCGCGCCTCACTCCACGGACACTCCTCAGCACCCTGGCCAGGGTGCTGAGGGGGTAGCCCTTCCTCCCAGGGTGCTTAGCATCCTGGGAGGAACGTCACATGTTGTTTCGGAACACTTTGTTCCAAAACAACATGTCCACACAGGGCTGTTTCGAAACCACTGTTTCGAAACCAGATGAGGTTTTAGCCATTCCGAAACAACGGTGGCCATTTTGAAACAAACGGTTTGCTTGTTTTGAAATGGCCGTGCGTCGTGTGGCCATGGCAGTTCTTATTTCGAAACAACCTCTGGTGTTTCAAAACAAGAAGTGTGTGTGAACATACCCTCAGTCTAACAAGTAGTGCCTAGTGAAAATATGGATTGTACTCCATATTTCTACAATACAAACTTCCATTTAAGGCATGTGTCTGAAGAGTCCCATGGAAGCTGCCTTACCCCTACTAGGATGCACTTTAACTCTTCCAGGCAAAATGATATCCTTTAGCTATAAGCCTATTTAATATATAATCTAACCCATCTGGAAAGTATTATTACCCTGCTACCCAGGTTCCTCTCTTTACAAAAGGTAAAGAAGTTAGGAGATTGTCTAAAATGCTTAGTTCTGTCTAAACAGGATAGTGCACTCCTGACATATACTGTATGTAATTTAGCATCACCAAAATTTAGTTCTGGCTGAAAATATCTTTAAGCATATGGATCCTGTGACTGAGTCTGCTTATAAAATCTCTTTTCTGGGTCCATCTAAGGACAATGACCCATTCTCAAATTTGAGGGAACTTGTGATATCAGCTGTCTCCAGACTGAATTAAAGAGATTGGATCTGGGTATCCTGCAGGAGTCTTAGATGCTGAAGGTATTGGAGAAATCCTAATTTCTTCAACTCGCCTTCTTACTCCTGAAGGACTGTCTATCTAAATCAGTGCTGTTCCAGTGACATGCAATGATTCATTACCAACTGTGATGGAGATTGATCTGATCAATGAACTTGTGCTGTAACTACTAATGGCGGAGAAGCCACCTTGGCACTAGACTTCAGATTCATAATAGTGTGCTACTTCAGCTTATGAAACAGGCTCTTTCCTCTTCCATTGGAACTGACTCATCCAGCGGTGCAACAACTGGATTACAGGAATGTTTTCTGGCTTTACCACAGGAGTCCTTGCCCAATCCTAGTGCCTTAAGGGCTAGTGGACTGTACAGGTTTTTTTCTCATGTTTGGCTCTTGAAGAAGAACACAAATGACACTTCCACTCACCATAGCTGTCTAATCCTTTTCTGGCTCTAGCCACAGAAGCTAACAACAAGGCAGTGTTACTCTTCAGATTTTTCTGCTGATGCACAACACCAGTGAAGAGAATTTAACTCTCTCTGCTCCAGACGTACTCAAATGCAAAGCTGATCTAGGAGGTTATTCCAAAACTTGCAGTTATTTGGTTTCAGAAGATTTCGCTAACAAACTTCTTGGAGTATAATTGCCTGAAGCCTGTTTTGTCTCTCCTTCTTTGCTTACATTATGGGACTTGAGCAAATTGAATATTTTGATGGTGAATGACCATTGCACAAGCATGCCAAATATCTAGCACATGTGTTTGATGCCAAGAACATAGCTGGGCATGACAAACATCTCATAAAGCCTAGCTTTTTGGTCTTCAGCTCCATAATTCCAGTTCCAAAGAACTTTTATCTAATTCTACTGAAGACTATAACAACAAATATAACTAAATAAACTAACATATTAACAACCCAAACTAAACTAACTAGGCACTTAAAAGATACAGAAATGGGGCAATTCTGGAGCAGTTCCTAATCTATTTAGCTGTTTATAGTTGGAAGAAACTGAGGAAGCTGGAGAGAAATAACCCTTTTATACTATCAATGTAGAACATTCAACGTTCATTAAGAGGGAGGGGGGTGATGGCAGCACATCATTGCTTCTACAGATGCTACTCATAGACTCTCAGACTTTCAGACCAGAAGAGACCATCACAATCATCTAATCTGACTTTCTGCACACTGCAGGCCACAGAATTTCACCAACCCATTCCTGTAATACAACACAACCTCTGGCTGAGTTATGGAAGTCTTCAAATCATGATTTAAACCAGCAAGTGACCCCTGTCCCATGCTTCAAAGAAAGATGGAAACCTTCCAAGGTTTCTAACTATCATATCTAGTGAAAGATGCCTCTCCCACTCCCAGTACAGCAATCGATTAGATCCTGAGAATGTTGGGGAAACTCACCAGTCAGATACCTGGAAAAGAATTCTCTGTAACTCAGAGACCTCCCCACAGGGGAGTTTGCACTGCAAACAGGGGAGTTTGCAAGGGAAGGAGTTGGCGCCAGGTGCGTCCTACTGAAGTGTCCTGAGAAGTGGGGGGGCACGAGCCCACCCACTTCTAAAACCCTTCCCCCAACCTAGGGGGAAGTGGCACGAGACAGGGCTTCAAAAAAGTCCATGGGACAACAAAAAAGAAAACAGGGACGGGTGTGAAAGTTACAGGTTCAAAACATGGGTTTTGGAAGGGGATACTGAGCAGAGAATCCCGGACAAAGCCCACTGTTCCCCAACGGTGTCGAGGGAGCTAGTGGATGCTGCCCAGAGGAACTCTGCCCGGAGACGTCCACGGACGAGGGAGCGGAAATAGGCCCCACAGTCGCAGGCCCCTCCCTCTGCCAACCTCGTCTCCTGAGTTTTATAAGTGGCTACTTTTGCGTAAGCCAAGAGGAGGTTGGCTAGCAGGTCCCGCAACTTGGTCGGGCCGCGGATGGGGAGTGCATACAGATACAGGTATGGGGAGAAGTGCAGCCAGAACCTCAATCAGCGGTTCTGGAGGAGCCGGAAAAGGGGCTGCAGCCACGCGCAGTCCAGATAGACGTGTGCCAGGGTCTCCCTCGCACCGCAAAAAGGGCAGGTGTCGGGGCGAGGGGTGAACAGCGCCAAGAACACACCCGTGCTCATGGCTCCATGAAGGAGCGGCCAACTTATGTCCCCAGCGGGCCTTGGAGTGAGGGTGGCATTGGTGCCAGGTGCGTCCTGGTAAGTGATTGGCTTTTTCCCTACAGCTGTTTTGCCTGTGTCTTTTTCCCTACAGGTGATTTGCTGTTAGTTGTGGGACTGTGCTTGTGTGATTGGGTGGGGGTTGTTTGCACCATTGTTCCCTGATCACCTTTAATCACCAGCTTCTAGCAGCTTCTAGCAGCCTTGTGATTGGCCTGCCCCTGTGTGACTGACAAGGGGCAAAGGCTGACCTAGGCAGAGAAGGCCTTTAAAAGCCACTGCTTGAGTAACCGGAGGACTGCAAACAGGGGAGTCTGCAAGGGAAGGAGTTTGGGGAGGAGTTTGGTGAGGCCACAATGGTGAAGAGGAGCCGCACTGCTTGTGCCAGCGCCCCTTCTGTTTCCTTTGCCTCTGTTTGTAGCCAGACAGACTGTCTGACCATGGATATCTCCACCCAGATCCTGGTGTGGATTTGCAAGGACTGTGGCCTTCATTTTCCTGCCACTGATGATCAGGCTAGGGAGATGAGTCTATGTGCTAGGTGCCTTCTGGTGGCATCTGTCCGGAAACAGATAGGAGAGTTACAGGAGGAGGTGTCACGTCTCAGGGGTATCTATGCCCTGGAAAAGTTCCTTGACAGTGTCTACGATGAGACCTGCAAGGAGGAGGTCCCTATGCCAGTGCCAAGGGCTACTGCCACAGCTCTGGAAATGGATGGGATGCCTATGGCAGAGGAAGGACACCGGCAGCTAGTCACCTCTGGCAGTAGACAGTGCTCCACGCCTGCTCAAATCCCACCATCCATTGTGGTGAGGAACTGTTATGTGGTGCTGGACACAATGAAGGAGTTAGAGGAGATGCCATCCACCCCAGAGGCAGGGCAGATCACAGCCACCTCACCTAAGAGGAAATGTAGGTTTGTGGTGATTGGGGACTCACTCCTGAGAGGAACGGAGGCACCCATCTGTTGCCCTGACAAGGCCTCTAGAGAGGTATGTTGACTACCAGGTGCCCATATCCGAGATGTAATGGAGGGATTGTCAAAAATCATCCGGCCCTCAGACTACTACCCCATGCTTCTTATCCATGTGGGTACTAATGATACTGCGAGAGGTGATCCTCAGCAGATCAAAGGTGATTTCAGGGCTCTGGGAGCGAGGGTGAAGGAGTTTGGAGCACAGGTGGTGTTCTCCTCGATCCTTCCAGTCAAGGCTAGAGGTCTGAGGAGAGACAGATGCATCCTAGAGGTGAATGCCTGGCTGCAAAGATGGTGTGGTCTGGAGGGATTTGGCTTCCTTGACCATGGAGTCCTGTTTCAGGACAGAGGATTGATAGGCAGAGATGGCCTTCACCTGTCCAGGAAGAGGAAGAGCATATTTGGGCACAGACTGGCTGACCTAGGGAGGAGGGCTTTAAACTAGGTTCAATGGGGGAAGGAGACCAAAGCCCACAGGTAAGTAACAATGTGGGTGATCTGGGGGAAGGGATGGAACTTGGGGGGTGGTGGGACTGTAGCACCAAGAATAAAAGGGAAGGTGGTTGGAACATGAGGGGGAATCAAATAAATGTCTCAAGTGCTCTACTGAAGCCCCAATACGTGAGGAGAGTGGGGGAGGAGAACTCCAAGAAAAAATGCAAGCAGGTTTATGTAATAGACATGACAAAGTAGGGAAATCGGCCGAGTATCTTAGGTGCCTATACACTAACGCGAGGAGCCTGGGAAATAAGCAGGAAGAATTGGTAATACTAGTGCAGACAAGGAACTATGATATCATAGGAATAACGGAGACATGGTGGGATAGTCTGCATGACTGGAGCTCTGCCATGGATGGGTATAAACTGTTCAGGAAAGACAGGCAGGGAAGAAGAGGGGGAGGAGTAGCGTTATATGTAAAAGAGCTCTATGACTGCTCAGAGCTCCATTATAGAAGTGGAAGCGTGCCAGTAGAAAGTCTGTGTGTTACATTGAGAGGAGAAAGCAACAAGCGGGATGTTGTGGTGGATGTCTGCTATAGACCACCAGACCAGAAGCAGGAAGTGGATGAGGTGTTCTATGGACAGCTAGCAGAAGCTTCTAGATCACAAGCCCTGGTGCTGATGGGGGACTTCAATTACCCTGGCATCTGCTGAAAGGCCAATACAGCAGTGCATGGACAATCCAGGAAATTTTTAGTAAGTGTTGGGGACAACTTTCTAGTACAAATGCTAGAGGAACCAACTAGGGGCCTTGCACCGCTCGACCTGCTGCTCACAGACAGGGAAGAATTGATCAGGGACGTAGAGGTAAATGGCAAGCTAGGCAGTAGTGACCATGACATGGTTGAGTTCAGGATGTTGATTAATGGAAGGAAGGAAAGAAGCAAAACAAAAACCCTGGATTTCAAAAAACCAGATTTTGGCTCCCTCAGGGAACTGATGGGCAGGATCCCTTGGGAAGCTAATCTGAAGGGGAACGGAGTCCAAGAGAGTTGGTTATATTTTAAAGAAACCCTGCTAAGGGCACAGGAAGTTGCCATTCCAGTTAGGAGAAAGAACAAACATGTGAGGTAGCCAGAATGGCTTAGCAGAGAACTCTGCTCTGAGCTTAAACATAAAAAGGAAGCTTACAGGAAGTGGAAGCTTGGTCAGATGACTAAGGAGGCATATAAAGATATTGCTAGGGACTGCAGGGATAAAATCAGAAAGGCCAAAGGACAAATGGAGATTGCGGCTAGCAAGGGATGTAAAGGATAACAAGAAGGGGTTCTACAAGTATGTTAATAACAAGAAGAGGATCAGGGATGGTGTAGCTCCCTTGCTGAATGGGGCAGGCATCCTCGTGATGGAGGATGAGGGAAAGGCTGAAGTGCTCAATGCATTTTTTGCTTCTGTTTTCACAGGCAGGGTCAGCTCACAGCCCACTACCATGGGTGTGGCAGATTGGAGAGAAGAAGAGAGGCCCTTGGTGACGGAAGGTCAGGTTAGGGACTGCTTAAAGAAGCTGGATGTGCACAAGTCCATGGGGCCGGACAAACTGCATCCAAGGGTGCTAAGGGAATTGGCCAATGAGATAGCAGCACCACTGGCCATTATCTTTCAAAACTCATGGAGAACAGGGGAGGTGCCAGAGGATTGGAAAAAAAGCAAATGTAGTGCCTGTTTTCAAGAAAGGGAAAAAGGAGGATCCAGGGAATTACAGACCTGTCAGCCTCACCTCAATCCCTGGAAAAATTATGGAGAAGGTTCTCAAAGAATCCATCCTAAAACACTTAGGGCACATCTACACAGCACTTTTATTTCGAAATAACACTCGTTATTTCGAAATAAGAGAAATTAGGTCTACATGACGTTTTCTTATTTCGAAAGGACGGACCTCGTCCTTTCGAAATAAGAATCGTCATTTTGAAAAAGTAAAACCTGCCCCCCCCCCGAAACAGCTGTTATTTTGGAAGGGATATTTTGAAATAAAGCTGTTCTTTCAAAACAACACTGTGTAGACCTGTTGTTTCGAAAGAGCTGTTTCGAAAGAACAGGTCCAAACGGCTTTATTTCGAAATATCCCTTCTGAAATAACAGCTATTGGGATTGCACGCTCTCCCTTAATTCGAATTAACATTTTGTTAATTCGAATTAATTTATTTCGAAATAAGGATTTTATTTCGAAATAACTCATTTCGAAAGCCTTATTTCGAAATAACCGTGTGTGTGTAGACATAGCCTTAGAGGAAAATAACGTGATCAGGAACAGTCAGCATGGATTTACCAAGGGGAAATCATGCCTGACCAATCTCATTTCCTTCTATGATCAGATGACTGGATTTTTGGATGCAGGAAGAACCGTTGATGTGATATACCTGTACCTTGATTTTAGAAAGGCTTTCGATACAGTTTCCCACAGCATTCTCATTGGCAAATTAAGGACGTATGGGTTGGATAGGTGGACTATAAGGTGGATAGAAAACTGGCTAGATCAACGGTTTCAGCGTGTAGGAATCAATGGTTCCATGTCTAGCTGGCAACCAGTAACGAGTGGTGTGCCCCAGGGGTCGGTCCTGGGGCCAGTTCTGTTCAACATTTTCATCAGTGATCTGGATGATGGAATAGACTGCACTCTCAGTAAGTTCACGGATAACACCAAGCTGGGGGGGAACAGTAGACATGCTGGAGGGCAAGGACAGGATTCAGGGAGACCTAGATAAATTGGAACAGTGGGCCAATAGAAATCTTATGAGGTTCAATAAAGGCAAGTGTAAAATCCTGCACGTGGGATGAAAAAACCCCATGCACTGCTACAGGCTGGGAAACATTCAGCTAAGCAGCAGCAGTGTAGAAAAGGAACTGGGGGTCATGGTGGATGGAAAGCTAGATATGAGTCAGCAGCGTGCTCTTGCGGCAAAAAAGGCCAATGGCATACTGGGCTGCATCAAAAGAAGTATTACCAGCAGATCAAGGGATGTGATCATTCCCCTCTATTCTGCACTGGTGAGGCCACATCTAGAATACTGTGTTCAGTTTTGGGCTCCCCACTACAAAAAGGGCAGGGACATGCTAGAGAGAGTTCAGAGGAGGGCAACCAAAATGATTAAAGGGCTAGAGCACAAGCCCTATAAGGAAAGACTGAAAGCATTAGGCTTATTTAGTTTGCAGAAGAGAAGATTGAGGGGGGATTTGATAGCAACCTTCAACTACTTGAAGGGATGCTCTAAGGAAGATGGAGCTCGACTGTTCTCAGTAATAACAGAGGACAGAACGAGGAGCAATGGTCTCAAGTTGCGGTTAGGGAGGTCGAGGCTGGATATTAGAAAAAATGTTTTTACTAGGCGAGTGGCGAAACATTGGAATGAGCTGCCGAGGGAGGTGGTGGAGTCTCCATCTTTGGAGGTGTTTAAGGCCCAGCTGGACAAAACCATGACTGGGATGGTTTAGAGGGAGTGGTCCTGCCTCTGGCAGGGGGTTGGACTAGATGACCTATGAGGTCCCTTCATCCCTATGATTCTATGATTAGAGTCCCATCTATCTCTGGTCACTGGAGAAATATGCTAATAGTAGACAATGATGGGCCATATACCTTTATAGGCAATAGCATCTCCTCCATAAACTTACCAAGCTCAGTCTTAAAAAAAGTTTGGTTTTTCGCCCCAAGTATTGTCCTTGTAAGGCTATTCCAGAGCTTCACTCCTCCTACCATTAGAAACCCTAATTTCAAGTTTAAGCTTACTGATGGCCAGTTTACATCCATTTGTTCTTGTGCCAAAACTGTCGCTTAGCTTACATAACTCCTCTCCCTCCCTTGTGTTTATCCCTTTGATATTTTTATAGAAAGCAAGCATATCTCCCCTCATTTGGTTAAGCTAAACAAGCCAATCTCTTTACATTCCCCCTTGTAAAGTAGGTTCTCCATTCCTCTGAATTTCCTAGTAGCCCTTCTGTGCACCAGTTCCAGTTTGAATTCATCTTTCTAAAACAATAGGAAATTAGAAATGCACACAATATTCCAGATCAAGTCTCACTAGTGTCTTGTATAATGATAATAATAGTTCCTTATCTTTATTGGAAATACTTGATGAATCTTAGGATTGTGTTAGCTTTTTTCATGTCCAGAAACAAAATTCTTATTTTATATGGATCAAGAAATCTCAACTGTCTTAAGAAAAATGAAAGAAAATTACTATTCAGTCAAGTTCCAAAGGGGCAGCCATGTTTGTCTAGTAAGGCAAAAAAAGCAAGGAGTCTTGTGGCACTTAAAGACTAACAGATTTATTTATCACTCTTCAAAGCATCTGATCAAGTGGGATATTCTCCCACGAAAGCTCATGCGATAAATAAATCTGTTAGTCTTTAAGCGCTACAAGACTATTCAGTCAGTCTCCTCAACTCTCACTCCCTCTCCTGGAAGATTGCAATATGGTCCTGGAGCAGATCAGCTGGATCAGGGCTGGTAGAGAATGGCCTCTGGCCCAAGACACCCCCCCCCAGTGCTGGCTTGCCCGCAGGCTGCCATGGTGGGGCCCTAGCTCCCCAGGTGGGCAGGTATGATGGGGCTGGAACCCCAGACCAGTGTGGGGGGAAAGGACCGAAGAGTTGTGGCAGCCAGAATCCACAGCCCTGGATTTGTATTAGTCATTTTGCTTCATTTAAAAACAAAATAGTAAAGAGACATAATAGTTTCATACTCTACAACTGGAGACAATTCTTATGTAAAAACAACAAGGAGTTGTGTGGCACTTTAAGACTAACAGATTTATTTTTTGCATGAGCTTTAAAATTCTTATGTAATACATGCATACAAAATTGCCAACTGTCTGTATAAAGTGTATGACAATTTAATTTTGGCTGACGTTATGATAGCCCCACCAAACATAATTTTTTTTCAGTCCTCTGTGGCTAATAATTCAGTCCTTTCTACTTCAAACCTGCCTAATTCTCAGGGATAGAGGGTAATACTGCACAGACGACATTATTTACAAACATCATAATTTTATAAGGTAATTTAAAAATATTTTTGAAAACTAGCATGAAAACTTTTTAATGGTAAATTCATACTGTTATCAGTTTTATTAAATAAAGTTATGACTTTTAAATATTAACTGTTAAGTCTGAGTAAAGACTAATCACCTATTCTAGGGGATCTCAAACACTCAGCCCACAGAGTTGCCTCTTGCAGCCTCCAAAAGCCAGACTTGAGGGGCTCCCAACTGCTGTCCGGCTTTTCAAGCGGCCTGTGCCCCAATGGCTGGGAGCTGGCAACTAGGCTGCAGTCACCTGCCTTCCATCTGGGGTCCTGCTTCATCAGCAGCACTTCTGGGTCAGGCCATGCCTCCCCACCCCCCAGCCCATGGCTGTGCTTCACCCTCCTGGGGATGAGGAGGGAGCATTTTGCTTGGCCTCTGGGGCAGATCTCTTCACCTCCACTGAGGAGCAACCAGGCCTCTTGAGGCCAGCACCAGCATGCCCAGACAAGTCTGGCCATGGCTGGGGCAGTGTGGCCTTGGCTGGCCGGGGACGTGGTGACAGCGCAGGGCTGGCTACCAGTGACAGCTTGGGGTCCCTGGCTGCAGCCAAGGCACCAGCAGTGGCAGCCGTGGCCAGCTCCCTGGGTATAGCTATGAGTTAGGCTTTGGCTGCTTGTCTCCCTTTAGGGGCTGGGGTTGCAAGCAGCCCTTTCCATTTCTTTCTTTTCTCTCTTTTCCTTCTTTCTCTTTTCCTTTTCTCTTTCTCGTCTTTCTTTCTGTCTCTCTTTGTCTTTTGTTCCTTCATTCTTTCTTTCCATTTCTTTCTTTCTTGTTTCCTTCCTTTTTTCTCTTCCTTCTTTTCTTGTTCCTTCTTTCTTTTTCTCTCTTTCCCTTCCTTCCTTCTCTTTTTTCTTTTTCTCTTTCTCTCCCTTCCTTCCCTTCCCTGTTTTCTTTCTCTTCCTTTTTACTTTCTCTTCCTTCCTTCTCTCTTCTTTCTTTCTTAAAAACCCTTAAAATTTTTCTTTTAATTAAAAAGCTTTCTAAAAAATTTCAATTAAAAATTCATATAAATTCAATTAATTAAACCCAATTAATTAATTTTATTTATAATCACTTTGGATTCAATTAATTATTTTAAATGTAATTTTATTTAAATAAACTGGTGGCCCTGCTGTATGAAAAGTTTCAGTAATGTGGCCCTCGGGCCAATATCCTACTCTACATGTGGCCCTCATTGTGATTTGAGTTTGAGACCCCTGATTTATTCCAAATTTCCCTCATGCATCATATACATTTCTATCTAACCAAATCTTGGCAGGTACATGAAATTCATGTCTGAATAGTTCTTTAGTAAGAAAGCATTTAAACCACTATAAACACAAACCCTTACTGTGCTCAGTTTTCAATTCACTTTTATAATCACCAGTGTTGCTTAGACCTATATAGGTAATGTTCTGAAAACTTAATACATCACTTACCACTATGTACATAATGAAGATACTTTAACCTTTCTAGGCAGATCACCCAGATGAGAACTTAATGGTTTAAATATAAATTGATCTAGTTTGAAATGTGCTATTCTGTAACACCTTGCACTGCAGAATTTACTTGATCAATGAAGAAGAAAGCTATGCAGTATGGACATTTTTAACCATTGCCACCTAACTAGCATACTATTTAAAATGCACTCTCTCAAATCAAATTCAGCTTTCAATTTTAAGACTACAAAAACAATGGGAGAAAGCTAGAAATATAATTACAGGCAACAGACAAAACTAGTTTACTTCTGTGGGCCTTTTAGAAGCTTTTTAAACAATTATCAACTTTTCCCTTTAGTATGACTTCTCTTAAAATAATCTGAAAAACATTGCTAAATGTGTTCATTTAAACCCCTAGAGGAATGATTACAACCAGTTAGACAGATACATTGTGATTTTGAATATACAGATTTAGGTTTATAACAAAAGACATAAAATGGCCTCATAACTGGTTGGTGCAAACAGAACTCTAGTGGTTTAATGACCATATTCCCTGGAGATTTACAAATGTTTTACAGATTTCAATTTCCAAATAGTCTGCATGACTTTCAGTGACCAAATTTAAAATTACACAGGGCACATTTTATTCTTAAATTAAAATGGGAGGAATGTAGATGCCATATCTATTTTTAAGAGCAACCCCCAAAATTGTGGTCTGCAATTGCAATGGTTAATTATAAAGATGCCAATACCAATAGATGGTGAGTTTTGCATCTCTAAAACTAGTGCAAGCTGGTTAACCCAGACATACTTTTTGAGCTCAGTCATCAGATTACAAGATATTCATCACAGAGCCAAACATATTTGCCCTCAGCAAAGAAAATGTATATCTTATTTGTTCAGAGACAATTTTGCAATTCTTCTAAGAGCATGGAAGAAAAACACAGAGGGCACCAGTCTATCAGCAAAGAAAAGCAGCCAGCAAACTATTTATCACAGTCTGACTAAAAATTTCATATGCCGTATTAAAAAAATCCAACTTAGTTTTAGATGAACTGTACAGAAATGCTTGAAATAAAGACCAGTCCTCACTACACCTAGCAAATTCTGGCTGATGAATGTTCTCAGTTCCCTGTGTTATATCCTCTTCTACTCTTCTCTCTCTCTCAACTTGCTATCTCTAGTTGTTCTCCACATTCTGTGGTTCAGTTTGCCTCTGTCTATTCAGGTGCTTAACTGGCTCCCATCATCATCGTATCAGAGCTCCTCCCTAATATTTGTAGATGTTATTTAGATGTTCCCGGTTGGTAAATCTGCCTACCAATTTACAAGGCCCCATTCAAGGACATGCATGGAAGGGGTGAAGGGAAGCAGGGGCATCCCCCCCCCCCCCAGTAATTGTTGGAGTAACAGAAGTCCACTGATTCTGGGGTGGGTGGGGAGGAAAGAGTGAGCTCCTTCTGGGGCTTAGGGAAAGCAAGAGTCTTCTGGGAATGGAGGGGCATAGAACATGTCTCTCCAAAAGAGGGCAAATTTAAATTCTTGTGTACACCCTTGGCTCCATTGTACTGGGAGCAAAATCACAAAGGGAAACATTTGCAAGTACATGTAACCAATGTATTGAGTGGTAATAGGGTATAACAAAGAGGGCTCCAGGGGATGCAGCTGTGTCTGTTGCAGTGTCATAGAGCAGCTATATATTTTCATCTATAAGGTTTTTTATTTAGAAATGCTGTTATGTAAAGGATTTTAATGTGTGCCCAATAATGAGTTCAGAATATTTACTAGGGACCAAGAGCAAGTTCTAACATGTATCACTAAGCTGAAAACCAAAAGCAAGATGATAAAATTTACCTTTCCTTTCTAACCATTTTTACACAGCAAATAGGATAGTTATCAAGGGAAAATGAAGGTTCCAGGGGATGCTCTATAAAAAATGTTCCCCATCACAAAAGTAACATTGCAGAATCTCTTATCTGCTGTGTGAGAATAACCCATGGAAGAGAAGAAATAGCCCAAAGATTGAGTTCAAATTTGAAGGGAAACCCTTTCTTTTATAGAAAATGTTGATCTGAAGTTCAAAAGAAAATGAAAAAAAGAAAGGTTAAAGAGCTGTGGCAATATCTTCTGTAATAATATAGCCACTTCCTTGGATCTGAAAGATTAAGAGTATATTATGAATGAAGGGAAGATCAAGAGGGACATTAAAGACAAAGAGAACCAACTATTGCTTTTCCTACATTACAGGCCTTTGCCAATCTGCACTGGGGGAGAATTCTTTCCTGACCCCAATATGGTGATCAGTTAAACCCTGAGCATGTGGGCAAGACTCACTAGCCAGACTCCCAAGAATGCACTCTGTAATAACTCAGAACTCAACCCATCAAACACACCATCTCAGGCCATTGGCACATTTACCACCAGTAATCAAAGACCAGTTAATTGCCAGGCTAAATTGTCCCATCATACAATCCCCTCCATAAATTAATTAAGCTCAGTTTTGAAGTCAGTCAGGTTTTTTTGGCCCCTCAGCTCCTCTCTGAAGAACTTCATTCCTCTGATGTATAGAAGCCTGCATCTAACTTCCAGTGTAAACTCCCTGATGGCCAGTTTTTATCCATTTGCTCTTGTGTCCACACTGGCACTGAACTTAAATAATTCATTTTTCTCCTTATTATTCTCTCTATGATGTATTTATAGAATTCCTTGATCCAAACTAAAAGGAGATAATTGACTGGAATTAGGCAAGTTTTTATGTACAGGTAATAAATCTAATGCTTTTGTGTGATGGAGTTGATAAACCCCATACTGAAGAGACAGGGGTGCAGGAACAACTTTGGGCCTCAGACACTCCACCTCAGCAGGCCTGCCACAAGCCACATCTGGAGGAGAGACTTAACAAAGAATCTCTTCGGCACCGGAAGGCAGCAGGCAGAGACTCAAATGGAGTCGCATTCCTTGCTACAGAATGATGATGCCAAGAAGGTATCCTCAGGAGGAGGACTGCCGCATGAAGCCAAAACTCTCTAGCTTGCAGAGACCTATGTGCTGGGTTGTAGTTGACAACCACAAGTCATGATGCATCCCAAGAAGAGAGAGAGCAGTAGGAAGAGACTCTGGAGAGGATGTTGGTTGGACTAGAGGAGCAGATGCTTTCCTTACAGTTCCAAACAGGATCCCTGGGTCAAAACCAGTGGTATGGAAGGACATGAGATCTCTTACACATATAGGTAGGAAGGGCTGCCACCACAGTCTCTGTTAACTGTTAAGTGGAGGCTCATACCCAGTCGCTGGCTAAATTCAAGAGGATATCAAAATAAAATTCAGATTCAATACAATGTCTGTTAATAATTTTCAGGAAAATATACTGAGGATTCAGAAAGCAACTACTGAATGAACATTTTTATGGGAAACTTACATTTATTACAAAGCTTTCTGAAAAACATAATAGCTAAAGAAAGTAAAAGACAACAAATGGGGGAATGGATTGTAAACAAAGGGATGTTTTATAACTAAGATTATGGTGAAAAACATAGTGAGGCATGGTGCATACAACAGTCTGATAGAAAATATGAGCCAAATTTTACCCTGCCTTGTAACCTGTTGAAATCAATACAAATGCACAGATTGTAAATTAGGGAAGAAGTTAAGATGATGAATACAGAATAAATTACTTCAAAGGTTACTTGAAGTATATATGAACCAATTTGTTTAAAATAAGAATCTTTGCCCTAAACTCAGAAACCAAAAATTTGAGCTTTGATAAAGTTTAAATGTGTCATCTTTTGCCTATAATTTTTCAGTTTTACGCTCTTCACATTCTGGTACAGCCGAAGGGAACTCACATGTGCCAGAAATAATGTTAGACGCCAATTCTCGGGACGTTTTCATCACGGTTTTGAAATTCAACAGGTTCAAATAGCTCAGATAAGATTAAGATAAACACTTTTTCAAGCGAGCTGCCAAATCTTCTGAGTTTTGTCCTTTCCTATTAAGTAAACTGTTATGACACCACCTACTGGAGTTGCTACAGGGAACAGTGAAGTAAAGCCGACTGGGAAATTTTCAATGAAATATTTTTCATGAGAAATGCTGATTCATCAACATCAAAAGAACATACCAGTTTTGATTAAACTTTGCCAAGAAGATTTGCTCAGTTCCAGAATGGAACTGTTGATCAAAATATGCGTGGGTATGTAAGAGAGCATCATTCCAGAATAGCCAACAGTGGGGTGGACAGGGTAGTGTTTCCCAACATTTACTCTGCTGTGGCACACCTTGCTACCTTTAATTAATTTGAGGCACACCACCATATGGCTTCCAAATAAACTCATGACTATTCATGAGCCAATGAGCCAATCCAGAGCCCTCTGAGTAGTTTTTCAAAAAGTTTTGTGGTACACTTTCTCAGGCCTGATGGCACACCTGCGTGCCATGGCTCACTGGTTGGGAAACAGTGGGACAGGGCATTTACCTGGGATGTGAGAAACCCACTTTCAATTTCTTGGTCTGAATCAGTCAGCCACTGGGCTGACAGATACAGTCTCTTTCTGTCCCAATAAATGTCTCCTGTAAGACAGAGAGTGACACTATAGCCCAGTGATTAGGGCATTCACTTGGGATACGGGAGACCCACATCCTAGGTAAGTTTTCTGAACTCCTGGGCTTTTCTGAAGGAGTTAAAACATAAGAATGGCCACAATGGGTCAGACCAATGGCCCATCTAGATAAATGTCCTGTCTTCCAACAATGACCAGTGCCAGGTGCTTCAGAGGGAATGAATAGAACAGGTAATCATCAAATGATCCATCAAGTTGTTTCTCACTCAAATAATTTGAGCAGGAATTCTATTCTGGACCTCCCATATCATAGCTGAGTGATTAAACACTGGACTAGAGAGTCAGACTGTCTAGCACAGTAAATACCTCCCATTGGAGTTGTCCCACTTTGTATACATAACTAAATATCCAGTAGATCAGGGCAAAACAGCTGCTAAATATAGACTCATTCTGAAGGCACTTACCTGGGATGTAGAAGACCCAGGTTCAAGTCACAGCACCCTAAAGCACTAAAATATTGATTATTCACAGTTTTCAGACTTTTTTGAGAAAAACTTTAAAAGTACTCGATTTCATTCTGATACATAGGAAATTTTGTGAAATCTCAAAAGTTTTGTGGGATAGAAAAGGCAGTTTCCACCCAACTCAAAGGTGAAGTTCTATGATCTGTTTTACGCAGATCAAACTGGATAATCACAACAGACCCATTCTGGCCTTAAAATCTCTGCAATATTTCTACATGGATATTCTAAGAGACTTTGACAACTATGGTTATTGTATAATTTGTCCAATCTCATGAACACACACAATGCACAGGAGTTGACTCTGACCTCTGCTCAAATTGCCCTGAAATGTCATGATGTTCATTCATGTCCAGTTGTATATATAGCCTGAAGGTTTTGTGGGTATTTAGATTACGGATAGTTTATGTATGATGCCAATTGTTGGTATTGCTCTTTATATTTGTAAAACGTATATAATTGGATTCATTTAAAATAGAACTTAGAGTTGAAGTCATTTCATCACAGAACAACCGTATTAGGGCCCTGTTTCAGGACAGCAGTTCATAGAGTCATAAATTTTAAAGGTAGAAGGTAACAACATGATTATCTAGTCTGATCTCCTGCACACTGCAGGCCACAGAACTTCACCCATGCTCTCCTGCAGCAGACCACTAATCTCTGCCTGAGTTATGAAAGTTCTCAAATCATGGTTTAAAGGCTTACAGAATTAGAGTGCATCCACCATTTCCACTAATTTAAACCTGAAAGTGATCCATGCCCCACAGTTTAAGATGAAAGAACATCCAAAGGCTCTGCCAATTTGACCCAGGGCAAAATTCATCCTATCCTTAAATATGATCAGTTAGACCATGGGAATGTGGGCAAGACCCACCAGTCAAATATCTGGTAAGGAATTCTCTGTAGTAACTTGGAGCCCTTCACATCTATTGTCCCGTCACTGGCTATATGAGGTATTTGCTGCTAGCAGTCACAGATTGGCTATGTGCCATTTTAGGCAGTCTCATTTCACCATCCCCTCCATAAACTTATCAAACTCAGTCTTAAAACAAGTTAGGTTTTTTGCCCCACTGCTCCCCTTGGAAGGCCGCTCCAGAACTTCACTCTTCTCATGATTAGAAACCTTCACCTAATTTCAAGCCTTAACTTGGATGATCAGTTTGTATCTATTTGCTCTTGTGTCCACATTGATGCTAACTTAGTTAACTCTTCTCCCTCCCTGGTATTTATCTGTTTAATACATTTATAGACAACAACTGTAGAACCCTTCAGTCTGCTTTTTGTTGGGCTAAATAAACCAAGCTCTTTGAATCACCTCTAATAAGGCAGACTTTCCATTCCTTGGATCATTCCTGTAGCCCTTCTCTGCACTTAATCCAGTTTAAATCCTCTTTCTTAAACATGGGAGAGCAGAACTGCAGACAGTCTTCCAGATGAGGTCTCACCAGTGCCTTGCATAATGGTTCTAACACTTCTCTGTCTCTATAGGAAATACCTAGACTGATGTATTATAGGACTGCATTAGCCTTTTCACAGCTGTATCACATTGCTTATCTTTAATCCCATGCTTAAATCTCATTGACTCAGACACAGTTAAACAGTAAGTTTAATGGGACTTAACTACATGATTAATATCAAGTGTATGCTTAAGTGTTGTCACAGACAGTGATGCTTTCATGAATTGGAGCCTATCTGATGACGGTCACTATAACTAGAGTTGCAATTTGCATACTGCATTGTATTGAAATAATCTGGGATTTTCATTCTACTGCTTTTAAAACAATTTAACTATCAGGACCCTTAAATGGATTTCAAATATTTGCAGCTATAATATGAAAAATTCATAATGGTTGTGTAGTTTATCATTTTATTCATATCTAATATTTATAGGCACACTGGGATTGTAGCTGATTTGCAAAAATAATAAATTAAAAATTAAAAATTAGAAAAAAATCTTTAATATTTTCTTTAGGAAAGAAGAGAAAATCATTCCAGGTAATATGAATTATATGTTTAAGCATTTAAAATTGTAACAGTTTTCTTCTTGGAAAAACCAGAAACTAAGGGTTTGTTTACACATACAGCACTACAGAAGTGGAGCTGTGCCACTATCTTAGTGACGATATGTTCCAAAGAGGCAGCCGTGTCAGTCTAGTTCAGCAAAACAAACAAGGAGTCCTGGGGCAAGTAAAGACCAACAAATTTATTTATCACATGAGCTTTCATGGGAGAAAATCCCACTTCATCAGACGCTTGAAGATGGAGAACTTACGGAATGGGAGGAAAATAAATGCAGGGAAGTGCATGTCATTTGATCAGGTCAGACTGTGACAGCAAATAAAGCACTTGTTAAGATTCAAACACTGGGAAACAGCATATAGAAGAAGGTGAGGTAAAATCAACTGTTTTCTCATTAAAACAGATGAGCTTCTCCCACTGGCATAAGGTATTCCATCTCCCTGAGAGGTGGTAACTTTGCTCATGGCAGAAACCCTTCCATCTACATACTGCCATATACCCCAGCAGTTTGGTCAGGATAACTTGTCACTCAGCTATGTGGATTTTTCACGTCCCTAAATGACACTGTTATAGAATCACAGATCAGGGTTGGAAAGGACCTCAGGAGTTATCTAGTCCAGCCCCTGCTCAAAGTAGGACCAACTCCAACTAAATCTTCCCAGTCAGGACCTTGTCACACTACACCTTAAAAACCTCAGAGGATGGAGATCCCACCACCTCCTCAGGTAACCCATTCCAGTGCTTCACTACCTTCCTAGTGAATTTTTTTTCTGAATGTCCAACCTAGACCTCCTCCATTGAAACTTGAGACCATTGATCCTAGTTCTGCCATCTGCTACCACTGAGAACAGGCTAGCTCCATTCTCTCTGGAACCTCTTTTCAGACAGTTAAACGCTGCTATCAAATCCCTCCTCATTCTTCAGTTCTGCAGACTAAAACAAGTTTAATTCCCTTAGCCTTTCCTGGCATGTTATACTGCATTGTAGACCAAGCCTAAGTATCTTTGACAGTTTCATGAAATTCTTTTTACAGCCATAAAGGAAAGAAAAAACAGATCCTCAACTGGAGCAAACTGTTGTAGGTCTATGGAATTCTGACAATTTATACCAGATGAAGATCCATCCCAGTGAGTTTTGGTGAGACAAAATTTTCAACATGTCATTTTGTGTTTACCTACTGTATTACACATAACTTCCAACACGTATTTTGTAATATACATGTGGAAGTTGAGTATTAACTTGGAAATAATTCACTGTTATGGGTTTAGCTTAGCCCTTAAGGCTCTACTGTCAAAGGTATATGAACAAAAAAGGAAATCAAAATATCCTTACAACTGTATTATAGAGGCATTTTTTTAAACTGATGCAAAAATTCAAGTGTGTATCCAGTCACTACTGCACTAGACACACATGGGTAAAGTGGATGTGTGGTAAAGGGACTCATCTGCATTTAGTTTTTAAAGGGATATTATATTGCTAGATTCCGTTATGACAGAGTAAGTTTAGATGAATGAATGATCATATGAGTTTATTTATAGCCCTTCTCTTTCTCCATCAAGTGGCTGGAGCTATGCATAATAATTTATTGTGCAATTACATAACAATATGTCTAAAATACAACAAAAATAATATACCAAAAAGCCACCCCATACAAATTTGCTTCCTACCCAACAAAAAGAGTGTTTGAAGGACTAAGCCAAAAGAAGACAAACAGAAGCCTACAGTGAAAGCGTGGGGAAAAGAAGGGAGGAAATTCTAAACATGGGACCAAAAAAAAACCACCTGAAAAAATGCTTAAAGATATTCTTTAACTGAGTAATGAATGGGCTAAAATGGATGTCACAGAGGAGCAAGATTCACACTTGGGGCATCATAACAAAGAAACAATCATCTTCTGATTTAAGATATTGACTGAAAATTCTAAAAGGTGAATGATGTTGTGATGCAGTTCAGATTCAGGGAAGCATTTATTATTGTTTTTCATATTAACAATATTTCATATTTGCAATAATCCATATGTGATATGCCGTGCTTGGTACCAATAGAAAGGTTATAATCTGCAAAGAATGATTCTATGGTTTATATTTAGGTGTCATATTAGAAGTTAGGAATAGGTTTGTTCTATTTGTGTTTCAAGTTATTGGATTCTGGGACACTTCACAACTGGATGCTTGCAACCACTGTCTCCTGAACAGCCCATTGGAGAAGCTCCCAGGTATAGTGGGCCCACACAGAAACCTGTTGAGCCACTAGGACCTGCCCATCCAACTCACATCCATTTTGATTTGCAAAAATCCCACACAGCATGGGGAAAACCAGAGGTGATAAAAGACAGCAACATCAACTTCATTTTGTCTTAAGTCTGCAGCCAACACCCATCTCTGGAACTACTCCTCTGTGACTGGACAAAGAACTGAAGCCCGCCCAGGTGCTGGGTGTCTACCAGAGGAATTGGACTAATTTGCACTCTCCAAATTCTTCCATGGACTTGCTTTACATGGACTCTAAATCATTTGTATGTATGTAATTCACTGTGACCTTTTAACATCTCTATATTTTGTTTCTCTTCTTTTATATTAAACCTTTAGTTTTAGTTACTGAAGGATTAGTTGGCATGTTCCCTCTAATTACTTGTAGACCACATGCACAAACAATCTCTTTGTGTGTGCAAAAACATTTCTTTGTGAGCACCAATATTAGCACTATTGAATTTTTTTGTGCACACTTTATTTTGTTGTGTGCACAGGTTTCATGACCTGTGTGCACGCGCGCATGCGCACAGCTTAGAGGGAACAGTTGGCACTGTGGTATTTTGGGTAAGATCCAAGCCTATATTGTTCTGCATACTGTGGCTTGCCCTCTGACGTTAGGAGCACCTATTTCTTTAAGAGAGTTGGTGGCTATGTTGGGACCAGAGGAACTAATGTGCAATAAAGAGGCTGTTTCTATTTTGTTATGCTTCTTGAGTAGCAGTGCAGGGGATCAGAAGCATGCTTTGTGACTGTTTGGGAGACTGGTTTAAGTACCACCAGTCAGTGTTTGGAAAGTTTGGCTCTCGGTTTTACAGCTTGCCCTGATTTTTGCATATTCAGGTGGTTACCCCAGGAGGCCCAGGTCACATATGTCAAAGCACATACTGAACATGGGTAAATTTTTGTTATGTATTAGAATGTATAAAAACAGAAAAGCATCTAGTCTTTCATTTTTACTGTTTGTGTCCTTGGTTTTGGATGCTAAGATCCTCGAAAAAATAATAATTTTTAACATTTTTCGTTCCAGAATCTCGTGGCACTTCAGCATTGTCAGCGGAGGTGGCAGCCATGATGGCCACCCCGCCCCACACATAGCCCCCTGGATTATGCTCCCTGATGGGCCTCCATCTCCGGGCCATCCAGCACAAGGGGAAAGAGTGTTAAGTATCAATCTCCCCTGATGGCTCTCAATCTCCTGTGTGAGTTTCTTCCTCCCTAGCTTTGTGTCAACAAGGAGGGGGGTGAGTTCCTATCCTCCCTGAACAGTTTCTCGGCATCCCCGTCACCACGAAGGAGCGGTCATTGTCTGGGGTCCCAGTTTTATCATTGGTCCTGACCAGGATCCCACTCCTAATTGGCTATTTTTACTCTGGCTGGGCAAAATTCTATTAAAACCCCCTGTCTCAGCTAGCTTGTTGTTCTCCCACCCTCGGATGCTAAAGGGCACGTCGTGACCCGGTCGGACTGATCCCCCGACTGAGACAGGGAGTACCCACCCCCGAGACCCTCTTTTTTTTTTGGGGTGTACACGGATTGCCGGCCGAACGATTAAGTGCTGAGATGCTGCAGCTGGTCTGCCTCCTCGCTTTGGGTTCTACTGCGGTCCTGGGACAGGTATTATAAATCGATATAGGCCTCCTACCTTCTCTTAATCATTCTACTTGGTACCATTTATATATAGCCTGTGTTTGTAGCTTCTTCACCTGAGTTTTGCATAGTTTGTGTAGTTGTTATTATTTTCTCTGTATCCTGCATAATCTTTTTATGATATAGTTGTTTAAGGTCTAGCATAGTTTTGTGTTGTTAATTTGCCAGGTGTTTTGTTAGTCATTTGTATTTTGCATCCTTCTTACTGTATAATTGTTCATTACTCTGCTTCTGCTCTAAACTGCTGGCCCCAAACTTCCCCAGTGTACACGGGGGGAGTGTGGGGGTTTAATTTTCTCTCATCTGACTTTTTTTTCATTCTGCCGCCCACCCTTCTTGGCTAGCAAGGAGGAATGGCTTCCAGCCATTGGTAAATACGCGTTGGGTGGGCTGGTCAGTGCCTATACCGATGTTGAGGCAGTAAAAGGCCAGAAAAGTCCTTGACTTATTATGGCCACCCTCTTGTAGGTCATTAATCCATACTGTTTTAACTATAAGTACTTTTGTAGGTTGTAAGTGTTTTGCATAGACTCTCATACTTTATCCTGTTGTTTGGCTGGAGGTGTTTTACAGGTGCTTTATATAGACTCTTGCTCCACACTGTTACTTGGTTATAAGTGCTTTGCATAGGTTTTTAGCTTTATATTGTCATTTAGTTATAAGTGTTCATTTAGATTTTGCTTTATGCTATTAGTTGGTTATAAGTGTCCTACATAGATTTTTGCTTCATATTGTTAGTTGATTACAAGTGTTTTTGTATAGATCTCCTTGTTTTACACTGTTAAGTGGTTAAAGGTGTTTAAGGTGTCACTATAAAAGTAGTTTTTTTTGTTTACTTGAACTGGTGTCTGTCTCATTGGTGGGTGTCGCTGGTCCATCCCAGTCACATCGCGAACCCGGGGTTCAACAAGCATCAGTTAATTAGGCCTGCCATCATGTGGCAGTGGAAGGTTGCATTATTTGCCAAGGTTAATATAATGACTTAGGACTTTTGACTCCAAGTTATTTATTCAAAGCAGCAGCATACATCTTTGTGCAAACAAGTGTTTTGGACCACAGCAACAAGTCAAAGAAAAATGACTTTTAGATAAATGACAAAAATGCCACTTTGGATCTCTGTATGCACATTTTAAAAGAACCGAGGACACAGATTTTTTTAAAAGTCACATCTAGCACTTATTTAACAACCTTATTTCAAACAAAATACATTACCTTGAATGAGGTATCTTCTACCAATAACCAGTGCAAGAAATTTATCAAGTCTGGTTAACTTTTTCTCATCTTGCAAAACCAAAAAATTAGCGATAACATTTTAAGAAGTATTCAAGATTGTTTCCTATGGTATATTATTCAATGTTCTATTCAGTTCAGTTTTAAAAGATTTATGCAACCTTTGCCTAGGTGTTAAGTATATACATTTCATAGGCCATAACCTCAGGCCCTAGTCTGGGCTCTTTGTATCATTCTGGAAAGCTGTCCTAATAAGACATCTGGGGACTGCCATGGGATAATTCCTGGATGACATACAGTCAGCTCTATACCAACCCTTTTCAGCCCATTTAGCATAATGGTTTCCATTCTTTTTCATTTGTGAACCCCCAAAAAAATTTCAGATGAAGGTGTGGACACCTTTGGAAATTCTAGACATAGTCTGCAGACTCCATGGACCACAGAGTAAAAACCATTGCTGTAACATACATGGCATACTGAAGGTGTGGCTGGAGTTCCAGCAATCCCAGGCTACATGATGGCCCACACTGCACTCTGGCCAGCCTGTGTAAATTAAAGCATACTGCTTGAACTTTGGTCCCAGGATTGGAGGCGCACAAAGGTGGCTTTAAGCCTTTGTCACCTTTGCTCCCTCCCTTGGGTCCTGTGCTAAGCTGGACCTCTGAAACTGGTCCACCATATAAATATGATAAATAATATCATACTTCAAATGGAACAGTTACAGCCTGGATCCATTAACGCGTGAGTGTTGGGAGACAAGCCACCATGACCACGTGTAAAACGGACCATGTGTGGTGAAATGTTTCCATTTTTAGCCCAACTTCCAGTTTTAGATACTGCACATTAACAGTTCCATGTGTTAAATTGGTAGGTTTGGGGGAACATGATGATAGCACACGTTAACCGGATTCCTGGGTAAACCGATCGCGCATAAACCGATCCACACTGTATTTAGGCAAAGAAACTGAAAACAAGCACTGTAATCATAAAATAAAATGTTATAAATTGAAATACCCTTTCAATAATTTTTTTCCAAGTGTTGATCCTGCTCCTGTTAAAGTCAATGGATGTTTAACAGAAGATTTCTGCTGGGAGAAGGCATATATATCTTGGATTATTTGCTTTATAAAGCAATTAAATTCAATGAGCGCCCATGCAAAACACTTTAAAAAAAAAACAAATAAAAAGGAGTGGTCATATAGGCAAGTGAACTCAGATCTAGAATATGTGATTATACCCAAGATAATTCACTCAGAGTCATCACTCTAGGGTAATGCAGTCATTAGAAACTAAGGCTGATAAAACCTCTCTCTTATTGATAGTCAAAAATGGAATGAAAATTAAGACAAAAAATTCACAACACCTAAATGGTAAATATCAGTAAGGGAAAATAAAGACCTTGAATGAGACTGCTGATACTATGTGAAAAACCCTTCCATGCCCAATAAGTATCTAGTAGCATCCTCACTCAGAGGTGGGGCCAGTAGCACTGGATTTCATACTTGTTCTGTAAAGATTTGCTAGAGTTTTACACCTAAAGTCTGAGAAGATTCCGTTCTCATTGAGCATGCTCAAACCCCTCATAACTACAAGCATTGACCAGACTGCAAATGCTCCATCCCCAGAGAGGAACTGAGTATGTTCCATTACATCACTGGTTTTACAAGTGACAGGACTGTGCATGAGCCTTTCTCTCATACCTCTTAATACTTTTAAGACTAAGCACATGCCATTCCCACAGATTCTTTGAGCATGCTTCAGCACAAGGTGATAGAGATCCCTAAAACTGCTGGTGTGAGTAAAGATAAGGCCAGGCAATGGAGCTGAGATCAGGAAGCTTGTTTCTGTTGCGGCTCTCAAGGATATCCCCCACTGGCACCCATGTAATAGAAGAAGATGTCCGAATCAAATGCAGAGGTAATAAAAACTTGTGTAACCCAGCCTCCTTTTGTGTATGCGTTATGAGACAATCTTTAATTCACCATCACATGCCATTTTTTCCACAGGACCCCCACCTAATTCAGTATACAGAATGAATCTGACATGGGAATGAAGAAGAGCTGTGTAGCAAAGGAGGGTATTGTTTCTAATACCCCTGTCTCCTTTGTTCATAGATTGGAACGTTTTTGTGGTAAATTGGGTAGAGGGTTTCAGAAAGAGAAGGAAGGATTTTGTGATTAAGACAGGTGAATGGGAGCTTGGAGAAATGAATTCCATTTCTGCCTCTGCTACACTATCTACGTGATGCTGGGCAAGTCACTGAAATGTTTCAGAGGTGTCACCAGCCGTGCTTACTTCATTTTCTGGGTGCCTACCATGAGACCCTGGACCTGACTTGCAGATGGACTGAGGACAAACAGCTGCAAATGAAGTCCATGTTCTTCAGTATATAAAGTGCTATACAATGCATATATAAAGTGCTGTATAATGCTAAGTATTCTGAATAATCAGGTCCTTGGCATCTCCAATTAGGAACCCAAAAATAACAGATACTTTTGATTTTAATCTCTTTGTGCCTCAACTCCCAGTCCTGAAAATGGATATACCTTCAGCATGTAGGAATCAATGACTCCATGTCTAATTGGCAACAAGTAACGAGTGGTGTGCCAGGGGTCAGTCCTGGGGCCAGTTCTCTTCAACATTTTCATTAATGATCTGGATGATGGGATAGATCGCACACTCAGTAAGTTTGCAGATGACACCAAGCTGGGGGGAACAGTAGACACGCTGGAGTGCAGGGGCAGGATTCAGGGAGACCTTGACAAATTGGAGCAGTGGGCCAATAGAAATCTCATGAGGTTCAACAAGGACAAGAGCAGAGTCCTGCACTTGGGACGGAAAAACCCCATGCACTGCTACAGGCTGGGGAGCAATCAGCTAAGTAGCAGCATTGTAGAAAAGGACCAGGGGGTCATGGTGGATGGGAAGCTGAATATGAGTCAGCAGTGTGCTCTTGCTGCCAAAAAAGCCAATGGCATACTGGGCTGCATCAGAAGAAGCATTGCCAGCAGACTGAGGGATGTGATCATCCCCCTCTATTCGGCAGTGGTGAGGCCACATCTGGAATACTGTGTCCAGTTTTGGGCTCCCCACTACAAACAGCATGTGGACAAATTAGAAAGAGTCCAGTGGAAGGCAACAAAAATGATCAAGGGGCTGGAGCACAAGCCCTATGAAGAAAGACTGAAGGAACTAGGCTTATTTAGCCCGCAGAAGAGAAGACTGAGGGAGGATTTGATAGCAACCTTCAACTACCTGAAGGGATACTCCAGGGAGGATAGAGCTCGGCTGTTCTCAGTAGTAACAGAGAACAGAATAAGGAGCAATGGTTTCAAGTTGCAGCTGGGGAGGTA
The DNA here is from genome assembly GCA_007922195.1 of Podocnemis expansa. Taxonomy (NCBI): domain Eukaryota; kingdom Metazoa; phylum Chordata; order Testudines; family Podocnemididae; genus Podocnemis; species Podocnemis expansa. The sequence continues at coordinate 38,653,367 of ML681990.1, forward strand.
GAGGCTGGATATTAGAAAAACTTTCTTACTAAGTGAGTGGTAAAGCACTGGAATGGGCTACCTAAGGAGGTGGTAGAATCTCCATCTTTGGAGATGTTTAAGGCCCAGCTGGACAAAACTCTAGCTGGGATAATTTAGTGAGAGTGGTCCTGCTTTTTCGGCAGGGGGTTGGACTAGATGACCTCATGAGTTCCCTTCGAACCCTATGATTCTCCTGTCCTCGTGGAGTTTTTGTGACTATTAATGCTTGTTGTTGAAATGCTCACATAATATAGTGATGAGTGCTTTAGGAAAAAAAACATGAGGAAATTTATAATTCAGCCTTCATAACAGGGTTTGAATAGTATGCAGTAACTAAGAATTAGGGCCAAACACTAAACAATGAGTACAAAAAATTATTGAATAGCTTCTTGTTATTTGAGCAGTGGCCATCATGCATTACTAAATGAGGCAAAGATCCTGTAGAAAAAATAACACAAGGTCATGTAATTAAATATTATATTTTAACAAACAGACAAAAGGAGGCCAAATTAAGGCTGCATAATTTTACTTTTGGTATTTCTTAACTTTTGAGTGCTTGACTTTGCCACCTTAATAATGATATTTTAAGAGAGTTTTTGTGTGTGTGTTATATACTGACAGGGAGTTACAACACTGGAATACAGGCTTGGTCAAAAAAAGTGCTGCCCATAAGTTAATGTAGTCAGCATAGTTTTACATAGCCCATGCTTGCTCTTAATAGAGAGTGTTTGGATTAAGATGGCATTTCATATAGAATCAGAGGGTTGGAAGGGACGTCATGAGGTCATCTAGTCCAACCCCCTGCCAGAGGCAGGAACACTCCCACTAAACCATCCCAGTCATGGTTTTGTCCAGCTGGGCCTTAAACACCTCCAAAGATGGAGATTCCACCACCATATGCTAGCATCTAAAATGCCTATAAGCTGTATGTTTGATGAGGGCAGTTACAGTCTTGTCCATATCATGCAAATTAGGTTCATCCCTCAAATGTCCATCAAAATGTCAATGTAACAGTCAGTTAGGGATATTTAGACATATCTGTTCTAAACACTATTCCAGAATCTTTATTTTTTATCTTCAGGGTAAAAGCAGCTCTAGTGAAGATTTTCCCACTGTACATTTACACTTTTCATCACTCACTCCCATTGCTTTTCAACTTTTAGTAAATAAGGCTTGCATTACTAAATGTTTTACTGTTCTCTGTTGTATGTTTTCCTTTCTAAAGACAGTTCTTGGATAAGCATAACTGCAGTGGCTGATGCTCAGATATAATTAATTCTATTACTGCAGTGGCTGATATTCAGATATAATTAATTCTATCACATGACGGAAGCTTCTAGGATTTTTCCATGCTTATTTTTATTAACCTATTTTTCTCTCCAGTTACAATATCTCCCTCACTTCCATTTTTCCCTGACTCAGCCTCTTTTTGAATTGGGTATCTCTGTCTTCTTTTAGCTTATAGCAAAAGGTATATCAAAAACTGCAATAAAAAGTATGCACACAAGAAAAGCAGATAGTTTCTATATGAGTTATAGCTACAGTGAAAACAATCACTCCCTGAACAGAGCCCTTATTTTCCTTAAAGAAAATCAGGCACCCACAATAAAGTGAAGGAAAGGAGAGAGAAAAAAGTCTAGTTCTAGCCACTATTAATTACTTTAAAAGAGACTTTATGTGTTAAGGTAAACTTTTAAACACATTAACTCATTTCCTTTTCCATTTTTCATGCATTGTTTACAGATTAATTAATAATGCTAAAATATTAAAGTCAATTTTTTTCTCCCATATCGTACTGAATTTCTGGCATCACAGTTATTTCCATGATAAAAGACTCTGGAAGTCCATGAGAGTTTTGCCAACTATTCAATAGGCTCAGGATCTCACTCATTCAGTTGTAAACATGGGGTGAGTCCTCACATGCTACCTCCGAACACTTGGAACTGCCTTTCTTCTTCAAGCGCTGCTCACATCATTCTGTTACAGGTGTCTATGTGCCGCAGCACACAGTTGGCCAGAAGGCTTTTGCCCTAGCCTGTCAGCACAGGGTAAGTGGCCAACACCCCCTCTGTGCCACGTACCATAGCTATATATATGACCTTGACTCTGACTCTGACCCACACCAGTTCCTTCTTTCAGCCCTCAATTACGGTACCAGAACAGACTGGCCTTGTACTTGTGCAAGCACCTGTCTTTTTGTCCTTTTATGTTTAGTTTTGAAGACCTCTTCGTCTCTTTTACACCTCCACAATGCGGCAGTGCTACTGAGTCCATCCAGCGTCTGGAAATCAAATACCACACTGGATCACCTCCAACCATGCCCAACTTTAAACCCTGCATGGCATGCGGCAAGGCCTTCCCGCTAAGTGACCCTCATAAGAAGTGCCTAAAGTGCCTGGGAGAGTCTCACTAAGTGGACAAATGCTCCATCTGTCGCTCCTTCAAACAAAGGACCCAGAAGGACAGGGAGCACAGACTCCTCAGCATGGCCTAGCAGCAGGCCCTGCAGCTGGTGCTGAGTACGCCTGGGCCATTGAAAGGCCCATCAGCACCATGTGCACAGTCTAAACCAGGGCCTCCTTGGCACTGCTCCCCAAAGGAGCCAAAGAAAACCTGATCTGGGTCAGACTTGGCACCAGCACCGTATTGGCACCATTCAGCTTCACACCCGCCACCACTGGCCAAGGCAAAGGGCCAAAAGCAGCTGCCAGTGCCCTCAACACCAGAGGCCTTTAGGCAGCAAAGGCCCTGATGCAACTCCCAACCCTCACGCCTGTTAATACTGAAAGATTGAAGGGCAAACTGGCCTTTCTCTCCAAGGCCTGGGCGAGTACAGGGCAGGAGACTCCAATGGCGCACCGCTCGGGAGATGAGGGAAGCCCTTCTCCATTGCCTAGGGCTACTCTGGCACCAGGGACCTCCCCAACTCCTCTCCCCTCACAGCCAGAGCAAGAAGAGGAAGGGGAGTACCCCACCTTCTCCCCAGAGTCCTCTCCTAGGCATTCCATCCCACTCGCGCAGGGCTCTCAACGTGTGAGGTCCAGGTCCAGCTCATCCATTGATTCTGAGTCAGCACCAAAGATCCCCATCACCTCTGGCACCAACCCCGTCAGCCTCAAAACCAGCAGGGAAGAGTCACAGAAAGCAGCCCCCAATGCCTCCTTGACACTGTGGTTCATGCATCGGCTTCTCAGTGCAGGCAGTCTTGGCGCTGACATTGGCCTGCTCCTCCTCCCTGGCACCGACCAAAGGTGAGCACCGATCTCATAGCCATTGGCGCAGCTCTGAGCGGCACTGATATGACAGAGGCCACTCCCCAGTGTGGTGTGATTTGGCACCATGTTCATTCAGAGACTGGTCCAGCCAATGGTTGGACTGGCCAGCACATGATGATCCCACAACACCGGGTTCTTCCAGACTGCCCACATCTAGAGCCTCTCACTCTTCAGGGGCCTCTGATGAGGAGTTCGACCCCAGCACTGGTCACAGTACTTTGAGGTTCCTGTCATCTTCCCCCCCCAGGATGAGGCTGCCTATCAGAGACCCCTGGCCTATAGGAATGGCTCCCGAGACCACCAAGACCTCCTGCGGTGCAAGGTGGCAAACCAAGAATTGAAAGTACAGATGGTTGGGGAGGATTTCCACCCCCTCTTTGACATGGTAGAAGCAGCCCCTCCTGCTAGAGTCACCATCCCTCTCCACGAAAAGGTATACAAGATTGCCAACACCTGCTGGCAGATACCGTCCTCAATCCCGCCAGTGTCCAAATGGCCGAGTGTAAATATCATGTCCTGCCAGACAAGTTTGGGTTTCTGTTCAACCACCCCATGCCTGGTTCCTTAGTGGCAGATGCAGTGAACCAAAAGGAGAGGCAGGGACAACCGGCTGCTGTGCCAAAAAATAAAGAGGCTTAAGAGACTGGACCTCTTTGGGAGGAAGATCTACTCCACCATTGCCCTCCAGTTCTGTATCGCAAATCACTAAGCGCTAATTGGGCGACACATCTTCAGTCTCTGGAAGTCCATGGAGTGCTTCTGTGATCTGGTCCCTCAGGAACACTTTAGGGACTATGAGACCTTGGTGGAGGAGGGCCTACTGGCTTCACGCGACACCCTGATGACATCCTGGGACACGTCAGACACAGCTAGCTCCAGGGTAGCATCAGCAATTGTCATGCAAAGGGCTGCCTGGCTGCAAGGATCCGGTCTCTCCCCACAAATGCAGCAGGCCATCCAGCACTTCCCATTCGAAGGCCCAATGCGGTTTGCAGTATCCATGGATTCCAGGCTGCATGGGATGAAAGACTCAAGGGCCACCTTAAAATTGTTAGGCATGTATATGCCTCAGGTGGCCATGCGCTCCTTCCAGGCCCACCAATCCCAGCAGCAAGCACCGTGCCAGAGGTCTTACCAACCATCTCAGCACCTCTATGGGGGACATGACAGAGATAGAGGCTGGCCAGGGAGAGGCTGTAGACAACAAGGAACCAACCAGACACCCCGCCAAGGGGTGGGCAGCTCTCGCTCAGCTAACCAAAAGTAGAGGCTTTGACCACTTGCCAGAGGACTGTGCCACACCCATCTACCAGCCCCAATTATTCGGGAACTGCCTAGGCTCTTTTCTCTATCAGTGGGCCAACATCACATCAGACTGCTGAATACTGGAGACGGTGTCCAGGGGCTACTCAATTCAATTCAGATCCAAGCCTCAAGACAGAAAACCACCCCCTCATCCTATACACAGGAACCCATCACACAAGCTTTTGCTATGGCAGGAGTGCAGAAAACTGCTGTCCTTGGGGGCAATAGAGAAAGTCCCCAGGAAGGACTGGGAAAAGGGTTTTACTCCCATTACTGTCTGGTCCCCAAGCCAAACGGCAATCTGAGGCCCATCTTGTATCTCAGGGTTTTGAACAGACACAGAAGGAAAATAAAATTCCTCATGGTTTCCCTGTCTCAAATCATCCCAGCCTTAGACTCTGGGGACTGGTTCGCGGCCCTCGACCTCAAGGATGCTTACTTTCACATACTATAAGACACAAACATAGAAGGTTCCTCCGATTCGTGGGGGGTGAACATTTCCAATGCACCTCTCTCCCATTCGGCCTTTCCCTGGCCCCCAGGGTGTTCAGCAAGTGCATGGTGGCTGTGGCAGCTCACCTAAGGAAACGCAGCATAAGAATATACCCATACCTAGATAACTGATTAATAAAGGGAAGGTCCAAACACCAGGTCTCCCACAGCATCTGGTTAACCAGACAACTGCACAAGAAGCTAGGGCTTTGCATAAAAAAAAGTCAAAACTCTTCCTAAAGAGCAGGACAGAGTTCAGAGGGGTGCTCTTGGAAACAACAAAAGGGAAACAACAAAAGCCTGCACTCATCGAGGTTTCAATCCATATGCACTATCATTTCCGAGTTCCTCACGACTTCAATCACCACGTCCAGATGCTGCCTCCAGCTACTGGGCCACATGGCGGACTCCAAGTCAGTAATAAGAACGGCCTGCCTGAGAATGTGACCTTTTCAACTTTGGCTAGTCACAGTGTTTCACTCAGGGCAACACACACTGAGCACACTGGTTTCCATTTCCCCCAAGGTACTGAAAATGCTACAGATATGGCAGAACCCTCATTTTGCCTTCGGGGGGTAGGGTCCCTTTTGAGACTGCCAAACCTTTGGCGACCCTTATCACTGACACCTCGAACCGTGATTGGAGAGCCCACGTCTCAGGTGGCCTATCCAAGCAAGGGACTTGGTCAGCTGGGGATATCCTCCTTCACATCAATGTGAAAGAGCTCAGGACAATTTGGCTAGCATGCTCAGCCTAATGGACAACACAGCAGCAATGTTTTACACAAACTGTCAGGGGGAGGCCCACTCCCCTGAACTGTGCAGGGAAGCTCTCAGCCTCTGGGAACTAGCCCTGATGTACCATTTTACCCCAGTAGTAGCACACCCCGCTAGGTTGATCAATGACAGAGCGGACTCACTGAGCAGGGAATTCCTCTCACACCACAAGCGCTCCCTGAGCTCAGAGGTAGTGAAGCACATTTTCAGTCTTTGGGGCATGCCCCAGATAGACTTATTCGCAACATACCAGAATCGAAAATGCTCCCCATTCTGTTCACTCAGGGGACAGGGATGGGGCTCCCTGTCGGATACCTTCCTGATATCATGGACAGGCACGTTACAGTACAAGTTCCCTCCCGATTTCCCTCATCCACAGGGTCCTGATAAAGATAAGGAGGGACAGAGCAAACATAATGTTGATAGCTCTGGCCTGGCCCAGGCAGCCCTGGTATTCAACCTTATGGGACCTATCAACAGCCACCCAGATATGCTGCCAGTACAGGGTGGACCTGCTGACACAGAACTCCGGCCGCCTATGTCATCCAAACTCTCGCATCTTACATCTGACAGCTTGGAGGCTTCTTGGCTAAATGAGACCTAGAGGCAGTGCTCAGGAAGGGTCAAAAGAGTGCTAATTTGGAGTAGAAGACCCTCCACAAGATCTACCTACAGTGCTAAATGGAAACATTTCTCCCTCTGGTCGGGGAAAAAAGGGGTGCCTCCAGAGTCAGCCCCAATCCACCTTATACTTGACTACCTACTATGGTTAGGGTTATGGTCACGGAAAACATGAGAAGGTGGCACACCTTAGATGTCAGGAGAACACCCCTAACCTATATTAATCGTACACACACATTCCGCAAGACATCCCAATTATTTGTGGCAGTTGCAGAATGGAAAAGAGGCCAGCCAGTGACGACACGGTATATTTCTGCTTGGATAGTGAACTGTATTAAAGACTACTACAGAAGGTCAACTACGCCCCTCCCTAGGAGGGTCAGGGTGCACTGAACGAGAGTGCAGGCATCATCAATGGCCTTCTTCACACAGGTCCAAATCCACGAGATCTGCAGAGCAGCAACGTGGTCGTCAGTACACACCTTGATGACGCACTACTTGATCATCCAGCAGGCACAAGATGATGCTGCATTAGGCAGGGCTGTGCTCAAAGCAGCAAAACATTAACTCCGCCCACCATCCTTGGTATGGCTGTCAGTCACCTGAAACAGAATAATGTGAGCAGTGCTCAAAGAAGAACGGTGGGTTACCTTCAGTAACTGTCCTTCTTTGAGATGGGCTGCTCACATACATTCTGGTCTCTCTCTCCATCCCCGCTACTTGGAGCTGGTGAAAAGAAGGAGCTGGAGAGGGGCAGGGCAGGGTCAAATATACAGCCGCAGTACATGGCACAGAGGGGGCACTGACCATTGACCCTACGGTGACAGCTTAGGACAAACATCTTCCAGTCAACCGTGTGATGTGGCACATAGACACCTGTAACAGCACGTATGTGAGCAGCCCATCTCGAAGGATAGTTATTGCAGGTAACCCACCATGCTATCCTAAGGAGACAGGTATTCTCTCTCTTTGAATTTTCTCCTTAAAATTTAATTCATATACAAGGCTCACAAATGCCAATAGAGATCAATAAAAATTCTGTCACTCACTTACAATGTAACAAAAAACCTATGACAAACAAAAAAGATACTATACTAGCACTATCCTCCCATCTCCCAATGTATCACTGCGTCAAATATTTTTCTAGTCAATGCCACATGAGCTGAACTTTATCTTTCTCTGTATCCTGCACAGTACTGAGCATGCTACTGGAACTTAAATAATAAACAAGTAATAACAACCGCCCCAGGATCTAGTAGAAAAATACTGTAAGAAAGAAAGTGCTAAATACAAAAGTCTTCAACTGAAAGAGAAGGAACTCAAACACTCGGAACTGAACATAATTCTTTTTATTTTAAAAAAATTCCCTCTTAAATAAAGGTTAAGTACTTCCCTTGATATGGGGACATGCACTACCAACATCCAGGGACAGTTTTAATATTCTCATTCTCTAGTCTTCTGAAAGTGATGTGTGTAGTGGAGGCAATGCATTTAGTCTCCAGAGAGAAGAAAGATACTGTTCACACAGCACTTCTACTCACCAGTCCATGCAGCAGCAATGGCGTTGGCTTTGAAGGAAGCCAACTGTCCTGCTCTCCCAGCCAGAGGTAAAGAATTGCCTTGGTGGCCACTAGAGGGAGGAGGATTAGGAATATAGTAAATTGTGGACCAAAGGTACCCATGATGAACTCACATGGGACAACCCTCAAATCCCACCACTGCCAACAGCCAATGAATCTTAGGTACTGCTATGGGCTGGGAAGTATCATCCAGTAGTGAAATACTGGCTACTGAAAAGGCTACCAGTATGCATCCTTACTTAGCTTTGGTGTCTGGAGGACGGAACGGCCTGCTGAGGATCAAATGACGTATAACCCTCTCCCCTTTGTCAGAGATACCTTATATTTGCCTTCTGAGTGTTGTTTCTTTTCTTACTTAAAACTTCAGATGTCTTTTATCAAGAAAGCTCCTGTGAAAAGCTAGCATGCCAGCTTCAAGAGACTCCCAGAAGCAACACCGGCAGACAGACATTCACTGTGCCAAGATGTATAGTATTTAATCAATAAATCTGTACAAATTATATGAAATTGAAAATAACCAAAATACAATGTGACAATCAAAAGAAACTTTGCTTCACTAAATTAAGGCACTTGCAACAGAACTAGAAGAAATATTTTCAGTTACCTACCTAAACAAATATGAAGCAATATATTTTTGTACTTTAACTCACCCTTCAGCTTGATTGCCTGATATGCATCTTACCTCCAGCACAAGTAGCAGAACATTCTGACCAAGGCAGGTGATTCCACACAAAGCCAACTTCATTGTCTCCACTGCCAGTGCGAGAGATGGGGACATTGAATTTATATCGTATCCCCAAATTCTGTTCCTGGAGCAGAATCTGCAGTTGAGAAAACACTGGTTATACCATTAAAGCACAAAAGCACGAAGTACAAAGACATTTAATCTAGGTAGTTATGTCTTAGAGGAAAAAAATTATAAAATCATAGGGCTGGGAGGGTCCTCAGGGAGTCATCTAGTCCAATCCCCTGCTCAAAGCAGGACCAACCCCAACTAACTCATACCACACCTTAGAAACCACTAAGGAGAGAGATTCAATCACATCCCTAGGTAACCCATTCCTAGGCTTCACCACCCTTCCACCAGTGAAAAAAATGTCACAAAACAAGTCATAGCAGTTCTTATAGGAAAAATCTAGACTAACTTTTAAACACACACACACACACACACACACACACACACACACACACACACACA
>ML681990.1:38663034-39090275 GCA_007922195.1 Podocnemis expansa
GGCGCAATACCTGCAGTCCCCTGCAGGCACCGGCAGAGTGAGGTGCAGCCCCACGCCTGACTCTGCCGGTGCCTGCAGCCCTCTGCAGGCACCCATGGGGTGCAGCGCCCCTCTGCACTGCACCCTGTGAGTGCCTGCAGTCCCCTCCCCAAGCGAAATAGCAGGTCCACACTGTGGACCTGCTATTTCACTCCCTTATTTCGAGGACAAAGCTTTTGTCCTCGAAATAAGGTGTTTCGAAATAACATGTTATTTCGAAACAGCTTATTTTGAAACATCTTGTTTCAAAACAAGCCTGCCCTGTGTGGACATAGCCTTTAAGGAACTTTATTGTGGACAGTTCTGTGTAGGTGTGCAACAATCTTCAAACCCCCATGTTGAGCTCTTGTGCAATAACTATCCACAATATAGCTGGGGAACTAATAAGAACCTTACTTGATTAGGGTTTTTATACTATCACAATATAAATATTACTAATAATACTCCAATCTAGCACTAGTTATGGCTCTAGCATTCAAAAGGGAGCCAGACAAAGGTAGGAGCCATTTCCCCAACAACTATGACACATGCCAGCGGCGCTAGCTGGGTACATGGGAAGAGTGCATACTGGGCTCTTATGTATGGTGACAGAGCACCTGCTGCAGGTCAACACCACAAACCACCAGGTGGAAACATCAGTAATTCTTCTTGTGGTTCATGCTGTAGCAGAGAACCTCCACATGCCCCCTACTCAATACAGTGCTGTGCCTTAATGCAATCTAGCTCTGAATCCCCAACCCACTGATTTTTTATCGCTGCTGCTAACATGCACAGTATATGTTAACATAAAGCAGCCTGCATGAGTCTCAGAGATATTTCTCACCACACGATGCCTCCAGTTATAAATTTCTTTGAGGCATATGTTCCTCTCTGTGAGAGCGCAAAATGGTGAACAGCCTTCAGTAGGGAAGTCAGTGGTGCTGAGCTGATGAGAAAAGTAGTTAATGCAGTAGGTACCTCCCCACCACATAATCATTTCTAGCCTCTACACAACTACAAAAGGTAAAACAGGCTTCATATTTTTGGGAGTGTGGCCAGGGATGCACAGAGTGAGGGAATTTACTACTGAAAATTTACTAGGGGACAGCCCATGATATCTCACATCATAATTAGATCCACTGAAATCAACAGGCCTACTTCTGGAGTAAGGTACTATCCAGTGCAAATAATGGCACCAGAATAGAGACCAATGTAATTGTCATACACCCTGCTTACACTTTCATACCTCTGACTACACCACATATCCAGTTTTCAGTTTACACTGCCACTACTGTGAGGACCAGGAAGTTGATAAAACTAAGGAGGATCTCACTGTGGCCTGAGGAGCGTGGGATTTTCACTTGTATTTCCTGTAGATCTCCTGGCAATACAAGCTTTTGGTAGCTGCTTTGTTTATCACTATAGCTATCTGATCCATTTTGGGAAGACAAAGTGGTGAGCAGTAGGTTATCTCAAAGCCCAAGAAGTAGGCAAGCTGTATTTTTATTATAGGCAATTTTACCCAGTTCATCACCCACTGTTACTTGGAACGTAAACTCATGTTTGAGTTTAGAAAGATATTATTAAAATATTACCATAACTATGAGATTTTCTGAAGTAGGGCCTAAAGCTTCCAAAGATTCAGGTTCCTCTGTTGGCCTCTTGTAATGAAAAGCTGTCCCAGCGACATCAAACTTTCTAGGCCAGTCAATAGTCCAGGCACCATTAATATAGTAGTCATCCTCTTCAGATTTTAAAGCTTAAAAAAAAATACAAGCCACCTAAAAATTGGAAGCAGCATTTATAATAGAGAAGCCATTGCAAATTAAACCACTAATTTGACAGAAGTATATGTATTTTAGTTCTATATCATTGTTTTCAAAGTAATCCTTTTGGCAGAATGGCCAAAATGTGGCTCATAAAGATCTACAATACTGTCTTTGGCTACCATCATCTCCAATAGGCTGCTGTGATCTGGAGAAATTGCAGGTGTCAGCAGGTACACACCCTAGATATCAAGATAGAGCAGTGCAAGCTAGAACTTGTAAAATAGGCTGTGCACTCAGTCCCGTGGCTGAGGACACCCCCAAACTGCTCTATTATGTGCAAATTCAATTTGACTCTTACAGTTGATTTGCAATGTACTTTCAGTTTAACAAAACATTGGTACCTTTGCTATTAATAAATGCCAATAGTTTCATCAAACTAATAAACTTGGAAAACCAAACGCTGGTTAGATGTTACATCTTCCAATGTAATTTGTTAAGCTGCTACTGTCAATGGACCATATGATGAAAACAACACTATGGGTAGAATATTTTATTTCTGGATTTAACAGGCTATGGAAATTACAGAATATTGCAATCATATTTAAAGTAGTTTGAAATAATAATTTATTTTTATGGACAAAATATTATTTGCTTTTTTATAATCTTCACCAGTTTGTTAAGACTAGTCAAGCAGATTCTATTCAAGAGCTGATATTGGAGTTTTTCAAGAAGATTACTTTTCTGGTTTTTAAAATATGAAAAGGGTTCTGGGAAGGTTACAGACATTACTCTGAATGGTTTGTTGACTCTGAGGTAGCACTAAGCATCCTCTCTCTCAGGTACTTGGCTGGCTGGTTCTTGTTCCTATGTTCAGGATCTAACTGATCACCATATGTGAGGTTAGAAAGGATTTTTCTCGTAAATCAGATTGTCAGCAGTCATGAAGGTTAGATCTTACATTGAAGCACGTGAATGCAGGTCACTTGCTGGGATTTTCGACGTATATCTTACCTAATCATTTCCCTTCCATTGCCAGGGACTCCGGCTCTGATACACCTCAGTCCCTTCTCTGCCTGTGGCACATAATCTCCAGTAGGCTATAATACTTAAATTTAATTTAGGTTGATGGGTTTAGAGTGTGGGTTCTTGGTGGTTTTGGTGTCCTATGATACATTGGAGGTCAGACTAGAATGACGTGGTGGTTACTTCTGGCCTTAAAAACTATGATTCTATGATCTCTTTGGTTAAGGTAATAAAGGAGACTGCCTATTTTTTGGAATTCACATCTGCTTCTGTAGCCATAGTTTATCAATAATGGCAAAATGACAGTTTGAAAATATAAGACCAAACCATGGAGCCTTGAGTCAGCCCCTATTGAGACAAAATATCTATTGAACTTAATGGGGAGCGAATTTAGTATTTAGCTTACAGATTGCAAGAATGAGGAGAAAGACAGGGAATCATCACAGGCCGCACTTAGTTCTAATACACCTCAATATAAATGTCACTCTGTTGACTTCACTTGAATTACTCTGGAATTACACATGTAACTTGCAGAAGGACCTGGCCATCAAAGTTTAACTCTTCCAGGGCTCCTGAGTTTATTGCTCACTCTATGTGATAGGGTATTCATAACAGGGAAATGTGCATGTGAAAAGAGAGTGATAAGGAATCGGAAGGGATCAGGAGTGATGAAGGCCCAGGAAAAGACCTGGGGCCTGGAACCTGCAGTCCCCCCAGCCCCGATTTGAGGCCCTGCCCCAATTCTGCCCAGGCTCCTGCTGTGGGCTGCCTGGCTCTGGACCCTGGACAGGGACAGGGACAGGGAAGACAGCTGCTGCAGGCGGTCTGGCCCTGGACCTTTGGCCAGGGATGAGGCCGGAGAACACAGTCACCACTGTGAGTGACCTGGCAGTGGAGCCGGGGCACTGGCACTGAGACTCGGAGCTTAAGCCCCATAAGCCCAGCACCAGCAATGCCACTGGAAGGAATGATAATGTGTCAGAAGTGAAAGGCTCTCATAACTTTACATTCATTCCAAAAGTGAATCACCATCACACTTCACCAGACAGAGGAAAGAGAAATGAATGTCACATAAACCAAGTTAGGGAAACTTCTAGCCATGTCGCCATGCTTGATCTTTAGTGCTTATATCCAGAGGGGTAGCCGCGTTAGTCTGTGTACAGCAAAAACTATGAGAGCCCTGTGCCACCTTATAGACTAACAGATTTCTTTGGGCGTAAGCTTTCGTGGGCTCCAACCCTCATGCATCTGATGAAGTGTGCTGGAGCCCAGGAAAGCTTATGCCCGAAGAAGTCTGTTAGTCTATAAGGTGCCACAGGACTTTAGCGCTTAGTGAAGCCTCTTCTTATCCCGTGGATCAGGTTGGCACCAGCTCAATCCCAAGATCAGAAGAGTACAAAGCAGATTTAAAGCCACCTTTAAAGGGGAGGAAGAATGCAGTCTGTGACTTGGAACTTGAATTCAATTTCCTGCTCTGCCACAGGCTTCCTGTGTGACCTTGGGCAAGTCACTTTAGTATTGCTGTGCCTCAGTTCCTCCATATCTAAAATTGAGATAGTAGTACTTCGTCAGCTCACAGGAATGTTTTAAAGCTACGTAAATTAAAGATTGTGGGGTAATCAGATACTTTGGTTATGGAGGCATGTGAGTACCTAAAATTGATGGATAAAATTATTTATCCTGGTCCTGCACCCAGTAAAGCTTATCCAGACCACAGAACCTGGTCCACTATCTTCATGCGGTTTATAAACATCACTAGTTAATTAAGCTCTTGTATTCTAATCAGCTCTTACCAATGTAGTTCTTTGACATAGCCATTTCTTTTATTTCAATGTGAACAGAACCTCTTGGAATCTGAACCACTTCCATGTACCCTACAAGGTAAAGGAAAACCTTATTTATCATTATTACATGACTGAAGCTAGCAATTGTATTATTATTGTTACCTCATTAAAACTAGCAATTGAATAGGAGTTTGGAGTCAAATGTACCTGAACACTGCCTTTCATGACAAATAATAGAGAACTCTTTAAATCTCAGGGCAGATTTACACCATGGCATGATTTTGGCAGCAGTCAAAGGGAGATACACAAAGTATTTAAAAAACCTTAAAATGCCTTCCCTTCAATTCAGCACTACTCTACTTACCATCATGGTCTTCACTGATTATCTTTTTGATCAGCTAAGCAGGTCTTCACAGACCTGATCAGTCGATTGGGAAGATCGATCTGACAGCAGCGAATTTGCCAGTCAGTGAAGACTAGGGGTCAGAGACAAATGTGGAAAACAATAACAGAATCTAACATGAAGTGATAAGTATCTCCTTTCTTCATATTAATGAAGGCCTTCCTACTATATTTCAGAAGTCACTGATTAACTTACAAGTTGGCCATAAAATGCTAGTACATCATCATTCATGTTTTGTACTTTCAGTTAGGCTCTGTGTGGGCACAGCAGTCCATCTGCATGCAGCAAATCATAAGATTGGGAGTGGTCTACACCTGCACACTTACCTCCTCTGGGCAATGAATCATTGAAGAAACCTTCAATGGCTTCACATGTGCTACCATCTCCCCCACATACACGGCACCTGTCTTCCTTCGCATCAGACCCCAAAATATTATCACAACCTACGTGCTGAGAACAGACAAGGACAGAACAAATATTACTGAAGGCAGGAGGTTTCTTGTTTTGTTGCCTGAAAATACTGAATATTTTTGAAAGAGATTTCTTCCTAATTATCTGAGATTTTGTTCTCCCTTTACCTACTCCACTTTGAGTGGCTCACATCATGAGGGTTCACTTAGCAGAAAAGGAGGCTCAGAAATCAGAGATAATCCAGACTGAGTTTACTGATAAGAAATAATTTGTGCTCAGATGGTGCTTTCCAAAGAAGGATGTTACAGTATTTTACAAACATTAATGAACAAAACCGTAACATAATTGTTATTTAATATCTATCTAGTGCTTGCAAAATGTTATAGTTCTCCTCTATCTTTGGTTTCTCTTACAAAGCAATATTTTCTGTCTTCTTTGAGTGATTGCTTAAAATCAAGTTTTGTGGTGTTTTAGTTTCTATGTTTATTTTGGTATTCCTTTAAACCTTCACAAACTAGCTCACATTCTGCAGAAAACCAATGCAGCTAATTTTGTGACATCACAATTATTTTGATAACAACGAACTTACAAATATTTAAATCTATGTGTGCACTGCACAATCAAGAAGAATGAAATGCTGAGCTGAAAACAGAGAACTTGTGTATAATCTGGACTTCATTCTTTCCAGCATCCATGCTCCAGCCTTAGTTACACAAGAATAAATTTATCCCACATTACCAACTGGAAATAAGATGCCAGAAAAACAGCAGCTGATAGGATTGGAAGAATCTCTGTGAAGAGTCAGGGAGAGAATGGAACTAATATCACCTACAGGTAATATTTTATGGGATTATCTACGCACAGTAACGAACAAGTCAAATCATCACAATTTAAGGATTTACCTACTCCAGGGAATGGGAGAAAATACATGCTGGGAATGAAGAGCTATTTAATAACATCATGCAAGCTCAACAGAAGAAACACTGCAGCTTTATACTTCTTCAGATGAATATAATATGAAGAAGAATCAAATAATCTCCAAAACAGAACATACGGAAGCCTCATAAACAGACTGCCATAAATATAATTTTCTACCATCTTGTTTGTAAATAATACAGCTCTGATAACAGAAGTTAAAGTTTCAAAATGTTTTCAGTGCTCTGTAAATGAATACAATAATAAAAATGTCAGCTTTCTTACCGATTACAACATGCAAAAGAGAGATCTGACTATGCTATATCTCCTTACATAGTCCTCTTCTAGAAATAAATCTAGTGTTCATTTCTGCTCGTTTACTAAATAATATCTTAATTACAAGAAAATGCAAGCCTCCTGGTTTTCATTTATATCCTTCTTGCAATTGTCTAAAAGATTTTAATTCAGTTTTATCAAATCTATATACTTGTATTCCAAATCTACTTGTGCCCATTTTTGGCATATAATATTTTTGGCACATTTGGCATATTTGGCATATAATAAATGGCAGTCAGTTTTAAAATAATCCTCAAAACTACTAGTTGTTTTTTAGTATCTTCAAATATTTTTAGCATACTGAAATCACACATACTGGTTATTGTGATTTATTTTTTTCCTGGTTTGGCTAGCTAATGCATAGCAAACCTTTGGTGGCAATTCTGTCACCTTTCTTAGTTAGAAACAATTTGATCTCATCATCTTTGATCTAATCACACAAAAATCTTTAGACCTTGGTCCCACAAAGAATTTAAGATTGGACTTAACTTTAAGGATTTGAGTAGCCATAATGAAGTCAGGCTTTTAAAAAGTCAATAGCACTTCTCACATGCTTAAAGCAAAAGCACTTAAGTGTTTTGCTGAACTGAGGTTTTACTGGAAGGAGTAGGAGGGGCATCATTTTCCAGGGGGGAAAGGGTAGTTTGATTCCCTGCAGATTTTTTGTAAGTCTATATACTCCATTAGGTCTCCCCCCCCCACCACCACCACCTTACAGGCAGGTAAAGCCTGGGAGTAGTGGTTAAAGAGCTATCCAGCTCTGGGAGACAGAGCTGGGGACAATCTACCTAAGGGGAGAGGGATGCTAAATGGATGTTGGGGTCAGTATGTTTATCTGAGAACTAAATAAATTGAATCCTAAGGAGAATGTTTGACATACTGTGGACTGCAGTTCTTAGGAGGAGCTGAAGAATGGGAAACAGAGACAAAGTGTGTCAGAGTCCCCTCTCATGCAATAAATAAATGTGTTAGTCTTTAAGTGCCACAGGACTCCTTGCTTCTTTGGCCACAAGGCATTGCTCTGGAGATAACTGCCCTGATTATAAGTCTACTGCAAGTTCCAAATGGTAGCTGTGCTAGTCTAGTTCATGGCTGGCCAAACTTATGGAACTCAAGAGCCACACAAGTTGATTATTAAACCTTCAAGAGCTGCACTGAGGCATATAGCCATATACTTTTACTTACTAAATTGATTTGCTGACATTCTTCCACGAACCACACTTTTTCATTCAAGAGCCACATGCAGATCCCAAGCCGCATTTTGGCCACGCCTGGTCTAGTTCAATAAATGAAACAAGGAGCCTGGTGGCATTACCAAAGACTAACAAATGTGTTAGTCTTTAAAAGTCTGCTGCAACTTCTAATGAAAGCTTATTGTAACTCATATTAATGTGCCTAATCTCTGCAGTCTTTCTTTTCCTTTTCTCACTCACTGCTTATGAAAGAAAGTAACTTGTACTGTCAACAGTCCTGTTTTATCTAAGAGAAAAAAATTGTACTGCAACAAAAATGCTATTCTATAAAATGTTAAACTCTAGAAGTTTATTGCTGATAACACTAGACAATATGAAGTAAACTATAAATGTAGTGTTTATAAAAACATGCAACCTTGCATTCTCCATTGATACAGATATCCAATGAATCAGCATTGCACTGAGTTCCATCTATTACTGCAGGGGCACGTTCAGTGTAAAAATTGTAACCTTCAGCCAAGCAGTTTAAAGCACATGGTTTAACCCCTCCTAAAGAAGCAAAACAAAGAAAAAGATGAATCAGTGGACAGATTTATAAGCTTTCTTTAGTTCTTCCAAGTGAGTTCCCTACTTTATTCTTTCTTCCTAAAATGGTTACTTGGGCTTATACCAAACAAGCTACAGGTGAGTTAATGTGAAAGGGTATTTAACAATAATACAACACCTATGCCTGCAAACAACAGACAATAGATAAAGACATTATTTAAAAAGCACTAGCAGTAGCACAGTGATGGTTACTGTACTTTCAAGTTTTGAGATATAGAAAATTTCACAATATGCTTAATAAAATGAACGGTGTTTTGAGGCTCTGAATTTAAAGTGAATTTAACCTGCCCTCTCCTTTCTTGACTGCTTTTAATTCTTCTAGCTCAACAATTCATGGACACAAAAGAGGACATTAAAGTGTCTAGTTACTTTGGTTGCAACATAATCCATTAGTTGATTGTCTAGGTGCACTCATTTGCTGAGCAAATAACTGTTCCAGAAGTACCTAATTTTTACAAGATGTTGAGCATTTTGAGAGGTTCTACCGCCCTCAGCATCACTGACTTTACTTGGAGGTAACGATGCAAAACTAGGACAATAATTTGCAAGCACAAATGGTGAGCACAAGGAGACTGATTTTTAAAAATCAGGCCTTAGAAACTATCTCACATGAGGCATCAAAAAGGAGTGCTAGCAACTATAAAACAACAAGACACTGGACATAGCTCTTGAACAGTACACATCCGGGTCGTTCACACACCAGGCGACCTTGTGGCAGGCTTGACAGGCTTTGGCGCATGCACAACACCCCTCCCAATTTCCTTCCCTCTGCAGAGTCCCTATATGAACCCCAAAGTAGAGGAAGACTAGAAAGGTAGTAGAGCAGACACAGAGGGACACATCTCAAAGAACAGAAGTTACTGCTGGTGAGCAACCCTGTTTTTCTTCTTCAAGTGCTGTACTTGTGGCTGCTCCACTTCAGGTTACTATGTCGCAGTGTGCATCAGTTGGTGGAAGAACTTTGGTGTATAGCTGAAAGTACAGCTGTGTCCACAGTGACATCCGCTGCAGAAGCTTGGTCTATTCCATAGTGTGTAGTAAATAGATGACCGTGGAGCAGCTTTACAGATGTCTGTAATGGCTATATTCTTTAGGAATACTATGGTGGTGGATGTAGCTATTGTGGAATGAGCTCATGTTCCTGATGGAACTTGGATTGCCTTCTGTTTGTAGCATATACAGATGCATTGCTTTTTCCAACTGGACGCTCTTTGGGTAGATACTGGTTCACGTTTTAAGCTTCTGGCAATCAAAATAAAGAGTTTGTTTGATTTATATAATTCTTTTGTTCTCTCCAGGTAAAATGAGAAGAAAAATTATGTCAAGTGTGTGAAGAACAGTTTCCTAAGGATCAGAAAGAGGCTTTGGATAAAATGTAGGTAAATGAATATACTGATTGATATGAAAATCAGAGAGTGCCTTTGGAATGAATTTCAGGGGAGGTTTCAGCATAACTTTATCTTTGTGAAAGACAGTGGATGGAGGAATAGCCACAAATGCATTGATTTCTCCTACTCTCCTGGCTGAGGTAATAGCTACCAGGAAGAAAAAAAAACAACTTTCATAGGAGCATGCACATTGCCATGGGTTCAAAACGCAGCTTCATGAGTGTCTGATGTTATTGTGGACTATTGTGGATGGAGTGGCTTGAGATGAAAGTCAGAGTTCATTATCGATGCTTCATGATCAGTTGGATTTCTCGGACCCTCAACGAATAACTCAAAATTGCTGCTTGGAAGCTGCAGAATGGGTCCCTGATGGCTGTTGTTGATGCTGTCTGTGTTTGTAGCCTTGCTTTTTTCCTGTCTGTGTTTCATATTGTTTTCTCTGGTAAAGTTGATGATGTCTGGAGCAAGGTTGGAGCCTACACTGGTTTCTTCCAAAAGTTGGTGTGCAAATTCCTAAGGGTTGTAATGAGGCTCTGAAATCCTTCATGGAATGTAGCAACTATCTGTTTTATCAGAGAAAAGATGCCTTTTATCAAAAGGGAGGTCCTCTATCCTGGTTTGTAAGTCTCTTGGCAGAGATGCTGCATGAAGTCATAAGGCTCTATGCATAGCCCTAGTGGTAGTTGTGGTCCACGTTGACATGTCTGTGTCATTTAGGTCATCCTGAAGTGATATACATGCTACCAGATGCCATTTTTTAAGGAGAGATTTAAACTGATCTAATTTGTTGTCAGGGATATCAGGAGAGAATTCCCGTAGTTTCTCATATATTGTGTGGTCACTGTTGGAAAGTAGGGCAAAGTAGTTTACAACCCTCATGAGGAGTATGGATTATGAAAAAAACCTTTCTGCCTATCAGATCGAAATGTTTTCAATCTTTATAATTTGGGATTGATTTGAAGTTTGGCTGATGACTGGCACTATCAGTGACTAAAAATTTGTGGGAGGATGTGTAAATTAAAACTATGTGTCTTTAGCTGGAATATAATGACTTTTGTCATTTCTTTTATTTGTAGGAGGAAACAATGTCCGTGTTTGCCATATGGAGTTTGTGGGTTCCATTAGTACATCATACATGGGGAAGGCCATTTTCAAGGATGCAGCTGCATGGAGGATTTTCAGTAGCTTATGGTGTGACTCAAGATACCTCCTCCAAAGGTATCTCTAGCTCTTGAGCAATTTTTTTTAAAAAGTTGTTGAACTGTTTTGCATTCTCTGTTGTAGTGGACATGAAAGGGGTGACTGCTTCATCCAGGCACAAAGACAAATCAGGTGTTACAGGAGGTGGTTCTGTTTTCCCAAATGTTACAGCTCTTTCAGGCTACTCTATTGGCTCTGAAGTACTTGGTGGGTGCTTCTTAATAGTTGACTTATGCCTCATAGTGTGAGAGCTGGTAGGTCTATAGTAACGTGAAGAGTGGGATGGAGGAACTTCCCAGTAATGCTATCCTCTCTGATATGGTCCATGTGGATAGCAACACAGTGGTCTATAGCAGGAATAAGGTACATAGCCTCTTCTGGGTGTCTGAGCCCTTGTAATCTACTGATAGTCTAGTGGGTGATGAATATTCTGAAGAAAACACTGCTTCTTCCAAGTCACTATCCTTTGACTGCCTGGAGTGTACTGCAGACAGGAATTCCCGAGAGAACTCCATGGATCTTTCAGTATGCAAGTGAGGTGAGGTGAGGTGTCTTTATGCATCCTCTTGTATGGTGGAGTGATTGTCATGAGGTCCAGTGCTGGTAACAGTGTAGTGTGGAAAGTTGGTGCTATAGATGATACTGTATGATGTTTGGTGCCAATGGCATTGCTGCAGTTTGTGACATTACTAACTCTCTCTTAGGTGTAACACTTGCTGGTGTGGTCTGAGATAGTACCAATACTGGTGCCATCGCCTGGTTGTTGGCCATCTTCAGTGCCGCATTCCTTCTCAGCACTGAGTAGGAGGAGTGTTTCTGTTTCTTGTTCAACTCCTTGCCCAGATCTTACGAGTCCCTGGGCTCTGTATATTGAGTGGTAACTGAGGAGCCAGTAGCCTCTTTGATACCTTGTCTCTGAGACAGAGTTGTTGAAGAGTACTTTGTTTGTTTATGCACTACTGTCTCAAGTGGAGATGAAGCCCTTCATCTAGGAGTATAAGGCTGTTCCTCTGAAGGTTGCTTACTGGGTTCAGGATCTGAAGATAGCTGTAGGAACTTTTCCATTAGTATTAGTTTTAATCATAGATTCCAGCCTTTCCTGGTCCTTGAGCTAATATTCTTGCAATGGCTGCATTTTTGAGGGGCACAAGTCTCCACTACGCAGCGAATGCATTGCAAATGCCCATCTGAGGCAGTCATGGCTTCTTTACAGGATGAACACCTCTTGAAGTCTGGTGACCCTGGCATGTTAAGGTTTGTAAAACTAACAGGGAAGTAGAAATAAAAAGGTAGGAAGGAAAAGATACACACACCCCCCTTTCTACTTCCCTGTTATTAAAACTAATACTCATACTAATACTCAAAACTAATACTGAGCTAAGAGACTAACAACTAACTGACAGAAAACTAACTAAAGTATGAATAAATGAAGCAACATATCTTATTTTGTTTTGAAGGACGAGGAAAAATTTTCTCAGCAGAGGAGCTTCATCTTTGACCATGGGTGGCTGAAAAGGAAATGAAGAGTTGAGGGCTGAGCATGCGCGGAAGCCTTGCAAGCCTGCCATGAGGCCACTTCTGTGTGACCACTACCAGGACGAATACTGCAAAAAAGTATCCAATCACTACAACACTTGAAGCAGAGCACCCACAGGGACAGCACGTGAAGAAGAACACAACATCATACATCAAAAATTTCTGTTCTTTTTTATTTCCATGTACTTATCTATCTGTCACTAACTACCATAGAGTAGCAATAATATCATTAACTGGGCATTTTACTTTATTTTTGTTTTTTATGATATGATAATGAACAGAAGTATCTTGCTTTACAGTTTTAAGGGTTACAGCCACAGTGCCCAGATCAAAACACAGGCTTTCAGTATGTTTTAGATTAAAGGACAGCACTCCAACTGATCCTCAGTGGAAGAAGTACTGACACAGTTTACAACTGAGACAAAGATTAATAAATGATAAATAAAGCCAAGAACTCCATACTAGATGGGTCATTGATATAGAGCAAACTGGATCTCCTAATATCCTGGTCACAAGCAAATAATATGCCTTTTAACATTGCTAAACGAAGTCATAGCTAAGAACCAAAAATGCAGGGTCTACCTATGTGATGGAGGTACCCTACTTTGCAAAGCAGTGACTCTGAAGAGTAGGGGATCATGGTGGATAATTAACTGAACATGAGCCTCAGTGCAATACTGTGGCCAAAAGAGTTGCTATGATCCTTGGATGTATACATGGGAATACTGAGTAGTAGAGAGGTTATATCACCTCTGTATTTGGCACTGCGGTGACTGTGACTAGAATTCTGTGTCCAGTTGTGCTGTCCACGATAGAAGAATATTGAAAAATTGGGGAGGTTTCAGAGCATGACTAAAGGACTGGCATACATACTTTGTAACAATAGACTTAAGGAACTCAGTTTATTTAGCTTTATCAAAAAGAAGGTGAAAATGTGAATTAACCAGTCTATAGGTATCTATGTAAGAAACAAAATTTTGATAACACAGTGCTCTTCAATTCAGCAGACAAGATCCAATGGCGAGAAGCTGAAACTGGACAGGTTTAGACTAGTAGAAAGAAGATGACATTTTTTAACAGTAAGGACAATTAGCCATTGCATCAGTGTACCAAAGATTGTGATAGTTTTCCATCTTTGGACATTTTTAAATCAATATGGCATGTTTTTCTAAAAGACATATTCTAGATCAAATAAGAATTAATTCAAGGAAGTCTAATAGCCTATGTTATCCAGGAGGTCTGAATTCACAAGATGGCCCTTCTGCCATTATAATTTATGGTAGGATTGTAAGAAAAGCCAGACAATTGACTTCTTAGACAGGAAGTTCTGCTGAAGACTTGCTTTCAAAAATTAAAATCAAATAGAAAAAGGTATCATTTCACCAAACATTCTGTTTAAAGAACAAATGCACTCCTCAATAAAGGAAGGATGAATCAGCTATATTATGAGAGACAAAACCAAAATCTGCACTCTGCTCTAATCCTGTCATTCAATATTTGGATCAAATATGGTCATAACTATAGCTCATGCCTTACGATGAAAACGTAGAAGTGGAAAAAATCTTCTTGTACATGAAATCCAATTTTTTATATGACCATTATATTACATTCTTCAAGGCTGGCAAGGATTTTCACTAGATAGCTAAGGCATTATAAATGGTATATAATGTCCAAAACTTAAATCAAATAATGTTTATATATTGCCAAAACAGGTGAGTACAAGACCATGCATATACTATCTATATACTAAGAGAAATTCTCCTCTCAGTCATGCCAGTGTAATTTGGAATAACTGAGAACAGAATTTGGCCTGCTATTTTTACATAACAAATCCTTAGACCAGGTCTCTGCCCTTTAGAGTTAACAATTGAGGGTCAGAGCCGGTGTCACTTCAGTGGCCGAAACAATTGCAAAGGTAGCTAAACTGGAACTGGAGCAGTCCAGACATTGCTCTAATCTGTCCCAGGGCTTAACTGGCCCAAGGACAGCCCCAAGATTTACTGACCACTTGTCCTGTTTCTAAATTAAAAGACGAACCTTCTCCACCTCTCCTTTTAATTCTAAGGAGAAAAAAAAAGAGGAAAAAAAACAGTGGGCCAGATATTTGACTAAAGCTGAGGAACAACCAACACAAATTGTGAGAGAAACAAATGCAAAGCTCACCTTTGCACTCCCCCCAGTCATGGAACCACTGTGTGCAGGGATTGGTTCCATGGAGTAAATTAGAACAGTTGAGGCTGCTTTGACTTATTTTTGCTGCTAATTGCCCCACAAAGCTGAAACTGAGGAGCAGAGGTTTGAGTGTGTTTCTGCTGCTGCCATTAACATGTAAGGCAGTGTAGATGCCGCAGCTCACTGCTCTGCTTTTGGCAATTGCATCAGCTGCCAAAAAACATGGACATGTAAATATTGATAGTGATGGGCACAATTTAAAGATGGGGGGGCATGTGACCATTCAACGTGTGTTCTCTCTGCTGTTTATCTATTGGTTCTTTGAATATTTTTGCTCCTCCTTCTCCAGCTCCTCCCCGCTTTGCACCTCTGCCTCCAGAGAGCTCCACTGCTCCTCCATAAGCCCCCATGTAACGTGGCATCCTTCCAGAGCTGTGCAGATTTGGAGAACCATCCCCTGAGCTCAGGGGTTAAAACATAATTTGGGGGGCTCCAGAACACTTCTGTGCTGGTGGACCCACCTCCCCCATGGGTGGGCCCCTCGGACAACAGCCCCTGCCCCCCCAAAGAGAGCAAGGGCAGCACCCCTCACCAGGTGTTTCTAGAGTGAACCCTGGCAGCAGAAATTGGCAGGTACATGACCACACATGCATTGTGTTTGCCGTCATCTCTGTTTAGGGGATATACACTTACAAGCTTGAAATTAGGACTTGAGATGTAAAATATATTATCTTTTCAGTTTAGCTTTAGGTAATTCTGGTATTCTCACAATGCAATGAGTGCAATTTAGTTGCCAACTATTCTATTAATAATTTAATTTATCTACAATTAATTTAACTACATTACATCCTGTAGCATCCATGACCCCCAATCAGGATTGAGGCTCAGTGTACCAGAACACATAAGCTGTAGAAACACATAAGAAGGGACATCCTTGTCCTAAAGATCATACCTGTGGTCTGCTTTGATCTTTTAGTTCATAGGGGAAAGGCATACAACATACAAACCACTGATCAGAGTGAGGCTAGGCAGACCGCTGACATTAACTAAACCTAACAAATCTGTCCCAAAATGGAAGAGAAAATCTGGCATAAGTAGCTATGATGAGCACAGTACAGATGCTCAAGGGAACATAACTATCATTCCCACACAATGGAAGCTATTATAGCTCAGTAACTGTAGTAGTTTGTATGGGCTCTTATGTATGGGCACATCCTCTGGGATGGTGGAGTTCCACACACAGGAACTCTGTCAGGGCTTTTATACTGTACACCTCATGTAAGCATCCAAATGTAATAGTGGATCACCCACCCATGTGCAGTCTCTGTGTGCTATTCCTGCTCAGGGAGCTGTAAGTGAAGGGCTTTCCACTATGAAGTGGTGCATTCTCCTCTTCTACATCCACTCTCCAGACCACACTTTCTTAGCTGACCCATGAGTTCACCACTAAGGTGGCCCTTCTATTGACATATTCTACAGTGAATTCTGGATTTTTAATTAAAAGGTCAATTGAGGGCTAATGAAAAATCAAAGTGCAAGATTTAATCAAATGAACATGTTTTCAGAGACATCAAACATTTTTATAGATCTGCCAAACTACACATTACCTCCAGTGTAGGGCTTCCAGTTATAATACTTTCCCCGAAAGGGCATATTGTCGAAGTCTGCACATTGTTTTTCTCGAAAATCACGGGACCCTGAAGGGCATGGCTAAAGTAAAATTAAAATAAAAAATGTATTAGAAATTAACATGGTTATATTACTCACAAATAAAATGGCCCGAACTATATCAAGTTAGCTCACTGTTTTGTTTTGTGGGTCTGATTTGGACACTTGCTTTATTGGTTTGCTGCTGATCTTCAGAGTGAAGTGTCTATTTTGTAATCTTAGGCAGGCACAAAGTAATTTAAACAAAGTTAAGCATTACAACAGTATCCATATAACTTTACACACAGAATCATGTCAAAGTTCACTTTGCAAGCAATCCATCAGGTATCTCCTTATAAATACTCACAAAAAACAGCTGAAGAAACTAACACACAAAATCTTTTTGGTGACAGATTCAGGATCAGTTGCCACAGCTGTTCTTGGGGTATGCATTTAAGAGATAAAGACGTAGATCTGGAACATTATATTCACCATTCAACTGCAGTTTGGAAACTTATTATTGTTTATTGGCTGGCTTTGACAAAAAAACATGAGACTGCACAAGGTTTAGTCCAAATTCTAAGCATCTTCCAAATTTAAATAATTTGAAATCACTATTATTTACACTTAACCTACTATTTAAATCAACTACTAAGCCCAGAAATTTATTAAATAACTTTCTCACCTGGGATGCTGTCGGTGACAAAGAAGACTGTATCTTCTCCAAGGAAAAATTACAGAAGCAACATAATTCACTGATGTAGATTATACCTTTTTGTCCATGCAAGGTTTAAGTTCAAAATAACAAAGTCAACTAATCGTTAACCTCTGCATTTACCATTGCAAGATGATCTTTATGATTTGTCTAAACTAGCACAGTCTGAGATAATTTAGCTTTTACAGTTCTGCAACAACAAGGTTTACAAGTAAAATTAAAACATTTGAAACAGATTATGATTATTATCTTTAAGCAAGAACAGAAGAACTTGTCTGACAGAAATTTTAACTGTTAATAAACATTACTGATTTTTATGAGCCTCCTCAGAGTTCATTTTTGACATTTTTACTGGTCTACCTGTATTTTTAAACAGTTTGTGCTGTTCAGAAATCTGAGATGAATTCATTATGAAGGGGTATATATAAATAAATATGGTAAAAACTCAGTGCACTGTGCAAATATTTGCATAATTGCCATAACTCTCAGTATATTACAGTTCAAGTTCCTACCATACAAAGTCTATAAAACCATGATTTCAAAACTATGTAAGAAGTCTCCTACTAGTTTAAAAATATTTTTAAGTACAATAAAATACTGGACATGGCACTGCCCTGAAATTCTGCACTGTCTCTTTTGTAAATTACCCCTCCACCGTACTCCAAATCTTTCCTTTAAGAAGCTTCCACATCTTTGTTTGCAACAGGCTTCTGCTATTCACAGGAGTTGGCAACCAAGATAAGATGAGCCATTTTAAAAAATTTCTTCTGTAACCAAGTGTTTTGAGAGCCACAATGGGTGTAGCTTCCTGGTGGAGGGAGTACCTGTAGTAGGGTCCCCCAGCAGTAGGTGGAGCCTAGAGATGGCCACCCACAAGGTCCCCTGATGACAGGAGGGGGCTCAAAGCCCAGAGCCCCAAGGAAGCAGCCAAAGAGACACACACAGCTCCAGAGCTGCAGGTCGCAGACCCCTGCATTAGAAGGATAACCATTAGGCTCCAGCAATACTTTTTCTTTGCCCTGTGAAACTACACTCAGCCACTGCTGCAATTTGAACTGTTAAATTTTGCCATTTGTCTTCTCTAGTTTTCCTCAGGAAAATCCTGGCAGCCTGACAGAATAATAAACAAATATTCTAAGGCTGGGCTCATACTGCTGCCAAAACAGCAGCAGACACTGTACTGGGAGCTGCCAGAGCATCTGTAGCAATAAGGAGGAGAAAGAGTTGGCCTGAGCTCCCTTCATATCTGACTCAGCACATGCCCTCTCTGAGGGCAACACATGTAGTAGGAATGGTGCCAGGACTCTATCCTGTAAACACCACAGCCCCCAGGATCAGCACCTGGACCCAGACGCAGGTATCTTTACTCTCTTGGGGTGCCATATGAAGTCAGATTACCAACAACTTTCACAGGAGCAGGAGAAAGAAAAGTGGAGATGCCTGACTTCCCCCAACAGTTTGCTGGGGTCAACACATGGCCCAAGCACAGCTTTTTTTTCTGGGGACATTACATGGAGGAAGAGCAATTTAACTCTTAGAACAGAGAAAAGAGAGTCAGATGGGCCAGACTAGGCACCCCACACCCACTTACCATCTTTAGGATCCAGCATCTAAACCCCGCCCCCCAGCTAATAGCCTTTGCCTAGCAACAGGTAATATAGTTAGACCTGCTTTTCAAGTAACAGAAGTTGGCCCATTCAGGGTTCTAGATGGAGAAGTCACAGGTATATGTAAGAGAATTTCTTTTTTTCTTTCCTCAAAAGACAATTTAGGAAATCACATACAAAAAACATTTGTTAAAACAATGTTATTTAGGTTGCAAAATCAAGCACTTAAGTTAGAAAATGACAAATTTACAGTTGCTTGTACAGCCTTAATTTTGCCTCATTTATGCATGTGCATTGAGATACTATCTTGTATGTTACTTTTTCCTATAGAATCTGTCTTATGTGGTGCACAGACTGGATACATGAGAAGACATATTATGAATACATTGGCAACTGTAAATCTGACATTTCCAAACTGTAGTATTCTTGATTTTGCAACTTAAACAATATAAGTTTAACAGGTTATTGGGTGGTAGGGTTTTTGTTTGTTTGTTTTTGTTTGTTTTTTGAATGGAGGAGGATACGTGGAGGCTTCAGTTAAATATAGAGATGCTAAGAGTCAGTCTTTGATGATGTGAAGAAGTCCTGCTCTTTTTGTGTGTTTTTCAGTTTTCCGTTATGCTACACTTGTGATACTTGATTGCTAAAAGAGCATGAATTCAGTAACAGGAGTGGCTAGTGCATCTGCTTTACATGCAGAAGATCATGGGTTCAAATGCCAGGGGGTTGGACTAGGTGATCTCATGAGGTCCCTTCCAACCCTATGATTCTATTCTATTAATTTTATGCATCAGCACAGCAAAGGTGTCTAATCTTGATATATTCTGAAGACTTGCTTTGAGATGCAGACAGTTTCAGTGTAACTACTTAAACAATTTAGGCTTGAAGAGGTGAATGAGTCTGTTTCAGCATGGGCACATGCTGTCAAGGAATGCAACCAGGTCAAGGTTCTCATTTCAGGATTCTGCTTTCAGGCTGAATCATTTTAGACTGGGTTTAGAGCCTTCAAGCTCAGAGCTACTGAAAGATAATATGACACTTGTATCTTGCAGTACTCTGCAAAATACAATGTATCAGTTATGCTCAGCAATCAGACCTTTCTGTTGCATATTTTTGTTTTTTCATGTATTCTCTGTCTCTGTCTCTCTCTCTCACACACACACACAGAACTTCTCTTCCTCCTCTTGGGGGATTCAGAAAGAGGACAACCTTTTCAAAGAGAAATGGCAAAACAAGATATCCATTCAGAAAACAGTTATTAAGAAGTTCTATAACCATTGTTTTTTATGATGTGTCACACATGTCCATTCCACTCTTCCTGTGCATGCACTTTGCACACGGTTGTTGGAAACATTTTTTTCCCCTCAGTAGTATCTGCCAGAGCAAACAAACATCCTCTGCTGCTGTGCCTCGGTATGAGCAGGCAGAAAGGGCAGAGCCATCTCTGATTCACCTTGGTTTCTTTTTGATGGAAACTCCAGGCAGAGGGGTAAGAGAGAGGGTTGTGGAAAGGACATGTGCCACACATTCCAAAGAACAGTTATGGATCAGATTTGTAACAGTTTTCTTCAAGTGACTGCACATGTGCCTCCCCTGGACGGTTCCCCACTTGTTAAATCAGGAGGCAGAATCAGTCTATCTCAATAAACATTGGTGGACTGCTCACCCAACTCTGGCACAGTTTTTGAATGCAAGTGATAGCATAATGGGATGCAAACGTGTACCAAAGAGCAGGCTGCTTCTCTGCAAATGTCTATAATAGGCTCTTGAGCCAGGAGGGCCACACAGGCTGCTTGCACTCTTACTGAATGTGCTGTCACTCTGCTTGGTGGAGTACCACTAGTCAAGTAGTAGCACAAATACAAGCAAATGCTGCCTGAGAAGAGACTGGCAGCCATTACACCTTGTCTGCAATTGCCAGAAACAGCTGTGAAGACAAGCAGAAATACTTTAACCTGGTGAGGCAGAAAGTAAACACTCCTCTTATGTCCAGAGTGCTCCTTTTATGTCCAGCCACTCCTCATCTTTATTTGAGTGAGGCTTTGGGAAGAACAAGATAAGTAAATAGAGTGTTTGATATGGAAGTTACAAGCTTTTTAAACAAACTTTGGAGGACATAGGTAAAACTTGAAGAAAATTGTATACAGAAGATCAGATATTAAGCCATGTAGTTCTCTTACCTATGTAGCAGAATCGAAGACCACTAACAGGCAAACTTTATTTTAGTATACAAGATACTCGAAGACATGCTAGTTTGAAGAATTTGTCAGCAAGGCTCCAGATTGCTGAGACCAGATAAAGAATCACTTACACTTCATCAAGTAAGTAGATGGCTTCCCACTACTTACAAGCACATCCCAAGCCTCTTTTGAACAAGTCTCTTCTCAACAGTTTAGACATGAAGCAGCCAGACTGTTAAATGAAGCAGCTGCAAATTTAGGGAGAGTAGGTGACCATGGTCTTGAGAAGTTAGGTCTATGTCCAATGGAAGCAATATTAATGCTTTCATCAAAAGGGAAAGGAGTATGGAAAACCAATGCTGCCAAGACAAAACTGGGACTAAAATTATGATTTTAGTATGATCTTGTCTTATTTTTAGCAATATTCTAATGAAGAAGACAGACCAGTAGGAAAGCACAGAGGAGTCTGTTTAGGGCAGTAGGAAAGTGTGGGAACCCGCACTGGTACCTTATAGCAGGAAAAGTTTTGGCACTTGCTATCGACTCTTGTTCACAAACAGATCTACCTGGAGATCCCCGTCAGGTGGAAAATACACTTGGCCATATGTGGACATAGAGACCGCTTATAACAAATTGTAAATGACCTATTTAGGTGGTCTGCAAGCATATTCTGCACCCTGGAGGGTAGAAGACTGCAAGATCAAACAAAGTGGCAAAGAAGCATCCCAAAGTTGGACTGCCTCTTGGCAGAACTGGGATGAGCAGACCACTCTTTGCCTGTTGAGGTAGAACACTTCTGCTACATTGTCTGTGAGAAAGAGTAGACTTTTCTTCTTGTTGTGGACTTAAGAAAGCCTGATACACCAATTGGCCAGCTCTCAGCTCCCTAATACTTGTGTGTAGAGACCAGTCCTTTGTGGACCAAAACCGATACATCTGAAGGGAATCTAGACGAGCCTCCAAGCCTGAGGTCCACTGATAGCAATTCCAGGCCCCAGGGCAGAATGGTCCTGTCCTGCCTCTTCTGCCTGCAGCCCCACCCAATGTCCACTCCAGGCCCAGATCCCACTTGACACCAAGTCCCCCTCCCCTACTTGACCCATTCATTGTTGCACCCCACTCTCTCCCCAACATCTGGCTCCCTTCCTCTCTTACACTCTCCCTCTTCCCCAAGGCAGTGTGCGACAACTGGGGGTGAGGAGGGAGTCAGGGACTAAACAGGGTCATAAAGAGGAACGGGAGGAGAGGAAGGACAATGAGCAGCAAGCAATGACACAGCAGCTGAGTGGGGAGAAGGGGGAAGGAGTGATGGAGCTAGCAGCGAGTGGTGGGACCAGGTAGGGTGGGGCTTGGGTAGTATTGAGGTGAAATGTAGGCAGGGCCAGAAAAGGCCCAGAGGCTCTTTTAAATCGCCAGGCCCCTGCACGATTGCCTTCTTTGCTGCCTCTTTCTCCCTGTTGTCAGGCCTGTCCAGCTTGGAGAAGATGCATCTGTTAATAATGCTCACAAAGGATGAGATGGGACAAAGGTAACACTTACACATACATTTACAGGGTTCATCTACCAATCCAAAGAAGCTAAAACTAGAGATGGTTTCTTCATCACAAGGCATAGAGGGTGAGGGGTCAGACAGGATATGGAGGCAGCCAAGCCTTTAGTTCCTTAAGGTGCAAAATGGAATGTCAGACTATATCCTGCATGAGGCCACGAGCCCCAGAAACCTCATGCAAATCTGCACAGCTGTAGCTGGGTGAGACTTGAGATTTAAGATGATGGACTGAATTGTCTGAAATCTGGATCTTGGATAGAAAGCTGTGACTTGATTTGAGTCCAGGGTTGCCTCTATAAATTCTATCCTTTGAACAAAGGGGATGATAGACTTTTCTGTACTGATTAATGGTTCAGAGTCTTGAAGGCTGACTGGATAAGGAGACATCAGATAGTATCTCAACTCTAGATTAGTGTCTTACTAACCAGGTAAGGATACATTTGCATGCCCAGTTTCCTCAAAAACACAGCTACAATTGCCATCAGGGAGCAGCAGACAGGTCAAATGGTAGCCCCGTGAACTGTTAGTAAGAAAAGCTTACCAGGAACTTTAAATCCACGGAAATTCATATTCTTTAAGTCTGGGGAAGCACGCCAGTCTCCAGAATAATGGAAGCCAATGAGGCCATATGAAACTTTATCTTAGTTTCTGAGTTTCATAGCTCTAAAATGCTTTAGGAATAAGGAAACAGGAGGAATAAAACTTCATCTCTCTCTGACACTGTGGGACTACTATGAAGCACAGATTGCTCCTCCTGGAGGAGGACCTCTTAATGACAGTGGTCCTGACAGACAGACAGGGAGTAAGGGTGAGAAGAAGTGGTAGAAATAAATCAGGGACCAGCGCCAGGAAATCAGAAATGACCAAAGTGAGATCATGTGTGCCAGCTTTCCCCTTCATGGAACCATAGGACAAAAACTCAGAGAAAAGCATGGCGGAGCAGTAGTGAGCACTGCACCAATGCATCTGATGCAGTGTGACCTGACAGTACCATGGGAGTGGTTTCCTGCACTGCTGGGGAAATTCTCACTAATAAAGACAAGCCCCTTTCCACTAAAATGCCTCTGGTGCACCCTGTATCAGAATGGTCAGTGTTTGGTGAACTACCGAAGATTGCACTGCAGAAGCTGAAGGCACTTCTTCAGATACCAGACTAAATGGTGCTTGTCCTGGTGCCAGAGTAAATGATGCCTCCCCCTTCTTTGATAATCTGGAAGAGAACTACTTAGATTTAGGATGCACTCTAATTGATCCTTTGTCCTTGTTCTTGGTGCGCTTTAGTAACTCAAGATCTTATTCTTTCAGTCTCTTTCTCAGAAAACTAATGTTTCTTCCTTGGCTCTAGAGACTGTAACCGGTGCCAGGACTCAACACTTTTCACTGAAGCTGAAGAACTTGTTCCCATCTCTGAGCAGGACGGCTTCGACGGTGGTCTCAGAGAAGTTTCCATCGAAAGAAACATCAGCCTGGCCACTCTATTTTGGTCCTAGGCTTGAAATTCTTACAACTTGGACACAGGTCCAACACATGAGATTCCCCCAGGCACTTTAAACAGCTGCAGTGCCGGTCACTCAAAGGCATCTGCTTGGAACAAGGAAAACCAGGCTTGAAGCCCAATGACCGAGGCATTTCTCAGTACTGAAAACAGGATCATAAGCAGGGAACCAAAATAAAAATTTCTTTTAAAATTTCATCACTAGCACTGACTATGAATAATGTAACAATCTACAGAATAAACAGGGAGTCTGGTGGCACTTTTAAAGACTAAAAAATTAGTCTTTAAAAGTGCCACCAGATTCCTTGTTTGTTTTGTGACCTAGACTGACACAGCTTCCCCTTTAGAACTTATCTACAAAATATAAAACATACTAAGAGAACTTGCTAAAGCAAGAGTAACAGACCCAACAACCATTACATGCAGTAAGAAAAAACTGAGTGGTGGTAGTCAAAGGGCAGCTTTGCCATTTGTGTTTGCTCAGAAGGGCATTGGGCCACAGAGAGTACTTGAGCCATTCCATTGAGTGAAAAGATTCCTGACAATTCTGCATAGGACGGACATGGATGTACCAGGAGTGGAATGCACATGTTCAATCACTTAAAGAACAGTGTGATAAAGCAATGAAAACCAAGAAGTAGAAATATTAGAAAAGACAGCAAGATAGAACCAAAGTCTGAAGCAGGGGCCAAACAGAATATGCTGAACCACTGAAAAATATTGAGTTAAATCCAAAAGGACTGAAAAGATTTTAAAAATATTTAAATCAGGGGCAAAAACAAATAATTAGAACAGGCTATTGTAAAGGGGCAACATGGCCACCCCCAGAGGGAAAGGAGGCAATATGGCTGCCTCCTGAGATGGACAGCTGGTAGGCAGGGCCTGAAGATGCCTGTCCCTCAAACCAGAAGTCAGGGGGTGGGACAGGAAGGATAAAAGCAAGGCCAGGCAGCTCACCTCAGCCCTGGCTGCTGAGAAGGAACAACGGCTGCTGCCTGCCAGCTCAGGTCCAGTCATCCCTCACCCCAAGGGTGGCATCTCTGCCCCACTATGGGGAGGGCTGGCTTGCATCCCCCATGGCGGTTGCCCCAGAGGAGGGGCCGATCCCCCTCAGGGAGGGTGAGCCGGGGGGGCACCAGAGGTAGGAGTCCTGGAGTTTTTCCCTGAGGCTGCAGGTGTCACAGACCCAGCCCCACCACCAGCCTCCTGTGACTTAGAGGAACTGCCACTCATCCGGGAGGAAGATAACCCCTGTGGGCTGCGATATAGAAGAGCTGCCCCTCAAGGAGGACCCAATGGAGCTGGCCGACTTACCCCCACTGTACGAGATGGAAGACTTTTACTCCTTGTCTTTGGACCACTATCTGGAAGACTCCAACGAAGGGGCCGAGCATGTACTACCAGGAGAGGAGGAAGGAAGTGGCCCCGGGGAGTTGCTCCCCAGGCACCCTGATCTGAGCCTCACACTGAGATCAGCATGTTGCAGCTGAAGCCCCACTGATATAGTGGATGAACCTTTAGTCACTGGTAGAGCCCTGGGCTGGGACACAGTGGAGTTGGGTGGGCCTGTGTCCCCGTCCTCCTCTCCCCTTCACCTAGACAGCACTGCCTGTGGGGCCATGAACCCGGAAGTGAAAGACCAAACTGGTGCCTGAAATCATTGTCTTCCCCAATCCAAGAACTTGGTATTCATTAACCCCACTGAAGGTCTTGTTATCTGTGTGCTCTACTAAAAGGGGCCAAGGACTACTAGTTGATTGCACCACCCCGGGGCCAAAGACTTGCCCTAACTCGGCGAAAGACTACCTGTTCACCCGACTGAGGGCCTGAAAAGTACTGTTGTCTCTCTCTGTGAGGGACCAGAGAGTAGGGACTTATTTGGTCCACCTGCTCCCGGGTGGACAGTCCATGCCCATAGGGACCAGGCAGACTTATTTACAGCTACATATATTTGAACATCAAAGGACAGGCAACTACAACTAACTGATTTTACTGGGGAGTCCCAACAAGGAACCAGACTTCATATAAAAATGGCTAAAAAACAAACCCAGAAATGTGGTGTTTGAAACTGAGACACCATTCCAACAAGGAGATCACTTTCATACAGCTAATCAGAAAGAAGAGACTGGAAAATAATGGGCACTAGAGGCAGATGTGACCAGCACATGTACCTCCACATGCATATGCACATAATGCATAAGAATGAGAAAGGTCTTCTGTTAAGCTACTCCAGCTACAGAGGACACAGCTGTAGTGATTACCAGAAAAACAAACCCCAAGAATGAGAATCCTGTGAAACTGATATCTTCATAAAAAACATTTTTAAAGTATTCATAGTCTCTACATGCACATTTTTCCTTAACACTTATGTAAAAAATATTGACCTTTGTGTTTTAAAAACACAGATGATTTGAAATTCTTAATGCACTGAATAATTTTTAATCAGTTAGTGTATTAATTTAACCCAACTTATATGGATTTCTTTTCTCACAGCACTTTAAAAATGATTTTTTTATTAAAAAGTATAAGTCTTAGGGAAATATATATATTTTTACAATAGTTCCTGAGATGTTTGATGATAGGAAATACATTTTTGATTACTGTTTCTTTCTCTAACCTTTTTGTTTCCAGTACTCATTAACTTTTTTCTGCTGATCTCAACATTTCTATTAGCAGATGTCATCTCAACTGAAGTCAAACATTGTTCTGAAAGGCTTTGAGAAATACACTTAATAGGAGTTGAGTATGCTGATTTCCAAGAATGAAAATGGTCAAGGGAAAGGGCAGAAGCATTACTTCATTTCTGAATGAAAAATGAAGTGAAAGAAGCTTTTTTTTTTTTGTTTATGAACATGAGGAACTTTAAGGAGTAATGGTTTTTAAAATTATTTAAGGGGTAATGAATGCTGACAATACACAAAATCCCAACAGAATTGAGAGGGAACAAACACATTTTTCATACAAATAATGACAGTTTTGCAGACTCTTAATGTTTACTTTAATCAAACATTCCTCACCTTTCAAAAATTGAATTGTAATAAAGTCCACCATAAATCGTGAAACAATCTGCAAGTGTCAGCAATTTTTTAAACTTTAAAGGAATTACTACATAACAAATGGATAACACTGATTATCAGAATTATAGTTCTAATGCAATTTAAATAACTGCAAGCCAGAAGAAATTTACATCATAGTCACTGTAATAGTATTATGATAATTCTAATTCCATTTACACTGAAAAACAGAAACAAACTAGGGATCTTTTAAAATGTAAAGTTAAAAATTATTAATATTCTCCTAATCAGAAGATACCCTTGGAAAAAATCCTACCTGGTGTAGTGTTAAAAGGGGAGTCTAATTAAAAATTTTAAAGAAATATTCAATTTCCAGTTCTTATTACAAATCATAACAAAAATAAAATATTATTAGTAGTAATAATAAATTAATAATAAAGGGACTGTGCCTGCTCATGAAGTTACCAGACATATGTTGTAGATGCACTGAAGACTATAGTCTGTATAGCAAAGAGGTACTTTATTACACCACATATATTTGGGGTGCCAATAAGTTTTAACTTTAAGTAATAACTTTTGCCAGTCAGAAAAGGTAAGGATTTAATGAAGAGTGATTACTTCATCCCATTAACCCCTTAAATTGAGACTTAAATATGGTGAAAAAATATGCAATGAAATAGGAGATTTGGATCTAAAATGTTTGGTAAAGTAGTATTTAACTGCAAAGAACAATAAAGACTGACAAATAAAAGCTTAAAAAATATCAAAATCTTTACCAGTGGCTTTCTAGCCAAAGAATATCAGTGGACTGAATTACAAAACCAAAGATAAACTGGAGACAGGCCTGAGTTTGTATTCTGAGAGAAGCAATAGTTATGAATTCTAGACTGAAAATGCAAGTACAAATGAAATGGCCAAGATACTCAATAAATGAAGAAGTAAAGAGTTGAAATCAGGAGGAAAAAACAAGAAATGTAAGTGTAAAAACATTAAGATTAAAGAAACAGACTCTGAAGAATGTTAATGGAAAGAGAGAGCAAGCAGAAAAGAAGGATATGATAAGAAATATAAGTAAAAAAATCAGAAAGGAGTTAGACATTAAAATAAAACTATATACAATCCAACTCAGAGTTAGAAAAGACAAAAGGAATGAAATCAAGAATAAAGCAAAGAAAAAAAATTATGACACATGGTGACAATGAGTCAACACAGACATTACAGTGACCAAAAGTAAAAAGAAATATAGAAGAACAAAAGTCACTCAGCAAATTCCTCAAAGGTACAAAAAAGGAAAATAAAAAATGCAGTGTAAGAAAGATGACAAACAGATATCAGATTAAAGGGAGTGTGGGGAGAACAGGACCAAACTGGAAAAGAGAGGGCTACAAAAAAGAATCAAGGGGAAAATCCAAATCATACAGTTAAGGCATGTTAAACTATACTATGCAGACATCGGTATATGTGAAATCTTCAGAGAAGCGTGTGCTATCCAAAAGCTCTTTTGCTTGGTCCACAGATGTGCCCCAAGTTTTCTGGCACCCTAGGTGCCTGAGATTTTGGTGTCCCTCCCCAACGGTGGCCCGGGTCGGACCAAGCCAGATAATGGGCCTTCCCATGCCCCCCCCCCCCCCCAAACTTGGCCAGGAGGCAGGCTGATGCTGTGTGGACTACTGGGCCAAATCACAGTGGCAGCTTCACTTCCTGGGCTGGGGTCAGCTCTCTGCCTGTGGCCCAATGATGGTAGTGGCTTTGCTCCCCCAGCTGGGTCCGGCTCCCCACCTGCAGCCAGCTGGTGGTGAAGCAAGGCAGGAAGCTCGCTTGCCGCAGCCCCAGCCCCAGCCCAGCACTTGGCGCCCCTAGAGGCTGGCACCTTAGGCAACCGCCTTGGTTGCCTCTATGGATGGACCAGCCCTGTTGGTCCACCTACATTCAGCTGAGCTGCTCCTGTTTGAGTTCACTGTTCATTGTGAGCCTAACCAGCAGAGAGGCTGGATGTGACTTTTGGGGTCCAGGGCTACTCCTTAACTTTTCCCTCACCGGTGTGAGGATTGCAAACTACATCACAAAACACCCTTTAATTTAGAAGACTCTACAACTGATCAGTACCAATAGTTTGAGATCCCAGGAAGAACTGAAAACAGATCTTTGTGCTGCATCAGATATGAATGCCTGGATTGACATCAGGAAAGATGTACTTAAAATCTGTCACCATTACTTAATTTTCCTACTTGGCATAGTAATTTTAACAGAAGTTACACAAAAGAGAATGAACCTCAAATATTTGGATCTCTGCCTGGTCATGGAAGGCCAATAAAAGAATACTTGTACACAAACTCTTCGACTGCATGGTACAGTAGTTAGGCAATTCTAGTAACCAGCTGGAAAACTCATTTGAGTCTATATTTATCTTTTGTACTATTTCCTTATTTAATTCTCAAGAAAAACTTTTTAGAAGATCACAGATCATTTCTTGGGTATTAGATACAACCGGAAGTAAAATTCCTTTCCACTGTGCTGCAAAGGGATCACCTTTCTAGCTCTCAGACTTAAAAGAAACGTTACCTCATGAAATGGTATAGCCTCATGAAGAAGAATGGAAAAGGTGGGTGAAGGTAAGGAAAGGTCTGAAAATGGACAGCGTAACTCAGTTTCACAGTGTCTAGAACCCACTAACCATTAGTTACGGAGTTCCAGATCCTGTGGAAAAGGTACAGCTGTTTCCTGAAGGCAAGGATTGGGCTGGGCTGAAAAAACCCTCTTTGACAGATACTCTTCTGGATAAAGCAGTGAAAACACCTGTTTTGAACTAGTATGGACGTGAAGCAAAAAGAGCTCATTGAGTGACATGCAAAAAGTTAGGAACTTGTGGTGTTTCTTGAAAGAGTTGATGTGTTATGACTGGGAACACCACTGCTGGAAAATTAGTTGCCCCCAGCATTACCTCCTTTTTGAGACTGATGTACACATCCAGGGTAATGAAGCATCATCCTATGAGCCCTTGAAACACTTTTGTCAGTTTTTGTCTGCAAAAAGCTTGCATCCCTCAAACATCAAATCCTCTTCAGTGTTTTCAGCATCCCTAGGGATGCAGATGCCAAGAGGATCTGTGCATGGTGAAGACTATGAGCATCAACCTTGATGCTGTATCTGCAGTATTAAGTGCCACCTATAAGGATCTTCTGCCATTGGACAACTTTAATCTATCAAGGCTTGAAATCCTCTCTCAATTTGCAGAGGAGTTTGGTGGACAATTTGGTCATGGAGCATCAATTAATAAAAACTTATTTTGACAACATAGTTTGGTAATGTAGTATGTGCATTTGTAGGTCAGATGTAGTGTAAGCTTTCCTGGCAAAGATACCTAGTCTTCTGGATTCTTTGTCTCTGGGAAGGGATTTTAATTGTGCCCCTGACTTGCTCTACGATTCACTATGGCCAGAATCAAGGACTGCAGCACAAGGAAACAGAAAGAAGAGGTTACCTATCTGTAACTGGTGTTCTTCAAGATGTGTTGCTCCTGAACATTCCAATGTAGGTGTACACGTGCACATGCATGGATAGCCAGAGACTTTTCCTATAGAGCACCCATAAGGTTAGCTGTGGCACCCTCTGGAGTGGCACCATCATGGCTCTCTATATGAGGCACAGCTGACCTACCCCCTCCTCAGTTCCTTCTTAACGCCTATTCCGCAGAGGGGAGGAGGGAGGGACGTGGAACGTCCAGGAGCAACACATCTCAAAGAACACCAGTTACAGGTAGATAAACTCTTCTTCTTCTTTGAGTGATTGCTCCTGGCCATTCTAATGTAGGTGATTCCCCAGTCTTACCTATGGTGGTGGGTTGGAATCACAGGTGCACCAACTGCAGGACTGCTCTACCCACTGCAGCGTTGCCCTGAGTTTGTCGATCAATCGCATAATGCTGCTTGAACATGTGCGCAGATGACCACATGGCCGCTTTACAAATGTCCACAATTGGTACCCCGCTCAAGAATGCAGCAGAGGAGGCCTGAGCTCTCGTAGAGGGGGCCTTGATTGCCTGTGGGTCAATCTTAGCCAATGCGTAACATTCTTGAATACAAGAGACTATCCAGGAAGAGAGGCACTGAGCCAAGACTGACTCCCCTTTCATTCTATCCGCCACTGCTACAAACAGCTGGGATGTCTTTCTAAAGGATTTCGTCCTCTCTATATAAAAGGCCAACGCCCGGCAAACATCCAGAGTGTGGAGCCTTCTTTCTTTATCTGAGGCATGCGGCTTTGGATAAAAGACCAGCAAGACGAGTTCCTGATTGCAGTGAAACTGCGAAACCACCTTAGGATGGAATGCTGGGTGAGGACATAGTTGAACTTTGTCTTCGAAGAAGACCATATAGGGCAGGGAGGCCAACAATGCCCGAATTTCTGAAACTCTCCTGGCCGACGTTATCACCACTAGGAAGGCTACCTTCCACGAAAGAAGGAGAAGCGAGCAGGAGGCAAGTGGCTCGAACGGGCGCCCTGTGAGTCTTGAGAGGAACAGACTGAGGTTCCACTGCACGACCAGGGAACGCACCACTGGGAAGAGCCTCTCTAAACCTTTAAGGAATCACTTGACCAAAAGGTCAGTGAATAGGGAAGCTTCACCTGCCCTCTTGTGGAACGATGAAATTGCTGCAAGATAATCTCTGATGGAGGACAAGGACAGGCCTCAGGCTTTCAGACCCCAGAGAAAGCCTAAGATGGATTAAATCAGAGCCTGATGGGGCACAAGATCCCTGCTTAGTGCCCAGTCCACAAACTTGCCCCACTTGCCCTTGTACGACACCCTCATTGAGAGTTTCCTACTGCTGAACAAGATCTTCCGGACCTGCGCTGAACACTGCAACTCCCGGCCCCTTAGCCACAGAGGTTCCAT
Source organism: Podocnemis expansa (assembly GCA_007922195.1). Lineage (NCBI taxonomy): Eukaryota > Metazoa > Chordata > Testudines > Podocnemididae > Podocnemis > Podocnemis expansa. The sequence goes on from ML681990.1 coordinate 38,694,893, forward strand.
GTGCAGAGGTATAGTGACCTCAGATCCAGGTGGCACAGATGCCCTTGGTCCTGGGAGAGCAGGTTCAGTGGTGTTGGCAACTCTATTGGGTCGCTGACTGAGAGACGCAGCAGAGTCATAAACCAATGTTGCCTTGGCCATGCTGGGGCTACCAAGATGATTGAGGCCCAGTCCTGTTTGCCTTTCAAGAGGACTCTTGGAATCATTGGAGTCCAGGGCAACGCACAGCAGGCCATCCCTGTCGAAGATATCTCGAAAGCATCCACAATTGACCCTGGGCTCTGCCCTCCGAATGAACAAAACTCTGCACTTGTTGTTCTGATTGGATGCAAAGAGGTCCACTCGGGGATAACCCCACAGATGGAAGATGGGCCTCAACACCTCCCACTTGAGGAACCACTCGTAAGTTGTGAATTTCCTGCTCAACGAATCCGCCAGGAAATTGTGCTTGCTGTGCAGGTAAGAAGCCACCAGATGAATCGAGTGGTGAATGCAGAAGTCCCATAGGTGGAGAGCTTTGCCTCAAAGCAGGACAGAACGTGTCCCCCCTGCCTATTTATGTAATACATTGTGGCAGTGTTGTCTGTAAGCACTGACACCACTCTGCCTTTCAGCTCATGGAGAAAAGCCTGGCAGGCCAGGCGGACTGCTCAAAGCCCCTTCACATTGATATGCAGGCTCAACTCGCTGTCTCCCCAAAGGTCTTGGGTTGCAAGGGGACCTAGATGAGCCCCCCACCCCAAGTCCAACATGTCCGTGCTCAAGAACCTCAAGGGTTGCGGTGGCTGAAAGGGCAGCCCTTGACACACATTCTGTTCTTGGCACCACCAGTCTAGGGAATTTAGCACACCCGTAGGAATCATGACCATACTGTTGATATCGTCTCTCGCTGGCCAGTAGACCGGCACCAGCCACATCTGTAGCAGATGCAACCTCAAGCAGGTGTGTCTCACCACATGGGTGAATGCTGCCATGAACCCCAGCAGCCGCAGGCATGAGAGAATTGAAGGGAGCAGGAATTTCTGGAAGTCCCTTGTGAGGGACCTGATACTCTTGAATCGAGACCACAGGAGGGAAGCTTTTGCCAGTTTCAAGTCCAACAGGGCACCTATAAACTCTATCTTTTGAGTCAGAACAAGGCTGGACTTTTGTACATTAACCAGTAGACCAAGTCCCCAGAAGGTGCTCTGTACCATGCTCAAGTGATGGGTGACTTCGTCCTTCGACCGGCTGCAAACCAACCTGTCATCCAAGTAGGGATACACCTGGATCTCGGAAAGCTTGAGGAACACTGCAACCACTGCTAGGCACTTTGTGAAAACGCGAGGGGCAGCTGCCAGCCCAAAAGGCAGGATGGAAAACTGGAGATGCCTGCCCCTCACTACAAACTGAAGGAACCTCCTGTGTCTGGGAATTATTGAAATATGGAAATATGCATCCTGAAGATTGAAGGTGGCGTACTAGTCTCCTGGATCCAGGGAGGGAATTATCGCAGAAAGGGAAACCACGTGGAAGCGTATCCTGCGCAAATAACGGTTCAGACCTCTGAGGTCAAGGATGGGACGAAGACCCCTTTTTGCTTTTGGGATCAAGGAATAGTGGGAATAAAAGCCTTTTCCCCAAAGCTCCCACAGAACCTCCTCTATGGCTCCTTTGTCCATTAAGGCCTGTACCTCCTGCTCCAACAGGTAGTCATAAGAAGGGTCCCTGGAGGGAGCCAGAGAATGAGGAGGGCGGCAAGGGGGAAAAGAGGAGAACTGGAGGGAGTATCCCTGAGACACTGTGTGCAGCAGCCATGTGGCGGGAGAGATCTGGGACCAGGCTGGATAAAAGCTGGATAGTCTGTTGGTGAACACAGGGTACGGATCTGGAGCTAATGGTACATTGTCCTTGAGTGCACCTTCAAAAACCTTTCTTGGAGCTTGAACACTGCCGTGAAACTCCTTAGGAAAGGGGAGTGGGACGATAATTACTTTTTCAGCCATTCCAGCTGTGCCGAGCATTATAATATTCTGTGCGGTGGGAAGACCTGGGCACCGGTACTGGCTTGAAGGGCCTTCTCACTCAGCACTGCCGTCTCAGTCAGTGCTGGGGAAATCAGCAGCATAGTTATCCAGGCACTGTCCAGTGCCAGTGGTGGACCTTGTAACAGAGGTGCCTCCCAGTCAGACTCTTAGGTCCCTCTTTGTAGGACTCTGCTTGTTATCACCTTCCTAGCTGGTTCCAGTGAGCAACCTTCATGGGGCCATGGCTCATTTTAGCCATTGCAGATGGGGGCTAGTGCCGACAGAGCATGCTGGCTCTGATGCTGGTCTAACCCATAAGCCAAGTCTCATGCTGAATATTTTTCTCTGAAGCGGCTTAAGAGACTTGCTAAGGCAACTTATCTGATTAGGTCCTTGTCATGGGGATCACTCTGGGAAGTCTTGAAGCCCAGAGAGAGAGGCATAGCCTATAAGGAACTTAGTCCCTTACATAGGTGAATTTTGGAACTGCCTCCAAGAAGGGCAGCTCCACAGCTCCCTGGGGCAGCCCCCCGCCCTTCCCCCAGGCACACCTCTGCAGCAGTCCCTGGCCCAATCCAGCTCCTGCAGCCAGGCCCAGGGTGAGCTCCTGTCACTGGTGGTGGCCCTGGGATCCCAGCTAGGGCTGAATCCAGTTCCTGCTCCTGCTGGTGATCCTGGGACCCTTGCTGCGGCTGGATCCTGTTCCTGCTCCCACTGCCGCTAGTGGGCACTCTGGGACTCCACCGGGGGTCAGATCTGGCTCCTGCCACCACCGGTGGCCACTCCAGGACCCGGTGAGGGCTGGAGTCAGTTCCTGATGCTGATGGCTGCTCTGGGTCCTTGGCTGGGGCTGGGGCTGGCTCCTGCTGCCACTGACGGTGGCCACTCCAGGACCCCAGTCAGGGCAATCTTGCCATTGGTGGTGATCTTGGGTCCTGGCTAGGTCCCAATCCAGCTCCTGCCACTTCCGGCCTCTCACTGGGGGGCAGGTCAGGGAGACAATGCCTCCTCATGCCTTCAACAAACTCTGTCTGGGTCCCTTAAGGGACTAAAACCACTTAACAACTACTTTAACTACACGTAAACCCTAATTACTCTAACCTACAAAACAATTGACTGAAAGAACAGTTAGAAATTGGCGCTTGCATTGAAGCAAGCAGAGCTAGCCAAGTTCCAGTGACTATCATGGGGAGAAAAAAAAGAAATGAAGGGGGCATATGGCCAGCAGTGCCTCATAAACTGCAGCATGAGCATGGGACTCCAGGAGGCACCCAAGCTGGCACTACACATTCTTCTAAGGGCAAAAAAGCTTCTGGTGACCTCACATGTACATCTGTCTGGAAATGGATATGAGCAGTGACTCAAAAAAATTGTTTTAAAATGACATTTGATAATCAGCAATCCACCTTTTCAAGGTAAGTGTCAGAGAGGAAAGTGTCTGCACAAACAGCCTGGCAAGTCTGAGCAGCACTGACAGATAATGCTATTCTTTCTGCACATTATTCTGTAGTAGACCAGTTAGGCGTTTGGGGTGTGGGATCCTGGAACTACCTCTGCTTGTCTGGAATTCAGGGGAAGAAAACAAATATTCTCTTGGTAGAGAAAGTAAAGTACCAGTCAAAATGCTTGGCAGTTTGGAAGGTCTACATAATACTGTAGAAATTCATGGTCACAGGACTAGCAACGAAAAGTCCCTGAACACAGGTTGTTGTAGAAAGGGAGAGTCCCATTCCAGGAGGGAGAGCAGTCCCTGGCACCATGCGTGCTGGGGTGGGTGTAGGGTGAGGTCAATGGGTCTAACAGTAGGAGTGCCTCCATCAGCAGCAGCGCATGCATTAAAATTTAAAACATCAGCCATTGACACAGGAACTTTTGTGATGGACGCTGGCCTCAATGGTGCTGACAAAGTTGGTAACAGAGACAATGAGACCAGTATTGAAAACAGTTTAGGTAATACTATGGAGCAATGATCTTGGTGCCTTGCCCTTACCTTAGCAGTGGAGGACACAAGGGGACTGTTATCAACTGAAATATAGCAGCTGGAGTCCCAGCTGGGTCTCCACTCAGTTTTTTGTTGAAGGCATCTGGAAAACTTGGCTGTCTTGAATGATGGCCCAAGGAAAGGAGAGCAATGCAGCTTCTCCTTGTATCTTTCAAGTGTGTTTTCCCCTTGTGGGAGTCCAAAGAGACAGCTGGAACAACTGGAGAACTTTTGGAAGAACAGAACTTGGCTTTTCAGCTCCAGACTGGCCTGGATCTGCAGCTGTACACCTGGATTTCTTTTTGAAGTGCTACCTCAGCTGTGCTTCACAGGATTTCCCTGTCCTCATGATAAATGCTGAACCTGTCCCTTATGTGCCTTTCACCCAGACAAAGGAGTTAATGGGCAAAACAGCCAGATATCAGGGCCAATGTTGAAATTCGGGAGATTTCTCCATAGTAAAGCAATATCCCCCTAGGAACAGAAGAAAAAAGTTTTCCCACCTTGGAATAAACAATGGAAACACTGAAAATCTAACACTAACCCTAAGAATTCTTTACATATAAAAAGAGCACTGCTAAGTTAGAACAGATATGAGATTGAGGCATCACAGAGAGATCCATCTATAGCAGGCATGGCCAAACTGCGGCTTGCGAGCCACATGCGGCTCTTCAATGGAAAAATGCAGCTCCCTGCTGCAGGCTCTACCTCACCCTGGACACATTCAGGCACCAGGCTGGGGGGACAGTTTAAATCTCTGCCCCTCTGAGCATTCTTCAGATGAATGCACAGGGCAGGAGCAGCAGAGGGTCACGTAAGCATAGCAGAGGCTGGCTGGTCTGGTAAGGGGATAAGGGGACCACCCTGGGGGAGTGTGCAGCGGGGGCTGGGGGGCTGTTTGAGGGAGGGAGAGAGAAGGGATCAGGGACCAGGTTGGGCTGGAGCAGAGGCAGAAGCTGTGGATGTGCTGGGGAAGCAGGGGCGGGGTGATTGCAGGAGGGAGAAGGGCTCAGGGTCCAGGGTGATTGCAGGAGGGAGAAGGGCTCAGGGTCTGGCTGGGGAAGAAAGGCAGAAGCCAGGGATGGGCAGGGTGGGGCTCGAGGGAAGCAAAGTCTATTAAGACTGCTTTTACCAAAGAAATACAGAACAGAATCTTGTACACAGTTCAGACTCTTATGAATTTAGGAGTAGATGTTCAGGTAGTATAAACTGGTATACACTCATTTACAATATCCGAGCATCTGCCCCTTAAGGCCATAGCCATGCTGATCTCCATTACACCAGCAACTTCCATCAGTTGTGTGCTGTTTTGTTTTTAAATCTAATCTGCAACAATGCAACTAAAGTTAACTAACTTTTCTTTCTAGACCTCAGCCTCTCTTTACCGACTACTGCAAAGTAATCTCAGCAGAGTACTGATAATTAAATAGGCCATCTCTGTTAGAAAGCCCTGTGCATCTCCTAGGATCATTGACAAAAACCATACAAGGATTTCCCTAAATCAGGAAAAGAAGCAAGGAGTCCTGTGGCACTTATAAACCAACAGATTTATCAATCACATGAGCTTTCATGGGAGAAAATCCCACTTTGTTAGTCTTTAAGTGCCACAGGACTCCTTGCTTCTTTTGCTGAACTAGACTAACACAGCTACCCCTTTGTAATTAAGCTTTTTAGAAAATCACAGTTGGATCATGTAGCTGTCATAGGGAAATTAGAAAATCACAATGGGAGAGGAAATAGTCTCTGGTCAGCAAAGGTAGGAGAGGTGGTCCTCATGGCAATTTCTCTGATAAACAGAGGTCCACATGAGAACCTGACCTACTATGCTGCAACCACTATTCTCATGTGTCCTTGTATTTTCTAGTATACTTTTATTCCTCTAGCTGAGGAAAAACTGGTTTGAGCGTAGGGGAGACATGTTTGAGCGTAGGGGAGACAAACTATTCAATTTCACTAGGCTTCAATCCATAGGTTTCAGCAAATTGTCAGCAGAAAGAAAAAAATAGTGCTATTTACAGCTCAGATGTATCAGTGCTATTAATAGAATACCCTGCAGTACAGTGCATCAAAGGCATAGAAATGAAATTGTTTCAATGCAATACATATGCTGTTTTTGTCCATGTGCTGGAATTTTTTGTATGTGAGCCCTAAACCCTATCTCATGTACTAGTTTGCTGTATATCCATTGTCTGTCCATTGTTTTCTTGTATTATAATGCCTTACTTAGTAAAATAAGTTTTTAAAGGCCTGGTTATCATAATAACCTTCAGCAATTATTAAAATCTGACATTAGTAGGATCAATATTTGCCCCCCCCCTTTTTTTTTTACAGTAAAATTAAAGTGTGCAACGAATTTTAAACTTAGTAATTTTGGAGTAGGAGAGCCTCAGTGCGGCTCTCAAAGGTTTAATAATCAACTTGTGCAGCTCTTGAGTTCTGTAAGTCTGGCCACCCTTCATCTATATAGCCTGGGGGGTGAGAAGGAATTGGTTAGGGGAAGTGAGGGTGCCTCAGTACTGTCAGGTGCTGCCTCCAATAATCAGGCCTAATGATTGCAAAGTAGTTTGTAGCTAGCTATAGGGCTGGGCCTGGACCAAGGGAGTGCAGATATCGAGATCTGGTGACAGGTCTGTGTCAAAACTGAGATCAGAGTCTGTAGGCAAACCCACATCAGAAATGTAGCCGCAGTCCAGGTGCAGGTAAGAAATTGAAACCAGGCCATCAGAGTCCAAAGACATGCCAAATCAACATTAAAGCCAGAATATGCATACAGGTCGAAGGTCAAAGCTGAAAGTCAGAGTCTGAGAGTTGGGCAGGATCAGGAGGTGGAGGCAAGGCTGGAGTGGGACAATGATGGAGTGTAGTAGGGCAAAAACCATTCCAGGACAGAACTCAGGCAATGTTGGGCAGGAGCACGCTGGCATTGTTAAGGATCTAGTGCAGGGCAATGCAACAAAGAATGAAGCTAGGAAGCACTGTTGCTGTTTGATCTGCAGCTTTGATGTAGTTGTGCAAATGCACACACTTGGGGGTCACCTGACCCAGGCTCTGCTCAGTGACAGACTGCTGCTGCATCCCTAAGGACTGAGACACTTGTTTAACATTGCTCATTGTTCCTCACAGCCGCAGCAGAGGCAGCAGCAGCAGCTAATGCACCCTGGACAGGTAAAAACAGAATCCACAGCTGAATTCCAATCTGCAACAATGGATCTGAAGTGGATACCCGCAGACTCTAGAGATGAAGAACTGCCTGTATGAGATGTTTCAGCCTGACCCTCCTCTCTTTCTTGGTCCTTGCAAATCCTATAGTGATCTGTCTGATGAGATTCACCAAGAAACTTCAAACAGGATTTGTGGGAATTACCCTTAACATAAATCTATGTCAGGTCCTACACAGTTTGAGTCCTTGAGATTGGAGCATGCCTCAATTTCCAAGAGGGGAGGAGCTTAAAAATGAGGAACCCCCGAAGCAGAATTTAACTAAAAACTAACCATTAATTCTAATCTAACTATTTACAGATTCAGCAACCACGACCTGCAGTGAAAATGCCAGTTGAAGCAAGAGAAGACACACGTAGCTTCAACAACTGTTATGGGCAGTAAGAAGGAACTGAAGAGGCAATAGATTGGCAGAGTGCTATGTATGGTGCCATACAGACACAACTCCAGGATGCACCTGCACTGACCCAATGGGTACCACCAATGGAAATATCTTTCAATGACTATGCACATGGTGCACACGTACTTGGAGTCAACATAAGCAAGCGCAAGAAGAAGAGGCAGATTACATGCTGGCTTTCTTCCCAGAACTTATCCTGGTTGGCTAAGAGAGAGTGAAGCAGTGCCTTGCTCTACACTATAAGGCTCCTGGCCATTAGCCCTAAAAGGAACAGTAGCTATGTAGTTTTCCAGAAATCAACTGTTACCTCAGGATAAGTTTGTCACTGTTTCTGTGTATGCCTCTATTATTCTCTGGGTCTCTGTCTATCTTGGAATGGGGTTGCCTGAGGTGAGACTTCTCCCTCTGACCTCAAAGGTCCCAATCTACCCAGTTACAATGGTCTGCTGTAGGTTGGGCTTTAACAACTGCAAAAGATTACATCCCATAGACATCACCACTGGTGTCTGATTTGTTGTAGGATGTACTAATTTCTTTTAGGCCAATAGAAATTTCTCAGTCATGTGTTGTAACCTGCCTTTATCTGGAGCCATATCATAAATCCCTTGCTTTACTGTCTGGATAAATGCTTCCACTAATCCATTTGTGGTAGGGTAGTAAGGACCTGAAGTGACATTCCTGAAACAATTTCTTTTGACAAGCAATTGACACTTTAGATATGAACTGAGTTCCATTTGACACATGCAATCTGTTCAGAAATTCCTGTCCCTGAAAACAATATTGTCTTAAAACTTCAATGATATGCTCAAAATTAGCAGAACTCATGCAGAACAGTTCCAGACTTTTAGAATGGTAATTGACTACAATCAGAAATGCAGGTCCAATAAACTGACCAGCATACTCTGTGCGGATTTACTTCAGTGGGATAACTGGCCACTCCCAAGGATGCTAAGGAGTATTTTTTAGACCTGTGTTTCTTTGTTCACAACCTTGACAATATTTTGCCATTTCCTCTATTTGTGTATTCTTCTCTGGCCACTATACAAACCTCCTAGCAAGGACTTTCATTTTTACAGTTCCCAAATGAACTAGATATATTTCTTGAAGTAAACATGACCTGAGTTTCAAAGGAATAGCTGGGGCTTGGTACCACACATTTGGCAATGGGACAGTCCCTTCCCAGAATCTGATCTGAGGTGCCATTGTGACCTCTTGCTCTCCACTCTTGAACCCCAAATTGTCCCACTTAGCTAGGTGATCACCCACTCCTGGGTCAGTCCACACCAGCCTCCTGCATATTATTAGTCCCAGGCCATGAACTCTCCAGTGACTCTCGAGCAAGCACAACCAGTCCCTAGATACCACATTCAGAGCTTCCATCCTGCAGGGTTTGGGACCCTTCTCCCAACCACTGTGGGCCCATAGACCACGATTCACCAATTTATCAAAGAAATTGGAATGCCCAGCCTCACTCATTCACACCCTCTAAGGGTCACACACCTTTAGATGAAACAAACACTAGTCTACTGATTGGAAAATTATTTTAAATGCGTATATAGCAAATCAATGCACAATCATTTAATAAAGGAGTCAGGAGTTACCACAAACAAACAAAAGATATAAGACGCATTCTAACCTAACATCACTGTCGAACCTAACATCACTGTCCAGAATTACTCACAATGTTCAGCTGTTGATGGTTTTATAGCCAGCCTCTGCTCATTCCTAAGCATGGCCTAATCCTTCTTGATGATGGAAAATGTTTCAAGATGGTCTTGCTCTGGCCAAATGCCTCTCACAGTTCAAAGTGTCTGTCTTTGTTTCCAATCCCTCTTTGCCCCTCCTTCCTTCTTCCAGTGATCTGTGTTCAGAAAGTGTGGGAGACCACCCCCTCTCCCTTGCTGCTATGTGATTCTTGTTCTCCCATCTGAGCCAGGGAGCTCAATTTGCCTAATCTGTGTCTTGCACCTCTTTAGCTATACCACTGAGTAGCCTCCTGTCTCCCCCAAAATTTTAGGTGGCTGTGTAGCCTGAAATGTTCTCCTGTTCTCAGATACATGTATTCAAAAATCACTCTTAAAAACGATAATGATTGAATCACGCAATTGTTCACACTCTTTTTGCAGACCTCTTCCTATACAAAATCACCCCATAATTGTACTCAGGCACTTAGGATTCTCCCCTCTACGATATAATATAGTAGTTGTCAAGTAATTTAGATAAAAATGTGTCTTTTTTGGCATAACTAAATTTCACAAAAGACCAGTACAATTCATCTTATCTGAGCTACTTGAAATTTGTGGTGTTGACTTCAACACATGCAGGAAGTACATCCAGCCCTTTATTGTATCCCTGCTCAGTCTTCAACAAGCTAGCACACTGGGGATCCACTGCCAAGAAAACAGTCTCAGAGAATGGAGCAGCATGTAACAGCAGAATGGTGGTCTGACTGTGATTAAGATTCCATTTTTTACATGAGGAGGAAGTAACTGCCAGTGCAAAGGGCAAGGAGGCATTCCTGTCTCTTCCCTCAAAGCTTCACAACAGCTGAGTTGCTCATATCTGGAGACATGCCGTTGGGATTCAGTCTTCCCTTCCCAGCTTTCCTTCTGATGAGTCTACAACAGATTTTGGAGTAGCTATGCCTGTGACAGCTTGGAGGACAGTTGACAGAGGCAGGACTTAACTGCAATTCTAAGGTTTATGGCTCTGTTGAATAACTAGATCAGTCTATTCTGCTCTCATTCTCTCTATCCCCTCCAACCAACCCAGGTGTCAGGGAGAAAGGAAAAAGAACTTATGGCTAGGAATGGAGGCACTGCCTCCACTGATAGAGTCAGTCACTCACTCCTTCCTTTGTTGATCCCTCTGTGGGTTATTAGAACTTCTGATAATCCCTAAACAGGCTCGCAGGTAAAAATTCCTTGCAATAATGAAGTTAAGGCATCTGCCCCACAATCAGATTCAGTTTGTGCTCTCCGTCTCCATGTCTATTCTGACCACGCAAAACAAGAGCACCACTCCCTTATCTGTTGTTCCCATTTCCCTAGGTCTCTATATTCCCAGGATCACTTCTCCTCTACTCATATGGGGCCAGTGATCTGCAACTGGTCCCCATTCTCCAGTCTCAGGCTTACACAGTAGAACACCCCAGCTCTGTTGAAGCCAGACCCTTGTGACAGCAATCATATATTTGATAAAAAAGGAGATTTCCTCCTAGAGTTAACTAACTTTGATATCTCTCTGATTCAGTACACCTAAAGCCACATCATATATATTTAGGCGAACAGTGGTGCCCTCTCTAGTCTGCTCTGTGGGAAATACGGATGGGATATATCCTGAGAAAGGGAAGATAAAATGTAAAATAATTGCCTGTTTCATGGGTGATAAAAGGAATAAATGGTCTCATTTTCAGGAAACACGGAAATCCTCCTCATTTAATACACCCCTCATTCACCCAGAAGTCACACATAAGCGAGTGCTAAAAAGTTATTTCCTCCCCCACCTGCCTGAATTAAGTTAAAGTTTTCGACAGAAAAGAGTTTAGTTGGGAAATTTTTGACCAGTTCTAGTTGTGCATCATGGTTCGGTATTTGCTAGAAATAAAACAAATTGCAACCCCCGGATACTCAGTGTGATACTGAAAATGGTGCAGGTGTTGTGCAAGAAATACTAAAAACTTTTCCATTAACCCTGAATCTCTATACTTCTAAGTTATAGAGCTGCCTATTATATCTTATTCTCTAGGACCAGTTCATCCTTGTTATAAAAATGCTTGCGCAGCATTTGACATGGCAGCAGACTTTTGAAGTCAAGTATCTATGCTAGATGAAGACAGAGTGCAAAATGCACCACTTCTATAACTCCACTGAAGTCAGTGGACTTAAAACAGTTGCACGGCCGTACCAAAAGGACAGGAGACACTTGGCATGGCTTTAATCAGGCTGAGACTTCATTATTGGATGACTGGGATTACCTACCAAAAAAACCACTGTATGCAAGGCAAGTAACTTCATGTTCACTCAATGACTACCCAAGGAGCTTCTGCCAGTCCTGACTCTTTTTTCCATCCAGGCCCTTCAGCCAACCCATTGCTGAGACTTTATGATCCTTACCCCCCAAAAAAGGTTAAGGGGGCCTATAAGAAAAGGGAGTTGGCTCCATGTTGTACCAGCCATAGGAGCCCTGACCTTCCACTCCATCCCAGCATTAGTGTAGTGGCTAACACCTCTACTTAACATGCAGAAGGTCCTGGGTTCAAGTCCCAGGGGGTTGGAGTCAATGATCTCATGAGGTCCCTTCCAGCCCTATGATATGACTTGATTCCACTCCTTTACCAAGCCATTTATATGGCCACTGTGCAATTTCCCTATGGAGTGTCTGTACTGGACGTCCACCCCATATTTACATAAAGAGTAACAATAAGTAATACATAAGGAGTATATTATAGCCTAACACTCTTTCCTGCTCACTATAGAAAGCCTTCCCTGAACCCATAATGGGAAAGGTGAAAAAAAAACCCATTCCTTTAGACCAGTCTGATGGTGAGGGAAAAATTCCCTCCTAGCTCCCTAGAAAGGAGTGGCTAGTGCAATGCCATCAGCAGGGCCTGACTGAACCCAATGCTCTGCCTTCACAAGGAGAGGGAGGGTGGATGCTACTCCATTCAGTACAAGGAAATTGGGGTTCTCCCACTGGGCTTGTCCCTTTTGAACTACCCAGCCTTTCAAGTCCCTAGGATGAATCAGTGTTGCCATGCTGACCCACTCCCTCTTTTTGTAGCAGCTTCTGAGCCTCGCTTCCCTTCCTGATTATAAAGTGCTATTCCTTCTTCCCCAGCAAGCAGGACAAAATCCTCCCTTCCCTCACCCAGCTTCTAAGTGCAGTGTACTGAGAAAAATTTTGTCCATTGATTCCAGAATGGACAGTTGATTAATTGTTCTAGTTGCATACAGTTTTACTCACATCCGTATTACAGGACCGATATCGTTTCCTTTCTCCAAGACAGTATTTTCCTCCACCTGAAGGCCTGAAAAAACATTTATTTATGTGTTATATTAATCTATGCATGGTTTTATACTGTGTATATAAGGTGTAAATAAATATAAATAATAAATATATATATTTATATAGATATCTATATCTATCTATATAGTTTACACTCAGATTTTCAAAACTGCTTAAAGTTAGCCTAACTCTTCCCCTACCAAAATCAATGGGAATTTGACCACTGATTTCAGTGGGAGAGAGCACTGCAGAGCACTTTTGAAAATCTAATCTTCATATAAAATTTATGTAGTTTGCACAGATCCATAAACTAAACAATATATAATAAAACTACAATTAAGATATATTCCTTCTGTTTATCCATGTATGCCTTTCAAAATTTAATACAGGAAATTAATATATAATGTTTGCACACTATGTTTTAACATTCTGAAAGGCAAGCATGGATAAACATGTCATACTATTGTGGTCAGTAGTTAACATTCTACATTGAGGTGAGTAGGTCAGGCTGCACTTTTTGTAGAAGAATTATAACCTTAATTACACAGTTGTGAATCTAGAGTAAATCCACTGATGCCATAGCATCATTCCAGATTTATATTAGTGTGACTGAGCAGAAACTGATCTTCACAGTGCCCAGTGTCATCAAGACCCTATGCATCTCTCCCTGAAGTCACAGAAAAGCCTATGGAGACTTCAATGGGAGCTCAGACAGGTACCACATGACTGGCTGCTGCTAACTGAGTTAAAAGCAGGTAAGAAAAATAATGTCATTTTAGTTTAATTAAATATCTGTAAGTAACTAGAAAATTTATTTAATAAATTTTCATTTCATGGGTATTTTATATCACACTTAATGAGATAACATATTCTAAAACCATGTATTTATGTCGCTCAATGTATTGAGGAGAATTCAGGCTCATTAGAGCAGTGGGGATGGAAATGGACACCACCAGCATGATGAAAAAAAAAGTGGAGCTGAAGAAAAGTGTCTAGTGTACAGGAAACTAGCTAGGATAAGAAGGTGTAATAAACTTGAAAAGAGCAAGCAGTTGTAGGAAAAGCAATGGGGCCTATTCAGCAAAAAGCAACAGCAGGGGCAAAAAGAAGCTTCTGGCTTAAAATGAGAAGTGCTGACAACAAACAGAAGGGTGCCTGTCTCACAGATCTTCTCTGGAACATGGATTAGTACAGAAAGAAGCAGATAAAGATGACAGGAGCATCAGGGAAGGACAAAGCAGGCCAACCTGTAAATGACAGGAGCAGTGGGGAAGAAGAGAGCTGGCCCTCACCCAAGGCAGTGAAGTGACTTGGCCAACAGACAGTAGTGGTGGGGAGAGGAGTAGCCAAAGCATACAAAAACTCAATTGGGAATGGCAGCTCACGAAAATGATTAGTATCAGATGTGATATGACAAAAAATTATTGTATTTTTTATTCTTGTGATTTGCATGCAACTCTTTGTATTCCAAATGCTTAAAACATTCTGCGTTGCTTTTTAAATATTTAAATAGCAATAGTTATTTTATATTCTAGATGAACATCATAGACATAATATTTTAAGATGACAGAAGTATAAAGCACAGATAAATGAATTTTGCATAAATAGTTTTGTGGAGGAAAGTTTTTCCAGTGACTCCTAAACATAAAGCCTAATTTTCTTTATAGTACATGTATAATGAATACATTTAAAAAATGTGAAAAAAAAAAGTTTAGCTAGCTTCTTGTGCACAATTGTTTCTGTCTGCACTTTCTAAGACAAGTGTTGGCACAGTAGCAAAACATTTTCTACAGATAATATGTGAAACCACAATTTTGAATAATTTCCAAATGTGTCTTTTTGTTGGCTCCGGCTTACTTTAGCTACTTACGCTGGACTGTCACAGTGTCTTATGGATGAGGAGACTCCGCCCCCGCAGGTCCTGCTGCACTCTCCCCATATTGACCACGGACCCCAACCCCCATCTATGCTCTGGGGCCAAGTGCCAAAAGGTACGCACTCTCCCTGATAACACCACTGAAAGATTTTACAGAAAACACAGAATTAGCTTTCAAGCTGATAGAGTTATCAGGATAGAAAAATATAAGGGTCAGACAATGACCAATTATAGGCATTAGCATTCCCTATATAGATAACAGACTGATATTTTACTTTCTCTAGCCATGTTTAGACATTGGTGAGACCATGCATGATTTGTTAATTATGTTTAGCTAAGCCTTGTATTAAAAATCCCTAACATACATCAGTAATTTAAGTTTAAAGAGTAGGGTTTTTTTGTTCTTACTCACAACCCAACTTAGCATTTCTCATTAAAAAAGACTGGTGTCTTTTAAATTCTTTTATAATTCAGACATTAAGATTTGTTTTCAAGACTGCTTAAGTAAAAACATTCCATCTAATAGTCAATTAATGGCACAACATAGAAAATTCCCCCATTAAGGGATTTTTATTATATTTTCTTTTATTAAAAAACGTCTGGGTGAAGTTAAAATGGAAGAGGAATTTGTTGCAGTATTTCAATACACTAACACTGCAGACATAACAAAAACAATGCCAAGACAACAGAGATGGGCATAGAAAGTCATTATATGTCCTGACAACCATTTGTTCACAGAGGCTAAATGAATATGTGTACTGAAATATTTTTCAGACAATAGCTGAACCTCTGCAGTATGTTATATATTCTGGACCTACATACAGTTAAGCATGAAATCATAAACCCATTATAAAATTATGCAGATTACAATAATTTTAATCTCAAAAATCCAATGTGACAAATCTTATTAACGTTATATGGAGTCAAAGCCTGAACTCCTTAGAAACAAATTCTGCTTTCTCTGCTTGATAAAAATCCTTGATAACTCTACTGAAAGTGAACATAATCACTGTGGATTTTCAGCAATGTAACTGAGAGCAGAAGGTGGCCTTCAGTTATTCAGGCAAAACTCCAATTTTCAACAGGTGTTTTATATGAGTAAGGATTACAGGATGTGACTCACTTTAAACTGAAACATTCTCTCTCCAATTAGTGGGGATAAGGAAGGTAAGCAGAAAATTATATCATTTAACAAGACGTTCATTCTAAATTGTCAAACTTTGATACAAGAAGTGCTATAGGCATAATTATAATGAAGAAACATTGAAACAACATATCGATATCAATAACAAAATTACTATATGTTACCATCTAGAAGTACATTTATGTACAGTAGTGTTTACACACACGCACACAAACACTACAGTTTAGCATCAACATAATTAAATTAGACCTTTAAGATTCTTATTTTGCTACCTATACACATGCCAGTCACTTTTTCATAACATTTTTCTATGCTCAAGGGATTTTTGTAGCTGTCTACTTTTAATATACCTTCTTTTTAAGCAGGGCTCCTGCAGTGCACCACAGTTTACAAAACCTCATACTCTGCCAGCCAGAGAAACAAAAAAGGGCATTCTTATGTGCCCATTCAAAACATCTGAGGCAGAATATTCTAAATCCTACTTTGAAATGCAGGATCTTTCTCTCAAAGAAACAAAGCTGACATAAGCAAATGTAGTGCCTAAATGAAATTTAGTGGAACTTTTCCACTGGGGGAAGTACAGTTTGCCCCTTCCTGTGGAAGATGCCTGTGGTTCTAACTAAACCTACTGATGGGAGATTATGCAGATATTCATGGATCTGTCAGACGCAAGCTTCTCCGTATGGAGTTTCTTTTCTAAATACACACAGTTAGTGGCTGGGTAATGGCCTGAAGCATGAAGATTTCTCTCTCATATATATGTTTCCCTTTCTAACATAAATATAGATACCCTTATTATCCATATAAAAGGATAAATCTTTTTTGAATCCTATTGAGCTCTTGTCGATATTTTGAGGAAATAATATACACAGATTAATTATGCACTAGGTAAAGAAGTATCTCAGTAAGTTAAAATGAGAAATTTTATTGACATGGCTATTAAATAGTAATAAAGTAAGCAATAAGGATTACATCCATTAAAGGCAGACATCCATTTTATAAGCTTCTTGAAAGTGCTCAGAAATTAAAATACTAGGGTCAAATAAGTACCTGCCCAGAGGGAGATACAGTCTTTAATATATAATTCTCAGACAAAAACTACATTAAAAAAGAGATAAAACTGAAACAAATATAGAGTAAAATATATTATAGGAATGTTGTATCTATCCCAAACCCAAGCACAGTGAATACAGGAAATTCAGAGTTAAACTTAAAAAAAAATATAAACAATTTAAACCATGCAATAGTATAGTCAGACATTCAGACAACCTTAACTCTATCCTGTTGTGACATCATGCAATAGCTATATAATTCAAGTATTTTAAAGTTTGTAATTATCCATTAGATTAAACTAATTTTAAGACATTACAATTTCTTTTTATTTTCACTTCTGCTTTTACTTCAGGTTGAAGTTAAAGTTATTTGGTAGCTCTAACTTCATGCTTCCATACCTTAGTATATATTGATTTCTTTTAATCTTAAATGTGAATTCCCTTGGTTTATAACACTTTATCTGGAGATACAATAACTTTATAATGTCGTCTACCCTACAATACTAATATGCATTATCAATCTTAACTCCATTTTAGCTTAACTTTTGTCTGGAAATTTCTTTGCTTTTCAGGGTGTTACTTCTGAAAATAAATATTTAAGATTCATTATCATTGTTGCTTATTTTAAAAAAACTGAATGTTCATACTTCAGCAGAGGCAGGTAAATAAAATATTTTTCAAAGAAACTCTTTTATGAGTCCTCTTTCAAAACAAATACCACCTCTCATTTTTCTAGTGGAACTGAGGACCTAGGTCTCCTTACCAGAAAATGGTAATCCCATTTGGTGCCAGGAACAGGAGATGAACACTAAGGAGCAGGCCAGAATGGACACAATGGTCATATTTGCTAAAAGCAGGTCATAATAGCAGACCCACAGAGAACGACAGAATACAGTAGCTATTTTGAGAAATTGTACTTCTTTATAGAAGCCTCTGCGGTAGGATATTATTTTTCCCTGCTGCAGCAGTAACTTTCAGTAATGAGAAAAAAATGAGACAAAATGGCAACGAATCCAAAAAATTCTCACAATCCTTCCAATGCAGCTTATGCACAGGATTTCAGCAAGTTTTAATGATATCAGAAATTAAAGCAATCTGTGTTATTCTGCTATAAAAATCATTAAAGACAAAATAAAGTGTGTTGCCAAGTGTTTAATTTGGGGGAGTATACTTATTTTTCATACAAAACAAAGAGGTTGAATTTACTTTAAATGCAAAACTTATTCACGTTAGTTATTAAGCTTCCATAACATGTTGTTGTTATATTCAGCTCAGTACTTCTACTGATACTGTTTTTTGTAAACAGGATATTTATACTTCTCACCTCTTCTCTAAAACCTAAGCAACTCACAAACTACATTTAGAACATCACAAGTGAAATTTGGTATAAGAACCTTGGCTGTGCATCCTTATATTATCAGTTATATCCATGTCCAAAAACAACCTATGGACTTCGGAGCTCAAAGTGACTTTCCTTATCACAATCGGTAAAATGTGTCAGCAGGTTAATGGAAGCTAAATAATGGGGGGAAACTGTAGATACAATAAAATTAAGGAGGTTTCTGTGATCAAGATGTAGTTACGGGCATTTTTAAATCAGTACTAACAGTAGTCACTTCAACAGTTACCTTATCTTCAGACAACAACATATAAATTACCTACTGTACTTTCTGTTGTTTGTCTGTAATTTTTGCCATTGCCTTCAATTCATCACTTATTTCAAATCTGAAGCAGATCATGAGGAGTTTGCTAAACTTACTAAAACAAGTCCAGGCTGATCCATTAAGAAAAAGTTAATGCTTTTTAGGACTTGATTTAAATATAATGACAAAAATGTGCATTATCATATGTTTTGTCTTTTTATTTTACTTGAAGTCTCTATGTTGTGATCTGGTTTTTTAAAAACTGCTGGTCACTTTACTAACAAAGTCAGAACAATACTGTATATCAGTTTTCTAAAATTAACATAGCTGATAAAATAATTGATAGCCAGGGCTGGCCCAACCATGTCACCTAGGGCACCAGGCTTTGACGTGTGACAGAAGTGAATTTTTTTCTCTATTTAAAAAATACATTATCTCTTATAAATGATAGTATCATCCTCTGACAGGGCACCAAAGTCATTGTTCGCCTAGGGCATCAAAATTTTCCCATTTTCCCAAGCAAAGAAAATGTATAAATTTATGGTAAATATAATATTACTAGAGATTTTATAATAGACTACATTTTATATGTGTACTATTATGCAGCAACAACAGAAAGATCTGCAGTGCATGACAGAAGGACAAACAGTAATATCTAAGGTTCATTCCTTACCCAAATCTGAGGGAAAGCAAAAGGTACCATTCTCACCCCAAATTTCAAGTCCTTGCACCAAAGCATAGAAAGAAGTACTAGCATCTCAACAAAACAGTTGTAAGAATTTTTACTTTGGTAAAACAATGTATTCTTCCCTAATGTGTTTGTCAAAAACAGATGAAAGTTTCTGTTTAAACTTTCAAAAATGTCTTTAGCCTCAGGGTTGTGTAGAAAAATCAAACCAAATGGTTAAAGTTTGGCAAGCTTATAAGCAGCTGAAAAAGGGCCTTGTAATAAAAAAGTGTTAGGTAATCTTTATTACAGAGACTGCTGCCAGCTCTGCAGATATGCCTTTTCTACATACATTTGCACTTTAAGCCCAGTTCTACTCTATTTACACCCATGTAAATTAGGAATAAGTTCACTGACCTAATACAATTATTTAGAATTTACACCAATGAAACTAAAAGCAGAAATTGGTTTTCTGAATTAAGTACCCTGGAATCTAGCTATGCTTTTGGGGTTAGGTATTGTCATTTATTATTTCACTGGATTGCACCTAGCAAGTAGAGACCAATGTGGTTGTGGCTTTTTTGCATAACTTTAATATGTATGTTAATAATAATAGGTATTACAGACATGCAACCTATCATTTTCTCCTTAGTATGCGGTGAACTGAATTACATACTTGGAAAGAATTTCTGCTTTATGCCTTTTTGCTATCAGAAGCTATTAAGTTACAGGATACTGTGAAGTTCCAATTTATAGATAAGCTTTATTATTGTTTTGTTAGATGGATAATTCTACATTTATTTTAAAATACAAAACAAAAACATGCTCTCATGCCTGCTCCTAAAATCTGACAATGGAATAAGTTATTGATGACTAGAAATGATATTTTGTAAAGAAGAGAATGATTGACCTCTGACAGATGGACACTAAGAGTTTTAGAACTTCTTTACTGCTTCACCAGAGTCTTGTGAAGTAAATTGCTACTTGTTATTGTCAATGGCTGATGATTCCAAATAAATGTAGACTATTGATTAAGAATAAGTATCGTATCATTTTCTATTAGTTTAATAAAAACTAATTTTTTGATAGAAGGTGACGGTTTCCGTATTTTTATTGGCTAACTGTAAATACTATTTTTAATGACCCCATCAATGGATTTTTTAACATGTTTTACCAGTACTTCCAAACTCAGCATGGAAAAACCATCGGAATGGTGCTAGGTCTTGGGTCCTGAATGAAGCCATCAGCAAGGATTAATAAACTGTGACAGCTGCCCAAAAGCTTTCATTCTCTTTATTTACACATCAGATTAGACATTGAAATGCAGTGTAATCTTTGTTGAAACTAGCCCAGTTAACATGGCAGGAGTCAGAACTGAGAAGAGATGACAGTAGTAATTGTTAGCATAAATCCAGTCTGGAGCAGTACTTTCTAGGGACTCGTCTACAAACATAGCTTTGACTCTCCCAGAGAGTTATCAGACTGTTTTATACAATTATTCTTGTCAGTCTGAACAAACCTGTGTAAAGTGCATTTTATATTAGCTTGCAAATGGATGTACAAAACTCAGGTTATTTCAGGTCTGTTTCTGTATACAGCAAATCAATTTACTTTAAAATATTTCTGCTCCTACTTGCTGCTTATACTTTGGCCTCTGGACTCTAGTTATAAAATACATTTTCTGCCATAAGGCTTTTCCATGGAAAAGAAGTAAGACTAACCAAACAAAATGTTAGGTTTTTTTATTAAAATATACATGTGCAGACACACACATATACGCAACCTTTATAGACCTGAGATAAATGAGAATAAATTCTTATGTAACCCCATCGAAATAATTACTTTCTTCAGATATCACTGTTAACACTTATCATCTGGAAGTTTATCAGCTCTTATGGAAAAGTCTTTTAAAATTGAGTAGTTATGAAAACAACAGGATTTTATACAAATAATTCTCAAATCCAAAACAAAGCTGTCAGTGGTAAATGTGGGACTATAAAAAACCTTTTATTATGACAACTGTTTTCTACATGCCTGAATGACTTGGCTTCTTGCTGAAAGAATAAATTTTTATCTCCTAAAAAAATAAAAATTTACACTCTTCAGATATGTCATGAATCTTTCATGAATACATAATGACCCTGAAGTTAAAATAAACCATTATAAAAGAGTACTGCAGGATTTAGTAAAGACAAAATCAATAGCATGTTTATGGAAATTTATCTGAAAGCCTATAGAATTTGACAAGTTCCAAAGTGTAGCCATGTTAAGTCTAGACTTAAGTCTTTTAGGCTATGTCCACACATACATATTTTGAAATAAAGTCCTTATTTCGAAATAAGTTACTTTGAATAAAGAAAATGTTAATTCGAAATAAGGGAAAGCCTGCTTTCAAAACAGCTGTTATTTCAAAATGGTTATTTTGAAATAAGGCCCTTTGGACATGTTGTTTTGAAACAGTTGTTTCGAAACAACGGTGTTGTTTCGAAACAACATGTCCAAACAGCCTTATTTCGAAATAACCATTTCGAAATAACAGCCGTTTTGAAATGAATGGGGCTTAAGCTGTTTCAAAATGACGGTTCTTACTTCAAAATGACAAAGCCTGTCATTTCGAAATAAGAAAACATCGTGTGGACATTCAGTTTTTTATTTTGAAACAACCAGTGTTGTTTCGAAATAAAAGACTCGTGTGGACATACCCTTAAAGTGCCACCGGACTCCTTGTTTGATCGAGGATGCTATCCTTTCTATATATTTTTCAAGCCAACTTAAAGAATTCCTTTGTAGGGATAAAATTATTTATTAAATTATAGACACTGGCTTAAAAAAAAAGTATTTTTTCTATCAAATTTTTCAGGACTTTTCCACTAGGGAGGAGCTCATTGTGCAAATACATTCTGAATTAATTAGTGCATGTTACTAAGTATCAAAGAATAAGCACATTCAGCTTTTCATTGTTTGCAGTCTTTAAACCTCTTATAAAATAATAAATCATTTGAACTCACCCCTTTTTCAATGCTCCCTGTCTGGCAAAGAGTACCCTCAGCTGCTGGAATGCTGTTGGTAACACAGCGGTTACTTTTGCTGAGGCACCAAAGCTCTCTACACACTTCCTAGGAAAGAAGGCAGAAGCAAGTTGATCAGAGTAACAGCCTAAAATTATTTCCAGTCTTCCTAGAAACGTGCACGCGTGCACACACTCATGCACACACAATTTACTTTGACTAGAGATAGTAAGAATGAATAAGATTTTTATATATTTATCTTAAAAGCATTTGGAAACCATTCTGGAGCAATTTCAAAGCCACTATAGTTTTCCTCAGAGTATTCTGCCAACAAAATCTGGCAATATCAATGGTAGATTACAAAAATGTGTCTTCCATGTTTCCATGGAACTGAAGTTCTGTCATAAGCAGATATTGCTGCTTAACGCTAATACTGTATTTGGTGTCTTTTTAGAAGAAGTCTGACTGTCTGCTGATGTATCCTTATTACATTACCCAGCCATCTCAAATATCAAAGCATAGAATGATACTTTTACTTCTGAAATATAAAGAAGCAATATTGTATTTTATTCCTCTATTTTAAACCACACAGATTCTGAGCTCAGACCACAGTTAACTAAAATGAAGTATGTATGAAACTGGATAATATACTAAATTAAAAATTTATTTTAGCTCTTCCAGATTTATAAATGAGATTTTCATAGATGATTGATAGCATAATACCCCATATTATTGCCATTGTCAAATAATTTAATATACTTTTTCTGCTAAAATACTTTATTTTCTACTCTTACGCTTGAGGTCTTATGAATTTAAATTAGTCCAGATTTGTGAACCTTAAGGGTACACTGGAAAAGCCATCTATTTGTAGGATTTCTGAGAAGGGCTGATGGTTTGGGGGCCAGATCTCAACACTTCTGAACTCCTCAGAAGTCCTTCTTTTCCTTCCAATGGCCTTTGGATCATGTTCTTTATATGGAGTGGAACTGGGGATAATTTCTTTTGTATTCATTGACTTGAATAGTAATCTTTGTGTTATACTGTGTGGTGATACCCTTATATGGGTAGGAATCTAATTATTGTCAGGGTGTCTAGATCTTATTGATAGGTGCGACTTTTCATTGTTAAACCTGAAGAAATTTTTGTACTTCAAATGCAAACTATCAGAGAAATGTTTTTAATCGTCCAATGCAATTTTTATTTCTAGTACAGCTCTTTTAACGGTGGTTTGACATAATAACCTAAAAGTATTTCTCACACAGACAAACATATATATAATGAATTAAAGGAAAAGACAGCATCAGTACATCAAAGATATCGGTCAACTATCCCCCCAAAATTCACTGTTTCACTGAAGAAATGGCTGTCAGGCCTCATTATGTTCCCTCTTTCACAGAGTTTAGACTTAAAAGAAATTAACTTTTCCATTTTGAATCATTTTTATCTTACCTTTCACAATTTATAATGATATTTTTAGAAATCTATTGTACTTTTATAATTATGGTCTCTCGCTTCCAGATCTACATTAAGGCTACACTTTATATACACCTTGTTTCTAACAACTGTTAAATTTTACTACACAATTCAGTTTTTTGCCAATATACTACATAAAGAAATATTCCTGTATGTATATATTTATTGGTAGTTATAGTAATAGTCCTTTGCTATAATCTTTCACTGAGTATTAATTTATAATACAATCCTGCAGGCCATCCTGTATGCAAAACTCCCACTGAAGTAATTAAAATTAATGGGAGGTAAGCACAGAGAATGGTTTGCAAGATTAAACCCCTGGTGTATTTCACTTCATAGTTGAAAAAAATGAGGAATCTTTAAGGAACAGTTTTTTAAAGTACATTTTAAAGTACTGGTCCTACCTGGCTGGGTAATAAGTACTGAGGTTATCAGAGTTCTGTTACTTTCAAGAGCCTTTTTCCCACTTTTAACTACATGGGTTTGCACACAATTTAATTTTAAACTAGTTAAAGGTCTATTTTCTTTTGCTCTTTAGAGCTCTGTTGAAGTAGATGAGATTGCTCAGAAAAATCAGAGTGTTAAATTAGTTAACATTTCAGTGCCTCCTTTTAGGAGAAATGTTGCCATGTGCAAAACAACCCTGGAATTTTTATTATAACTAAAGAGGAAACTACCTTAATTTTTAAATTTAGGTTTATTTCCTAAATGAGATGTTGAAAACACCTGGGATGATAATATGGATAATCTCATATTGAGAAAGACTCGTCTTTGCCTCACCTGAACTGTTCATGTGGTAACTCTCTCATATAAACAGATATATTGTCAGGTGCTTATATTGCTTCAAAAGATCATAGAGAGGAGAGAAAGCAAAGAAGACAAGCCAAAAAAGTATCATCTTGAACAATTATTTCATGTATTTAATTTTAGTTTGATTAAACTGTCTCAAAATTCAAACTAAATGCGTTTAACCAGGACTCCTGACTCCAATCCATTTAAGTAAGGATTCCAATCTGAACAGCTTACATTTTTTTCTTTCTTTTTTTTTTTGTTCAGCTTTCAGAAGGCATGGGGCTCTTATGTCCCATTTCATTATCTTTTGGCTCATGTACCATAGCATGTGGCTTTGGCTTCTCTTCATATTGATGAAAATGTCTAAGAGATCTCACCTCATTTGTGATAATCCTGCATCTAACCTCACGATTTATGTTTGCACTTGAGCAACTTTAATGTTTAAATTAATAGATGGGCTCAGGTTGCAAGGCCTAAATCAGGATTTTGAACAGCCTGAAATGTGGTTTTCATACAAAACTTTGATTTTGCTCTTTATTAAGAATGAAGCCAGTTGCAAAAAATTGGAGCTGAATCCTGATTGGATTTTAAACCCCTTTAAATTCCAGAGTTATTTGAATTCAGACTGACATTTACCATATCTCTAGGCTAGTTTAACAGCCTAGCTACTACTAAGATGAATTCCAGTACAGCCTACAGCTTCAAAGACTGTGTATAACTTCAGATATCAACAGCTGTAGTTCCACTCAGTTGACTTTTCTACGTGCTCTATTTGTACTTGAATATTAAGGGAGAATGACACAAATATTTCATGCATCCAATGTTAGAGTAGCATTATCAAAGTGAAGAGTTATTAAACATTTTTTGACAACTGTGGAACAGAGTCTGCTGCACACTGGCTTCTTTGTGGTATCAAAGCAATGCAAAATTACTGTAACGCACTGAGTTCCAAAGTGCTAGCCGTGATAACCTAGTCCAGCAAAACAAACAATCAGTCTGGTGGCACTTTTAAAGACTGACTACTTTATTTATTGCATGCGCTTCCGTAGAAGAGAATCCCACTTCATCAGATGCTTTAAGAACTTGAAGAAAGCTCATGTGATAAATAAATTTGTTAGCCATTAAAAGTGTCACCTGACTCCCTGTTTGTGTAACATACTGGTGAATCTTACCCTGTAGTGTGCAAATATAAATGAATAATTAAGCAGACCTGAGTTCCATTCCCAGTTCAGCCACTGGGTGATCTTGGGCAAGTCACTTCATTTCTGTTTCACTATCTGTACAATGTAGATAATGATGTTTGCCTCCTTTGTAAAGTGTTTTAAAATCTACTAATGAAAAGTGCCATATAAGAGCAAGGTAATATTATGAACCCAGTCTTTACTCAAAATTAGCTTCAGTGGGAGTTTGCCTCAGTAAAATCTGTAGGACTGGTTCATCATGAATTAAACAAAGAATTAAGGAAAACTACCAAAGTTTCTTTTTATACCATGAGTTTTTAAGCAGTACTCTCCAATTAAATCAGCTGAGAGTTCTACTTTAAAAAAAGATACATCAATCCACATGCATATAATATTTTTGTTTGTGGAAAATAATGGAAAATACTATGGCCTTACGGACCACAACAGCACAATTTATCATTCTATATAGGGAATCTGAAAACAACCAATAACACATTTCTGTGAATTATTTTAAATATTATAAAAGTTATACAAAAGTTGTTGTTTCCCCCTATTATGCTAAGTTTAAAAGAAAGAATAAAAGTTGAAGTACAGATCTGTAACGTAACTCTATTAGATGAAATTGGAATTACACCAGAGATAAATCTGCCTCAGTGTGTTCTTTATTTTCAACTAATTTTAGAAAAGTTAGAAAGAAAGGCCTTAAAAGAATTATAGTGCAGAAAGCTTTCTGCCCTCCAGGGCAGCCCCTAACCTGGCACGATCTTTACTCCTTGATTATGGATTTGAGACTCACTCCTTACTACCATTATCCTATCAGTAACATCTCTAAACAGCTGTTTCCAATAAGCCATCCTGAAAACCATCTGAGAACACTGCCCTGGAAAGGTCAGGCCTAGAGCCTCCATTAAAAAAAGATACTGATGTTTTATCACACAAAACAAAAACAAAACAAAAAAATCTATGTAAGGTGACACGATAGCCCCCCTCTTTTGGGGGCATCAAATATATCCTTTTCCTGTCTTCAGACAGATCTTAATCCTACTGTATGAAAAGGACCATGGTAAAAGAAGGAAACAATTTGAAAACTAATCAAAGAGCTCAAAGTCAGTCACTGAATTTCTGGATATAATAACTATTAATTTGTAAAGAAAACAATGGAAAGTGTTTTAAAAATCCAGGAAACATAAACTGAAGCTGAGGCCTTTCACAAGATTAAGACAAGATAGATGACAACCTGTAACGGTGTATCTTAGGGCTCCATGACTTCAGTTTGGAATTCGGATGGTTGTATTTGCAGTAAATTAAACAAAGCTGAACCAATCTAGAGAAAAAAAACAGCAAATGAAATTATCTTCCTATTGCCTACATTGTTATAAATGATGGAGCCTCTTTCTGTATGTCATGCAGAGTTACATACAGGCATTTTAAAATTAGGTAAATAAGCATCCTACATATTATTATTATTAATAGAATGAGATAACACCAATACAGCACAATGAAAACTCAGTAACATGAGAAAGATCAACTTGCTGTGCTGTTTCCAAAATATAAACTTGAAAAAATCCTCAAATAAAATTCACTAAAGAATTAGTCTTTTTTCAAACCCCAAATATTCAGAAAAACTAAGATGGAAATTACATTGATTACAAACATGAATTAATAATAAATTCGGGATTTGATTTTCTTTCATTAAATCTTAAAATCTTAAGAATTGGGGCTTTCCATTCTTTCAGAATGTACTGATCCATACTATGCTGCACCCTTTGATGAGCATGTGTTAAAATAGAGCATTAAAATAATTTTCTTGAATTCTGATTTATAACTGAGATTTCCAAAAATTTCTGCCTTGTTTATTTCCACCCTTACTACAAATATGTTATCTGTATTATGTTTAAAAGTACAAGGGTGATTCTGGCTTATGAGTGAACCTCAAATGGTTCGGAGGTTTTGCTCAGTTCAGATAAGCACCCAAAAGTTAGTGTTCTTAATGCTCCATTTCATAAATGCTCAGTAAGCAGTGCAGCATGTTATGAAGCAAAACATGCTGAAGGAATATTTAGGGTCAGTATTAAAATTAGATGATTTACACATATTATGTTACTATCTTATATTACTAAATATTGGGTGCTTATCTGAAGATTTTCAAAACTACAGAGGTCCCACTCATGAAGACAGCCTGAAACAAACACCTTTTCTTTCAGACCCACATAGTCTTTCCCATCTCTATCCCAACATTCTTCCAGCCTCTGAATGATCATTTATGATGTCTAATCCACTTTGTAATCGACCAGCCTTCTGCTACCCTCATTTGGCCATGGACCCCTCTCCCTCTTTTTAAAATTGAATTAAGGGCCTATATGTTTTCATGGTATACCTACATTTAATTTCTGTGTGTCATGGTGAGTGTCTTTAAAGATAGGAAAAGATGGACATAGGAGTGTTAGGGTGGGAAAAGTGGGAGTTGAGTCAGGGTGATGGATAATGTTGCCCTAGTGGAAGTCTATATGGCAAAGACAGGAGAGGATAAAAAACCCTTAATGATAGTAGATTTTGCACTTGATAGAAAGAATAAAAGATGTTAGAGCGGGGGTCTCAAACTCACAGCCCGCAGGTCACATGCGGCCCCTAAAGTTATTTCCTATGGCCCACAACGACACTGCCTTTATCGATATTTGAAATATCGTTGTATGGAAAGGTTTCAGTAGTGCGGCCCTCGCGTTAACATACTAGTCCTCATGTGGCCCTTGTGGTGATTTGTGTTTGAGCCGCCTATGTTAGAAGGCCTATAATGATGCAGTATAATATTAGAAAATCAGACCCTCTCTCAGCCTACAAAAAGTTTAATACACATTTATGAATTAGATACAAATAGGTATAAACCCATGTCCAATTAATTATTCAGGCTTTTCTGACAAAGACAAACATTAAAGTACAAAGTGACTTCATTTTGATATGAATCAAATGGAAAAAGAAGGTCATAATATAGTGAGTTAGGAGGGACTAGATAGGAATTAATGAAAATATAATTCACAGTATCATAGAATCACAGAATTTTAAGACTGGAGGCAGGTCTTGCAAGGCTCTGCACTTATGGCAGGACCAAGTATTATTTAGAGCATCACTGACATATGTTTGTCTAACTGGCTCCTAAAAATTTCCAGTGATGGAGATTCCACAACCTCCCCAGGCAACTTATTCCAGTGCTTAACTACCCTGACAATTAGTAAGTTTTTCTTAATGTCCAACCTAAACTGCCAGTGTCCCAGTTTATGTCCATCTTCTAGTCTTATCCTCAGAAGTTGAGAACATTTCTTCTGCCTATTCTTTGTAACAAACTTTTATATATTTGAAAACTGTCATCATGCCTCCCGTCAGCCTACTCTTCTCCAGACTTAAAAAAAAATAATTTTTTTCTATCTTCCCTCATAGGTCATGTTTTCTAGACCTTTAATAATTTTTATTGCTCTTCTATGAACTTCCTCCAATTTGTCCACATCTTTCCTGAAATGTGGAGCCCAGAACTGGACCCAGTACTACAACTGAGGCCTAATCAGCACAGAGTAGACTGGAAGAATTACATCTAGCATCTTCCTTACAATACTACTGCTAATACATCCCAGAACAATGTTTACTGTTTTTGGAAGTGTGACACTGATGATTCACATTTAGCTTGTGATCCACTATGACTCCTAGCTCCCTTTCTGCAGTACTCTTTCATAGGCAGTAATTTCCCATTTTGTATGTGTGCAACTAATTGCTCATTCCTAAGTGGCATACTTTGTACTTGTTCTTACTGAATTTCATCCTATTTACTTCAGACCATTTCTCCAGTTTGTCCAGACTATTTTGGACTTTAATACCATCCTCAATGTATTTGCAACCCCTTCCGGTTTAGTACCATCCGCAAACTTTTTGTATTTTTTATGCCATTATCTAAATCACTGAAGATATTGAACAGAACCAGATCCAAAACTAATCCTTGTGGGACCCCACTAAATATATCTTTCTAGCTTGACTGTGAACCACTGATAAATACTCTCTAAGCATGGCTCTCCAGCCAGTTATAGACCCACTTTACAGTAAATCTATCTAGGTTGTATTTTGTTAGTTTATTTATGAGCAGATCAGGCAAGACACCATCAAAAGCCTTAGTAAGGTCAAGATGTATCACATTTAACACTTCCTCCTAGCCACAAGGCTTGCATTCCTGTCAAAAAAGCTGGGAGGTTGGTTTGACATGATTTGTTCTTGACAAGTCCATGGTGACTGACACTTATCACCTTATTATCTTCTAGGTGTTTGCAAATTGATTGCTTAACTATTTGCTCCATTATCTTTCCAGGTACTGAAATTAAGTTGACTGGTCTGTAATTCCCCAGGTTGTCCTTAATTCCCTTTTTATAGACTGTCACTATATTCTCCCTTTTCCAGTCCTCTGGAATCTCCTTCCATGACTTTTTGAAGATAACTTCTTATGGCTCTGATATCTACTCAGCCAGCTCCTTGAGTATGCTAAGATGTAGTTCATCAAGCCCTGGTGACTTGAAGACACCTAACCAGTTTAAGTAATTTCTAACTTGTTCTTTCTGTATTCTAGCCTCATATTCTCCCTCCTTTTCACTGCCATACACTATGTTAGATGTCCAATTACTACTAACCTTTTTGATGAAAACTGAAACAAAAAAAGTCAATTAGTCCTTCTGCCATTTCCACATTTTTCTGTTATTGTTTTTCCACTTTCATTGAATAAAATGGCTACCCTCTCCTTGGTCTGCCTCCTGCTTCTAATGTATTTGTAGAAGGTTTTCTTGTTACTTTTTATATCTCTAGCTAGTTTAATCCCTTTTTATGTCTTCGCTTTTCTAGTTTTGTCCCTGCATATCTCTCTTATTTGTTTATATTCATCCTTTGTATGAATATCTCATAATGCCAATGGTAGAGAGAGCAAGGAAAAGTTAGAAGCCATCAATCATTCAAGTGAAGGCCCCCCCCGATGATTTCTCATTTTTCTTTTGGAAAAAGCACCTTTTAGAATCTGCTCTCAGTTCCTCACATTTATTTCTGTCATCGCAAAGATCTCAGTTCAGCTAACAACATATCTTTTCAACATCACTTAGGTAGACTATGTCACTTGTGTACCACAAGAAACATTAAATTCACCACAAGTGATAGGGCATGGTACTTCTGCAGCTTGCTCACCTGCTTAAATCAAAATACAAGTATGACAATATGTTAATTTTCATGTCCCCTGAAATTTAAATCCACAGCACATCACTACAACAGACTACTATAATTTCAATCCTTTTACAGTTTTATTTTCCATTGAAAGAAGTGCTGTAGAATTTCCAGGAACTTTCCATTGATGACAATCAGATTCTTGGGTACTAACATTGCCTCTTAACAGGCTTCACAAGGACAGTACAGGCATAGCTAGTCCACCCAGTACTGGGAAGTCTATTTGGTAGGAAAAGTGAGTGCTCTCCAGTGACTTGAACTTCATTTGCACTTAGATATGCACAAACAAAATTCAAAGGAGAACTGGGACTTTGAGTTTCATGGGATTTTAGCTGACAAATTGACTGAAGGACTAGATTACACATATCACACAATGACCAATGAGAAAAATCAGTCCATGCTAACCTACATTAGTTGGTGTATGGGAACACTCTGTTCTTAAATGAACAAACAAGGAGTCCTGTGGCACTTAAAAACTAGCAAATATATTTATTGCATGAGCTTTCCTGGGAGAAAATCCCACTTCATCAGACGCTTTTAAATGTGTATAGATGGCCCTCACTCATTTCAGTGGAAGCAGGCATTTGCACATGAAACAAAGTTTAGCACCCTATTTATGCATCTGTCTGCATTCTATTAATGGTGCAGCAGCAAAGGAGGCAATTAGTATACTAAAGAATGGCTAAGCGCTATTCATAAATCCATACTAGCAGTCAACAGCTTCACAGATAATAAAATGCACCACAACAAAGTCAACCACATGCATATAGTGTTAACCTCTAAAAAAATTTCAGGTTTTAGCCACTGACCTAAGAATCTGTGAACCAGTTGTATGACTTGATGCCAAACAGTAATAAGATATTTTGAACCACAAAAGCCTAAGTTAAGTTATGCATAGTTTAAGTATTATTTAAATTAATAAAACAAGAACAGTCGAAGTCAAAGCTGAGATTCCTTCCTGAATTACCCCAGAGCCAGTCTTTGATCAGTCATTGTACAAGTGCTCAAGGGTTTAGGTAGAAAAGGCAAGGCGCCATCCCCTACCTTCGCTCTCCTTATACGAAGACC
Source organism: Podocnemis expansa (assembly GCA_007922195.1). Classification (NCBI taxonomy): domain Eukaryota; kingdom Metazoa; phylum Chordata; order Testudines; family Podocnemididae; genus Podocnemis; species Podocnemis expansa. The sequence goes on from ML681990.1 coordinate 38,726,648, forward strand.
AGTGACAAACCTTCTATCACAAAACAAACAATCAGTCCCTTGGCACTTTTAAAGACTAACAAATTTATTTATCACATGAGCTTTCATGGGAAAAAATTCTACTTTGTCTGATGCTTTGCAAGATGAAGAACTTACAGAATGGGAGGAAAATAAATGCAGGGAAGTGTAAGTCATGGGATCAGGCCAGAATGTTACAGAAAATCAAAGCAGTTGTTTTAGACTCAAACACTGGGGAACAGCATATAGAGGAAGGTGAGGTCACATCATCTTTTGTAATGAGACAATGGTGTCAAATCTGCATATAAATTCCAGTTCTGTAGTCTCTCTTTGAAGCTTCAATTTGTTATACATTTGGTTGAGCACAGCTATTAACAACTCATCAATAGATTCAGCAGGGTGATTGAAGTGTTCCTCTATTGGTTTTTCAGTGCTGTGATTTTCTGATGTCAGACTCATATCCATTTATTCTTTTGAGCAGAGATTGTCCTGTTTGTCTTATACATATAAGGTGGGAGAGGGTGGCATTTCTGGCAGACGATAGCATAAATCACATTGGTGGATGAGCAGGTCCATGAACCCTTGATGGAATAGCTAGCTTGATTAAGTCTTGTGATGGTGTCTTTTGTGCAGATATGTGGGCAGAGCTGGCAATGTGATTTGTTACAGGGACATGTGCCTGCTTTAATGTTTTTGTTGTTTTGTTTGTAGTTGCTGGTGAATATCTGCTAAGGCCTTGTATCAGCAGTGGCACTAGTACTTAAAGAGCAGGGAAGAATGAGCCAGGATTGGTTGCCCCAGAAAAGAATGCACACTATATCAATTTAAAAGGTGTGGGAGTATGCATGGTACACATGAACATCATGAAACTACAGGAAGCAGTGTGCCACAATGCCCCAGAAAACTGCTCTGCACTGCACTGACTTCAGGAAGAGCTGTATACATATGTTCTGTAGTTGAGTTTGGCCCAATGAAAGTCATGAGGCTGATATTTCACACAAATCTGAAAATATAACCTAAGGAGAAAATACATATTTTATATACATTGCGGCAAGTTTTCCTCTCAGTTTACAAAGTTGTAAATCTAGAGTAATTCTACTGGGACCCCACATTTGCCTCTCTATTGGAATTCCCTGGTACCCTGTGGATGTCTCTACGCTGTAGGTCAGCACGGGAGGAGCTCTGAAGGTCTTTATAGAGTGTAAGGGGCTGATCAAGAGGTAGACAACATGTTTCTCACTATCCTCTCATGATTCCAAGCCTATCAGAGCAGATACCTAAGAAGGAGTAGTCTTGTTATGGCAGCAAGACTGCCACTGAAGCAGTGTTATCAGTAATCATAGTAAAATTGGTAGCACCACTACCAGAGGCCAGCTCACAAACAGGGCCCCCATGTATTATACTTCATTCAAAAATACAGAAAGGTAGTGTCACTGAAGCATCCACATTCTGAGGCACCGATCCTTCAAACACTTGTGCATGTACTTAAATTATGCACATAACTGGGTCTTCTCAGGTATTTAAAGTTAAGCGTGTGGATATATGTTTGCAAGACTGGGACCTAATATCAGACCAGAAGTAACAAGTAAACATAATAAGCATGTAGAGGGACTGCGAGAGGGAAAGTGAGGAAACAGATAGAAACAACTTATAAAGGCTAACTATGAGTACAACTAGATGGTTTTGCATCTTTATTTTCCTAGTAATAAGCAAGATATAAGCCTAGAATTTTCAAAAGGAAAGAGGAGAGTTAGATGTCCAACTTCTATTGGAAATCAATGTGAATTGAGCACTTAGCTTTCTTAAGCATCTTTTAATGTTCCAGCCTAAATATATAAAATAGATCTAAGGCCCTATTTGATTCATGGGATGAATGCCAAAAATAGTGGCTGAGTTGTGGACAAGCCGTGAAAAATCATAGAAAACTAATAACAGACCTTATTATTTGCAGTAATAAGGTCCATTATTACTTCTCTGTGATTTTCCACTGTCAGTGGCCTGGGGCAGAGAGCAGGGGTTCCCATTGTTGGTCACCCTGGAGCTGACCATGAGAGCCTGAGGTTGGAAACAGGAGCTTCTGCTATTAGCATCATACATGGCAGGGCTCCCGCTGTCAAAACCGTGGCGAAAGCCTAACATTGCTGGACTCGCAATTTCTACAATATTGCAAATTAAGCAGTGTGTCAAACCGTGGTGAAAGCCTAACATCGCTGGACTCACAATTTCTACAATATTGCAAATTAAGCAGTGTGTTAAATAGATCTAAAGAGTTCCTACTAGCTGTCTACCCAAATATTACAGAAATGTTTTTAAGGGGAAGTCTTTCAGTTTTGTTGCCTTTCTGACTCCTTTCTGTGAGATTCTCTATTGTAGGATGATGAAATCTGGGCTGTAGTCTGAGATTGTGATTGGCAAGGAGATCACAGCCCCAAGTACTATGGGTGGAATCAACAGTGAACAAATTCTATTTTCATTTATGCAGTTCTACTGAAGACAAATTTTTTAGCTTTTCTTGAGATACTGGAATTTATATTGGTATAAATGATAGCAGAATCTGTTCCACAGGTTTTAATATTGCAGTGTCTGTCAGTACATTTCCAGGATGGATTTAAACTATAAATAAAACTGTACTTAGTTCATGATATTGCAGAAATTGCAGATCCTGCAATATTGGGCTTCAACCACAATATTGACAGAGAAAGCTCCGGGTGACTGACAGCCAAAAGCTCTCACTTTCAGGCCCAGGCTGCTGACAGAAGAAAATCACATAAAAGTAAAATGAGACCTTACTACCACAAATACAACTCAGCTGCAATTTTTGGACAATCATCCTATGATTCTAATAAGGCCTCACCTATAAAGCATAACATTTTCCCATTCTGAATTAGGAACTTCTGGAATTTTTTTCATAAAAAACTAAAGAGTTCCCTGCCATGGAACAACAAATAGACACTCAACAGATTCTGGTTCAAGTCTTTCCTCTACCTGATTCATGCTAGAACCTTGAACATCAGCACTCTCACTGCCAGGATATTGGCAACTCTGGGGTATGTCTCCAACAGTTTCTTCTGTTGGAACTATTCCACTGTGAATAAACAATTAAATAGTCATTGGAGCAGGGATTTGAATGACCAACTCAAATGACCTAGGTGAGTGCCCAAACCACCAGGTGATAAGAGACAGAGTGTCTCCCTCTCTCTGACCCCATGAACACTTAATTACCTATACAAAGTTGAACACCTCCAACAAGAAAGACAGAGTGACAGAGACTGACTTAGTAGGCCAGTGGCTAGAGCACTGCTCTGGAATGGAGGAAAATGGCAGAGCAGGAACATGAATGAGCACCTCCCTTAGCCCGAATGCCTGAACCATGAGTTACAGAGTCACTCTCTTTGGAGCAATCAATTAATTAATTACTTATATTAACTGGAACAGCTCCAACACGACATCTTGAAAGAGGCCATCCCCCCCCACCACCACAGCTTGGTGACTAGGGAATTCCCCTGGGATGTGGAAGATTAAAGTCTTATTCTCTAGGGCTCTCATTCTCACTGATAGTTCTAACAAGTGGACTATTTGTGGCGGGGTGTAGCAATCTTGTTTTGACTAGAAATTCCATCCTCATTCTAAAAAACTTTTCCTGAGGAAAGTTTTATCAAAACTGGTGCATTCTTCTGAAAAGTTTTGGTTTCGACAGACCAGCAATTTCTACTGAAAAAACATTTCACTGGACAATTCCCAAGCAGTTCTATGTGAGAGGTTGACCATCTCTCTTCCTATGCCATAAAATCACAACTGAGATTATTGGAATCAGTCAAGTAAAGAGAGAGGCCTAGTGGTAGGTAGATCATTCTCTGTAAAGTTTCCTTTAATTCAGCATTAGTTTCTTTCTTGGTCACCAGGATCCAAATTTGTTAACCAATTGGAAACACTACCATCTTTTCCCACAAGTGTTTAGACAGGGGAAGGACTGAGTGCTAGAAGAGTTCTATTACGTCTGCTGTGAGCGAGCTCTTATTTTATTATACCTAATAGGTGTATATTCTATTACTGGAGTGAGAGGAACAAGATATTTTGATGATTTACTGTGAAAACTAAATTAACCAGGGCACCCAAACTATTGCAGGTATTCTTGTTTTTAAATGAAAATAGACAGATAAATCTCCAGTCTGGTGCATCCTACTATTTAGATCCAGGATTCAATCCTGGAAATCTGTACTCATGTGTGTAGCCCTTTTTCATGTTATGTAATGCCCAGAGAATACTTTCATCACCTGAAATGTATATCATTCACATGATAATAACTGCACTTGCAGATACATTATGGTTATTGTGGATAACGTTATTTCCATACAGAATATACTAGGACTTTTAAATCAATCTGTTGTGTAAATGTATATACCATTCTGAACCCTGTATTCTGATCCTCTTGAAACATTATTTCTTCTCAAGACAATTTTTTAGAATTGTTGCTTGACTCACTGATGTGATAACATTAGATTGCATCAGTTCATAGCACTAGTTAACTAGGATCACTAGTCTGTTTTAACTCTAATTTTTCTAGGTTTTCAGTCTGCCTCAGAGCTACATAGGAGTCTTTCTTAACATAACACATAAAAAAAAATTAAAATTAAAAAACAGGAATCATAAAACCAAGATTACATAAATCTTTCTTACTTCTATTTGTTTTCATACTTGAGACAAAGATATTGGTTTAAGGACAGAATACTACTGTACAATATGATTATCAATAATAATGATAATATAGTTTAGCAAAGAGAGTATGAAAAAGTGAATATATGTGTGCATTAGTCAGTTTTTGCACATTATTAACTTTCCAGTTTGATTTAAAATGCAGTACACCTCAAAAGGGCATGGCCCCTGTCATGGATTAAATGTCTGCAGATTTTCTTATTCTGAAAATACAAAGAGAGTGCAATGGGAATTTGAAAAAAGATAAAAGGAATGTGGCCTAGATGTAGTGAGAGAAAACAGGTCCCTGAAAGAAGAAGGGATAAGAAGTAAGAGCTTAAAGAGAAACAATAAAGGCCAAAAAAGCTTTGGTGGAGGATCAAGAACAGGAGATCAACCCACCCAGCCAGCTAAATACAACTTTTAAATTCACTGAACTATATGTTAGGTCAATGAGCCAGCCCAAGAATAATATTGACTTATCACCTAAGGGTTATTAAAAACAAACTTCTTCTGTACTTTAGCCCTATAAGAAGGGATTACTGCAAGTGCAATGATTACACTGTTTTATTTGAATTACCTACACATTTTAAAGTCCTTTTGTGTTTTATAAATGATTGAATTAAAATAGTACTATTTTAAACTACAAAATTAACTCTGATTAATTGATGACTACCAATGAAGAAAACATCATTGTAACCGATGTAATCTTGGACTTCAAGATTTTTTTAAAGCAATATTTTAAAATACACTTCAGAAATTGTAAAATAGTAGTGTGGAAATAGCTATTGCTTCACCTACAATGAATTAAATTTAAATTTGGTGGGGGAGAATAGATCTTTGACATTCTCATCAGCAGTTATTTTAGTCTCTTTTCTGTCTATTTAGTTTCACTTTACTCTCTGCTCCTAACCAATTATCTTTATTTAGAGGGAGATTTGCGCAGTGTGCTGAACAACCTTAGCACCAGTAAATATTAACTGAAACAGATATTCCTGGCAAAGCAAAACAATTACAAAATTACTGTAAAATGTAGCTTTAACTTTAAAAATTGATAGCCAACATCACAAACTTCATATTTCAAGACTTAATGCATTATGGGCCTAATTCTGCTCCCCTTGAAGTCAATGGGAATTTTTCAACAATTTCCAAAGGGATAGCCATGTTAGTCTAGTCCAGCAAAAAAAACAAGGAGTCGTGTGGCACTTTAAGACTAACAGATTTATTTGTCGCATGAGCTTTCGTGGGAGAAGATCCCACTTCATCAGACAAAGTGGGATTTTCTCCCACGAAAGCTCATGCGACAAATAAATCTGTTAGTCTTAAAGTGCCACACAACTCCTTGTTTTTCAACAGACTTCAAAGGAAACAGAACTGACCTTATGAGCTGTCTTGCCTGCCTTACTCAAAGGACACTTATCCAACTTATTAATAACCAGAGAGACAAGCTTTTGAACTTACACATAGCTCTTCTTCTGTGTAAACTTGAAAGCATGTCTTTCTCACCAACAGAAGTTGGCCCAAGAAAAGCTGCAACCTCACCCACCTTGTCTCTCTAATTTCCTGGGATTGATACAGCTACAACAGCACTGCATACATTCACAATTACCCAGCTCTTTGGGAATACATTATACACAAATGACTCAAGCAAAAGATGCAGCATAAGGATTAAAATTTCTTGCTCTTTATTTACACAGGCGGTATAGCATGGATTACTATAGGAAAAGTGTGTAACTCAATATTGCATCTAACTAAATTTTTTTCTCATGAAGGAATATACACAAATGACTAAGCAGAACACTCAGCATAAGGATTAAGACTTCTTACCCCATATTTACATTGACGGGATGTTGCTCCATACTGGAAGCGACACTGTTCATCAGCATCATACACCTGACCTGGGGCCACAGCAGGATAAAGAAAGTCACGCTTGGGAGGCTCATTATCAAGGCAAGTACCACGGCCTGAACTGTTCAACATAAAGGACCAAAGGAATTAGGAACTCTATTGACTGTTAATCACAGTTATGATATCATTAGTTCTTAGTTTTAGTTCTTAGTTTTAACAGCATTGGGTGTATGAAACAGATAAAGTTGCAAAGAAACAAACAGTGAAATGGTACACCCATGGTGAAAAATTATAATTAGAAGGGAATTAAGAAATCAGAATAATTTCTCATGAGTTAATATTAATTAACAAAAATACTCATTTTAGACAATTAAATGGATTTAATATTATCTTTAAATTTTTTAAAATAATTTCTGAGCCACACAAGACTGATTTTCATTTCTGTTCTAAGCCTCCTATCTGTTCTCACTGAGAGCATAACCACCTCCGGTTGTAGAATTAAAAACAATGAAACAAATAAAAGAAAGATAGCGTAACCCTTCAGGACTAGGGACTGATCCTACAAACAGTTAAGCACTTGTGCATCCTTATGCATGTGAGTAACCCACTGTCTTCCATGACAATATTCAAAGCCTCGTCTACATTAACGAGTGAGGTTGACCCAGCTACATCACTAAGGGGTATCAAAATCCACACTCCTTTGCAGCATAGTTAAGCTGACCTAACTCCTGGTGTAGACAGCGGTGTTCACAGAAGAATTCTTCCATCAGCCTAGCTATCCTCTCTCAGGGATATGAATTACCAATGCCAACAGGAAAATTCCTCCTGTTGGTGTAGGTAGTGCCACCCTACACTGAAGTTGTTTCAATTGTAGACAAGTCTCAAATGTGTAAAGCTCTGCTATGTGAAGAATTGCGTCCTTAATCTATATTATTCCATCTGTGCAAAGAAACAGACACTGTAGTAAAAATTGTCCATGGTCTTTAAATATGCTGATAAAAAGTGAGAATGACAAAACACACATGGAGCTAATGTGTTAATAGTGTTTAGTCTCACAAATTTCATATATCATGAGGATCATCATTCTTGAAAAAGTTAACATTCTCTTCTGTATAATCACTGCATTTTTTCAAAGTACGCTAATGTTCAAAAATATTATTTTAATGCAGTGGAACAAATAAAGAAAGCTAAACATCAGACAGAATTCATTTGTTTAGAAAGCTTTATACTTTGGTGAGTATGATTGTTCAGTTTTATTTAGTTGGTGTGAATAAAATAGGACAGATGCTTTTTTACTTCAATTTCCCACGTAAATAAATTAGGATTTTTAAAGAATTCCTATCACAACATTAAAAAAAATCCTAACATTCTTGTAAACTTTGCCAACTCTTTTGTTATGGTTTGGTTCGCTTCCCCCCACCCCCAAAATCTTTTCCATGCACCTTGCCAAAGGAAAATAATTTTACAACTGAACATTCTACAACTGTAATTTTGTAAAACTCAAATTTCCATTATTTTTTATTTGGAGATAAAGAAGAGAAGAACATCATTTAATAATGCATTGTGTAGACCAGAGGTGTCGAACTCATTCGATGTGGCAGGATACACTGGAGGGCAGGATACCTGATAAGGGCCACTTGTCCACATGGACTCCCTGACACCTTCCTGGCACAGTACCACATGGGCTCCCCAGCCCTATCCCCAGTCCCCCTACAGGGCCAGCGCCCCTATGTAGTTCAAAGGGGCTCAATCCACCATGGAGTAAACACTCGGGACACGGCCCAGGGCATGGCTCCCCTTCCATAACTCTCTCGCCCACCCACACTCACCCCCCCCCCAAATCCATCACCCCCTGCCACGCAAACCCCCACATACTCCCCCACCACACACACCAGCTGCCAAGGCCCACATAGTCTCCCCTTCCCCGTGCCCACTGGTGCCAGGCCCAATCCCCAACCCTCTGCTGGGGCACCATGTGTAGTCTGCACCCTGCACTCACCTGGGGGACCCTGCTGTGTGACCCTCACCCAGCTCCAGGGTTGGCATGCACTTGGCTCTAGGCTCCCCTCCTTTCAAGCTCTGGGCTTCCCCCCTCACCACCACGGGACTCTGCAGCCCAAACCCAGCTCTAGGCTTCCCCCAAGGACCCCACACCCACTGTCACTCCTGCTCTTTCCCTCCCCGCTGGGGCCCAACTTACTACAGTCAGCAGTGCAGACCAGTCTTGCCTGAGCCAGACAGGGAGGGGTTAAAATTTCCTCTCTGCCCTGGCTATGTGATACAATGGGGAGGGGCTGGCAGTTCCTCTCTCATTACTACGGCAGATCTCAGGGGGCAAGAGACAAGCTGTGAAGCTGACTCACTGGAACAGGCCACAGCTCCACGGCTGAATAAGAGCCCTTGGTGGGCTGGATGCAGCCCGTGCGACATAAGTTTGACATCCTAGGACAAATTTTTAAACCTGATTTATTCATTTTTGCTAAATATCTAAACAAAACTACTAAAGGAAAAGCACTAACCATCAAAAAAGGCAACTATGAATAAAGGAATCAAACATGTAAACACAGGAGTAATTTGATCCACTAATAATACCAATTATTTAAACGGATCTTCAAAACACCGACTGCGAATGATTCAGAATCCTTTCTTCTTTAACCCAGTTTTTAGTAAAATTTCTTTTTTCCTTTTTTTTAAGCATGGCAGCAGTTGATGAGGGTGACCTCACATTTCCTCAGCACCCAAATGTGTCAATCATTTGGGGCGTGGAAAGAATACAGCACAATATTTTAAATAGGGCAGAAGCATCAACTACTGAAGAGGTCTCAAACTCATGGCCCTTGGGCCACATGAGACCCCTAAAGTTATTTCCTGCAGCCCACTGCGATGCTATCATTATTGTTATTTGCCATCATGTTGTATGGAAAGGTTTCAGTGGTGCAGCCATCAGGCTAATTTACTGGTCCTCATGTGGCCCTAATTGTGATTTGAGTTTGAGACCCCCTGAACTACTGCACGCTTCTGCACCTCTTGTTCAGACAAACTTCAAATGGACATTTTGCTTAAATAAGCAGTGAGGGATTGTGCATCTAACATCTACTCAAATTTAAGTTGAAGATAACGGGGAAGTTTTCACCGATTTCAGTGGTGCGGCACTGGTTCTTTAAGCCCTGATGCTGCAAGCTGATGTGACTCGGCAAATGCCTTAAACCACTCTGACTTAAGTGGAGCTCTGTGTGTGCATAAGGGTCTGGTGCCACACATTAGTTTACAGAATCAGGTCTTAATCTATAAAGCTACTTTTCTCCCCCATCCTGCATCCACCCTCATAAAAAAAGTAATCACAGGAATATGTATAGATTGCTCATGTTAATTTCAAATCATCTAAGTCCCTCAAGAGAATTCAGAGGCTTGGCTCCTCTGCTCTAGTGATAGCACCCTGATTATAATGAAGCCCAATAATATATACCCATAAGAAAGCAAAGAGAATTATTAGAAAGCAGTCATTTACCTGAAGGTGCTAGATTACATCACCGTTACCCAGATTGAATAACTTTAGGTTTGTCTCTTTCACTCTATTCCAGAACTAATTTTTTTTTCCAAAATACTTAGATGATTGATGAATTCTGCAAACTCAGCGGTGGTGTACAATGACAGAGACGTTCAATGTTGCTTACCTCAGCCATCTGCCACCTGCATCTCTGCTGTCAGAACATTAAGTTAGAATTAAATGGTGCTGTAATTTGACCTGATACCACCCCTGCGAGTGGTGTAGCACTTAGGTCAAAATTTACAATTTTATTTTAGATCCGCGTAGCCACAGAAAGTGAAATTTGATCTCCTTGTCCACCTGGATCTATCCCAGAACTTTCTGTTCTTTTCTTGCTGCTCTTGATTTTCCATTGTGCTGCATCATGGCAACTAAGAGCACATAGCTCCTCCCCTGACTGCAGCCCTATGAATATTTTAATTCATCCCTTTCTCTGCCTGCAGCATTGTGCCTCTCTGAGTCTGCAGCAGAGAAAGTCAGCATGGAAAGCTTTTCACTCTTTTCTCTCCCAAAAGAGTGGAGGGGAATGAGTGCATTGAATCATGGGAGGATGACTGCTTCCCCAAAAGTCCCTGCACCTAGTTACACTGTGGATAGCTACTAACAGTGCAATGCATTTCAGGAAGAATTAATGACCAGTGAGGACATAAGAGCCCGAAGACATATGCAGAGTGTGATTAGTCTCCTGTGGCTTCTGTAATTCGACACAATAAGATTCTCTGTAGGTAAGCCATTAGTATAGAAATCTGATGCACTGCATTTTATAAATTGAGAAATTCTGGAATGGAATTACCAAGAGTTAAGAAAAAGGAACCACACTACCAGGGACTATTCTGTCCCTGGCACAGATCCCAGACAACACAAAGCTCAAATAGATTGAGGAAATATTACGGAAGAACCTGGCTCCTCTTCAGCATGCAAGTCCCTTTCCAAGCATAGATCTAGTAGGCATGATCTGGGCAAATGATTAAAAACCAGCCCACAGAAATGCAGAATATGATGATGAAAAAATTGACAAGGCAGATGGGAAGGAGACAGGTGCTCCAATTCCCACATCCCTGCAAATGCAATAAATTTAATGTATGGGATATATCTCATGCTTTCTATTTTTAACCAGTTGCCCCAGTTAGATGACTCAGATAAGGCTGAACAAACTTCCACAATATCCTTACTAATATGTGTAAGGAGGAGGAAAAGAATTTTCTCTATGCCACAAATATGGTGACAATTTTAAACCTGAAAATTTGATCCAGAATCACTATATGGTCTATGTATACAAACAGATATTATTAGAGTTCAATCAGCATCCCTTTGACTAATGGTAGATGGATTCCCTAGTATACCTGGAAGACTCTTGGCCCTCAGTATGATTGCACACGATGGGTATGTCTACACTGCAGTTAAACATTTGTGGCTGGCCTCTGACAGTTGACTTGGATCACAATGCTCTGGCTTTGGGCATAAACATCTATACTACAATTAAACAGCCTTAGAAGTAAGTCAGTCAAGAGTAACTCCACTTAAGTTAAAGTAGATACACCAGTGTAAAATGGCACAAGATGAGAGTCAGGCACTCCATGCCATCCACCTAAACTTAGTTTATTATTTCAGTATTTCAGGAGACAGTATAAATTCCTATTGCTGCTTAGATTTCATATACTTTACAAATGATATAGCATCCTCATCTCTGAACTTCACAGACTTAAGATCTTATGTTTACCATCACAACAAAGAGCAGCTATAGCTTTGATCAATTTAATGGAATATGGGAGGATCAGCTTTAAAATCTAGATGCAGCACTTATTATCCCTCTTCAGTACTCACATCACAGTACTAATTCTTGGAAATCTCAGCAGCGTACCCAAAGCCCAGCTGTGAGATGCAATATCAGCTCAGTGGCACCTCCCTTTGGCCAGACGTGGCACAGGTCCTGGCACTCATAGTCCAGCCATGAGGGTAAGGGGGACAGGTCAATTCACTCTTAGTGCTCCGGGGGCTTAGGTGCTTCCTCCACTCTCCCATCCTTCAGGGACTGGTAGAGGAGCCCATCCTACCTATTCCACTGGATTCCAGCTCAGGGCCTCAAGTTAAATAAATAATGACAGAGGCACTCCAATTCTGCCAGTGCCTTGAGCTCCTTCCTACCTTCCCCTTGGGTCTCTGCAGTTTCTCTTGTCTTTTGGTCAGACTGCCCCTTTCCTATGGGTACTGTTCCTGGGCAGCTATCTGGTATCTTGCAGGCAGAGGCTTCTTCCTCTAGCCTGCTAACTCCCTTCCAGTAACTGCTCTACACCAACACCAAATGCTTCCCAACCCTTATCCTCTCAGCTGTGGGGAAACTTCTTTTCAGGAGTCGCTGACAGGGTCAGTTTTAATCCTTTCAGTGATCAAAATAGCATGGTGTACATACCTCCCATAACACCAACATAGCACACTTCCATCTTGGAGGGAAGTCTGATCTTAGACCAAACAGCATATTAACATTGAAAATAAGTTTTAAACTAGAGATCTCAAACACATGGCCCACAGGCCGCATGCAGTCCCTAAAGCTATTTCCTGCAGCCCGCAATGACACTACTGTTACTGATATTTGCAATATTGTTATATGAAAAGGTTTCGGTGGTGCAGCCCTCGGGCTACCATACTAATCCTCATGCAGCCCTCTACTAGTCCTCATGAGACCCTCATGGTGATTTGAGTTTGAGACCCCTGTTTTAAACTGTACAAAATTGGCACAGTTGTATAATGCTTAACTATGTGGAATACACATCATTATATAGATATATTCAGTCATAATTTTACAGCACACGCACACACACACACCTGTTGTAAAATGTAAACACGTATAATCTCTTCCGCTGGATTCTATTAAATATTTTCTGATTAGTATACTGATAATTTATTATACCTTGTGTGTGCATGGGTGTATTGTATCAAGTTTATATACATCAATAACACATTTATAAAATGTGGGATCAATCCTGAAAGCTTTCTCTGTCTTTTTACAGTCCGTACCTCACCTGAGTAAGAACTAAGGCTGAGCAAAGACTAAGGCCACCTCTACACTTACTAGCTTACAGCCACACAGCTGTATCAATACAGCTGTGCCATTGTAAGAACTCTTGGGTACCCGTGTTATGCAGACAGCAGAGAGAGTTGTCCAGTTGATATATTAAAACCAGCTCAGTCAGCAGTGAATGCTATGCCAGTGGGAGAGAGTCTCCCACCAAGACACCACTGTTCAAACAAATGCTCATGCTGGCAAAACTTAGCTTACACAGGGTGTGTGTTTTTTCACACCCTGAGTGACAAAAGTTTTGCCATCATTAAGTGATAGACTCTATGTCTACCCTTAAAACACTATAGCAGCATCATTACAGCTGTGCTGATGTAGAGCTTCAATGTAGACACTTAATAGAATGATGGGAGGGAGTCTCCCATTATTGTAAGTAATCCACTTTCCCAAGATTTGCTTTCTAGGTCAACAGAACCATCTCTAATGTGAATACAGTAGTTTTGAAGATTATCTATTTCACTTTGCATGTAATAGTATTCTCATATCATCAATACATTCTGCCATGAAAAGCAATTATCATATTTCCAGTCCACTATGGATCTGATTCCAAACACTCACTCATGACAGCATTCCTTAAAGAGCCTGATCCCATCGATTTTGAATGGGAATATAGGATTAACATGAATAGGGACAACTCACAGGAGTTAGGGTATACAAGACTGAGGCCTAAATGCTTTCTCCCAACTGTGAAACACTTTCATTTTTTTCCATTGACTCCCACTGAGCTGATCTGTTGTCCAGTTTATAAACCTGCATTCTAGTTGACCTTTGCTGGCTCAGCGGTGCTAGTAAGAGAAAACAGTTAGCAAAAATTTACTTTGGCCACCAGTGTAAGCAGTTGGGACTCTGAATAGATGCAGAATTTGAGTAAGATGACACCATTCATACAGACACTTTTCAGAGTACAACCATATTTAAAATCCAAGACAAAAAATCATTATAGTCATTTTCTCTGTAAATAATACAGATTTCTGCAAAAGGAAAAAATTATGTTGCTTTGGTAAGATGGGGGAGGGGAGCAGGGAAGGGGAAGAAGTAAAACCATGTTTGTTCCACTTCCTAAATGTGTGCTTTAACCCATCCTGTCATTCTCCAACTTCTATTTTTTGTTTTTGTTTTTTAGACATTTACCTAGGATTGACATTATAGTAAATCACCTAGGCTGCATTCCCTCATGTCTCACATCAAGGACCTGCCTTTTGATTTTTAGTGGTTCCGAAGTAATGTTCAGTTCGGCTTTCCTTCAATATAATTAATAAATAGTTTGCTATTTTCCCCCTATGTTTTTTGCTATCATGAAATCTATAAATAGCCAGTATACACGGAACTTTTTTTTTTTCTGTTGGATATCTGGTTCAGGGGCAATATTAGGAAAAGTTTACTGTTTTCAAAGCATTGGCAAAGGCCCTTCAAAGTATTTGTGGCCCTGAAAAGTTGTGAGATATTAGACTAGAAAGCATGGAATCAATCTGTTTACCTGATGGGGCATCTGTCCCACTCTGTGAAGGAAAGGATTAATAGATTTATCCATTTAACTTTTATTTAAAGGTTGTGGGACTGTTGAGAAGTTTTATAAAGTTAACATTCAACAACACAAGAAAAGTTAAATATATTAGGTAATTCATGCTTTAAAATCACCCTATTGTAATTAAAGTCTTGTTTTTTCCCTTTATTTGAATTCTGTTATAATGGTCAATAACGTAAGACCTGATAATAATGGGGAATTTATTATTAGGTTGTGTTCAAAAGTTGGAATTTATAGTTGCTGTAAGAAGATATAAATAACTTATTTGTGAGCTTGGGGTCTTTTAAGATCATATCAACTATAAGCATCTTGGAACTAAAGCAAAAAGAAAGGGAAGGTAGGCAAGATGGCAATTAAAAAGGTTGGATTGTAAGATTTGATACCTTCTATCTCCAGGGTCCCCAGTTTTATGAAACATCTTTCTTCTCCAGCCTTGATGGTACATAAAATATCAGACCTTAAGTTTTCACTGGTTCTTCAGATAGGAGTGGGTTTTGGCATAGGTCCAGGAGATCTCAAATTACTGGAATTTCCAATCCTCTATCTGCATTTAATTTGCGACTGACAGATATTCTGATATAGAGCTCCCCCATCTGAGGCATTTCAGCCATTCCGTACTACTTTGCCCTTGTGTTGAAGGTTTTTATTTATTTACTTTGTGCCAACTGTGTTATGCATACCTGTTAATGAAGGCAAGACTTACACTCGGAATGAAACTTAAATGAAATGAAACTCTGGGTGATTCATGAAGCCCCCAAAATTGTTTAAAGTATTTTAACTTTGCTCAAGTATTCCAACAGTTAAAAATGCATAAAAACAGGACTAATTCACTTTCAGCTGCCCTCTATCATCTTGCATGTTAACCCTAAGACATCACAGAGCCATCATACCTCTTTTTTAATGTTAATAATAGACCAACAGATAGAGAGAGCACACTACCTGCAAAGTCAATATCTGAAAATGGGAAATAAGGTTATTACAGAAATTATTCTTTATTATTTATACTGAAATGGCTTCTAAGGAAATCACCTAATGAATCAGAGTTTAAAAAGTCTTTAAAAAACAGGGGGCTGGGCGAGTTAAAGTACCAAGATACTTGCATCAGAAAGAAGCTCCTAAATTAATCAAAAGACAAATTATTACCCAAAGTATAGAACAATAGGATGGCCTGGAAACAGCAACAATAAGCTGCTTAAGTAAGAGTATGACTTCCTGAAATCTCATATCCACATACTATGGAAAACAGAAAAATGAACTGAATCCACTAGGGTTGAGACCCTCTTAAACACACTGGCTTGTAAGGTAGCTGAGGGCACTTTGCACCTTGCAGATTCAGACCCATAATAAGTAAAGGTTAAATAAAAGGCATTATTAAAATCCGCTAATGTGGAAGAAGGGGAAATTTTACTTATCTTCCTTTGAGGTGTTCTACAGGGCTAAAACACTAAAACAATGATGATATCATAACCTCCATAATAAAAGGTCTACTTACATCAACCTTCAGCTGAATATTTTTTAAAGTAGTTCCAAAGAAACAAATTAGACCAGCATTATTCATTAACCACTAACAGATAACTTAAACTGTTGCATTGGTGACTCTGCCCTGAAATTCTCTGCAATGAGAAGGACACTCAAATTTTGCATCATGGGGGCCTGGACTGATACAGAAGTTCTCAATAAAGAAAAATTAGCAGCTAAGAAAATGTCCACCTTCTCTCTTTGATATTCCGTACGAGTCCAGATACTGAAATCCCCCACAGCAGTTAATATTTATGGGATTATTATTCATTTTTGCCTGCAACACCCTCCCGAAAAGACCACAACTGTAAGCTTTTTCTGTACTGTCTGACAAATGTGGGCAGAAATACAGGAGAAAAATTTGCAACCCCCTTTTAAAGAAGTTCCCACTTCCTGCCTATGTAGATCCTAGTAAACAGGAACTTGTGACCTTTAAAGAGTCGGTGTTTCCTGTCTGATGTAATATAATCCTTAATCCATCTACAGATGGTGGATTTGGAGGCTACTTGACATTTAAATCTTGGGATAGGATGAAAGATCTTTGGGATATTGGCCAAAACTGTGCCATCCTTTCTAAGCAAGCCTGTGAGGCCCTTTGGACATCCACGTAATGCATACTTCCCTCTTTAGGAATCTTGATGTTAGGGCTGAAAGTGGATACAATGGATTCCCCCTGTTCAAGAGAATGGCCAACATATGTTGGGCTTGAATTACAGCATAGCATTCAACATGCCCTTATTCCTGTGAAAAATGATATACTACTACTTGAAGATAAGGCCTTGTTCTCTTACTCTTTTTGGTAAACACATATTGCTACTAAAAATAAGAACAGTATTTAAGAAAATTAGTTATAGGAAAATTTTTATGCAATGTTCAAAACAGGAACCATGAAAACTTTCATCATCTTTTTCAAATTCTATTCAGAAATCAGGGAATAAACAATCAGTCTTAATTTATCTGTTGCCCTTAGGAACCTGGACCTTATACTTGGATGGTGGTCTATTGAGACTATGTTCATTAAATCCAAAGACTAGACCAGTTTTCAGGAAATCTGCTTGTGACTAGTACCATAGTTTTGAATGGCACAGTCCTCACTTTGTCATATAAGATTCTCCAAACCCTAGAGCATGCTTTCGAAGCTGATGGCTTCCTTGATTTCAGAGATCGATCTTTGTGATGAAACCATAGAAACAACAGAAGCCAGGGAGGGTGTGATGAGTGGGGAAAGAAGAATATAAAAACACAGACACACTTATCAGTTCAGATATCACAGGTGCACTTTGAGAGTCCTTGCTCTGAAGGATATAGGGCTCCAAAACACAGGAGAAGCAGGATGGTTAGTGAAATGGTGGAATGTGTATATATACAACACAGCTTAAAAAACTCCAGTTAATGTACAGGAAAGTAATTTTTCTCCTTCAAGAGATTTACCCACACACATATTGCTTTTATGGTGACTTGCAAGCAGTGGAGGTGAGAGCTCCATCTAGGAGAACAGAGATTGGAATACAGGCTTTCCAGAAATAGCATCTGATCCAAATGACTCAGTGACAGAATAGTATTTTGTGAATGTGTGTGCAGATTCCTGCTGACACCAAAAGGAAAATCTTGTCCAATTTGCCAAGTAGATTTCTCATAACATCCTTACTGCTATGAATTAATATATTTTGTACAGATGTGGAACAAGACTTTTCTAGGTCTGAAATCCATCCAGTAGACCTGCTGTGAGATGGAGAGTTCCATCAGCAGATTTGGAACAGAAGTAATTTCTTTGCTTGACAGACTGAGAGATTCAGTATGTAAGAGAAACAAAATTATCTTGGCCATGCTGATACAGTCTTGGCTGAGTTCTCTCTGATCTTCTTCAAGACTCCTGCGATCAATGGAATTGGTAACTATGCATACATTAGTGTCCTTGACTATGAAATCAGAAAGGTATCTGAGAGGAAACACCATTTCAAATAATAAGCCTGACACTTCTTATTGGGTACTACAAACAAGTCTATCCAAAGAAGGCCCCTATCTGAGACAATACCATGAAAGATCAGGTCTTTCATCTTTTATTTATTATTTGAGAAGTATCTGCTGCATTTGTCTATCATGCTGTTCTGCAGAACTTAGTGCACAACTGTAAGGAAGATTCAATGTCTGATACACCAATTCCATCATTTGACTCCCTCTGGGCATGATGGAGAAAATCTTACCATTCCCTGTTTTTTCCTATAAATCACGATTGTATTGTCAGTCATTATTTGATGGGTTGGTCTTCAGTGTGAGGTATCACTGTCTCAAAAGCTGTGAACACCAGTGTCTGAGATTTAAGAAGTTTATGTGCATTTGTGCTCTCTACATACGCCAGAGGCCTTGATCCGCATGTTCCATAGGCAATCACCAACCCAAGAGTGAAGCATCTGTTACTGTAGTCCTGGATGGCAGTGGTACTCCTTTGCATACTTTCCTGGGTTACTTCCACCATTTCAGGGACGACAGAGCTAATGGAGCCACACACAAAGATATATTCCATTGGTATCTGATGGGAATAAAACCAACCTTAAAAAGCCCTGCAAAAAAAACAAGGAGTCGTGTGGCACTTTAAGACTAACAGATTTATTTTTCACATGAGCTTTCGTGGGAGAAAATCCCACTTCCTCAGATGCTTCGAAGAGGGGTGAACTTACAGAATGGAATGAAAATAAATGCAACGGGGTGTAAAACATAGGATCAGCTCATACAGTAACAGCAAATCAGAGCAGTTGTTAGGTTCAAACCATGGGAAGCCTGAAGTCAAATTACCTTTTGTAATGGGAAAAGAACCCATAGTCTCAATTAAATCCTGCTTTCATAAAATTTAGCTTGCATATTATTCAAGTTCAGCTATTTCTCTTTGAAGTCTTGATGTCCCAGCCACATCTCTGACGACAGTCATTAACAAACTCCCTAAGACAGCACAGGAACATATAAAGGCAGAGACACCACCAGAACCATAGCCAGGGATGTTCTATCTACTACCTAAAATCCATAAAAAAGGAAATCCTGGATGCCCCATCCTCTCAGGCATTGGCACTCTTACGGCTGGTCTATCTGGCTATGTGGACTCCCTCCTCAGGCCCTATGTTATCAACATCCTTAGCTATCTTCAAGACACCACGGACTTCCTGAGGAAAATACAGTCCATTAGAGAACTTCCAGAAAACACCCTTCTGGCCACTATGGATGCAGAAGCTCTTTACACCAACATCCCACACAAGAATAGATTACAAGCTGTTAGAAGAACCATCCCAGATGATGCCACAGCACAGCTTGTGACTGAACTTTGTGACTTTATGCTCACCCACAGCCACTTCAGATATGAGGATCATTTATATCTCCAAATCAGTGGCATTGCTATGGGCACCCACATGGCCCCACAATATGCCAGCATCTTTATGGGCGACTTAAAACATCTCCTCAAGTCTCATCCCAAAACACCTCTTCTTTACCTATGCTACATTGATGACATCTTCATCATCTGGACACATGGCAGGGATGCTCTTGAAGATTTTCACAGAGATTTCAACAATTTCCACTCCACCATCAAATTGAGCCTGGAACACTCCACACAGGAGATCCATTTTCTCGACACTACAGTACAAATCAGGGATAGACACATCACCACCAGCCTGTACCGAAAACCTACTGATCGGTATAGTTGCCTACATCCTTTGAGCTTCCATCCTAAACACACCACACGATCCATTGTCTACAGCCAAGCCCTAAGATATAACCACATCTGCTCTGATCCCTCAGACAGAGACAGACATCTTGAGGATCTCTATCAAGCATTCTTGAAACTACAGTACCCACCTGGGGAAGTAAGAAAACAAATTGACAGAGCTAGACGGGTTCCCTGAAGTCATCTACTACAGGAGAGGGCCAAGAAAGAAAACAACAGAATACCACTAGTCACCACATACAACCCCCAAGTCAGACCTCTGCAACAGATCATTAAGGACCTACAGCCTATTCTAAAAGATGATCCCTCTCTCTCTCAAGCCTTGGGAGACAGACCTCTCCTTGCCTACAGACAGCCACCCAATCTTAAACAGATACTCACCAGCAACTACAGATCTAACAACAGAAACACTGAAGCAGGCACACACCCCTGCAACAAACCATGCTGCCAAGTCTGCCCACATATCTGCACAACAGATACCATCATAGGCCCTAATCAAGCCTGCTACTCCATCAAAGGCTCATTTACCTGCTCATTTACTAATGTGGTCTATGCCATCATGTACAAGAAATGCCCCAACACTTTATACATTGGACAAACAGGACGATTGCTGCGCAAAAGGATAAATGAACACAGAGCTGATATCAGAAATCACAGAACAAAGAAACCAGTTGCTGGGCACTTCCATCTTTCTAATCACTCGATAAATGATTTGTTAACGACTGTTGTCAGAGATGTGGCTGGGACATCAAGACTTCAAAGAAAAACAGCTGAACTCGAATTAATATGCAAGCTAAATTCTGTGAAAGCAGGACTTAATCGAGACTATGGGGCCTTTTCCCATTACAAAAGTTAATTTGACTTCAGGCTTCCCATGGTTTGAACCTAACAACTGCTCCGATTTGCTGTTACTGTATGAGCTGATCCTATGTTTTACACCCCCTTGCATTTATTTTCATTCCATTCTGTAAGTTCACCCCTCTTCGAAGCATCTGAGGAAGTGGGATTTTCTCTCACAAAAGCTCATGTGAAAAATAAATCTGTTAGTCTTAAAGTGCCACACGACTCCTTGTTTTTTTCTGCTGGACTAGACTAACACGGCTATCCCTTTGGAAACTGACTTAAAAAGCCCTGCCCGCACCACTAATCTGGCATGTGTTGTTATAAAGTTGCATAAGCCATATACCCAAGAAGACCAGAACACACTCTTAGTGTGGTACCTGGGTTTGACTCTGTGGCTATGTCTACACGGCACTTTTATTTCGAAATAACACTCGTTATTTCGAAATAAAAGAAATTAGGTCTACACAACGTTTTCTTATTTCGAAAGGACGGATCCTGTCCTTTCGAAATAAGAATCGTCATTTTGAAAAAGTAAAACCTGCCCCCCCCCCCGAAACAGCCGTTATGACCTGTTCTTTTGAAACAACACTGTGTAGACCTGTTGTTTCGAAAGAGCTGTTTCAAAACAACAGGTCCAAGCGGCTTTATTTCGAAACATCCCTTCCGAAATAACAGCCGTTTGGATTGCAGGCTTTCCCTTAATTCGAATTAACATTTTGTTAATTCGAATTAACTTATTTCAAAATAAGGATTTTATTTCGAAAGAACTCATTTTGAAATCCTTATTTCGAAATAACTATGCATGTATAGACATAGCCTGTGAGATATTAAAGCAGATGTTCTCAAACTTGTCCTAACATAGATATCCTGAGGGATCTAATGGTAGTTCAAGAATCTTCAAGGTACGAAGGACATTATCCCTTTTGCAATTGAATAAGTCTGGCCCTTAAAAAGACAAGACATCCACTTTGGACTGAATTTCCCACTGAACACAAGACTTCTGAAGAAATGAAGCTCCCCTCATTACTAAGGCCTAGCCACTTATCTTGAGATGATAGAGGATGTGAAAAAAGAATTCACCTCCCATGAAAGGACATGGTATTTTCTTATCTGCTTTCTGGAACATAGGGACTGCTGTAGCAGGGAGACTACCACAGCATTAATGCAGAATCCATTACAGCCTCATTAAATAGGACAGCTGTTTTCCCAGCAGCAGAGGACAGAATAATGTCACTTTATCTGTGGGTTCCTGCATGTCTTGCAGGACATGGACTGCATATGTGTGTTCCTGCATGCCTCATCTGATAAAACAAGTTAAAAACCATAAGGTCTACTAGGTCTACTGAGTGAGATAGATTCTTTTCACTTAGTGCCTCAGGTTGAACAGATGGATAAAAAGCTGCTGCACAGAGCAGGCTGAGTAGCAGAAACAGAAGAATACCTCGGGAGTGAGAGAACTTCCAGTGTGAGTTTTCAGCCTAAGTGGTCCCCAAGATTTCCAATACACCTACACAGGTATGTTGAGATAAGTTTCAGTTAGCAATGGAGTAGGAAATCATGATCCATGTCCAGAACATAGGACTCCGTAGGTTCTGTTACAGGAGTAGTCTCTAGAGTCCTGTCTGATCCATATAGGACAGCAAGAGACAGGCTTGGAGAGTACATATGACAATCCCTCATACTGCCTTCAGATGATGATGAAAACGCGCAAATTTCCAACAAAACATAGAGTATAGCCTTGAGGTACTTGGTTACCATAGATAAAAATGGACAGGGTGTCAAGCTGTCCTGCGGTGGGCCAAGAGCATAAGGACCAACCTCAGCGAGACTGTAAAGAACCAGGGCACAAATCTCAAATTGGTGGTGAGCTCTATGCTTAGATTTCACCAACTAATTTTCAAGGGTAAACTCCTCATGCACTGGAACAGCTTTAACATAAGAGTTACGTACCACAGCATTATTCAGGATAGTTCCAGTACCAAGGACCAATTACTTACCCCAGGTCAACTACACTTTAGATATGATACCAAAGACAATGTTTGTCCTATAATCAAATATATAAAAATTTATTATATAGGAAAAGGAAATGAGTTATTTACAAAGTTAAAGCAAGTAAACACATACACAAATCAGTTACTGTCTTGCATTTCCAAAGTAATAGACATTTCTATGATAAATAAGGTCTATATATCCTTTATGGAAAACCCAGTCTAAGCCCTGGGATATTTTGCTTTTGCCTAGTAATCCTTGCCTCCCACAGAGTCCCAGAAGCAAAAAAGATACAGTTTTTCCTTGTTACAAGTTTTATTCCCTTCTACACTTCTACTTTGAGCTCCTAAATCAGCTGATGGGGGGAATTCTCCTGCAAATCTCATCTTTTTTCATTGGCAGTAGAGTAAACAACCAGGCCTGGATTAAGGCAGTGGTTTTAGGGGCTATAATCACAGGCCATGGGCCAAAGGAGGGCCCCACTGCCTTGCAATAATCTGCACCAACCCACAGGCTGGCACAACACCAACTGAACCCCCTGGATCAGACTGTCCTGGTTGGTCTCCTCTGTCAGGCTCCTGTGGGCCCTAGTGCAGTGTCCTCCTGGCCCTGACAAGCCACCACCAGAGGCCACACAACATATCAGCTGGTCCCACCCCTGGAGTGCTGCTGCTATGCACCAGCCCACTCACCAGTCTGCTGGCCCAGTGCTTAGGCAGACCAGTCAGCCTGAGAGCAGGGGGGCAGAGAGGAAGCACCATGCACCATGGTCTCTGGCCCCAAGACCTTGCCTTTGCAACACCAGCCAGGCCTTCCTGCAGTGCCAAGTGCTAGCCTGCCCCACGTGGCTGGTGGGTCTGCCAGGCAACCCCAGAGCCAGCATGCTCAAGTGCTGGCCTGCTCTGCCTTGCTCCCAGGTGCTTTAATTCAGCCCCGTAAAGAACAAAATCTTTTGTCTCTTTAACGTTCCACTATAATCTATTTGACGTTGATGTGTCTTTCTTCTTGGCCAAGACATAAAATATACTGTTTGAGATCAGCATTTTAAACTAGCCAATTTCTCTCTGCTGTCTGGTGATTTACACAGGTACGGAGGCCTGTACAGTACTCAAATATCTTACAAATATGTGACACAGATGTTATAAGCAACATTAATGCATGCGGCAATTTACGAGCCTTCCTTAAAGTCTAAAATACTAAATACATTTATATCATTCTAATACCACCTGTTTTAACAATGCTAATACACAGGTGAGTCAGACTGATTTCAGCTATATAACTGTCAACATTCGACTGAGGCATGAGGACTTCCTCCTGAGCTGGTACCTTGTCTGTCAGCATCAGATCTGGCAACACAGATGACAGAGCGAAGCAAACCATATGGACTCAGGCTCTTGCAGTATCCTGGTGCCAGGCATGCTGTCAGGACTGTGCAATATGGTTGTTGTTTATTTGAATGTTGTATTTGAATGTCATTCCGGTTTATAAGGGGTTTCCAGGTTCTGCTTGCAGGCAATGCAGTAAAGTGGGATCAGGGTCAGTCCACAGAGTCAGACTAGAGTTAAGCAGGAAAAGCCCTGCCTCTGTTTTAGGGAGTGGCCTGCTTTGCCTGTCTGTGTTTTTGGGTATTGTACACTATCTTTTTCAATTCTAAGAAATAAAGTAGTATTCCATTGCAACCTACAGCAAGTGAGGGGTTTTTTAATCTAAAGTCTCTGTGTATATGCCATAAACGTAACACTGGGAGGACAAACAATGGAGCTAGAGCAACTGGAATGGAGTTGTTCATGCCAACATAATCTAAACTGATACTGGTGTAATCAGAGTCAGTACCAAAAGTGCAGTACTGCATTTCAGTGGTAGTCAAGAGCAAAGCTGAAGAAGTGTTCTGCTGGAGCTACCATCTTCTAGCATACCAGTTCAGTGCCCAATCATCAGTACCAATATCTCAGATTTCAGCAGTAGCCATATTAAGATGCAAAATCTCCTTGCTTCTCTACCAGTGCAGAAAAAACACTCACTTTGTTGAGAAACTTTTAGTTAGGAATCCAAGCTCCGAACTTTCTTTACAGAAAGATTTTTATCAGATTTTCCTGAGTTGGGGCCTGCAGTCTTAGCTGATGAGGCCCATGGGGAGGAAGACCACATGCCGACAAGAGCACTTTTGGAGATTGGCACATTATGTACAGGAAAATCAGACACAATAAAGTCTGACGATAGTCTCAAAGGCCATATCGACACTGAAGGCTTAAGTCGACTTAACCCGTCTTAAGTCAACTTAAGCAACTCCAGGGCCAAATTTAGAATTTATTAAGTCAACTTAAACACGTGCTTAAGTTGACTTAATAAAACATGCCCTGCAAGTTGACTTGAGCTTTTAAGTTGACTTTACAAGGCAGGAAGCCCCAGACCCCACCCCCTGCCATGTCCCCATTTCCGATAGGGCTCTGGGAGCCTGACTGGCTCTGGGTGCCTGATCTGGCTGCAAACACCAGTGGCAACAGGCTGGAAGCTGGCTACTGCCACCAGCGGCAAAGGGCAGGAGCCTAATCTGGTTCTAAGCCCCTTGCTGCAGACGGTAGGGGCTGGGAACCAGCTCCTGCCACCTCCACAAGTGGCTGGGAGCCAGATCGGGCTCCGAGTCGCTTGACGCAAGCAGCTCAGAAGCCAATCTGGCCCCAAGCTGCTTGCTACTGCCTGCAAGTTGCTGGAAAAAAACCTCACCTTGGTGGGGTTCTTCTCCCCCACACCAGGCAATGCCATTGACCCGGGTAGCAAGGAGCTCACAGCCAGCTCCTGCTGCTGCCAGCAAGCAGCTGGGAGCCAGATCCAATCCAGCACTGAGCCACCTGTTGCAGGCAAGAGGCTGAGAGCCAGCCCCTTGCCACCTGTGGGTCAATGGCATTGACTGGTGTTCAGGGGGGCAGTACCGTACCAAGGTGATGTTTGTTCCCAGTCACCTGCCAGGAGTAGCAAGCAGCTTGGGGTGAGATCGGGCTCTGAGCACTTGTGGCAAGTTATTCGGGGCCCAGTCCGGCCCCCAGCCACTTGCTGCCAGCAGAAGGAGCTGGGTCCCCGTGACAGGAGCTGGCTCCCATCCCCTCCTGGACTGGGCTCCCTTTCCCTTGCTGCTGGCAGCAGGAGCTGGCTCCCAGCCCCTGCCACCTGCAGCAAGGGGCTGGGAGCTGGATCTGACTCCCAGCCACATTCCGCCAGTGGCAGGAGCCAGCTCCCAGCCTCTTGCCTGTACCAGGTGGCTTGGGGCCAGATCAGGCTTCGCGCAACTTACCACAGGTAGCAGGAGCCAGCTCTTGAGCCCCTTTCTACCTGCAGCAAGCAGCTCAGCGTTGGATCTGGCTCCCAGCCACTTGCCAGCAGCAGCAGGAGCTGGATCAGGCCCCCAGGGCTCAATCAGCGCCCAGGAGCCAGACAGCACTCCAAGGCAGGGCAGGGAGGGGGGCCCAAGCCCGGGCCCTTGCTATGTCTACTAGTGAAGACATTCCTCTAAGTCATCTTAACAGGGTTGACTTTAAGTAGACAAAGTCAACCTTCTTAAGTAAACTTAAAATAACCCCCCAGTGTAGACATAGCCAAACATATGTCCACTTAAAACATTGGAGGTGAGCGTCTCTGGATTTTAATGTCTTCTTTGAAAAGCATATACTGCACATTTCCCAGAGAAATCTGATTCACCCAAGCTGAACAGACATCTTGTGTTCCCATCATTAATGGGGACAGCAGCATCATGCGAGGGGCTGTTCTCAAATCCAGGCGATTCAAGATTAGGTATATCTAAACCACAGTACCAGGAAAGAAAAAAAATATAAAAATTTCTAGTAGTAGAAAACCTATAAAAAACTGTTGTCAAGGGGCAAAAAACTAACCTATTATACTAACAACTAACTGGTGGAGGTCTTTATACGTACAAAAAACAGAGTCAGCAGGTAATGTAAAAAAAATGGATAGTGAATGTTTATGTCAGAGCCCACAGCAGTGAAAGGAATCTGATAACGCATGTACAGACACAATTGACACTGCTGACCAAAAAGACTCTTCTCTTGGGTATATGAGGCACATGCATACTATTCATGGAATATATATATGAAATTTATAGAAATATAATTACTTGAAAAATCTTACTTTTAATGCCATTCTAGGGGCTTTTTTCCTGTCTGGGGAGCCCTCATTGTCAATCTGTTCTCTGACACAAGGTTGACAGTCAATGCCTGTCATATCCAATATAAGTCAGAGTCATTGGCTGTGTTCACACACAGGCATTATTTCGATACAAGTTGTGTCATAACAACTTGTATCGAAATAATGCCTTATTTCAAAATAACTTAATTCAAATTAACAGTTTGTTAATTCGAATTAAGGAAAAAAGCTCAAAGCGAAATAGCAGTTTCAGGCAACAGTTATTTCAAAACAAGTCACTGTTGTTTCGAAACAACATGTTCGGACGGCATTGTTTTGAAACAATCATTTCAAAACAACATTGTTTCGTCCCCACATGGGGTTTAAGTTGTTTCGAAACAACTGGTGCCTTTGTTTTGAAACAACTGTGCGTCATGTGAACAGGGTATTTCTTATTTCGAAACAACCTCTGTTGTTCCGAAATAAGTGCTGTGTGAACACAGCCATTAAGTTTAAGGTTTGGAGGTACCACAAGCTCTTATAGTCTGGCCTCCTGAATGTCATAGGCCACAAACCAACCAGCACCCACACACTAAACCCAACAACCAAAATTAGTCCAAAGTATTACAGTTGACAAGAGACTAAACTAGAGCTCGGAAAAACTGGTTCTCAGCTAGATGCCAGCAGTTTTATTTTTAGTCACCAAAAGGTATTTCTTGTAGCATATCTACAGTGGAGCACGGAGTCTGGCTACAAACTGTGGTTGCCATGACAATGTTGCACCCAGGTTTTGTCAAGCCCTGGACTAAAGTATTATATGCCACAGGAAGAGAATAGGAGGGACTGAGATGCACCAGCGCTCTAGGCTTCTGTAATGGAGGGTAACAATTAGTAAGGTACACTCAGTTAATCCTGGCAAGTGACCTGCTTCTATGTGCTGCAGAAGAAGGTGAAGCAAAAGAAGTACTGACCTAATCTGAAACAAAATTCTTTCCTGAACCAACATATAGTGGTGATCAGTTAGACCCAGAACATTTGAGCAAGAGCTAGGCAGCCAAGCACCTGAGAGAGAGAATGCTGAGAGATACCTCAGAGCATGAGCCCACTTCACACAATATCCAACCTCCAACTGAGGTTATCATTGCTGCTTCTGAGGAAGAAGACCCAAAGGAAGCACCCCAGAAGAATTTGACAGGGTGGAAAGAATCCTTTCTGACCCCCTGGAAGTGGCTGGCTGGAGGACTGAACCCTCAGGGTGTTAGGAACACAAGATATAAGCCAGAAATGAGCCCAAGGTCTACTAAGCCCTATTCCCTGCCATCACAAGCGACACCATCATATAATCACACTCATAAACTTGCCTGGCTCTCTCAAAACCCATTGATTTGTTTGCCACCAGAACTCCTATTGGGAGACTGTTCCAGAATCTCACTCTTCTGATTGTTAGAAACCATGGTCTCATTTTCAGCCTGAGTTTGTGCATGGATAGTTATGCTGCTTTCTTCTTGTTCCAACATTGTCCATTACCTCTTCACTCCTCTGGTTTTGCCCTCCTGATATATTTAGAGAGAGAAACTTTATGCCCTCTCCTCTCAGCTATCTTTTTGCTGCCTAAGCAAGTCAAGTTCTATCAGTATTCTCTCAGAAGATAGGCTATCCATTCCCCTGATCAACCAACTAGCTCTTCTCTGCACCTGTTCCAGTTTGAATTCATCTTTCTTGTACATGAATGACCAGAATTCAACATAGTATTCCAGTTAAGGTCTTACTAGTGACTTGTGCAATAGCATTAGTATGTCTCTCTCTCTACTGGAGATGTGTCATCCGATATACACAAGTATTGCATTAGCTTTTTCATTGCCACATCACATTGGTGGCTCAGAATCATCCTGTGAACAATCCACACGCCTAGATCTCTTTCCTCTTCTGTCACTTCCAACTGATGATCACGCAGCTTGCAGCAGCATTTCCTATTATTAGACCATAACAGCACAATCTTGCACTTTGTGCTATTGAATGTCATCTCTTTTCAATCACTCTAGTCTTCAAGATCATCCAGATCTTCCTGTAAAATATGCTGACCATCTTCTGTATTGATACCTTCCAATTCTGTGTCATTAGCTAATTTCATTAGCTCGTGCTTACTTTTTGTGCTATTCTCATTAATAAAAATATTGAAAAAGATTGGTACCAAGAACAATCCTTGAGCAACTCTACTAACAGCCTGCCTCCAGGGCAATAATTCACCTTTTAGCACAACCATGTCCACTTCTCCCCTTTAGCCAGCTCTTTATCCATTTTACAGTACTTTTTTAATCTCCAACTTCCCCAGGGGTTAAAGTACACCAGAATGCTGTTCCTGGACCCACTATTTTTCGGGGCCCAGCGTGTGGTGGATTTTGAGGACAAGGGAATGGATATTGGGGGCAGTAGCTGTGGTATGTGAGGGAGACCCAGACCCATATGAGGGGGGCCCCCGGACCTGCTAAAGGGGGCGCCGTAAATTTAGGAGCGTTCTGGAGGCCCCCAAATTATACTTTAACACCTGAACTTCCCTAATTTCCTAATAATTTCCCATGTGGTACCATGTCAAGTGCTCTACTGAAGTTCAGCTATATTAGATCTACTTTACTTCCCCTATCCAAAAGATCATTTAGAAGGAAATTAGATTAGTCTGGCATGATATACCTTTGGGTAAACACACATTGCTTCTGAAGTTGAGTTTGAAAAGGCTGGGAGGGATGTCTGAAAGCCATAAGAGAGGTTCAGGAAATATCACCACAATAATAATAATAATCTTTCCTGAATCCCTTTTTCTGGTCTTCAAATGGTAAAGCTGATGTAATGCAAACTGCGCCCAGACAGGACATACCAACTCAAAGTAGCACCAAACCCTGTCAGAACACCATATGCAAAATCTGCAGACATATATCCACTACACTAAAGTGATCAATAACCCCCACAACACACCTTTCAAGATCCATAAGCCCTACACATGTATTGTACCTCATCCACTGCACTAAACTCTCCAATAACAACTATGTATGTGAAATCAGACATCACTATGCTCTTGAATGAACTCAAGAAGGAAAATGATAAAAGAAAAAAAACATATAACCTGTTCACAAAACAATCATACTCTATATCAGAACTTTCAGTCTTCATCCACAAGGGAAAACTGCACAACATTTTCCAAAGATGAGCCTGGGAATTTAAATTTATAATTTTGCTAGACATTAAAATTCAGGGTGTTAATAAAGATACTGAATTTATGGCTTATTAAAACAATCTGTAATCCACTAACTCCCCTTTTTGTCCTGTGACTACAGAGGTATTAACAGACCACTTCAGCTTGAACAGTCCCTTAGAACATTTGCTAACTATTTATGCTAAAAGTATGGCAGGACCCCTTGTTTGTTTGTGCTAAGTTATCTATTTGATCTTCTACTCTCCTGTCCAGACCTAAAGGAATGCTCTATATAACTCAAAAGCTTACCTTCCTTACCAACAGACTTTAGTCCAATAAGAAACATTATCTCACTCACTTTGTCCCTCTAATATCCTGAGGTCTGCACAGATGCTACAACATAGCATCCCAAGTGGTCTTCCACATTATAAACCCTTTGGCACAAGTCCCCTCTTCATTTTAAATCATATACAGCACCAAACATTAGCACTTTAATAGGTATCAATAATAATTCTTTCTAAAAATAGAAGTAAAATCCCTATGTAGCCAAATAATCATGCAAATATAGTTTGACAACACACCCAGGATTCTAATATATCATTCTCTCCAATGAACTTACCTACCCTCACAAAATGTATCTAAGAACATTCCATAGAAGAAACCAAAGGCATGGAAGACAAGCACAAACAAATTTGATAGATATGGGGTAGATCTTTAAACCTCATATCCTCCTTCAGGATGCTTTGCACTGCCTAGGCAAGATCCAGAATCAGTGGAGCAGAAAGGTAGCTAAGAGTCACTCCTCTGTTCCCATCCTTGTTTAGTGCAATAAGAATCCCTAGCTAGCAGAGGGCCCGTACATATAACTGTACACCTTCTGCTCCAGATCACCATACATGGAATGACTGAGCAGGTTTGGCCAGATTATCTTGTGCCCTGGGAGTCACAGGGCAATGGAATGTCCCATTGATCATCACTATGACTATCAGTCCCGGAGCTGTTGTAAATCACAATAGGGGCCAAACTGGCTGCAGCCAACTTTGGGATTAGGGGAGTGGAAAAGTTGCTTCTGCCTTCCAGCTCTTGGTTCTTGCACTACATGCATCTCAATGACACCTAAGAATCTGACCAACATTATAAGAGCTTGCAACTTTGATTTATGTGTGTAGTTGTTATACAAATAACCCAACTGAACTCAACTGAATTAAATATATTTAGAGAAAATGTAGCAATGACCAGGAGAGTTGCATTTTCTTAAATAAATTAAATGACAGCTTGTGAAAGTGGCAAGGCTCAGAACTTCTCAGGATTAGCCATAAAAAAAGACTGTAATATTCATAAAGGTGAACTGCAGAACAGTTTCAAGACTCTCAAAGAGCTACTGTATATCATTCTAAGAGAGCCATTGATCTCACTGAGGTGAAATTTCTTCCTCCTTCCAGTTTCAATCTTTAGCTGTTGGGTCTTGTTTTGTTTTACTAAGACAAACTCTGAAATCTCTGTTCTGCCATAGAAATCCAAAACAATATAATCTTGTAATCAAACTATGGCGAGTACTCAAATAAGCAGAATGGAAATCTAAGCGCTGCCTTACAGAACTACTTATTGAACAAAACAATCCTTATAACTAACATTTTAAAAAGATCAAAAATCAAAAGCAAGCCCTCTCACCTCTATTTCCCAACCATAGTTTTAATCAAATAATTAAATATGTTCAACAGTCTATAAATGGAACAATTCAAAAAAGGGATGGGAGAGAGAAGCACTTTTCACAACACAAAGAAATTACTTATGATGTACAAGGCAAAGGAATTCACCATATATTTTACACATTCTACAGAATGTGAATTAGTGTAAATCACTGTATTTCTACCAACTATTTATTCCAATGAGTATGAATTTTGGAGCAATTCATTTTCTCTCTCTCTCTAGAGATTACTTACTCTAAAAAGCTGGTGATGTAGTCCCGGCTGCAGGCAGACCAGGAAAAGGGGTTGGTGTTTGCTGTAATGTGAGCTGCCATAAGTTTTGCTGCTTCATGACCTTTTGTCCCACAGGAATTTCCAATACCATCATGGTTCATACCAAAGCTGTCCAAAAAGAGAAGAAAAAAAGTGGACCATTACTTTCCTATGGTATCAGACAACTATCGTATCACTATATGAATTCCATAAAAATAGAGTTTGGAAATGGAAGGCCACACTCAGTTGGAATACAAGAACTGAAACAAATTGAGCATGATTAATTCAGAGTAACGCCGTATAGTTTACTCAGAAGTCAGATTAGAATGCAATTATGTTGTTTCATACACAGATATCAAAGCATTTTACTACTTTACATAAGTCTTACAACAGAACTGTGAGATTTAAAAAAAGGGATTCATATTTCAGTACTTATTTGGGAATTTTGCCTTGGTGAGGACTACAGGTCAGTACCTTCTCTTGCACTCAGATCAGTAAAAAGAGACATAGAGAGGCTGGGTGATATTACCCAGATCACACAGTGAATCCAGTCCAGAACAGCCACGAAGTCCAGAATACAATTTAGGCAGCCTAACTACTAAAAACCATGTGCTCCCTATATGCATCCATTTCTATAGTGTCCTTGATCCTCTGGTTTTCTAAAACAAACAAACAAGGAGTTCTGTGGCACTAACAAATTTATTTTTTCATGAGCTTTCATGGGAAAAAATCCCACTTTCTCAGATGCTTTGAAGATGGGGGAATTTATAGATTACCATTCTGAATTTTCTGCCATGAAAGGTCAGGCAAAAAATAAATTTGTTGATCTTTAAGTGCCACAGGACTCCTTGTTTGTTTGTTTTACTGAACTAGATTAACATGGCTACCCCACTAGATCCTGGTTTTCTAAGTTTGCTTTGTGGCAGTCTCACATGCAAAACAGTTTTTAAAGCCAGCAGAAACAGCACATTCAGAATTCCACCAGTGAAGGGGAATCCTCGGGTGCTAAAGGGTTGGAAAAATGATTCATATGCTGCCCCCTTCCTAATGCTCAACATCACTCACGTTGGTACAGAAAAAGGATGTTCCCAAGGTTCCTGGATGCTGAACAGCCTGCTGGAGCTGTAAGTGGACAGCATATTGTAGAACAGTCAAATCATCATCAAACTAAAGCTAAATTCATAAGAACTCTGCTCTAACAGACTACCTAAAGATAAATCTTTACTTTTATACACAAAAATAATCCTAATAATTAAATATCTTCCACATTTTATACATAGCCCATTAGTGAAATATTCAGTTTGTCAGAACTGTGATGTATATAAATTATATAATAAATATATATACATTGTATATGTATAAATGTATATAAGTTAATCATAATAATTAAAGAGAATATAAAAGGTGCTTTTTTTAGTTTCATTGTATAATTTTAAAAAAAGTTTCTCCCCTGTCCGTATTTGTGGGAGCTGGAGTCAGTTGAGGAATGACAAATTTTCTTACATTCTCCTATTACAAAGGAATTTCTCTTTTCACCCAAATGGAGGTCAAGATCAAGGACTTGTTATATTCAGTTCTGGATCAGTGACAAATTTAAGATCTGATATATCACAAGCCATTAGAAATAGCAGATTTCATAATTCACAGAAAAAGACAGAAAAGGCAGAGAGAGTGAAATACTTGCCACTATAAAACACAATCTTCCCACCCAATCATTTAAATATTATGAAAAATGCTATAAATTAAGTCTTCATCATGGTGTACATAACTGTTAACTATGCATGTAGTCTGACGCTTTTATGTAATACTATAAATTAAGGTTACTCAACTGTAATCAGAATTCTTTGAGGTGTACTCTGTATGTTCACACTCATGAGATATGCCAACTGGACATGTCTGATCGTGGAAAAATTTGATAATACTGCCTGTTGGCACACCCTTGCATGCCCTACTGTTCCTTCCTTCAGCGTTCCTCAATATTCTGAAGGCAAGGCCATATAATAGGGATAATATTCTGATAACCTCAGTTTCTTCTACCACTTCCCAAAAGTCTGATACTATGTAGAGCTCCACAATATAGCTCTTTATATTTCTGTTAAGTGTAATGCATCTAAATCATACCATTGATGTTGCCTTGGTCCTCATGGAACGGAACTTAATCCCTTCAGGAACAGAAATGGATACCAACAATTATGTGTCCTCTATGCACAGTCTAACCCATTTTGATGTTTGAGAAGTGACTGCTTGACCTCTTTTGTTATTACCATAAGATAATATATTTTGAGATTTTTTTTTATAATTTTTTGGCCCTGTTGAGCTAATATACAAAAACCCCTTTATTGTCTAAACTTTGTAACCTATTTTCCTTTGCACATCTTCAAAAAAACACAAGCAGGTGAATTTGCTGATTAGTATGGAATACATATAGAACTACTTTAGGTAGGAACTAGGGATGAAAATGTAGCACAACCTATCTTTATCAAATACAGTACAGAATACAGTAAATAGGTCAGCAATGAGGGCTCTTAGGTCACTTACTCTTCCTGCTGGTGTAGCTATGATGAAAGCTATTTTAACTGAAATGAAGATTATTCTCATGTTGGCTAAAAGAAGGCTTCATGAACTACAGAAGGACTATGTTAAAGGCCTATGTCAGTGGAGGGACCTTGAATGGCAGATAGATGATAATTAATCCTTTCATAAATTTTGAAATTTTCTTGTGTGAACATGAATTTGGTTTTGATAAATGAGTGATACACTGATATAACTGTTTAGCAAACTTTATTTAATGCTAAAAAGTTACCTGAAGCTTTCAACCATAGCATAGTATTGGTAGCTGTTCAGAAGAACATTGTTCATTGTAGAGGCACCTCTAAGAAAATAAAGACTAGGAATATGATGGATATAGCTGTCACTGATACCTGAAAATAGTTACCTGGGTCTTCTGGGTTCCTGATACACTCACAACAGTCTAGCTGCAGCTCTAGGAACCAGCACTTCTTCAAGAATCCTCATCCACTTTACTGCTAATTGTACAATTTCCTCCAAAGGGAAGCTCCTCCACTTTGGTGTTTCTCTCTGAAGGAAGTCCAGATGACCTAATCCATGCATGATTCCCGAGAAATATGGCTTATAAGAGAAACCTCCAAGGAATCAAATGTAGTTCTTAAACTGTGTTTTGCAACAACCTGTCCTTTAGACATAAGGGCATTGCCTAATTTTCTTGGAACCTCTTAGATGGATTTTGCAAACACCACCATATTTTCTCAATGACAGCGTTAGTTGCATGCAATTACAGGCTCTTTATCTGACATTTTTACATTCAATGTTTCAGAGTGAAACACTTCTTTGCCTGAAATGCCCATTTTCTTGCCTTCTTTATCAAAAGATAAAACACAGATTATATATCAGACCACCTTTAAATCTTTGGGCCACAGCTTCATCCAAATACAAGCTGAGAACTGGATGGGTGTGAAAAAATGAAAAACATACAAATGGTAATTGATTGCTACCTTTTTCAACACTGCTCGAACAGAAGTGGAAATGGACCATATTACTGCTTTTGCAGGCTATCAGAGCACCCCTAAAAGTGATGGGAAGCTTAAAGGTGCTTAACTTTCATATTATTTCATGTGTTTTTTCTTCATTGTTTTTATCCTAAATTAAATGTTCTCTGCTTTGAAAGAGTGGTTTTGCTACTTGTAATCACTGGCATATGTTCCTTATAACAGCTGAAGAGAAACAAAGCACAGGTGCTCGATTTTAATCACAGTAAAGAATAAGAAAGAGGCAGTCTGAAACTTCAGTCAGATGAAAGAAGGACTTGGATTCTGGCCCAGAAAAAAATGATGTTTAGAGGTCTAAGATCTAAAGGGGTATTCCTTGAGCCAACCAGGTGGGGGGTGAAAGCTGCAGTTACTACCAAAATTGTGACAGTACCTTATGCAGAAGTATTTGCTGCTTCTTATCTCTAGAAGTAATAAGGGCTGAAGTCAATCTATGGTCATTCATAGATCATGAAAAGTATCAGTTTGGAAGGCTTGATTTCATGGTCTGATGCAGCTTAAATGTGAAGTCTATTTTGCCACTTTCTCTGTGGCTCCAGGATGAAAATACTGCAGACTATGCATCCTTAGGGAAAGTGTCCATTCAACAGGCAGGCTAGGCATACTGTAAAAGTATCTAATGATAGAAAGACTGCCAAGCAGGATGCAAACTTCTTAAAAAACTGGTCTCTTGAACTTCCAATTCACCATCAGATCTTAATATCAGAACTTAAGTCTTAACTTCAACTATCTATCTAGAAAAAAAATTTTAAAAAGAAAAGAAATAAACCCAATACTAAAAGTTAACTTCTACCTTACAGGAGTAGTAGGCATCATTCAAGCTAAGAATCTTGGCCAAGGGCCAGTTACAGTTCCTGGTCCAGTCCCTGTGATAATTGAAAGGAACTGGTGTGGCTGATGCACTGTGCCCCCTTTTCAGAATCCTCAGGAGCAGTGTGAGGAAAGGATGGGGGCACAAGAGTGTTCGTGCTAATACAACTATCAAAAAGCTCCACTGTAAGAGCTGCACTACTGATGCATTTTACAGGAGGACAGTAAAGGAAGAACCAATGTCTCCAAATTAGATACCAGATCTGGACAACCAAAAAGAATCTTTAATCTAATTCACTCTTTCTTCTTACTCATTCTGGATGTAAAATATTGTCAACTAATTACTATGAACATCATTGTTTTATTTAAAAGTTACACTTTATTTTTATAAACTTTGTGTAGCCTTTATGCTTTACTTCAAACTTTTAAAATGCATTGTGCTTGTTCCAGTATTATACAACGAGAATAATTTAAGTCTTCAAAAATTACATACTTCATACAATTGAGAAATAGCATATTTAATATTATTTATGATAACTGAATTCTACTTACGAACTAAATTGAAAAATTCAAGGAATTACAAAAATAAAAATTATGATTGCTGTAAAATATAAATAAGACTCTAAACTATGTCTCTGCATAGTGACAATGAGAAATCTGCAAGAAAAGGGGGGTAGAAAAGGGGATACATTTCCACAATAAACTGTTCCAATCAGGAAAAAAAATGTGAATTTGCACAAAAGCGACCAATATGAAATAATAGGGTTTCTTCTACCATGTCTCAGGGCTGAAATTTAAGTTATCTGTTGAACAAGTTCTCTATGACCATATCTGGCAAGGTTATTTATATGGCTTTTTATGCCAGCTATTAGAATATTTATTTATAAACTGGCGTGATGTTTATAGATGGTAATCTCCATTTTCTGTTTTTTTATAGCAATACATTGTCAGCACATGGTTTTCTAACATACCCTCTATATTGCAATTTAGACAGCATCCTCCCCTTCACATTTCTGTGGAATTCATGACAATTACCCCTGTGAATTTGATGTAATAATACATGGCAACTCAACTTGTACTGTTAGTTGTATATCACAATAAAACCTTAGTCTCATTAAAAAATATAAATGTGATATATTCTTTAGATTCAAGTAGAACACTTCCATTATATTAATTTTCTTTTCTTCTATTTGTTGTCTTATTATGATGCAGAAGTAAATACCTAACAATCATTTCTTGTTTTCAATAAGTAATATGTAATACCTGAGGCTGCATACATTCTTTTGTCTGATATCCAACATTTCTACTCCCCATGAATTTCCAGATTATATTATGAAGGTGCTAGTAATGACTCCATAGTTAAGGCTGAGTTGAATTTTGCACACAACATTATGAAAAGAAGAATTTTTTAAAAAAAGAGAATACAATGTGGTATTAAAAACCATATTAAATTTAATTTGGTACCACAAATAATGATATACATTAATCATAATTCTATAGTTGTTTGCTCTGAAGTGACACCATACGAGTTAAGGTCGTCTGGGTGTCTTCCCTCTGCATTTTTATACCTTAATATTCTTGATTTTAAATTTTACCTTCGCTGTGAATTTCCTGAGTTTGTAATGAATGTTTTGGGATTAATTAAAATATCACTAACATTTTTCCCCTAACTACTACTGGCATTCTTAACATCAACTTTCTTTACAGTTTTGTCTCTGAAACAATACTTTTGTAAATATACATACAGTGGACACCAAATTGAACATAATCATGCATTGTGTTATTTATGAAGTACTTTAAAATACAGTCAAGTCTGAGCCATGAAATAAACAATGACAAAACCCAGTCAAGCCAGAAACATGAACTTTACAGCAGAGCAACAGCAAACTCTCATTGACATTTTAAGGAATGATATAGGGCAAAATTTTCTTCCTGGATCTGCACTGTGGATAACTAGCCTTCCCTCATCCCCCACACTGAAGTCCAGTTCCTGAGAGTTAGGAAGCTGTGTTCAGCTACTTCAGCAAAACAAACAAGGAGTCCTGTGGCACTTTAAAGGCTAACCAGTTTATTTTTCACATGAGCTTTCATGGGTATAATGCCACTTCATCAGATGAGTGAAAATGAAAAAAAAAATAGCATGTTAGGCGTAAATATACAGGTACAGAGAAGGGTGGGCAGCAAAGTTAATTCAAACAGATTCAGAGGAATAGACTACTCCAGATCCCTCTGAATCTGATTTAATTAACATTGTGATGTACCCTTCTCTACATATTTACACCTAAAGTGCTAATTTTTTTTGCGTTTCATACATCTGACTGAGTGGGATTATGCCCACAAAAGCTCATGTAAGAAAAAAAATGGCTAGTCTTTAAAAGTGCCACAAGACTCCTTATTTGTTTTCTAGTGAAGTTGCTTGTAGTAATCCATCTTGCCTGCTTCCACCCCTGGTTCTACCCCCCTGGTGTTAAAGACTCCACCAAAAACTCATCCTCTATTGTGTTTGCTATCACCCATTCTTTTTATTTATAGTGCTCACAGCAGGGGCGTCGCTGGGGCAGGGAGAGACCCGGGGCATGGGCCCAGCCCCTGCCGCCAGCTGACAGGCCCCACCCCCTGGCCAGGGATAGGGCCAGATGGGGCCGCGGCAGGGCCGGGCCAGAAATGGCCGCAGGAGGCTGGACCCGCGCCGCTGCGGCCACGGCTGCAGGCGGCCAGGCCCCCGATCCCCAGACGGGGACGGGGCCCGGCCTCCTGCAGCTGCTTCTGGCCCGGCCCGGCCACAGTCTAGCCTGGCCCTATCCTGGGCGGCCGGCTGGGTCCCGGATCCCCGGCCCAATTGGGCCAGAGATCCGGGGCACTGGCACTGGGACTCGGGGCACGTGCCCTGGGGTGCCCAGTGCCAGCAACGCCCCTGGCTCACAGTTAGTCCCCCCACTCCAGTCCTAGACATCCTAAGGGCTCCAAGTTCTGCCCAACCTCCCAGCCAGCAAGCAGTCTTGTCTTCTACTCTATTTAACCATATCTCCTTCCCCTTTCTGGTTTCCTACCCAAGCCTCTGTAGCCCCCTGGCCAGCTCACCAGCTGTTTCAGTTCTCTTCATTCGCATGAGTCAGAACTAAACTTAATCAGTCACACAGTTGTGTCACATCCAGCAGAACCAAGACAGGGGGCTTCTCTCTGCTGCTCTGAGACACATCTCCCGCTTTCAGTGAACTACACTGTTCATAGAATCATAAGGCTGGAAGGGAATTCATGAGGTCATCTAGTCCAACCCTCTGCTAAAAGCATCATATAATCCCTCCCTCTTTTTGGCCAGGCATGCTGGCAACTCAAAAGCAGCTACACCCCATCTGCCATTGTGCAGAGGGTCTTTCCCCTGGGAGTCTCCTCTATTTGGCCCTCCCCATCCTCCATAAAGGAACTCATCCCCCCATGACTCTCCAGCTTATAGATCTAGCACTCAGACATTCATTTAGGCTGAACAAACAAGGAGTCCTGTGGCCCTTTTAAAGACTAACAAATTTATTGATCCCGTAAGTTTTTGCGCAAGAGAATCCCACTTCATCAGATGGGGAATTTACAGAATGGGAGCAAAATAAATGCAGGGAACTGTAAATCATAGGATCAGGTTAGACTGTAACAGCAAATCAAAGCAGTTGTTAGGATTCAAACAGTGGAGTACAGCAATTAGCAGGATGGTGGGTGGGGTGCAAGAAAGCAAAATTTCCTGTTACAATGGGGAAAAAACCCATAGCCTATACTCAGCCCTAACTTTATGGAGTCAAATTTGCATGTAAATTCAAATTCTGCAGTTCTCTGAAGCTTCAGTTTGTTTGAGCACAGCTAGTACATCATCAATGGAGTGAGCAGGGAGATTGAAGTGGTCCCCTACTGGTTTTTGAATGTTATTTTCTGACATCAGATTTGTGTCTTTTGTGCAGAGACTGTCCTGTTTGTCCAGCATATAAGGCAGAGGGGCATTTCTGGCACATGTTGGGAATACTGCTGCTGCCACCCTCTCAGAAGTCCCAAGGAATGCATTTGGATCATCACATGGGCCCATCATGCAGAGCCCCCAGCCATCTGTCCTGCCACTTTCCCCACTCATGGGATTCACCACTTGTCAGAACAGCTGCTTTTGGGCAGTGGCCTGCTCCTTTAAAAAGTCCTGCAGGCTCCTTTGTTGGTCTGACTGCCAATGACAGCAGCACCTGCCACACTGCCTGCACGGACTGCTGTAGTTCCTGCACAGTTGTCACCAGCCATTGTAGCATTTCATACATTGCATGCACCACTTGCTGCAGCAGATAGGGTATCCCGAGTCCCAGACAAGCCCCCACTTCTAGCAGTTTGCCTGGCCTGGCCCTCTGCTCACATCAGGCTCTGCTCCCCTGATGTTAAAGATGCCATCAAAGGCTCACAACTCTATTGTTTTTCCTGTCACACCTTTTCATTTACACTGCTCACAGTAATTCCCCCACTCTAGCTCCAGGTGTCCTAGTGCCCTGCCCTAACACCACACAGTCTTACAGACAACCTCCTTCCACACTGCTTGACCACACCTTCCCTCTCTAGTTTTAAACCCAGGTCTATATAGCTCCCTAGCCATGGCCCCAAGTGTTTCAGTTCCTCTCATTAAGCCTGGCTCTGATTCAGCCTCATCAGTCACAAACCTGCTCCAGCCACTCAGACCAGAGCTGACACAGTCAATGGTGGGGTTTGTCTCCTCTGCTCTGCCACAGTGATCCACAAGGGAGTATGAATATGCAACACTGATCATCAGCATTGTAGGCCAGAGAAGTAAACTTTGCCTTTAATCATGAAGCAAACTTTTGTGCTCAGATTTCCTTTGGAAATATAAAACTGGTATTCCTGTTGCCCTGAGCGTTTCTATAACCTTTCTTTTCACCTCCATTTATTCAACTCTACTTATGTTTTTGTTAAGATCTGTGAAATGTTACCATATTCCCTTTCATTGAATAGAATGTTTTAATATAAGACTAATGATTTTAGTATCATTTAATTCTAAACTTTAAACTATATTTTCCAAAAATCATAAGATTTGAGTTTTATATCCCATGACAAAAAACAGAATTTTCTAACCTCACATTTATGACATTTCAGTTTATTTGGACAATAAATCATTAAAGTCCCAATGAAATGTTTTTTTTGTGTTGATATAAGTTGTGTGTTTTTACTACTGCAATATAACACAAGGTAAACACAAGACATAATAAAGGAAATCCCCATTTCTTGAAACCCAGAAAAAATACAGACATGAATATCCTGTCATTTAATGATTCTTCTATATCAGGGGTCTCAAACATGCGGTCTGCAGGCTGCATGCGGCCCCTAAAGCTATTACCTGCAGCCCCCAATGATACTATCATTACAAATATTTGCAGTATTGTTGTATGAAAAGGTTTTAGTGGTGTGGCCCTCAAGCTAATATGCTAGTCCTCATGCAGCCCTGGACTAGTCCTCATGAAGCCCTCATGGTGATT
Organism: Podocnemis expansa; assembly: GCA_007922195.1. NCBI lineage: Eukaryota > Metazoa > Chordata > Testudines > Podocnemididae > Podocnemis > Podocnemis expansa. Next base: position 38,768,560 of record ML681990.1, read on the forward strand.
TGAGTTTGAGACCCCTGCTCTATATTATGCCAATTAAGTCAGTCCCTGTTTAAGGTGAAGTGATTATTGTATAAGCAATAGGGCAAGAAACCATGGTTTGAGCTAAGTGGACTACTGGAAGTCAAGCAGGTACTGTCTTAAAATGGCATCATGGACTATCCTTGGTTGGGCTGACCTCAATAGACAATTGTCTGGTAATGGAATTTCTAATTCACACATAGATTGCTCACACCGTCATATACAGTTGAGCTGGTGATGTTGGTTGCAGGATTTCAGATATCACCCACAGATTTGATAGTCTTTTCAGCTGTCCCATGATGGATGACATGTTCTTTCATTCATAATTGAGTAACAAACTATCCATCATTGACTGCTGGAGGCAGGTTTATTGGAGATCAAAATGCCAACTGGTGGTAGTTATGCTGGATGCAATTTGGACTTTGATATACATGCCCTTATTATATTAGGTTGGAGTCTCCTCTGTCATTTTAACTCAAATCTCCTGTCATTATTCCAACATGCCTTCCACCAGTTTAACTTAACAGCCTTTTGTACTACCATATCTATTCACTACCCTGGAATAAAGAAGGGATTTCCCTAGTTTACTGCACTCCAGGGAATCTAGAGTACTAGAGTTAAGAACCCATCATGCAGATGGGGTTGGGAGGATCAAGAATATACACCCACTGATGCTGAAGAATTGAGGACAGTTTGCTAAAGATTCAGGAAGATGTCTTGAGGAGGACTGTTAAGCCAATAGATTGACTTCACTAGCCCATCAAATGTCTGTGATGCAGTTAGACACCCATGGCTGCCCTGGGCCAGGTAACTCTGGTTCACAGGGCTTGGGCTAAGCAACAGTTTAACTGGAGTGCAGACATTCCAGTTCAGGCTGTAGTCCAAGCTCTAGGAGCCTCCCACCTTGCAGAGTCATAGGCTGTAGCCTGAGCCTAAATGTCTGCGCCACAGTTAAACTGCTCCTTAACCTAAGTCCTGTAGCCCAAGTCAGCTGGCACAGGCCAGCAGTACATTTTTAATTGCTCTATTGACATACCCAAAGAGACAGCATAGGTAAGTAGATCATTTGTCTATCCTGAGTGTATAGTGAAGAGGAGTCTCACAGCTTTTCTTAATACTCTAGACACATCATGTGGTATTAGCTAGATATTAGGTGTACATTAGTTGTTTTAAGTTCTGTCTCTAAGAAACTCATCAATCCATGATATCTCTCTCTCTCTCCCACCGTGCCCTCACCAAAAGAGAACTGCCATTATCCCACTTCCTTCCAACACACTTTTCCCACATCCATCCAGATTTTTTCTTGCCACTTCTTCCAATAGCTGTCAGCTATTTGTGTCTCCTGGTTTCCTTGCTACCCTATTCTCTGACTTTGGTGCCTGGTTCTCTTCTCCCACACTAATCCATCACCCTTTTTCCTGGAGATGTCAAACTCCACAATCAGTTTCTCTGTCTTGTCTTACCTTTCCTCTCCTTCACTTTCTCCAGTTCTCAACCAATCAATCCATCATCTACATTAACTGTTCTTTTGATGTTGCCTTCGCTCGACATTTCTTTCTTCTTGTCTTTCAAAGATTGACTCCCTGTTCTCTGTTTATCATATTATTTCCTTTAAAATTACTTGCACCTTCTCTCCTCCAGTCATTCACAGCTTTTGGGTACATCTAACATTGCAGAGGTGAAATTCCCTGCTCAGGGAACTACATATACATGTGTATAAGCTGAGATTTTTGTGCCTGAAAATTGGATCCAAAATAGACACTTGGCTTATACACAGGTGAACACAGTAGACAGTCTCAGCTCACCAGTTTCACTGACCATGCTGCAGGCTGGAGCCCCAGTGTGGCTGGGGCAGCCATCTTGGGCAGTTAGCCTGGGCTGGGGCTAGAGTAAGGAGGGGACCCCAGTGTCTGAAGCGGCCAGGTAGGGGACCCTGGGGAGGTTGGCCTGGGCATTGGGGGGGGGTCAGGGAGGCCAGGAAAGCAGCAGCAGGGCCTGGGCATTTGGGAAAGGGGTCAGGGAATCTGGGGAAAGTGTCGGGAGGGCCTGGGGTTTGGGGGAGTGGAGTGGGGGGTCCGGGGAAAGCAGCAGCAGTGTATGGGAGCTAGGGAGGGGGTCGGGGAGTCTAGAGAAAGTAGCAGGAGAGCCCGGGGATTTCAGGGGAGAGGGTCAGGGAACCCGGGGAAAGCAGCAGGAGGGCCCGGGGGCTTGAGAGAGGGATGCCTGGGAGGCCAAAAAAAGCGGCAGCAGGGGTTGGGGGTGATGGGGAAAGGGGTGAAAGGGTGTTAGGGAACAGGGGAACAACAGCAGGGAACAGAGAAGGCAGCAACAAGCAGGAGGGCAGCAGGGGGTGCGGAGTAAGCCGGGGGGGGGGGGGGGAAAACCGGGGAAATGACCAACCAGGGGGGCAGGAATGCGGAGCAGAGAGAGCAGGGAGACGGGGGAAAAGCAGTGGCAGGGGGCTGGGCATTAGGGAAGGTATTGGGAACTTGGGGGGAAGCCAGTGGCATTGGGTGGGGGGATTAGGGGCCAAGGCCAAAAGGAGACCTTGGCTTATACACAGGTCACCCATTTTGCTTCTTTTGGGCTCAGAATTGGGGAGTCGGCTTATGCACAGATCAGCTTATAACTGAGTATATACGGTACACATGCTGGCTTTGATTGTGCAGTCACTCTGTAACAGTAATGCAACTATAGCACATACGATTGGCCTTCTGACTTCATCCCTAGGATCTCAGAAAGGATTGCACTCCAGCAGCTGGTTTAAGTCATCACCAATGCTACCATGGTCACACTCCTAATATTAGCATGTCAGCAGTCACAACTAGAGCAAGTACGCCCACCTGAATTGGAAATTACACCTCCCAGTTGCAAAACAGACATACCTTTTGTGACCTCAGCTCCATCAATCCACTCTCATTTCTCTGCTACTCTCAGTTCCCTCCTGTGTCCCCTTCCCTTCTGCTGATTTGATAGTCTTCCTTTAATTCCAACCCCTCTTCCACACTTGAGTCCTTTCTTTGTTTCAGTAGTCTCAAGTTCACTCTCTCAGATCTATTTCCTCCACTTTTGCTCCTGAGCTACTAAAGAAGTTTGGAGAAAATCTAGAAACAAACCTGACATCTTCCATTACACATTCATCTTGCCTTCCCTCTACTCCACTGTCTTTCTCACCCTATGTCAATGACTTTCCACGCAACCACTTTATGCCAGACCTTTCCTCTTCTGTGCAATCTCATGTCTGTCTTTCCAAAATGTTACTTTAAATGTTCAACAGGCAACTCAAATTCAACATGACAAATCCAGCATTTCTTATCTCTTGTGATGAAATGGAGGGACATGTTAGCCATGTTATGTTTATGTTACTCAGGAAAGAAAAACAAATCCTGTCAAATCTCAAGACAGTCTATGTCCATAGCAAAGAATCTATACTTAGCTGTCAGGATTCCAGAATTATCAACACAGGGGTCTTTGTAATAGGGTTTGAAAGGGACTGGTACTAGATTTAAGACTATTCAATTTTTTCATCTTTATCTTCTGTAAGTAAATATAAAATCACAATTGATAAATTTGAATATGACACAAAGTTTGGCAAAGTGATAAATAATGATGAAGAGAGGACAGCCAAACAGAACTATCTGAATTGCTTGGCAAACTGGGCCCATTCAAACAAAATGCATTTTTAATACAGCAAAGTAGAAAGTTAGACATCTAGGAACAAGAAATGCAGGACATACACACATAACAGGGGAAGGGGATCATAGAAAGTGGTTCTGAAAAACTGAAGAGGGTGGACAAATATAAGGAGAGGCTTAAAGAAAATGTCTTACAGTGAGACACTTAAAGAGCTCTGTTTAGTTTATCAAACAGAAGACTGATGAGTGACTTGACTATAGTGTACAAGTACCTTTGTGAGGAGAAAGTACCAGATACTAACGGCATCTTTAATCTAGTGGAGATAGGCATAGCAAAGACAATGGGTAGGAGCTGAAACCAGACAAACTGAAATTAGAAATTAGGCACATACTTTTAACAATGAAGGTGATTAACCACTGGAGCTACCACCAAGAAAGGTAGTGGACTGTGCATCTCCTTATTTCTTCAAATCAAGACTGGACAACTTTCTGGAAGACATGCTTTAGTGAACCACGAGCTATTGGGCTCGGTATGATATACAGATGAAATTTAATGCCCTATGATATGCAGACTAGAAAATCTAATGGTCCCTTCTGATTATAAACTCTATGACTCTATTAAACATATTGAGTTATATTTCTTTCAGTGATATCTTAGAAGTCATATTTCAGAGAAAACATGAATAATTTAGCAAAATGTGTAAAATGTTCATCTAAACAGTAGTTTGTTTCATTATTGCTACGCTCTCTTCTCAGTTCCACAGTTTTCACAACTTCTCTATGCCATGCCTACTGTATAACTAATAAAAACTCAGTATTTCAGAATGAATTCTTTCTCTATAATTTAATTCAGTGTTTTGGTGTATGTTAGGTATTCACTCTAGACAGGCCATTTAAATATAGTTCTATGCTTTAAATTTCCATTTAACAAGGAAGCAAATTCCCAAGTTCCTATACAGGTAAAAAGAGGAAAGTGATTATCATGGTGCAATCAAAGAAAATATTAAAGAATACTCTAAGGCTATGTCTACACCAGACGCTTAAGCTGACTTAAGCAGGCTTACATCGACTTAAGCAACTCCCTGGCCACATCTGGAGCTCAGTAAGTTGCCTTAAATACTTGCGTAAGATGACTTAATAACTCCTGTTCTTAAAGCCAACTTTAAGGGTTAAATCAACTTTATTAAGCTGACTTAACACAATGTGCCCATTAAAGATAACTTAATAAAGTTGACTTAGTGCAGTGAGGCCATTTAAGTTGACTTTATAAAGTCGACTTAAGCCAGGGGATCCATTTAAAGTTGATTTTATTAAGTCAACTTTAAATGGGTCCCCTGACTTAAGTCAACTTTATAAAATCGACTTAAACAAACGGGGCCTCACTAAGTTGATTTAATAAAGCTGACTTTTAAGTCAACCTTATGAAGTTGACTTACCTGAGCCCTATAGTGTAGACATAGTCTTTGATATAGCTAGTTTACACATGCATGAAAGTATTTTATACTTTCAATAATAACCTCTATCCAGAGGAAATTTTCATTGTATTGTAATTTAGTAACAAAACCTTTTGGGTGAAAGGGAGAATGATTGCTGGATGGCTCAAAATGTTTGAATAGGTGCCACTAACTACTTATTCTGGATAAACTTTTTTCCCTTAGGTATTCCTCCTCGCCTTCACTGTAACTAGCTAGCATAACATATTTCTCTTACCACCAAGGGCAAGTTATGCTGACTTCTTTAGTCACTCCATGCATTAGAAAATAGGGGACAATTAAGTTGGTGTCCAAACACTTCTCAATATTAAGTTTGACATATGCAGTCTATACTGGTGTGTGAGATGGGAACCTCCAATTCAGAATTTTTTAAAAGAGACCTTAAAAATAAGGAGAGGTGATGGCACCAAAATGGTAAGGATATTGGTATTAGCGAACATAGTTGCAATTCAAAGGGAAAAAGATACTGTGACTGTAGGACATGCAGGATGACTTCATTATTGTTCCTGGATTCTAATCCAAATCCAAACCAGCTTCTCACACACGTCGACAAGATTGCAACAGTAAATGTCAGGACACATTGAGTCCCCATGTCCCAGATCTGGAGCTTCCAGCTGCCATGGATGGCTGGGGGATGTTGATCTAGACTCCAAGTGCCACAGGCGGTCTGGGGACCCTGAGCTCCTGGCTGACACAGGGGCTTGGAGCTATAGGGCCACCTGCAGCAGCTGGGAGCTCTAGGTCCCCCCACAGTGGCTAGGAACTGAATTTTAACCTGCGTCCTAAATATCAGGAAAAATAGTGTCCAGATCGTACACTGACTGAGATGTGGGAAAACGGATTAAAAATCAGGACAATTCCAATTTTGTTAGGATGTCTGGTCACCCTATCACATCACTGTAGATATAAATATGATTTGCCATTTAATTAATTTACATATGTGTAAATAGCCTCTCTAAAACCTATATCTGTGTGATGTAACAGCACTACAATACATATTGTATGAATGTATGTGTATCACCTGAAGATATCTTCTATCGTAACAGAGTACACTAAATTCACAGTAGTGCTGTATATAATTAAAAAAGATGTTAATGTGAAAAAAATTCCAGGGCTTTTAGTGAATCATAGAAGTGATTTACTCATGACTGGAAATATATTTTCCCTTACTCTATCTCCTTCCACTTATGTAAATAATTATAGAAAGAGAAGGAATGATATAAAGACAGACTGAACTACATGTGTTTTAAATTAGTTTTTCTTATTCTTGTTGCAGCTTTTAACAATTGTTTTTGGATTTGTAAAAAAATTATCTACATCAGTGTAAATATGTATAAAAATCAGGGTTTTTTTCATGATAAAAATAAATGAGGTAATACTTGCCTAATGATTATCTTGCATGATAGGTGGGCTGGAAATAAGTGAATACTTCCAACTGCTGATTCTGTTCAGAAGATTGATAGTTTCCATTTTAGTCTTTATGAGAACTTTTAGCTCCTGCATTAGTTAATGACTGGAAAAACATGTCATCCATAACTCGGCATTGGTCAAGCTCATGTAAACAAGAAAGTAGACCTGATGAATCATAATAGGATGTGCCTAGTCATTTAATGTTCATCAGAGGCTACTGGTGATGCTTGTTTTTGAATGCAGACCTGAAACATTCCAAGACCAATCTTTACTACATTTTATTGTTGTCCCAAAACACCAAGCTCTTTCAAAAATTATATATGGAAGCTTTGAAAGTACAATATATATAATATAATATATACAATAATATTACGACTATTGTGCAAACTTCATGGTTGGGGAAGAGATTGCTAGAGCTGCACCAACAGTAAAAATAAAAATATTGTTTTAATCATAAAAATGTAAGAAAGTCCAAACCAGGTCAGACCAATGGTCCATCTACCCCAGTAGCCTGTCTTCCAACAGTGGCCAATACAAAATGCTTCAGAGGGAATGAAAATGAGTAGAATAATTATCAAGCAATCCAATCCCTGTTGTACAGTCTGAGCTTCCAGCAGTTAGAGACTTAGGATGCCCAGAATATTGCATTCCATCACTGAGCATTTTGGGTAATAGCCATTGAAAGACTTATCATCCATGAGCTCATCTAATTCTCTTTTTGAATGCAGTTATGCTTTGGGCCTTCACAACAGCCCAGGACAACAAGTTCCATAGGTTGACTGTGTGTTGTGTGAAGAACTGCTTCCATATGTTTGTTTCAAACCTGCCACATATTAATTTCACTGGTGGTCCCCTAGTTCTTGGGTTATATGAAGGGGTAAGACTTCCTTACACACTCTTCCCACACCACTCATGATGTTATAGATTTCTATTATATCCCCATTCATGCATCTCTTTTCTAAACTAAACTGTCCCAGTCTTCTAAATCTCTTCTCATATGAAAGTTGTTCCATATGCCTGATCATTTCTGTTGCCCTGTAGTGTACTTTTTCCAATTCTACTATATCTTTTTTGAGATGGGGTGGCCAGAGCTATACACAGTATTCAAGATGTGGATCTGCCATAGAATTACATAGTGGTATTATGGTATTTTCTGTCTTATTTTCAGTCCTTTTCCTAATAGTACTAAAAATTCTGTTAGCTTTTTTGACTACAATTGCACATTGAGCAAATGTTTTCAGAGAACTATAAACAATGAATCCAAGAACTCTTTTTTGAGTGTAACAACTAATTTAGACTCCACTATTTTATATAAATAAGCATGTGCATCATCTTGCATTTGTCAACACTGAATTTCATCTGCCATTTTGTTGTCCAGTCACCCAGCTTAGTGAGTCTTCACAGTCATCTTTGGACTTAACTATCTTGAGTAATTTTGTATCATCTACAAAATTTGCCATGTCATTATGCGCCTGTTTTTCCAGATCATTTAGGAATATGCTGAATCTCACTGGTTCCAGTAAAAATAGAGTTAATTATGGTTTAAAACTAAAATAATATGAGAAGTAAGAATCTTTACCTCTTAACTTCTTTTGCTCTTCTAAAAGCAGTAGGCAAAGGAAACGGGGAAAAGAGAATATCAAAATCAAATTTTTAAAAATAAATATAAAATAAGGTACGAAAACTACAAGCCCATCCTCAGAATCACGGATTAAACTGGGATTGGAAAGGGAAGCAAAACATCCTCAATTCTAAAGTAGAAGTCCTTGAAAAAATACACCAAATAAAATGTAAATATAGCCATTCACCATGAACAATGTTAGTTAGAGTAAGCTGGGGCACTAGAGGAGAGCTGGTATAGCTAAATTTAAGAGTTCATGACAATAATTATTATACTGTTATTTCAAAGGTGATATAATCGAATTTATTATATGCATTTTTCAACTGACTCACTTGTGACCAATCTCATGTGCAATGGTAAAAGCTGAACCTAGGCCAATGTCTTCATTAATGCTGCAGCTCCTTTCAGGCTCACACATTCCAGCCACAGAGGCCAAGCCTGAATAAACAGAAGGAGACACAAAGGGTCATGCCAAGGTGTTCAAGTCTTAAAAGCCGTAGTATAAATGGCTGGATTCTTTTTAATATCCTCCACACACACAAGGAGCAGTTGGCAAAAGGTTAACTTTCTAGTCATTTTCAAAATCACTGAGGGGAATTTCTCTTTGCCGGCTAGACATTAATATTTTTTGAACTGCAGTCAGTGCTGGAAAATGTCTAGACTAGGGGTTAGATTTATAAATTTTACTTCTGGTAACTTGGGACCACCTAGTAACTTGACCCAGGAGAGAGAATTCAAGAAATCATTTCTATTTTAACATTCTTGAGGCTACAGAAAGTAAAATGTATCCACATTATTTTTCTAAAGAGATCTGTTTAAGTTTAGTGGGTTCCTAAAAACATACAAGAAACTTTTTTTCGCTACACATAGCCCCAAGTGGTACTTTTCTTTTCTTTTCTTTTTTTAAAACAAAACTGAACACATCAATAAAAGGAAAGGAGACATGTTAATAATTAACATTCACTTAAACGTGGGCTTTTCCATATATCATTGTATTATAAGTGCTTTTTAAAGATTCCTTAATGGGAAGAAACCCACTGGCACTTACAGAATATAGTTATGCTATGTCATAAACACTCTTCAGCACTAGAATATCACACAGACTATACACTAGCAGAACTAATTTCCTGCCACTGGAGATGGACTCTAACTAGCATTCTTACCTAATTCCAAAGGGGTGGCCATGTTAGTCTAGTTCAATAAAACAAACAAGGAGTCCTGTGGTGCTTAGACTAACAAATTTATTTATTGCATGAACTTTCATGGGAGAAAATCCCACTTCGCCAGATGCTTTGAAGATGGTGGAACTTACAGAATGGGAGGAAATAAACTCAGGGCAGTGTAAGTCAAGGGAACAAGTCACCAGGGGCGTCGCTGGGGTGGGGAAAGACCCGGGGCATGGGCCCAGCCCCGCCCCTGGAGGGCAGGCCCCGCCCCCAGCCAAAAGGCCACACCCCCTGGCCCGGGATAGGGCCAGGGGGAGGCCGCGGTGCCACCGCCGCTGCCGCCAGCTGGGCCGCGCTGCTGTGGGCCGGAGACCCAGGGCACCGGCGTCGGGACCCGGGGCATGTGCCCCGGGTGCCCAGCGCTAGCGACGCCACTGCAAGTCACACTGTAACAGCAAATCAAAGCAGTTGCAAAGATACAAACACAGGGGAACAGCACCCTGAAGAAGATAAGGTCAATTACCTGTTGTAATGAGAGAAAAATCCAATGCTTTTATTTCCTCCCATTCTGTGAGTTCCCCCATCTTCAAAGCATCTGATGAAGTGGGATTTTCTCCCATGAAAGCTCACACAATAAATAAGTTTGGTAGTCTTTAAGTGCCACAGGACACTTTGTTTATTCTTACCTAAGGTATTCTCTCCCCTGTGATCTCTTAAAAGGAAGAAGCATTAACACCGTCTCCTAGGAAATCAGCTACCCTGCAAAATACAGTACTCCAAAACAGTGACTGGAAAAATAATTACTTTACTTTAGTAAGCAAGTTGTTATCTTTTATGAGAAAAGGATCCCAAATTATGCCACTCTGACTAAAATAAGGAGGAATGAAATGACTAGTATCATTGAAGAGAGAGAAAGAAGTGACTGGGGAGAGAGGATTAGTCATAAGAGAATTAAGAAAACTGTTTTAAACATTTTTGCAATCTACTATCTGTGGCCAGTTTAATAATTACAATCCACTTGACTAAAATGCTCTGTTTTAATTGGATAAGGCATCCTTTACTTCCTGAATCTGAATGTAGCATACACGGTATTGTGGTGGCCACATTTCAGGGTGTTTAAAATGATCCCCGTATGTCCAGCATATGAAATCTGGCCCAGAAACCCTCCTCACATGAATAATTGCCTTAGGGCCAGGCTAATGATTTGTAATTCTGTACAATGCTTTAGGTTTACAGAAAACATTGGAGGCATAATCCAGAGCATATCACCTGGCCCATGTAGATGAGCCAGGTGCTGGGCAGATGTGTTAACTGTTAAGGGAGGAAAAATCCTCCACCGAAGCCACACAACAACTGCACAGCCCCTAGAGTGTATGTCTACACCCCAATAACACACCTGTGGCTGGCCCAAGTCAGCCGACTCGAGTTCACAAGACCATAAAATTGTGGGGTAGACATTTGATCTCAGACTTCAGCCTAAGTTCTGGATCCCTCCACTCTTCAAGGCTCCCAGAGCTTGGGCTCCTACGTCTAAGACTGAATATCTACACTGCAATTTTACAGCCCCATAGCTAAAGACCTGTGAACTAGAGTCAGCTGACATGGGCCAGCCACATGTGTGTTATTGCAGCATAGACACACCTTTTATTTAGGTTGCTTTTCTACATAGCTCCTTATACAGCAGATTGGAAGGGGAGGATGAGAAGATTAGTTCAGAAGAAGATCCTCTAATCTAAAGGTCCCCAAGGGTTTTAAACCGCACCTTCCCCATGTAATCTACCAGCATCCCTGAGATGGGCTGTGCTCAGGAACTGGGGACAAGAGTGGGGCCATGACTGGGGTTGGAACCTGTGCCCAGGCTGGTGGCCACAGAAGCCTTAGAGCCAGGAATAGGGATGGGGTTATGGCCAGGAGCCAGGGTCAGTGGTGGGCCTGGAGCCAAGGGTTGGCCCACGCCTGGCAGTGCCCCCCGAATATTCCTCTTCACCCCCTATGGGGGGTGCATACCACGGCTTAGGGAGCACTGCTCTAGTCCAATTTCTCTCCAGTGCATCCATGACCTAAGTTCCTCCTGCTCATTTTGCTGCTTTTGTATGGAAGCACGTGCGTCACGCTAATTACCTGAGGTCAATGGCACTTAAACATTTCTTAAGTGCTTTGTTGACTCAGGGCCATAGAGGGCATTATCCCTATTCTTACGCCAGTTCCCACAAAGTAAAAAAACTGTGACAGTTCTGTTCCTAAGAATTGGAGGAGGAGGTTGGTATTGATGCTATAAAAATAAAAGCATTAATTTAAAATTTGTTCTTGCTATTAACTAAGTATGACACAAAGTCTGTCCTCCACTGTGCTGGTTTCAAGAGGAGCAGAATATATCTCTCTGCTAAAATTTTATAAAATGAAGATTAGTGCACTAACAGTTAAATTCATTAAATATGAGTATCAAGGAAGAAATAAGGCTTTTTGCTGTATGTTTCCTTTGGTATTTTCCCTTTTTGAACACTTGCAGTGGTAATTCTGTGACACTACCACGTCTTCACAGTTTTGACATCTCTGTCCTGGCTTTAATTTAGAAATTTGTAGTCTGAAGGCATTTATGTTACACTAAAATATGTTATGCATATGGTTTATGTTTACAGTGGGCCAGATTCCAATATCCTTTACTCACATTGACTACAGCTTAACTACACAAGTTGCATCAGTGACTTCAATGGACTATTTGTTCCATAAGCTACTAGTCAACGAGTTAAAGTTATCAGAATCTGCTTCACTGAAGATAGCAGCAGAGGATACAGAAAACAAAATACCATATTAGACACTGATCAGGAGAAGACATACTAAATAATCACAAACAAAAATCAGTAAGCCAAACTAGTCATTTACTTAGAATTGGAGTACTGGCAATTAATAATAAGGAAGAATAGTGAATGTAAAGATCTAAGGTTGAAAAAGAGATTTGTTAGGTATTTGTTAAATCTAGTCCATCCATGAAAGCCTCTTTAATAATAATTTCTGACACAAAACTCTAGTAAATTATAATAATTACAATATATAACACACACCTTTATGGTGATAAATTTAGGGATGGCAAGGATAGTATCTCTGATCATAATGTTGACAAATGTGTTTCCATTGTCAAGGGGCCAAGGAGTTCCAATATTGTTTTAATTTCTGTTGAATTATTTTCCACAAAGCTTTATAAAGAAGCTGATGCCACACCTTGAATCACACAGCATAGCAACGATTTAAACCACAAAGTCTGTTTCCTGGGGCTGGATTTTTTTTTCCCTTCCTTTCCATTTGTATTGTTGAAATATATCATGGAAATCGATTATATGGAAATAAGCAGTAAGTTTTTTCCTTTAATTACTGCTTGGTAAGTTTGAATCATCTAGTGGGTTTTATCAGCATTTCAACTGCCAGAAAAGGAACGCCCAACAGCAATTCACATAATTTAATCTTCTAGTGATCTAACAAAACATCTACCCACATAAGTTACATTTTATTGTTTATATGTGTATATCTGAGAAGGCTTACTAGGAAAAGAAGTCAAAACTAATCAATCAATAATTAAGAATAAAGCAAACAAACAGCAAATACGAGCTGAAGTTCTACTTTGTAAACTTACCCAGTGTTCCACAAGGCTTGTTTTTATAAGTGCAGATATCATATCTGTTGAGAAGAAAACCAATCAGATACAATTTGTAAGATAATGATATCTGTGAGACATTTTGCATATTTATCACATTCTATATTGTAGGTCAGGTTGTCAGACCGCAATCAGTGTAATTATGTGCAGCCAGCTGGTGTCCGCATTTTCTACACTCTGGTGTAAACCACAGGCTGCAGTACACTCACAGCCTCTGGCCTCAGGCCAGTGGGACACCTGCCAGTAAGAAAAAAATGGTTAAAGTGGATCTTTGTAATCACTGGCCCCATAAAACAGTCTACCATGCTGTTATGAAGTTAGAGCAGCATGTCTGCAGACTGCTACTTTTCTTCAATAGATTAGTAACTTCTATTTTTCTAAATCTATTGAAACACTTTCTTATGGTGGGCATGGCATATTTTACAACAATGAACAGCTTTCATTTTCATTGCAACAATTCTAACTCTGATTTTCATTTAAATATTAAGTATGTACTATTAGACCAAAATTATCAAAACCCAGATAAATAGAAATCAGGTTTCTCCTTTCAGTATTTTCCAATTATTATGTGTGCTTTAAACATTAATAATATGTTTTCAAATTTATTCTATTTTCTTGAAGACAGATAAATAAATTGTTAAAAACGTCTTTTATTTGAGATACCATCTTCCCAATACTGAAGTTCAAACAATGAGTCTCTGTTCAGATGCCATGGTGGAACAAACATACCAGCGTTTTGGAGCCTGTAAAAGGATTAAAACACACTTCCTGCATACCACTAATATCTAGTGGAAATAATATAGCCAATGCACTATAACTGCTTATTTTTAATGTGTTACATACACACCCAATAGCTATCCTACGTCAGAATTATTATAGACTTGTGATTTCAGGCATTTATAATTATTTCCTTTCAATATAATGTTTCGGGGCATATATTTACTGAGATTTTGCACTATGAGAAAGTAAAACCAATAAAGATGATGAAGAGACAGATTCTGTTTTTCACTCCATTTTGTAACTCTGAATTTCAATATACTAAAATACTTTAAAAAAAACTTACAGTACCTGTTTTAACTGAGGATCAGTGACCTTTATGAGTAAAGTATGATTGACCATGAGACGTATAAACTCTTTAACTGCCAAAAGAGTAAGTTTTCTTCTGTAACCCAACTCCATGCCCTACATTTTTTAGCATAAAATTCGGCGCTAATCAGCAGAATGCTCCACGTGGGTAGATCCCTTTTCCCATGTGTAACCTTATTGATTTGAATAAGGCCCCACATGTGTGCAGGAATCTGCCTATGTGGAGCAGTGTGCAAGAACAGACCCTAATTCTGGTCTCAGAAATGTACATGTGCAATTCCCAGTTGAAATTGCTCAAACTGTGTCATAATATGTGCATGCAGAGTTCTCACTGATTTCAAAGGAAGGCTTGCATCTAAGGCCAGATTTTAACCTAGTTTCTCTTACATAATTGGAGGGATGGGTACTAAGAGTATTCTGTTATACAGTGTGTGGCAACATAACTATCTAATTGATCATACAAATGTAAATAGGCAGATAATGGTATTTTCTCTACATATTTAATGTCATTTACATATTTGAATATGCAGGACTTATTAGTTTGCATTCAGTACAGGGCCTGATCCTCCTACTCCTACTGAAGCTAAGGCAATACTTTTGGTTTACCTCAAAGGCAGAAAGACTGGGCCCAGACATATTAAATGAGAAAAGGTAACTTGCCTAGATATTTTTAATGTCTATCTCTAAACCCAATAAGAGAAATTACATGGAATAAATAGTAAATACTTTACTGCTTCGGTTTAGTATTCAATGCTACTGGGAACTGAACAGCTTAACCAGCACATCATGAAATAAAAGTAAATGCTTAAGAGGCAATCCTAACCCACTGAAGTAAATGGGGCCAGGATTCCATCCTTACAGACTGATTCTACTTACAGTCATATTAGTATGAATCTGCAATAACTCCATTGCACTCAGTGAAGTTTCACCAGTATAGCAAAAGTGAGATCAGAATAAAATCCCTACTATCGCTCTTACTTTTGAATGATCAATATCTTTTACCACTCTGATAGTCCTGTGTACCTTCCATGATTCCATTATATAGGGTAGACTCAGTAGGAAAAGTTTGATAAAAAAGAAATTTCAATGCAAAAACAAAATGAAATTTTGCAAAAAAGCATTTTTCTCCTTTCTGATCAGCTCTTACCTTTTTGTAAGAAAACACCCCAAGGGTCAGTCTATTCTAAATACGGCCTCACCAAACAGTTCAATGGTAAAGGCTAGACTATTGTCCTAATAGCATTCAGGATTTCTCTGACAAATCCCAAACCTTTGTTTTTTCTAGTAAGCAATGCTAAAGGACTTATTGTATCTACCACAGATCTTTTTCTTTTTCAATCCTTTGTGCCACAAGGTTGTGGATGCTCCCTTTTCATGTGGTTTGTTCTTAAACTCATTACCTAACATTTCTCTGAGGTGAACTGCACAGTTCATTCATCTATTTGTGCATTTGGTCTATTCAAATCATTCCAAATAATACTGGCTTTTCTTCTTTTGACTCCACTTCCTCTAGCCTTACTTTGCATTACAGTGAAATCCACTTAATCAGGAAGCCCCAGTGGATAGCTTTTCATCCTGATTAAGTGGAATTGTAAAGTAACAGAAAAAAGGATTTCAGTAGTACAGTTGTTACTGTCTGGGGAGATAAATGTTACTGGAGATGACGGTAACGTTGGGGAAAGGGATTAGCTGCATTGGACTGGCATTGAGCCAACATGACTGAGTCTGCCCAGAAATGGTGGGAGAGACTTTTATGAGATTACCAATATTGTGGGCCAACATTTGTAATGGGCATTCCTGAAAGAAACTGACTAGCTGACAGAAGTAAGCAATGGTGATATGTAGTATATGTTTTCTGCATGTATCATAGACAAAAGATTGAAAGCTGTTAGTAGTAAAAAAATATAAAAAGGACTAGATAAAGGCCTGGGTGGCCCCCCATTATCCCCCATTCTGTGCTGGGGGTGGGGTCAGGGGCACTGGGGCCCCAGGCTGCACTGTTGGTGCCTGGCTGTAGGAGGGCCGCCGCGCTGTTGCATGGGGAGGGTTGGTGGGGTGGCCACAGGCCAGCGCAAGCCAGCACTGTTGCTTGAGACTGGGAAGGGGCGAGTCAGAGGCCACGGTACTCCTCCCTGCCTCTGGGCTGACTGGTGAACAGACCAGCCAGCCCAGGGGCTAGGCAGGCAAGCTGAAGGCAAGCAATAGCAACTCACCACTCAAGCTATCTGGGGTGGATTTCTGGAGGGCCGCAGGGCCCCCCTTTAGGCCAAGACCAGGGGCTCCAAATCCTAAAGCCGCTGCCTTAATCCGGCTCTGCATACAAAATTTATAGTAGATAGAGACACACAAAGACCAAGTAATAGTGAATATTACATGATCACCTATAAACATCCCTATTAATCCCTGTTAATGTGATTACTTTGCTCACTACAAAGATGGCTCGTGACAGACAGGACTTGAAATAAACTTGTTTTATGCAAAAAGCTCAAGAAGAAGAAAGTGGAAACATAGCAAACTGCATAGATTCCAGCACCAGAAGGGATCACTTTGAATATTTAGTCTGACGTCCTATATAACAAGGTTCCAGTTTTTCCCAAAATACTTTCTAAACATGACTTTTAGAGAAACATCCTATCTCCATTTAAAAATTGCTAGTGATGGAGAATTCACCATGACACTTACTAAATTGTTCCAATTGTTAATTACTCTCCCCATGAAAAGTTTGCCTTATTTCCATTAGAAAGGGGACTAGAAAAATACTTAAATCTCAAAGAAAGTATTTGCAATGGATAAACTTCAAGCTGGAAGAAAATAACTAGTGGGTATTGCAAAGAGAGGGGAGGCTCCCTTTGGCATTCATCTGAAAGAGGAGATCTGCTGTAAGATTAAGATAATTACAGTTGCAATTTGCACCCCTTAACTAATGTTCTCTTTACTGGGGAAATCAACTTAATCAGGATGTTTGCTGAGAAGCCAGATTAAATCTAATGACTGATACTGTACTAACTCAAAGGGAAAAGGACCATCAATCAAAAATAATTAACACTACTTTCTTTTAAGGAAACCTTTCTAAATAGTCCATCCATGAACCGAAAGGGTTTTTTATTTTGCTGTTAACCAAATCTTGCTTATTCTGAACCTTGTTTCTCATCATTGCATCATCACAGATTTTGACTGTAAGTTTTTCACAGCAGAGACTTTCTCTTATAAACTTTTGCGGTGCCTTACACAACTGAGCTGTGAGGTCAGCTGGTTCTCTGGCAAGTTCCAGACGGGTAGAACAGTAGTTTTCAAATGTTTTTCCTTGGGACCCAATTGAAAAAAAAATCATTTATGCCCATGACCCAACAGTTACATCTTTGAACAATGCATTCAGTATTTTGGTTGTGGCAGCAAGGGGCACTGTGACCCAGTACCTGAGGATCTGTGACCCAGTACTGGGTCCCAACCCTGAGCTGGAAAACCACTGGCCTAGAACTGCAAAACAGGAGTGCTGTGACACTTTTGGCTGTGTTCACACAGCCTCCTTATTTCGAAACAACCGAGGATTTTCCAAATAAGGTTTTGGCTGTTCACACGACACACGGTTGTTTGGAAACAAGTTAAACCTAGTCTGTGGGCGAAACCGAAACAACGCCATGCGAACGTGTTGTTTCGAAACAACGGTGGTTTCGAAACGACTTGTTTTGAAACAACCGTTGTCTGAACATGTTGTTTCGAAACGACAGTGAGTCGTTTAGAAACAACTGTTGTCCGGAATTGCTATTTCGATTCCGGCTTTTCTCCTTATTTCGAAGTGACTTTTTTCCTAATTCGAAATAAGTCATTTCGAAATAAGGTGTTATTTCGATACAAGTTGTTTTGAAACAACCATATCAAAATAACCCCGTGTGTGAACACAGCCTTTAAAGACTAACAAATTAATTTAACACAGAAGTTTTCATGGGAGAAAATCCCATCTTCAAGCCCCTGACAAAGTGGGATTTTCTCCCATGAAAGCTCATGTGATAAACACATTTGTTAGTCTTTAAAAGTGCCACTAGACTCCTTGTTTGTTTTGGTCCTCTGACAGTTACCATAATACACACAATCTGATTTTATTGACTTTTTTATTGTTCTCACTCTCTTCTTACTGCTAACAATTAGACTGCAAACTTGCACTGGAAGACGTACTGCTTCCAAGGCCAGGTGTCTAGATTGATGCTGAATCTAACCCACTAAATTTCATATTTCTATGAACTCAAAAACAAAGCAAAACACAGTTCAAGAAGGCAAATTCAACTGATTCCAACATAAAAACATAAATTGGTCCAGATTTTATCAAAACTGGGGCTTTGGGTTTGCTAATAAGATTCACAAGCCTCAGAGAATTGCTAGACAAATCTAGGTCATATTTCAAGTATGTATTTTTTCATCTGCAGTTGGTACCCTCAATGTTAAAGGAGCTGTGTGCATAAATATTAATTTAATACTTAATACATTTAGACAATTGTTTTACCAGTATGAAGGTTTTACAGAAATTATATGTTAGTTCATCATTTTTACAACATTTCAGTAATTAATTTGACAGGAGCACCTTTGAAATAACAATACCTTTTGAACACTAAAACCTTTTTGATTTCTTTCAAAAAGTGTTAGTATATCATCTGCTTAGTCTTACAAAGTGGTATACCACAACAGCATTTTGCCTTAAAATAAAATACACATCTTATTTGGTTTCTTCCTCAAAAACCTCAAAACCAAAGGAGTTATTTAAACCAAGGAAGGAAAAGCATAATATACATGTTACACATCACTCAATAGAAATAGCTTTTTCTATTATTAGTTTTCCATGTCTTTAACAGCTGCCACAGACAGCCAAACTCTGGCTCTACTGGGCTTCATTTCAGTATTTAAACTAGGTTAAATAAATGAAATTCTAAATTATGATTAAGAAAAGAAGTTACTTATCTTGTACAGTAGCTGGAGTTGTTTGAGATGTGTGTTCTTATGACAGCTCCACATCAGCATGTATGTGCAGCCATAATCAGAGATTTCTGTTAACAGTTTCTGCAGTCTCTGCCTGCACCCTAGATACTCTCATGCTCCAAAATAAGGACAACACAGGGAAGGACAGACCCACTACCATTCCAGTCCCCTTCTTAAAAATCAAAGATTCCAAGGAAGAAGGGAAGGGGACAGGTAATGAAGCACCCATACGGGGACACATCTTGAATAACTCTATACACCATGCAAGGAGAGACACGTCCCCTTTTCTTCTGAGTAGTGTTCCTCTGAATGCTGCACATCAGCATATTCACAAGAAGTACCCCAATTATGAATAAGGGTGCCAAGTAGTCAGATTTGGTACAGATCATAGAACTGAAAGGTGCATCTGCTTTCAAGGCAGGCATGAGCGCATAGTTCTGAGAAAAGCGTGTCCTGAAAACCAATTATCCACCCTGTAAATATCTGAGACAGGTATGATTTTCAGTAGGACTTCAAAGGTAGATTGAGTCCTAATGGAATGAGCAATCACTCTCAGAGGGAGGCAAGGCTCCAAGGCTTCACAACATGTTAAAATGTAATCCATCTGGACAGTCTTTGGGTGGAAAGCAAGTGTTCTTTCATTCATTCTGCAACTGAGATTAAAAGCCTACCTGAAGCCCTAAGAAGCCTAATCCTGCCTGCATAAAAAGTGAGAGCTGTTCTTACATTCATTGAGGCTTGCTGCTTCTTTGGAAGAGTGAGGCTTAGGATAAAATACAGGTATGTGAATCATCCTGATTAACATGGAATCCTGAAGAAACTTAAGGTAAGAAGTGAGGATATGGCTGCATCATCACCCTACTTCAATTGAACTCCAGGGCCAGACAGCAAGACTCTAAACTTCCCTACCATCCTGGTTGATGGACAGCTATGAGAAGTTAAGTTTTGAGAGGCAAACAAAGGAGGGGACAGTGCCTCACCAAATGGAGGAGCTGAGAACTAAGCTGAGGTCCTATGATGGAGCTGCATGCTTGACAGGAAAGAAGAGATTAAACAAGTCTTTCATAAATCTCATAGGCTGTGTTCACACAGCACTCTTATTTCGAAACAACAGAGGTTGTTTCAAAATAAGAAATACCCTGTTCACACGACGCACGGTTGTTTCGAAACAACGGTTCCCGTTGTTTTGAAACAACGGCATTGTTTAGAAACAAGTTAAACCCCATGCAAGGATGAAACAACATTGTTTCAAAATGATTGTTTCAAAACAACGTCGTGCGAACGTGTTGTTTCGAAACAACGGTGACTTGTTTCGAAATAACTGTTGCCTGAACCTGCTATTTCGCCTTGACCTTTTGTCCTTAACTCGAATTAACAAACTGTTAATTCGAATTCAGTTATTTCGAAATAAGGTGTTATTTCAATACAAGTTGTTTCAAAACAACCATATCGAAATAACCCCCTGTGTGTGAACACAGCCATAGTGATTGATAGTTGAGTGGGTGGGTGAAGATTGAAAATCCCTTGGTCAATGGGTGAAATTTTAATGGATTTCAGTAATAAGCCTGTGGTGTATAAATCCATCGGGTAACTGACAGTCCTGGAGGACTCTGTGTCAGTATACTCTGGAAATTTTTCCCTGTACCCTCAAAGACTATGTGTGCTTCTGCTAACCATGTCGGTACTATGAGTCACCACTGAAAATGGTAGGATCAAAAGTTAAATAGGCTCTGGGAGGTGAGGTGGTACCAGTGGAGAGTGTCTCTCAGTACCCCTCAGTAACAGTGATTCAAAATCATGCAGGATTAACAAGGCCATATGGAAAACAGGCCTGAATACCAAGGATTCTGGATAAGGACCTTCAGGAGTCAATATGTTGGGTGAGACAGTACTGAAGAACAGTAAATGTGCCCTTCCTGTCTGGGCACAGAAAATGGTACCAATTACAATTTCAGCATGGCTCTGGAGTCTTTGAGTTTCAAAGGAACTCAGATTGGTCCTGATGTTGGTTGTTTAGCTGATGACTTCTCACTACAAGGGAGGAATTCTTAACTGATGTCATGATGTTGGTACTGGGAGCCTCAGCAGAACCTGTACCAAGCGGCAGGGTCTCCTGAGATAAGCCCTAGGGAGTGAATTTCCCCTTCACTTATTTCATTCTGGAGAAAGATCTTTTCTTCTTTTGAGGACGTGGATGGTTCTGAAGGATCATCAAGGTCTTTCCTTACCATCGCCCAAGAAACAATCACCAACGCCCTCTGAGTAACTGGATGCAAGATATGGCAGGGGTTTGTTTGCCTTTAAACATGCCACCAGACTCATTTGTTTGGCTGAACTAGACTAACATGGCTACCTCTTTGGAACACACATCACAGAGAATGATCCATCAGCACAAGTTTTAGTCTATCTTCCCCCAGTTCCCAAAATATATTTTTAAAACCTGAGCTGCTCTTGCATTTGGAGAGAATGTGAGCTTCTCCAAGGCACCAGAAGCAGCTTAAATGTCCACTGCTGTGGCAGAAAGATCTATGGCAGGTCTGACAGGGTTTGGAGCCCAGGATCTTGGGAATAACACATACTTGAGACCATGGATCAAGGCCCAGGAAAAAAGCAAAGGCTCAGATCAACCAAATGAAGAAACAAAGGGGAACACCCCCTCACACTCCAAGCACAAATTATTATCTATAACAGAACAAAAAAGAAAGATTAAGTGAGAGAGGCAGCAAGCTATATTGCTCCAGAAGGAATTGGATTCAATGAGTTCATCCCCTCTCTTTATACCATTATATCTGAGCATTAGTATCTCTAGGTTACAAATGAAAACTGCAGATAGTGCTGATGAAAATCTCCTATTAAGAATGGATGGACACATGCACATCTTGATGTGAAACACCCATAGGTACACTACTCAAAGAAGAATTATTGCAAGATTATAACTTATTAATGGAATTAAATGAAAAAGGCTTTCAGGAGATGAATTCTTTGTATTTTGTGCATTTTAAAGTGTTTTTAAAATTACAAATGCACGTACTAGGGTGAGAAAGATTCTAGCTTATAAAATCTCTTCTGTTCATATTCTAATTTTTTCTTGAATAATTTTAGCATCATAATAGTAATTTTATATTTAATGTACTACACACACCCATGTATTCAGAACAAGTATACACAAGCTAATTTTGTAATGATTTTATATAGATACTGTAATGTCAAATGTAATCCAAAATGTAGTTTTTGTACAAATAAGGTTTTACAAAACTTAAGTCTAATAAAAATGCATGTATAGGTGTGGGTTTTCAATTAGGGGTACATGTACTCCTGGGGGTACCCAGAGGTCTTCCAGAGGGTAAATCCACTCATCTAGATATTTACCTAGTTTTACAACAGGCTACATAAACAACACTAACAAAGTCAATACAAACAAATATCATACAGACAATGACTGGCATATTCTGCTTTATATACTGAAAAGTAAGCACAATATTTATATTGCAATTAATTTATTTTATAATTATATGGCAAAAATGATAAAGTAAGTAATTTTTCAGTAGTAGTAGTGTGCTGTCACATTGTATTCTTATGTCTGATCTGGTAAGCAAGTAGTTTTTAAATTAGATGAAACTTGGGGTACACAAGATGAATCCAGCTCTTGAAAGGGGTACAGTAGTCTGGAAAGGTTGAAGATGATTCCCTGCATTTGTTGCAACTCAGTCCTGACATATTGCATCAACACATAACAAAGGTGGTTGGTAGGCTACTGAGGAGATGAAAGTAAAGAAGTTTAGAGGCGAATGGGCAAAGGAGATGAGAAGGTAGTTAGTGAGATGGGGCTTTCAAGACAGTACTGCCTCCCCCAGGCATGAGGGGGGACCCTAAAACCCCCAAACAAACACAACCCTAAAAAATCATCAGCCATGCCCCAAAAATCATGAGATTAAATCCTCAGTTTTTAAGCCAAGCAGAATAAAAATAAAAAGAATGAACTTTATTCTCATTTGTCTTTTTGTTTCTCACTCATTAGGGTGCATTTGGCATATGTTTTTACTCCACAACCATAATCACTTGTTTTCAGTACCTGGGGTTTTAAGAAAAATACTAAGTAGCACAAAATTTGCAATAAACTCAAAGTTGACAACACTGCTGAAGGCAGGTGTGAAAGTGAAGAAGGAGGAATGAAAAGAAAAACTGGTTACAGAGTAGGGAAAAAGAAGGCATAATTAAATAGTGCTAGACAAAACAAAAGTCAGAAAGGAATGAGGATGAAGGGACAAGCTACAGGATTAGAAAAGGTGAAAGGATAAAAAATAATTGGTTAAACTGGAGTTAATGTTGGAAGTATCAATCAGTAACTTACCGGTAACAAAACTTGTAGGAATATTGTAGTTATACAACACCCACCAGCAATAACTGGTAACCAGTAATTCAGAGTTAAAGATTAACATAAAAGAAATCCAAACATTTGGAAGTATGGAAATGTCAAATTAAAGTCATTTAAACAACCTTAACTCTGTCCTTATCAGAAATCACATGCCGTTTTTCATTTTGGTTTCTTTCTTTCTTTCTTTCTTTTTTTCCATACCTCCTTTGCAAGCTAAATTATTTTAGGATTCAAAGCATTTGCTTAAGTTGACTTAATAACTCCTGTTCTTAAGGTCAACTTTAAGGGTTAAGTTGACTTTATTAACTCGACTTAACACAATGTGCCCATTAAAGCCAACTTAATAAAGTTGACTTAGTGCATCAGAGCCATTTAAGTCAACTTTATAAAATTGACTTAAGCCACGGGACCCATTTAAAGTCAACTTAACAGTGTCGACTTTAAATGGGTGCCATGGCTTAAGTCAACTTTATAAAGTCAACTTAAACAAATGGGGCCTCACTAAGTCGACTTAATAAAGTCAACTTACCTGAGCTCTGTAGTGCAGACATAGCCCATATGCCTTGTTCTACCAGTTCTTCCTCTATGCTTGGTGACTTGGTTATTTGGTCTATCTCTAATTCCAAGTTACATCCAAATCTTTATGTGCTAAAAAATTAATTTTTACCCTTCGAGCTACTTTCTTTTCCCTGGGTCCAGGTTCCACTCCAGCTGAATAGTTTGCCTCAGTTCACCATGATCTACGCACACTTCTTTTCTCTTCCAGAGCCTCATTCTCCTCACAGTACAGAAAAAGCTAAGAAAGTATACATCAAAACAGCACAGCAAAAAGGGTAAGGTGTCTTACCCAACTGCCAAAGAGGAACATTTTTCCTTCTAGTCAAGGTCTCTATCAAAGAGATATTTTGAAGTGAAGGGGCTGTGCAGCCTCAGAAATACAGTTCAAACTATTGTAGAAATTTTTTATGATGAATCACCACAAGGTGTTGTTCACAAGAAGGATATTATAAAATTGGAGAAGCAAAAAGGGAAGCCTGCATTTCTATGCCTGGAGTCTTTTGCGGGGGGAAAAAAAAACTTCAAATATAAGAGCCTCAAATCTGCATATGAATATAGGATTTTTTTTCTACAAAAGCTCATGCAATACATGAGGTTGTTAGTCTTGAAAAGTGCCACAGGATTCCTTGCTTGTTTCACTAACTACATGTGTCACAAACTTTAAAAGAAGTAATTCCTGGACTAATTCCTACACTTTCATTTCTTGCCTCATTAAGGAAAAGGTTATACCTATGGTTGTAGTTGCCACCTTAAAAAGTTAGTATACAAGGCTTTAGATCAATTTCTGAAACACGGACACAGGGTTCTGTCTCAGATTTTAAAGCTGCAAGCATGCATGCAGGTACCCTCAACGGTTGCCTTCAATAAGTACATTAGGCTTCAATCCTAGTTAAAGCTAAGAGCAATAACACCAAGGGCTCTTTGTACCCAACTAAAGACCTTCCTTCTCATTGTCTTCTGCCTATCATGACTTCTGTGACATGACATCTTTCCTCTTATTTTCTCCTTTATGCCACTATGGGGTGACACACACTATCTGGCTCCACACCTGGATGAAGACTCTTTCTCACAGTCCCATCTAATCCAGGCACCTTTCAACTGGATCAGGCTGTCAAGGAGACTTTGGATACAGCCATCAAGGAACTACTGAGCTCAATAAACTTCAGCATCCGAGTCAAGAAAAGGAAAACAGAAGGTAAACCTTCAGATAATAACTATCCATCACTAACTCCAGTAGGGGTTACATGTATATTTTATTCCTTCAGAATCAGAAGCAACTTCACTGTTGGTCAGCTTTGTTCTTCTCTGGTCCCAATAGCAGCAGCTTCCTTGCCATAATCCACAGGTCAAGTCTCCTTTACTCTCCAGCCTCCTTCTGCTCCCCCAGATTATGTATTTTGATCCCCGTTGCCCCGCTTAACTTTCCTTAACTCTTAACCTTCTTGTATACCTTTAGACCTCCCAAAGGACACAGGATGTGCCATGGACCTTTGTAAGTTAGTGTGATTCATGGTGAAGTCCACAGTGGTGTGAAATCTGAGACTGAGAGGGAGACTGAAGGCATGGAACCCAGGGAGAAGACAGGTTTGAGAATAGAGGACAAATGATTCAGGGCAGCCAGTGTAAGGAGTTCTAGAAATGGGGGTGGGGGGGCTGCAGCGGCCAAAAGGAATCTTGTAGTGAGTAGGTGCCTTGCAGACACTCAGAGCTCTGAAGACTTTACAAGATGTGTACATCCACAGGAACCAACAGGGACAAGGGTGATGGAGTACTGTTGCCTGAGTTGTGCTCAGCTGATGCATTGCTGTGGATGCCACATGTCCACTCTTCAATAGTATACATGGTGTGTGTGTGTGTATATATATATATATATATAAATTTATATTTATATTTATATTTATATTTATATTTATATTTATATTTATATAAATTCCACCCTTGAAGAAGTACAAAACATCTGTGGTCTGGTGCCTGAAAGTCAAAGGAAACCTGTGACAGGATGTAAACATCCCACACCAAGCAGGGAGACATTAAGTGACAGCTCTGGGCTGGATTGACCCCGCTTTGTCATACCTACAGGTCATCTCAAGAATGGAGGAGGAGTTTAAGAAGGGGAAAGCTCTGAAGGAGACCAGAGTGCTGAGCTGCCAAGATCTCACAAAGAGGCCTGGCAGAGAATGCAGCTTGTAGGCTTCTCTACATGAAGCTCCACATCCCCTTATGAGAAGCGATTGGTATCCTATTCCTTTTGCTGGTTCACTAGCCGACTCTGAGCCAGACTGTGTCCAGTTCAAGATCTCTCTTAAGGAACAGTGGCCACTGGCTTGGCTGGAACTGTCTGTATATTTCTCTTTCCTGTGTTTATTTTGCTGCTCCTAAATAGGCTGTTCCCTGGGACCAGAGCCCTGAGCAGATGCCAATAAGATAAGACTCCTGTTGGGAAGAGTATGCAGCCAGATGCCTCAAATTCTATGACATGGAGGGCTGGAGAGAGCTACTTCCTCTTCTCCCCAGATATTGACTGGGGGCAGGGAGTCTTATTTCCTGAAATCTTCTCAGGGCCCAAAAATGTTTTCAGAAGATATTCACATAAGTGGGACTTTCTTGTCACAAGAAAGTAATGGGGAAAGCTGCATTGGCTTATGTACCAGGAAAGATACATATTGACAGTTTTATAAGGTGACAGTGTTGGCACAGCCACAGAAGCTAAGAGAGTACATGAAAAATAAATATTCCAATGATGTCTGTCTTCTTTGCAGGACGCAAGAAATATCAGAAGCAGGTAACTAAGTTAGGAACACTGGCTGCTGGTGGTTGGGGGAAGCAGTGATTTGTTATTACTCAATTTTTGCCTCCAAATAATTCATCATAACAATGGTCCTTAGTGCTTAGTTTTCAGTTTGAGGTCTATCTGCAGAAGGAAAAGGGTTAGAGAACCACTGTTAAAAAATTTGGGCTAGTGTTTTGACACATTTTCAAAATTAATGAAAACCTGATGAGCCCATCTAACATTCCTAATTTACAAATATGCTTTTTAATGTCTCAGAATTCTTCCTATGCTCTCAGTCATACCAATATATTGTAATTAACATGAGACTGAAGTTGGAAGTCTGTTACAATGGTTTGACTGTAAGCCTTACTAAGTTGTAAATTCCACAACTCAGAATAATTGTTCAGATCTCTTCGGATCTGAATAACTGATTGTCCTTTGGCCATAAACGAATCTCTACTTTGAGCTTCTGTGTCCTCATTTAAGGAGATCACAGTAATTAAGCTTCAAATTAGGTCAGTCTTCAAGGGTTTAACCACTTCTGTTGCATTCAAAATGAAATGGATAGGCTGTGGAGAGTGCCTTTCTGTCCATGGTCACCACACCACTCAGAAGAAAAGCTATTGCATTCTGCAGCTGCACTGGCTCACAAAAGACTCCAAGTACAGTGTGTGACAGGATCAGGTAATCGTACAGAAAGATCGGATGATCTTTTAAACTGGAGTATCAGGAATAGGGTGAAGTTTAATAATGCATTTAGGGACAAATAAGAATTCTTCCTGTAAGTTGGGGATGCAGCAGTTGGAAGAGACATAGGAGGTAAGGACCTGGGATTACTGCCTTCAAAACTGAGCTTGATAAGTTTAAGGAGGGGATGGTATGATGGGATGGTGTACTTTGGAAATTGACTGATCTTTGACAACTGGTGGTAGATATGCCAATGGCCTATGAAGGGAGGATAGACGAGGTGGGTTCTGAGTTATTACTGAAAATCCTTTCTTGGGTGACTAGCTGGTGAGACTTGCCCAAATGATCAGGGTGTAACTGATTGTCATACCTGGGATCGGGAAGGAATTTTCTCCTAGGGCAGATTGGTTAGGGCTCTGGGGTTTTTTTGCTTTCCTCTGTAGCATGGGGCATGGATCACCTGCTGATGAATTATCTATGTCTTAAAGTCCTTAAATCATTATGTGAGGACTTAAATAATTCAGCCATAAGTTAAAGGCTTATTGCTGGAGCGGGTAGGTAAGGTTTTGAGGCCTGCACTGTGCAGGAGGTCAGACCAGATGATCATATTGGTCCCTTCTGACCTTAGCATCTATGGCTGTGTTCACACAGCACTTTTGTTTCGAAACAACCTCGTTGTTTCGAAACAAAAAAAGCCATGTTCACACGACGCACAGTTGTTTCGAAACAAATGGAAGCCCTTCTTTCGAAACAACTGTGTTGTTTCGAAACAAGTTAAACCCCATTTGAGGACGAAACAAACTTGTTTCGAAACCCTTGTTTCGAAACAAGGCGTGTGAACATGTTGTTTTGGAACAAAGTGTTCCGAAACAACAGTGGATCCTCAGCACCCTGGCCAGGGAACCCTCAGGACCTTGGCCAGGGTGCTGAGGGCTGTCCCTCAGCCCCACAAAGGGGGCTGCAGCCCCCAGCGGGGGGGGTGAGCTGCTGCAGGGCGGCTCAGCCCCCCGCCAGAGCTGCCCCCGAACACTGCCGGGGGCTGAGCCCGCAGCCCGGGCTGCTCCCCGGACCCCGCCGGTGGGTCGGGGGCGCGGGGCTGAGCCGGCAGCCCGGGCTGCTCCCCGACCGGTATCATGTAGTGGACAGACCTAATAAAATCAGCAGGATATCATTTGGCATGCAAAAACTTCAAGATCAAAATAGAAAATAGAACTGAATAAGTGAATTTATTGAATTTTTTAAACAAAAACATATGAAGTTAAATCGGGGCTTATTGACTGCATATTAAGGTTCATATTCTGCCTTCATTTACTCTTCGTGCAATGACATTCACTTCAACAACAGAACTAAATGTGGACTTTAGTGCAATAACTGTGCAATTTAAATCTGAAAAGGAGATTTTCAAATTAAAATGTACTGGACTTGAAAGTGGAAGCTGGAAGTAGTCTCATAAACTTAATCCAACAATTCACAGCTAGTAAAATTGTGAATAATGTTTTGAAGTTTTTTGTTCTGAAGTTTTAATTTTTTGCCCATGTTGTGGCTCAAGGTCTACAATTAACTTTTTGATGTCCAAATTCATTGAGATGTTGGGGCCACACTTATGTAACTGGTTAGAGGCACAGTTATCTTAGCTGATTACATTTACACATTGCAATTTGTATCCACACAGCTGCTTTTTTGCCTTTGCTGTGCAAGTCCACAAATAGAGGCTGTGAGATTTTTGAGCTCCATTATCACCAGCAGGCCAGTTTTTTTCAGGTTACTACATCCCCCTTCTCAGACATGGATTCTAGTTTTCTTGCTGCCCTCGTACCCAGGCAAGGTTTGGGCAGAGCCTGGGGGTTGGGGGGGCACAGAATGACTACAACTTGAGTGGAGGCAAGACAGATGTTTGCAGATCCACACCAAGTACATTCCTAATATATGCATTGAGGAATTTTGGGAAAATCTGGCAGCTAATCTATAGGGCCTCAGCCTATTAGGTCACTCACCCAGAAGAACATCAGACGCTTATAGGGTGATGGAATGTGGTAATGCACAGAGACCTCGGAGGAAGGAGCATTGTCAAAACCACTTACATGGGCATGGCTGGGAACATCCTGCCACATGGCAGAAAAGAGTAATTTGAACAATTTGTAAGAAGTCCCTAGTCTAGTCCTCTGGCAGAAGAAAAATATGGGTAAATGATATGTCTACTAATCAAATTCTAACTATGATGTGGGGAAACAAATCATGTTTAGTCCACACCACACTAGTAATGAGTTATAAATATAGTTAAAAGATGAGTTGTGGATAAGATCTTTTTTTCTTTCTTAAAAGCTTCAATACATTATGTGCGACTAACTTGTTAGTCTTTGGAGTCCTAAAGATACCAGTTTATTCACTGAGCTGCCATCTCTACCATCTTTACTCACACTGAATGCTACCAAAAGGGGCAGTTGTGTTATATGATGTGTTATATACTGTTCTCCAGTGTTTGAATCTTAACAACTGCTTTTATCTTCTGTTACAGTGTGACCTCATCCCATGACTTACGCTTCCCTGCATTTATTTCCTCCCATTCTAAGTTCCCCTATCTTCAAAGCATCTGACAAAGTGGGATTTTCTCCCATGAAAGCTCATGCAATAAATAAATATGTTAGTCTTTAAGTGCCACAGGACTCCTCCTTTGTTTTTACTGGATAGTACGTTACTCTGCAAGTGGTCCCACTGAAACCTGTAAGTGCCCACTCCTGTAGCACTTACTCATATAAAACTACTATAGAAAGCAGTGAAAGTTATACCTTTGTAAAAAGCGCAGCATCAGGCTCTTAACTATGCCATCATTATATTCAATATACAAATGATAACACCCAAGTGTGTTTTATTGGCTTTCCCAAGTAATTCTTCAGTTACACAGATATTTTATGTATTTGATGTATATTAGTAAAAACATCTAAAATACAAGCTGTAGATGTGGAGAACAGGGAAATATTTATATTATTTTTAAAAATGTCATATGCCCTTCAGCATACATATGAGATTACTCTACTTGAATAATTAATTACACCCAAAAGGGCCTTTAAAGAAACTAACCAGGAAATGTAAAACAATAGCCTAGATAAGCCTGGGCTGCATCAGAAGAAGTGTTGCCAGCAGATCGAGGGATGTGATCATTCCCCTCTATTCTGCACTAGTGAGGCCACATCTGGAATACTGTGTCCAGTTTTGGGCTCCCCACTACAAAAAGGACATGGACAAATTAGAGAGAGTCCAGAGGAGGGCAACAAAAATGATCAAAGGGCTGGAGCACAAGCCCTATGAAGAAAGACTGAAGGAACTAGGCTTATTTAGCCTGCAGAAGAGAAGATTGAGGGGGGATTTGATAGCAACCTTCAACTACTTGAAGGGTTGCTCCAAGGAGGAGGGAGCTCGACTGTTCTCGGTAGTAACAGAGGGCAGAACGAGAAGCAATGGTTTCAAGTTACAGCTGGGGCGGTCCAGGCTGGATATTAGGAGAAACTTCCTTACTAGGCGAGTGGTGAAGCATTGGAATAAGCTGCCTAGGGAGGTGGTGGAATCTCCATCTCTGGAGGTGTTCAAGGCCCAGCTGGACAAAACCCTGACTGGGATGATCTAATGGGAGTGGTCCTGCTTTTTTTGGCAAGGGGTTTGGACTAGATGACCTCCTGGGGGTCCCTTCCAACCCTATGGTTCTATGATCTATGATAAGGAGCAACCCCTTAAACACAATTGCCAGGTTTACAGCCATGAAGAGGTGGAAACCACTTCCTCACACCTGGCAACAGGGTTATTTGTGAGGCTGGAAATCTGGGTGTCAAAAGACACAGATCTGTTAAGCAGTCTGTTCTACAGAGAGGTAGGGGGAAGTTGTCAGTGACTGTAGGCTTATGCAGACCGGTCTGCAGTCAGTAAGCTTTACCCTGGTCCCCAAGAAATCAGAAGACAGCAAAGACAAATCATGACTAAGCATGAATAAGACAGTATGCATATAGGTCTCTCTATTGTTTTAAAGCCATTTCTAAGCGGCTATGTATGTTTTGGCAAAATAAGGCACACTTTGTTTTCATGAAGTGGCTTCTGTGTCACTGAACACTTACCATTCACACACTCCTTAAGGAAAAGTTTAACAGGAGTCAAGCCCACTGGGATTGCTCAGTGACACAGAGGTTATGTATACACTGCCAAATTAGTCTGGCTTAGTCCTAATTTATTAGGCTTAGTCCAGACTAATTTAGCCCATGGCTACACTAGGCATTCTTTGGTTCCAACTAAGTAATTTCTTAGTTTGAACTAAGGAAAGCTCAGTTTGAACTACTTAGTACCAAGGTTAGTTTGGACTTCCACGCTTATTTCAAACGTTAGGTTGGGCAACACCCAAACTAAGGCTTGGTTCGAACTTAAGAAGTTCAAACTAAGCCATTAGTTTGAACTAACCACATGTTCTAGTTGGAACTAAGTGTTAGTTCAAACTAGATAGTGTGGTTAGTTCAAACTAAAAAGCTAAAAGTTCAGACTAACCTCAAACTTCTTAGTTCGGACTAGCAAATCAGAACTAATCTGGGCAGATGTAGGCATAGCCAGAGAACTATAACCCAGAGACCCAGTTGGACAGTGGTTGGATCTCAGAATCCCATCCAAAAGAGAAATGGGGGCACAATCCTGCACTTAGAAGGAAGACTAGAGAAAGGCTAGTCTATCCAAGGACTGTAACAGCCCACACACATACACATGCACATACATACCCCCAGACACAAAGAAATAAAGGAAACTCAGCATAATGTGGCACCATTTTTTTACTATAAATAGTAAGCCAGATCCTCAAAAGGTATATATTGTTATAGATCCATTAACTTCAATTAACGTAGAGTAAAAGTTTCAAAAGTACTTAAATGATTTAAGATTTTATGTCCCATTTTCAAAAGCAATTTACAGCTTGGCTTTACTGATCAGGAAGCTGATCCAATAAAACTGCCCACCTCTGACTCATGCTACTGAAAACATCGCAGTAAGTAGGTATTAGACAATAGGAGGAAGATACACAAGGTATTTTAAGTCAAAGTAGCGTCACAGGATAGCCCCGGGCTTAGTCACTTACAGTATGTCTACACTGGAGGCTCTGTTAAGTCAACCTAATAAGGTCAGCTTTAACTCAACTTAAAGTCAACCTTGTTAAGTTGATTTAAAGAGTCCACACTGAAAACTTCTGTCGAGTGCCTGAGTCCACACTGGCAGGTGCTAGGTCGAAAGAGGAGTGGTGCATTGTGGCTAGCTGTCCCAGATTGCACTGGAACTCTGGGAGGGGGCCTGGAGGCCAATTAGGTTGACTTAAGGGCTTTCCCCATCTACATCAGCTTAAGTCAACTTAAGAAGTAGAGCCCTCCATGAATACAAATACATGGATCCATATCTGACCTGCATCCACAAGAAATGGCCCGCAGATATCCATGTTGTATCTGTGGATGCAGATATAATGTGGATATCTGCATATTTGCAGGGCTCTAGCTCTGTGCAGATAAAAATATGTGGATCCATATCCAATCTGCATCTGCAAGAAATGGTCCACGGATATTTGTGTTATATCCATGGATGTGGATATAATACGGTTATCTGCAGATATCTGCGGATTTGCAGGGCTCTATTAATAAGGTTCACTTAAGCGTTAAGTTGACCTTAAGAGATGGTGTTATTAAGTCGACTTAAGGAAGTGCTTAAGTCAACTTAATAAAAGCCCAGTGTGGCCGCAGAAGTCTGCAGGTTGGCAACCTTCCTTAAGTCGACCTAAGGCTCCACTGTGCACATAACATTACAGCCTAAATCCCACTGAATGTCACTAGACAAGATTTTCAAAAATGTTTAAGTGATTTAAAATTTTAAATGTTTAATGATTTAAAAACACCATATTTCTCTCGGGAAGTTTTGACAAAAGATATTTTTCAATGGGAAAAGGTCTGTCAGAAATTTTTCAACCTCCTCCAATTTGTAGCTTTAGTTAACACACCAGCAGAAAAATATGGTTGTTAAATGGAAGCCACTGCAAGAAAAATATCTGCACTCTAATTTAAAACACAGCAATTCATTAGTGCCATTCAAGGTGCAATCTCTACTTATGATCCACTGTCCTATAATTTAATTTTTCCACACCTGTTTCAGGCAGCAGGACAAAACAGGGCAAGTTTTACGGGGCTACTAAAATACATGTTGGGTATGAAAAAAAACATTTCAAAGCATGCTTTAGTGGCATTATAAAACATGCCCTGTGCTCTTTTACTGCCATAATACTATTCTTAATTTTCTAAAATAAATAAATTCATTTAAATTGTTCATAGTTGTAAAATGAGATTTCCAAAAAAATAATTTTTTTAATGCTAAGCTTCTCTACTTTCAGAAAGCTGCATTAATGATTTTAGTAGCCTCTCACTCGTAAATTGTCAGTCAGTTAGTTATCTCATATCTTATTTCATGTATTTGGAAGTTAAGCCCCACAGCATGAAAAGAATTATTTACTATAGATGAAGAATAAGGAAAATATGAAAACCGATCATCCACATAAAAGAAGAGTGTGGGATTTTCTCCCATGAAAGCTCATGCAATGAATAAATTTGTTAGTCTGTAAGTGCCATAGAACTCCTTGTTTGTTTTCCTGAACTAGACTTATAGGGTTGCCCCCTTTGGAACCTAGTTTGTTATGAATCAGTTTCCCTAAGTTACTGCTCTATTCAAAAAACAAACAAGGAGTCTCTATTTAGAGGATTTATGACAGTTAATAAATGCTGAGCATTAATTTGTAAGGCAAGATATAAAAGAGTAGTATTCACTTTCAATATCAACAAACAATTCTATCCAAATACTGTAAAATGTAAAATTAATGTAACATGGTTTTAGTATTCCACTTATTTCAGACTGATTATTACATACTCAGTTTTACCATGAAACAATTAAGAAGCCATAAGGCATATATTCTGTGACTCAAAGATGTGAAATTGACAGCATACTATATTTATAACTACTTGTACAACATGTGAGTATAACAAAAATACTTCTCTCAATTTTTACTCAGTTTAAAATAAAACTGGAAAATGCTGTTGAGAAACAGTTCATTCTAATCTAATGTTTAGCCCAAATGAAGTTAAGAACAAAAGTAGAGTTCACATGTACGTCTCTTATATAGCTCAGTTCAACAGTGATATATTTATATAATATGATTTTTAAAAAGGCCCTTTTCTATCA
Organism: Podocnemis expansa; assembly: GCA_007922195.1. Taxonomy (NCBI): domain Eukaryota; kingdom Metazoa; phylum Chordata; order Testudines; family Podocnemididae; genus Podocnemis; species Podocnemis expansa. Next base: position 38,803,229 of record ML681990.1, read on the forward strand.
AGAAAGTCACATAATTCTAATCATTCCGTCATGGCAGAAGAGCAGATTCGTGCCTAGTCAGCCAACAATTCTCCTCATCTGACTCAAAACCATTATATGATCCATTATAATTTTCTCCAGCAATCTGGAAGCTGAATCAGAATTTCCAAAATATGTAGTATTTGTTCCAATACAATACCCTCAATTTTACAGCTTAAATTGTTGCCACTTCTACATTTATTTCCTCCAAGTTTTAACCAACCAAGTTCCACATTTACATTGATTGCTAAACAAAATGTGCCACAAAGAAACAGCCAAACACACAAAGATACAATAATGGTATGATAAGACTTCCTAAATAAAAAGATGTGACGTTTATCAAGTCTGTTCCTAAGAAGTAACAAGAACAGGGACAATATGCTCACTGTAGCCTGTGAAATTTGTGGCCCTGTTCATGTTTTTTGCCCAACTAGGAGTTCTTCAAGGAGCTGAGTGGGTACAATAGTCTTTCCTTTCACCAGGTAATATAATAGGTTGCAATGTGGCAGAATTCTACTATGCAGATGGAAGAACAGCTGTGTGAGCGGCTTATGGAATCTGCCCTCCAGCAAAAGGCATAAAGTGAAGGCCTGATTTAAAAAATGTACAAACCATGAGAAAAACAATGAGTGGGATTTCAATTTACAAAAATTGAAACCATATTTATAAGAATCAGTAAAGGATATAAATAAATTTTTTTGGTTTTGTGTCCAAATACACCTTGAGTGCTTCTCTACTTCTAAAGCTTTCGATAAAACTTAAGTTCCTAAGACAATAAAAATTTTATTCAAAAAAACATTTTTTAAAGAAATGTTATTTTTACACCTATTGGGTATGTCCACACGTATTTTTTAAATTGAAATAACACTGGTTATTTCGATTTAAAAGAGATTAGGTCCACACAATGTTTTCTTGTTTCGAAATGACGAGCTCCGTCATTTCAAAACAAGAGACTTTATTTTGAAACAGCTTAAACCTACTTTAATTTTGAATTGTCTGTTATTTTGAAATGGTTATTTCGAAATAACGCCGTTCAAACGTGTTATTTTGAAATAACCATTATTTCAAAATAACACTTTTGCCCTTCTCCTTCCCAGGATGCCTTCCTTTTTGTATATATTGGGTGGGGGCATGGCCCAGTGAGGGGGTCATGTTGCCACACCTCCCATGGTGCCCCTCTCCTGATTCGAAATAACAAGTCCTGTGTCTGGACTTGCTATTTCAATTTGAGGTTTTTGCTTATTTCAATTTAAGCTAATCTGAATTAAGGATTTTATTTTGAATTAATTTATTTTGATTTAACTTAAATCTTATTTATATGGCTGTGTCTTCATATGTTTATATACTCTTAACTTGCAATATTCAAATTTTATTATTTCTCTCAGTTGGGAATATTAAAGCAGAGGTATCTGTGCTTACCTGAAAGATTCCTTTCTTCAAGGAATATGGTCCACAGGTCCACTTCCATGGGTAGTTCAGCTTGTATGCAGTGTGCAGACAATTAGAACTGTCAATCACTAGTCGCATGAGAATGTCGTGTCCTTTGAAATTTCTTCTTGTTGAGATAACTTCCACAGCCAGGGCAATTCAAATTCATTTCCCTAAATTACAGATTGTGCACTGTATTCTAAGGAAAAAGCACAATTTCTCCTACTGTGGAGTATGGAAAATTCTCACTAATGATCCTAAAATTCAAATCTTAAATGTCAATTTCCTTCTCTATTCTGGATAAACCCTATCTCCCAAAGAAGTTTTCAAGGGAGGCAGCTTGTGCTGAGATGCCCAGAGAGAACACCTCTTTCATTCAGCTTTGTAAGTTAATCTAGTTGAGACTTTTCTGTTTTGTAGCATAATGTTGTGAACTTCAGCAGAATATCTTCTCTCAGTAGATGTTGTGAAGCCCATACGCTGCCCATTAGAAGTCATGATGTAAGGGTTTAGGGTTTGACCACTGTTCTGTGAGACTGTATAAGGCAGACCACTCAAAGTGATTGGGCACAGTCTTGAGAGTTCACCAGATCAAAATTCCACAACTACTAGACCCATCCCAAGCCTATCATGGTCACTGACCCAGCACCTTCCTCAGTTTCCTCATCACCCTCATTTCACGAATATCAGGGGGAAGGCATACATTAACCACAGTGTCCAAGAAATGAGAAAAGCATCTGACATTGATCCTCTACTAGAATCTCCTCTGGAACAGAACACTTGACATTTATTGTTCTGCTATGTGGCAAATTGGTCAACTGATGAATATTCTTGTTTGCAAAAGATGCTCTGCAATAGTAGGTCTTTGATCAGCCAATAGTGGTTGTCTGAGAACTGTTTGTTCAGGTGATATGTTAGCAAGAACTGAAAGCCTGAAAGATGCAGGACCAGTAGTATGAGCTGGTACTGAATACATCAATCCAAAGTCAAATAGCCTCCTGATAAAGTAGAGATGGCTCCTTGGTCAGCTGACATAATGCACAGCTGCAGTGTTATTTGCCAGCACTTGAAATCTAACATAGCTCATATGAAATCTATATTTTTGAGTCAAAGTAGGTGTTGATTTTTCTCAGTTGACCTTGAGGCCCAAAGGAGCAAGGAGCATTAAGGTCACTTGAATTGACTTGGTCACTGTAACAGGGTAGCTGGCCCCTTAAATAAAGTTGGCCCAGCTCTCCTGTTCCTGCAAGAGATACAAGAGCTATATTTGGGGTGTTGATGGACTTTTCAGACTTGAAAGAGTGAATGTATGCTTTGAACTGTGCTGGGAAATTCTGTCTTATAGTTGTGGGACATTTTGTAATAAATGAACCTGCAAAATGTTATTTATACTCTGAAAGCTTTCATGGAATTACCAGGGACTCCAGAAGAAAGGGCAAAATGAAGGAAAGTGCCTCAGATTAGCCATTTATGAAGATATGGATAGGTATGGATCCCCTTTCTCCTTAGATGAAGTGCCATGTATGTCAAGCCTGTAGTGAATATCCTAGGGCTGTGGCAGGGCCCTTTATTGGTACTGAGATGTTCCTATTAGAAAACCGAGGTATTCCCTGTGAATTGGACATATGGATATATGAGACTATAACTAAAGTGTAATCTCCTTTCATAAAGGGTACACATCTACAATTCATCAATTCAGTCCCTAGTTTAGGAATACTCTTGGATTCCTCACTGACACTAAGCTCTCACTTAGCACCATCTGTGACTAATGCTTTCTGTCATCTCTGGCAGGCTATAAGACTTTGTCCCATACTGGCAGACAATAACCTGGCTTCAATTATTCACTCCTTTGCCACCTCTCGGTTGGACTACAACAATGCAATATATCTGGGCATAAAGCCATCAGTGCTTAGGAAATTTCCGCTAATACATAAAACTGTGCTGTATCTCTTCACAAGCACATCACAGCAGCCCTCTGCTCTCTACACTGGAATCTAGTTCAAGTTCTTGATCCTTATCTTCAAAGCACTCCATGGTCTGAACCTAGGGTATCTAAAAGATCGTCCACAACTCCAGGATGACAACTGGAGGTGGCAATTTCTCCTCTCTGGTAATAATGTAATAATGCAATAATTGTAAAGCTCATCTGTGCAAGAGATAGACTTTCTTGGGGACCAGTCTGAGTGTGGAATAAACACCAGCAGAAACTAACAACCCTTGCGAATTTCACTCTACATTCCACTCTAAGTGCCAGGCTCCTTTCTTTGATCTTGCTTTCTCCAACATAGATAAATTAGATTAGATAATTTCCTAAAATAAGGAGGCACCTGTAATGCTCACCATCAAGCATGACTCAAGCTTTACAAAAGAGGCAAGTTATTTCATTTATGCCATGTTGCTAAAGCCTCTGTAAAATAGCTGGAGGAGGTCTCTCAAAAAAGATTTTGGCCTGGGATTTAAGGAGGAGCTCACCAGAAGGTTCCCCCTCTCTACTGCTTAGAATCCAGATAAGCCATATGATTTATGTTTTCCATTGGTTACCCAAACTGGTATATGTGTAGGGAGTGGTCCTGCCTCTGGCAGGGGGTTGGACTAGATGACCTCATGAGGTCCCTTCCAACCCTATGATTCTATGACTCTATGACCCCTGGGTTATATGTTATAAAGCTGTCAGCAGAGGGAATATGCTGGACTCATAGGCCCATTACTACACTTTCCAGCACTGGCAGTGTCTATGCTGTGTCCAGTTTCCTCTATCCACAGCATGAACAGGAAGCAAAGATGGAGGCAGCTGAGTCCTACAGGCAGAAGTGTGGCTTCTGTCACTGGTGACAGGGATTTAATTGCAACCTTCCATTTTGCACATCGGGCCTTCTGGCTTCACTCCCCTCCTGGGTCCATCTGCATTTTCCAGAAAATCAGCACGCCAGATAGAAGACTATACCAAAATCCCTATAGCCAGCTGCCATGCTTCTGACTATAGAACTAGTGTTTTCCAGTGCTGTCAGTCTCCTTTTCTCGCCATGGGTGGGGATCTGAGCATTCTCAGACCTGGCTGTGAGGGGGAAACTGCACTCTGTCCACAGAGCCAACCAAACTTCCCAATAAGACACTTAATAAGGGAGGTGAAGCAGGATACACAGACATTTTCTTTTGTCTTTGGTATTGTTCAAACAACTGTATTCAGTGCCTTCCATGTTGCAAAGGCTGTGTTCACACAGCACTCTTATTTCGAAACAACAGAGGTTGTTTCAAAATAAGAAATACCCTGTTCACACAACGCATGATTGTTTTGAAACAACGGCACCCGTTGTTTTGAAACAACGGCGTTGTTTCAAAACAACTTAAACCCCATGTGGGGATGAAACAATGATGTTTTGAAACGATTGTTTCGAAACAATGCCATCCGAACATGTTGTTTCGAAACAACAGTGACTTGTTTCGAAATAACTGTTGCCTGAAACTGCTATTTCGCTTTGAGCTTTTTTCCTTAATTCAAATTAACAAACTGTTAATTCGAATTAAGTTATTTCAAAATAAGGCATTATTTCGATACAAGTTGTTTCGACACAACTTATATTGAAATAATACCTGTGTGTGAACACAGCCAAAGTGTCTTAGGAAGTGGGATTTTCTCTCATGAAAGCTCATGCAATAAATAAATTAGTTAGTATTTAAGTGCCACAGGACTCCTTGCTTGTTTTGCCTTTGCGTTTCCTGGGCCTTGGTCTTCCCCTGAAACCTGTGGGGAGAGTAGTTGCCACAAATGGCTCAGAAGGGAAGCAGAGCTGAGAGAACAATATCCTCAAAAGGCAAGAGCAGCCCCAGGACACAACTGGGTATCAGACAGGCAAATTACTGAGCCAAATTATTAGTGTAACCATTTGAATAAAGTTCAGAATTTCCCTCAGAAAAGCTCTGTAGCAGGGAGGTCTGGATGAGCTGCTGACCGAGGAGAAAAACAGAAAGAACCTCAGGATGCTGTGCTGCATGGTTCTCCCCCAGGTTGGAAAGTACCCACTGTAACAGAGATATGGACTTTATGCACAATACAGAATGCTATCATTCACTCTGCAGTATTTAAGGTGAAATTTACTCTTGTTCACATGCCTGTACAGGACCTATGTAACCATTTAAAACATCAAAATAGAATTTATGTAAGAATTACTCTCTAGAAGAAAATAAGGTGTTAAGTGATAGTCAGCATGCATTAGCTGAGAAAAATCACATCAAACCAACCTGATAGCTTTCTGTTCTGGGGGTAACAAGCCTTGTGGATACAGGGGAAGATGTAGATGTGGTGTATATAGACTTTAGTAAAGCTTTTCATATGGGCTCGCATCACGTTTTTATTAACAAACTAGGTAAGTACAGCCTGGGATCAGTGGTGTTCAAACTTAGGATCGGGACCCAGGACTGGGTCGTGGACACTCAAGTACTGGGTCGTGGCATCCATTACTGCTGCCACCAAAAGACTGGAATGCATTGCTAAAAGATGTAATTGTTAGATCATGGGCAGAAATTTTTTTTTTTAAACTGGGTCTCGAGGAAAAAGGTTTGAAAACCACTGGCCTGGATGGAGCTACTATAAGATGCGTGAAAAACTGGTTCAATAACAGCTCCCAGAGAGTAATTACCAATGGTTCACAGTCATGCTGGAAGGGCATAACAAGCAGTGATTGGTTCTTGATCAAGTTCTGTTCAATATTTTCACCAAATGATGGCATAGAGAGTACACTTATAAAATTTGCTGATGATACCAAGCTGGGAGGTGCTTTCGAGAATAGGGTCATAACTCAAGATGATTTGGATTTACTGGTGAAATGGTCTGAGGTACACAGAATGAAATTCAATAAAGACAAGTGCAAAGTACTCCACTTAGGAAAGACCAATCCATTGCACATATGCAAAATGGGCAATGACTGCCTACGAAGGAGTATTGTGGATAGGGATCTCCTTGTCATAGTGGACCACAAGTTAAATATGAGTCACCAGTGTAACACTGTTGCAAAAAAAAAATACTATTCTGGGATGTATTAACAGGAGTATTGTAAGAAAAATATGGGAAGTTATTCTTCCTCTCTACTCCACCCTGATCAGGCCTCAGCTGGAGTATTGTGTCCAGTTCTGGATGCTCCATTTCAGGAAAGAAGTGGACAAACTGGAGGAAGTCCAGAGAAGAGCAACGTGAATGATCAGAGGTCTGGAGCACTTGACTGATGAGGGAAAATTGAATGAGCTGGGTTTGTTTAGTTTGGAAAACAGGAGACTGGCAGGGGACATAATAACAATTTTCAAGTACCTAAGAGGTTGTCATGAGGAGGAGGGAGAAAAATTATTCTCCTTAACTGCCAATGATATGACAAGAAGCAATGGGTTTAAATTATGGCAAGGGAAGTTGAGGTTGGACATTAGAAAAAAAATTCTAACTATCAGGGTGATTAACCACTGGAATAAGTTGCCTAGGCAGGTGATGGAATCTCCATCATTGGAAGTTTTTAGGAGCAGGTTAGACAAGTATCTGTCAGGGGTGGTGTAAGAGGGTCTTGGTCCTGCCATGAGTGCAGGGGACTGGACTTGATGACTTTTCATTGTCCCTTTCAGTTTCTATGGCTGTGTTCACACACAGGGGGTTATTTCGATACGGTTGTTTCGAAACAACTTGCATCAAAATAACACCTTATTTTGAAATAACTTAAGTCGAATTAACAGTTTGTTAATTCGAATTAAGGAAAAAAGCTCAAAGCGAAATAGCAGGTTCAGGCAACAGTTATTTCAAAACAAGTCACCGTTGTTTCGAAACAACATGTTCGCACAGCGTTGTTTTGAAACAATTGTTTCAAAACAACGTTGTTTTGTCCCCACATGGGGTTTAACTTGTTTCAAAACAACGCTGTTGTTTTGAAACAATGGGACCTGTTGTTTCGAAACAACCGTGCGTCGTGTGAACAGCCTAAATCTTATTTTGAAACAACCTCTGTTGTTTCGAAATAAGAGGGCTGTGTGAACACAGCCTATGATTCTATGAAATTAAATGATACAGAGTCCAGGTGCAGAAGTGAATTTCATCTTATGGGAATACCCCAGAGTGAAAAAATATGGATAACATAGATACAGTAAACAGAATCGCCTGCTTCTAAATTAAAGGTAATCTGATTTTACTGTACCAATGTGTACTGCAGCAGCCCCATAGCACAGCCCCAGCTGGCACAGGCCAGCCTCCTACCCCCCAACCCCTCCTTGGAGATGGGAGGGGAACCAAGTTGACCCTTCACCACACATGGGGAGGAGGCAGATCCTAATAGGCACCCCTAAGCACCTCCTGCATGCTCCCCCCCAAAGGGCTAGCCCAGTTTCCCCCCAGCACTTACACGCCACTACTCTAGTCCAGCCTTAGCTGGGACAGGACAACTGATAAGTGTAAAATCCTGCACTTGGGACGAAAAAACCCCATGTACTGCTACAGGCTGGGGAGTGATCAGCTAAATAGCAGCACTGGAGAAAAGGACCTGGGAGTCATGGTGGATGGGAAGCTGGACATGAGTCAGCAGTGTGCTCTTGCTGCCAAAAAGGCCAATGGCATACTGGGCTGCATCAGAAGAAGTGTTACCAGCAGATCAAGGGATGTGATCATTCCCCTCTATTCTGCACTAGTGAGGCCACATCTGGAATACTGTGTCCAGTTTTGGGCTCCCCACTACAAAAAGGACATGGACAAATTAGAGAGAGTCCAGAGGAGGGCAACCAAAATGATCAAAGGGCTGGAGCACAAGCCCTATGAAGAAAGACTGAAGGAACTAGGCTTATTTAGCCTGCAGAAGAGAAGACTGAGGGGGGATTTGATAGCAACCTTCAACTACTTGAAGGGTTGCTCCAAGGAGGAGGGAGCTCGACTGTTCTCGGTAGTAACAGAGGGCAGAACGAGAAGCAATGGCTTCAAGTTACAGCTGGGGCGGTCCAGGCTGGATATTAGGAAAAACTTCCTTACTAGGCGAGTGGTGAAGCATTGGAATAAGCTGCTTAGGGAGGTGGTGGAATCTCCATCTCTGGAGGTGTTCAAGTCCCAGCTGGACAAAACACTGACTGGGATGATCTAATGGGAGTGGTCCTGCTTTTTTTGGCAGGGGGTTGGACTAGATGACCTCATGGGGTCCCTTCCAACACTATGATTCTATGATTCTATCCCCCTACCCTACCTGAGGAGGGCCAGGGATGTCATGACATATGGGGGGCACTAAGAAGCTTCTCTCAACACCTCATGTGTCCCCCGCCCCCACAAAAGGCCAGCCAAGTTTGTCTGAGTGCCCCCCCAGCACTTACCCACCACCTCTCTAGTCCGGTGCCAGTTCTGACGGGGTAGCAGCCTCCCCCACTCCAGCCTTGGGAGTGGGGACATGGGAAGGGCACAGAAGGCTCTGTGCCTCTCAGAGACTCCTTTAACCCCACCTCCTACCTTGGTACGCTACTGCTGCTCTGCAGTCTGTTTGCCTGCACATTGTGTTGAAAAAACCAAAGGCTGGTAGCGAAAGAACAACAATAGGAGATAGCTAATTCTTAAATATACAATTGCTGAAAATCTACTCATTCTACACAGAGCCCTGGTCCCTGCCCTGAAAAATTCTTCTCCAAAAGAACCCTGCTCCAAAGAAATCACGTTGGCAACGAAGTCACTAGATGGCAAGGGTGTCACCTGACACATGGGGATTGAAGGATTTTAAAGGATATAAGTATGATCTGCCTGGAGGCCTTTCCTCAAGTCCACAACGGAGAATGCATGACTGGCCGTGTGACAGTTTGCATGAGCAGCAGGGGTCACTGGCCTGCCTGCCTTCCTAGACCCAGATGGTTCCTCTAAAACCCACAAAGGAGAGTGAGCTAGAAAACGAGGGACATCTGTGGTTTTAAATGTTTACTATTTTGTGTGATCTGTACTCTGCTGTGCTTTACACAATGAAGTATAAAAAAGCAAAAAGGTGTCCGACCAGGCAGAATGTCTCTCTGCATAACTGCTTCACAACTTCTACATACCACTGAAATAGTTAAACTAGATATCAGAAACATTACACTTTCGAGGTGAAGTTATAGAACAGAAATGTATTAAAAGGAGATATTGAGGTATTTCATGGGTCTGTGCTGGTCCTGGAGGCCTATGACAATTGGAATGAGGAGCCTAATTTCTGAGAAGGGGAACAGACTGAAAGTCAGCAATGGGCCAGTGAGGCCAAGGAAGAAAGCAGTGATGCAGTCTGCTTAGGATCCAGAGCACAGAAGGCTGAACTACCCCTATGGCAGTCCTAGTGGGTGGCTAGGAGGGGGCACTAGGTGGGATATGTGACAGTCAGCCTTCACTAAAAAACATCCAGCTTAGTGAAGTGACCTAGACATCAGTTAGGCTACGCCTACTGTGAGGAAAGGCAGAGACAAACCAAGATAATGGATAGAACCTTAGATTTTAAACTGCATAAAGGAAAATCGAGGTATTAGGCAGAGACACCAATATATAAATAATAGAATAATAATAAAATATAAGGTAACATCAAATTCTTGTTTTGGAAAATAATCAATTGCAAATTACTCTAACAACAAAATAAGTATTTTAAACGCCACAGTATATCACCCCATGAGGGAATCAGCTTCGCGTCTCTTACTGCAAAGTCCAGCTTCATCCGAGTTGTCCTGCCTTCGCCTCCTCTGACTTGTGATGATGCTTTGCTTTCACACAGCACCTGTACACCTGTGAATAGCGGTTCCTCAGCTGAAGGGCTACATCCATTCCCAGGGTGCCCAAACTGTATTGTTTGTATGTTCTATCCCACTTGAAGCTGGGTTTCATGCACACTGTCTTCACAAGAACCACTTGTTTTTGTCTCCTTCTCTAAGGTTGTGTTCACACAGCCCTCTTATTTTGAAACAACAGAGGTTGTTTCGAAATAAGATTTAGGCTGTTCACACGATGCACGGTTGTTTCGAAACAAGTTAAACCCCATGTGGGGACAAAACAACGTTGTTTCGAAATGATTGTTTCGAAACAATGCCGTGTGAACATGGTGTTTCGAAACAACAGTGACTTGTTTCGAAATAACTGTTGCCTGAACCTGCTATTTCACTTTGAGCTTCTTTCCTTAATTCGAATTAACAAACTGTTAATTCGAATTAAGTTATTTCGAAATAAGGTGTTATTTCAATACAAGTTGTTTCGAAACAACCATATCGAAATAACCCCCTGTGTGTGAACACAGCCTAACTGCCTTCCAACTGCCTCTTTTGGGTAGCTTTTGAGCTCCTTCCCCTGCTCCAGCTGCCCTCTCATTGGCCAGTTCCCTCCACAGGGCAATTTCTGTGCTGCTGCATCACCATCACAGCTGCTGGCCCTAACACAAACCCTCTTGGTCAAAACTATAACAGATGCATAAGCCAGGCCAAGGTTACTACACACAGCATACAAAAATAAAAGTAAAACACACACAGTTTTCCCTTTTAGAAAATAAGAATGACAGATGCTTCACTGGATACATTTTGTTTGTGGACTCATTAGGTTTCTGACCCTCAGACTACTGTACCCCATCCAGAGCTGCATTGACTTAACTGTAGCTCTGTTCAGGCATTGGAATCTATTCAGATGAACAAGGGTGATCTAACTTGGCTCACATCTCTTATTCTTTTATTGTGCTAAATCTTACAATAGAACTCTTAAAGCTTGATTTATATCAAATATTCAGCATTTTTTTTCAGTGAGGCAGTCCCAATGTACAAAAAAATTGACTGAATTGAGGTTTTATATTTTTGTGCACAGATTTTGCTTTCATCAGTTACAATCTTATATCTTCATCAGGTCTGTGGGGAAAGAGCAGTCTGGTTTTCTTTCTCTGTATCTTCTACTTCAGCATTTGCTGGACAGCCATTACAACATAGCACTATCAAATATTCTATTTTTGTGTAAGGCCAGGATACTGTTCCCACTGAAGTAAATGTAAAAGTTCTGAAATCAAAGTAGGAGCAAGCCTTTTGAGTGTAAAGGTAACAAAAAATTTTAAAAAAAGAAATATAAAATTTGGATAGTCTATACTGAAATTATGCCAAAATGTACAAATAGAACACATTTATGTTTTGATATTTTTAAAAGTCTCATGTAGATCTTGGATGAGGCAAGACAAGAGTATACTATGAGCTGTCTTCTAAACTAAAATCCTACATAAAAAAGAAACTTCTTTAAACTCTGTGCTTGTGTCTTGTGGCCTTTGCCAGCGGAGCCATTAATAAGTTATGCTTCACCATTTTTCTAAAATAGATGCTATAAGTAGCTTGTATATATTTACAGCCAGCTTAGAGACTTCTAATACAACGTTGCTGATTATACGTAAGAATTACAATATGAAAAAGATGACTATGCAGATTATAAGCAACGTCTTCTCCCAAAAATTAAGATATTTTAACTTTCAAAATTTAGACAAAAAATACTATGACAAGAAGCAATCATTAAATTATTTGACAAATGTCAAAGAAAATGATATTACCTACTGTTTAACTCCCCTAGATATATATATTAATCACTTTTTTCAAAGTTTATTTTAAATATAAACACCTCAAACTGATATAACAAAAACTCGCGGCTATAAATTATCAGATTATCAGTTTAATTAAGGAGAAGAAACCCACATAAGCTTCCGGGCTTCTTTTCCACCCTACAATTTCCTATGCTCCCATTTGATTTAATTACTCCCCCCTGCCCAGAGACTGCAGTCTTTGAAACTGGCTGAAATCAGCAACAGCTTAAGGTCACCAAGATTTCACATCTGATAATTTAAGGATCCTTCTGCCTAAGAGACCTTTTTTTATATTTAACCCATTGTTAAAAGGAGACAGTTCTGAAATGGAAACCAGATGCATACCTTTGATGAAAGATTAGCATAACTCAATTGTTAAGACTGATTACCAGAGTGACTTTTCAAAGGTTTGTGATCACACCCAGATTCATAACTCTCTTCATTTGCATTTAAAAGGTGAGGGAAGAGAAGACTATTTTTACTTATAAATTTCTTAGTTCAAACTAGGCAAAGCCTAGTGTAGACAGAGCCAATGATACTCCATGTACTCTTAGTAAACAAATGCTGATAGAAACCAAACCAAACCCAAAGATATTTCTTCAAAACACTGCACAGCATTCACACTACAAAAATACCATCAATAAAGGTGAAATGGATGTTTTCAAACTTTATGAATCATTTCTAAAATATACCACTTCGAGCAAGATTGTGCCTGTCACCTGCAAATGCGCAACCTTTAATGACAGAGAGAGGACTCAAGCAGCGCAAAGGAGAGCATGATTTCTGTAGGGCTAGTAATAATTCTACACTCTTCAAAAGGGACAGAGACAGCACAAGGTAATGGTCTCCTCCCCACTCCACATCAGTCAACAAACGATAGTTGTCACAGATGTGTGGCTGAATGCAAAGGGGAGTAGATGCTCTCCAAGAAGGGTCACTTGGTCCACTGGGTTATACTGCAGTCCCCATAGTTTACACACTACAGTGGATAATTTAAAAAAAAAAAAAAGATAGAAAATGCCACAAATTCCTTTGTAGAAAATGACAGAGGATAAAGGATGGGATGCCATTGCATGTCTAGTCACAACTGTCTGAGGAGAATAAATCTCATTTTCAAAAGGAACTTAGGCACTTAGGAGTGTAAATCTCTTTTTGAAAATGAGGTATAGTAACCTAAATCATTAGGCATTGCAATGCTGACTGCAGCAAAGCCTAAATACCTTCAAAAATGTAGCCATAATCTAAGATTGCTCTGGCTGCTCCTACTCACATATAGGAGGTTTCCTTTACTATTTTAGGTCATGCCCCCCTCTTGAATATGACAGTTATTACAGCATGCATGTTTGAAGGAACAATACATTGCAACTATACATCCATGCTTCCTGCACATATGTTTGCAATTTACAGACATTGGGACCTTCCTATGCCTTTTACTACGGGAAAACTGCCACAATGCTGATCATATTAATTATCTTAAACACAGTCAGGCGTATATTTCAGTACATTTTTCTATCAACAAATTTATTATAAGAACTATATGCTGATGTTTGTATTAATGGATTCTGCAAAGCTCTGGACTGCACTGATTTAGGATTTCAAATACTCTCATCCTTTAAATTACTATACTTTCATATACAGATAATATAGAACAGTTAGTGAAAAACACTTAAAGCTTGCTAAGGGACAGTAATAGAAAACAGAGAGAGAGAGAGAGAGAGATTCCACTTTCCCAGATGATCAACTCTACTCAACTATAATCAGTAAGCTCACATTGAGGAACTTTTAACTTTGTTCTCTGCAGAGTACCATGGGAAAAAAATGCACGAAGTCTCTTGGCTAAAAAAATATTTAAAGTAATATACATTTTTTAATTTTGTGCTTATACAGTCTCTAACACAATCAGGTTCTAGCACCTGAATGGGGCTCCCCAGTACTAAGATGATGATAATGAAAAGGATCAACACATCCACGCCACTAGTGACATATTGCCAAAGAAACCTCAATGAGATCTGCTAAAACTATTCATACACTAAAATTTTTGTAAGAGTTCACAATGTATAGCATATACTACCTGTCATCAGTCACAGTATTCAGACTTTATTATTTGTGCAATTACTACTTAGCAAATGTGCAAAACCAATCAAAAGACTTAAAAGAAAAAATGCATAATACACTATTCAGTCAAAAGTAACTTTTAGCCTACATTTGCCACCTGACTATGTATAAAAAAAGCAAGGAGTCTTGTGGCACTTAAAGACTAAGATTTATTTATCGCATGAGCTTTCGTGGGAGAAAATCTCACTTCGTCAGATGCTTTGAAGGGGGGAAAACTTATAGAACTGGATGAAAATAAATGCAGGGGAGTATAAGACATGGGATCAGGTCATACTGCAACAGCAAATCAGAGCATTTGTAAGGATTCAAACTCTAGGAAACAGCACACTGAGGGAGGTTGAAGTCAAATTACCTGTTACAATGTGAAAAGAATCCATAGTCTCGGTTCAGCCCTGCTTTCACACAATTTAATTTGCATATTAGTTCGATTTCGGCTGTTTCTCTTTGAAGTCTTGATGTCCCATTGATTTTCTTGACAACCATCGTTAATAAATCATCAATGGAGTGATTAGGAAGATGGCAGTGCTCAGCCACTGGGATTTTTTTGTGTTGTGATTTTTGGTGTCAGTTTTGTGTGCATTTATTCTTCTGCGTAGGGATTGTCCTGTTTGTCTAATGTATAAGGTTTGGGGGCATTTCCAGCACATGATGGCATAAATCACATTAGTGGATGAGCAGGTGAAGGACCCTTTGATGGAGTAGCTGGCTTGATTAGGTCCCATGATGGTGTCTTTTGTGCACTTATGTGCACAGAGTTGGCAGTGTGGTTTGTTGCAGAGATATGTGCCTGCTTTAATCAAGCCAGCTACTCCATATTACCCTGAGTTCCTGGATGCTTACAAGCAGGGAGTTTTTCTTGGGATCAGAGGCCCTGATTCCTGAGACTGTCAAAGTGAGCTCCTCACCCTAAGTCTGATGCATCTGAGACTAAGGTTGCCAACAGATGAGGAGCAGACAAACTAACGCCCATTCATTACAAATCTTGGGTCTCTCCATCAAAGCAAGGACCGGAAGTGGAATCCTGAGTATCTTGCAGGTTGAGAGCTGTGTACCAGACCATAGGCTCAGAGGAGCAAATTACAGCAGCTATGGTGATCATTCTCAGTTTAAAAGGATGAATGAAATTGTTGAAATCTTGAAGATGTCAGATTGGCCACTATCTTCGTTTTTTCTTTAGAAAGAAGTAGGAATGGGGGTAGAACCTTCTCCCTTTAAACTTGTGAGGAATCTGCACGACCAGTCCCAGTTGCAGGACAGCCAATGTCTTGCTCAAGTGTCCTATAAAAAGAGTTCTGCAAAAAGATGGCAATCACAGGAAGAAAAGTGGAATAGTCTCAGTCTGAATGGGATACCCCTGGATCACAATATCAAGAACCCGTCAGTTCAAGATAATCCCAGCCCAAGCTTTACTGAAATAAAAAAGTAGTTGCCATACTGAATGGAAGAGAGCAAATTCATAGCTGGTGATTCAAACAGGCTTTTTGCAGTCTGATCAAAATTTCTTCCTGTATATTTGACTCTGTTTCAGGGCAGACTGGGTGACTCAGAAGGGTGCTGCTGAGGATAAAATTGACACTGAGGCCCAACCCTGAAAGGTGATCATAGGAGTTATTTGTCACCAGAGCAGTGGCATTTAAACCCATAGAGAGTTCTCTGGAGCCCTTTAGCAAACATAAAATCTTGTCAGTGCCAATGTTAAATAGTTTGTTTCCCTGAAAATGTGAGACCTCACTAGTTGTTTGGATTTCACAAGGGCTGCCAAGCACCTGGAGCCAGAAAACCTCCTCTTAGTCATTGTCATAGCAATGGTCTGTCCTACCAGCCAGGTCTAAGATATTAAGTGCTGCCTGATGATTGTTCTGGCTACTGTACAGTAAGTGTTTTCCCTCTGACATGGTCAATTTCAGCTCTCCTTCAAACTCAGATGGGACTGTGTCTGTCAGGGTGGAGGGTCTGTCTTACAGAAAGTCATACTTCACAAGAAGTGCATCATAACTGGCAAATCTTTGCTGAAGACTCCCCAGGAAATAAATCTTACATTCAGATAGATTCAGCATTTGGGGGGTGTCTCCTCAGAAGTAGATATTGCCTGTTGTTTGGATCTTTCCCAAACAGTTTGGATGAGTAACCAGGGATGGTATGGTAGATTGAGTATTCATATCCCGTACTCAGAACCTGGTATATCCAGTTTGTGCACCCCGCATTTGCAGAAATGAACACAGAGTTGTGCCATATCACATTTGCAGATTCCAAAAATCCTTCATTAATGGAAAGGGCCACCATGATTAGTGTTGGAGGATGTCCAATAGTTTACGCTGTTCTTCTTGGATTATCTCAAGAGGGATATTCAAGGTATCAGCTGTCTCCTTATCGGATCTTCAAATACTTTCAGCTCAGCTGAGGTGGCAGTAGAGAGAGCGCTAGCCGCCTCATCCTGTGAGAAGGAAGAAGCAGTCAGTGATTGCTGCTGGTGAGGAGAGAGACCATCTCCAATGAATCCTTGCTGTCCACCAATAATTGATGAGCTGGGGATGGTACTGGTGCTGGCTGCAGTATCTCTTTTATTAAATATGATCTTGGCTTGGGCATAACAGAAGAAAATGGGTTCCTCATGTGGGGGTTGTTACCCTAAGGTGACCTATAGGGACAAGACTTGTAAGGATACGATAGACGGAGGACCACACATTGGAGAGTACTGGCTTGGTGGTTCTCTTCTGGATCCTATAGACTTTTGGGTGCCTTTCAGCAATTTCTCTCTAGATTGTCCATCTCTATCCCACTGAGTTATCCACAGGAGAAATGGGTCACTTTCAGGAAGGAGGACAATATGCTGCACTCCCCATCTGAGACTAAGAAGTTAAAGTCTTCTTCCAACAGAGCAGCGGAGAGGGGAGGCAGGGCCCTGGGCCAGGGAGGTCGGGCTGGCTCTGTGCTCTGCCCTGCCCCTGGGCCAATGGCAGCAAGGGAGGGGGGAGGCACCCCTGGGCCTGCAGCAGCAAGGGGGTGCAGAGCCCTGGGCCAGATCGGGGGGGGGGGGCAGGTGGCACATGGCAAGGCCTCTGTGTGCCCTGCCAGGGTCTGTCATGAACCAGCTTGGCCTCCCACCCCCTGGGGGCAGACTACCCTGAGTGGGGTGGGAGCGCCCTCTGGCTATCAACAATGGTGGGGGGGGCTGACCTGTGCAGCCCAGGCAGGATGGCACAGTTTGGAGTCCCCAGACAGGATGATTCATTGGGGGGGGGGGACACCAGGCAGGGGACCCACAGTGGGGGACAGCCTGTGGCCTCCAGGCCATTTAATCCACCCCTGCTGCAGGGTTCTGCCTCAGTTATGGGCAGAAGGAAGGAGTGGTGGCTGAGGCTACATCAGCCCTTTTACTCTCAGCTATGGTATTCATGAGGGCATTCAGAACAGGTTCAACCTCAGGCACAGGTACAACCTCTGCTATTACCAGAGAACCCAATCTCATATGTATGTGTGTCAAGAGTGGAATCTGTGTGGACAATATAACATGGAGAAAAAAAAAGTATATGATGTTTTTCCAGTTAGACATTAAGTCCTGATAGTTAGTGTTGATGCAACCATTATGCATCAATAAGCACACTGATCATGACATCTATAAACACAAGAAATTAACTTCCACTAAAATGTTTAACTGATAATATGACTGAAAAATACAGAATATTTTGATTAAATCTTAGTGAGAAAATTATCAACTTATGCTATGAAGCTCAAAAGTTAATATGCCTGATCATTGAAATGATGACTTTTAGCCCTTAATATGCTGAATCAAAGCCTAGTAAGGTCACTACAACATACAAGATCTTTAGGTTCTCAGAGAATAAAGTACTGCATGCTTGGTGGCATCTGGATAAAAAGAAATATATTTAAAAATATAAAAATATTATTTTAATTTAAATTAAGTTTTTCTTTTAAAAAATAAACTTGCTTAAAATAAAACTTGAAATTATAACAATCTACTTTAAAGCCTAAACTTAATATAGCTTATGAAAACAATTTAAATTAAAAAAAAAGATATACTGCAACCATAAGATCACCTCAAATTAAAGTAAGTTTAAAAAGGTGCTGTTTTTTGCATTATACACAGAAGCAGAGGGAAAATATCCTAACTTGTGAAGTCAACTGAAGCTTTATAAACATGACACAATATCATGTAAGTGCATTAAATATCCATTATTTTCAATCTTTACATTGGAGTAGTGCTGACATTTCATTTTTTCAGCATGTAAGTACTTTCAGTTTCCATTGGGCAGAAAAGATTTTGCTTTAATTACTTTTGATTGCACTTTAACTAGCAGGTACCGAAAGAATATTTAGTCTGTTGAACTAGTTTGTTCAAAGCTGAGAAACCTATTAAGAGTTGGAGATGTAGGAAAGCTTAGTTTCCTCTTCCAATCTAAGCATAAAAATACAAGTGGGGAGGATAAGATCTACTAGGCTTAAAAATCTGAAGGACACAAAATTTTCAAAGATATTTAGGCATCTATCGCTAAAGAGTGAAACCTACTGTTCTTTTCAAAAGCACCTAAGGAGGTGAGATACCTAACTCAAATTGATTTGAATTCCCATTTATTTCAACGGAAGTTAGGCACCTGACCTGACAAGGCTTTTCTCAAAATACCATTAAAGGGACCTATCTGAATCTTGAGAAGATAATCATAGAATCATAGAGTTAGAAGAGACCACTAGGATCTCGAGTCCTCTGCCAAGATGCAGTATTTGCTATGTCTAGACAGCCTCTCCTTCTGAAACTTCCAGTCAAAAAGATTCCATGCTTTCAATCCCTTTGAAAATCAGGCTTTTGGTGATCACAGACAATCTAGCAATTCACTAACTACTTGTGGCCCACTACACTGGGCATGACAGATTGGAGAGAAGAGAGGCCCTTGGTGATAGAAGGTCAGGTTATGGACTACTTAAAGAAGCTGGATGTGCACAAGTCCATGGGGCTGGACGAACTACATCCAAGGATGCTAAGGGAGTTGGCTGATGAGATAGCAGTACCACTGGCCATTATCTCTGAAAACTCATGGTGAATGGGGGAGATGCCAGAGGACTGGAAAAAAGCAAACATAGTGCCTATCTTCAAGAAAGGCAAAAAGGAGGATCCAGGGAATTACAGACCTGTCAGCCTCACCTCAATCCCTGGAAAAATCATGGAGCAGGTTCTCAGAGAATCCATCCTGAAACACTTGGAGGAAAATAGAGTGATCAGGAACAGTCAGCATGGATTCACCAAGGGTAAATCATGCCTGACCAACCTCATTGCCTTCTATGATGAGATGACTGGATTTGTGGATGCAGGAAGAGCCATTGACGTGATATGCCTCAACTTTAGCAAGCCTTTTGATGCAGTTTCCCACAGCATTCTTGTCGGCAAGTTAAGGAAGAATTGGTTGGATATGTGGACTGTAAGGTTGATAGAGAACTGGCTAGATCAATGGTTTCACTAAGTAGGAATCAATGGCTCCATGTCTAGTTGGCAACAAGTAACGAATGGTGTGCCCTAGGGGTCAGTCCTGGGGCCAGTTCTGCTCAACATTTTCATTAATGATCTGGATGATGGGATAGACTACACGCTCAGTAAGTCTGCAGATGACACCAAGCTAGGGGAAATGGTAGACACACTGGAGGGCAGGGACAGGATTCAGGGAAACCTTGCCAAATTGGAGCAGTGGGCCAACAGAATTCTCATGAGGTTCAACAAGGACAAGTGCAAAGTCCAGCACTTGGGATGGAAAAACCCCATGCACTGCTACAGGCTGGGGAGTGATCAGCTAAGTAGCAGCAAGGACCCGGGGGTCATGGTGGATGGGAAGGTGGATATGAGTCAACAGTGTGCTTTTGCTGCCAAAAAGGCCAATGGTATATTGGGCTCCATCAGAAGAAGTGTTGCCAGCAGATCGAGGGATGTGATCATTCCCCTCTATTTCGCACTGGTGAGGCTGCATCTGGAATACTGTGTCCAGTTTTGGGCTCCCCACTACAAAAAGGACATGGACAAATTAGAAAGAGTCCATCGCAGGGCAGCAAAAATGATCAAGAGGCTGGAGCACAAGACCTATGAAGAAAGACTGAAGGAACTAGGCTTATGTAGCCTGCAGAAGAGAAGACTGAGGGGGCATCTGATAGTAACTTTCAACTACCTGAAGGGATGCTCCAAGGACAATGCAGCTCAGCTGTTCTCTGCAGTAACAGAGGACAGAACAAGGAGCAATGGTTTCAGTTTGCAGCTGGGGAGTCTAGGCTGGATATTAGGAAAAACTTTCTTACTAGGAGAGTGGTGAAGCATTGGAATGGGCTACCTAGGGAAGTGGTGGAATCTCCATCTTTGGAGATACTTAAGGCTTGGCTAGACAAAACCCTGGCTGGGATAATTTAATGAGTGTGGTCCTGCTTTTTTTGGCAGGAGGTTGGACTAGATGACCTCATGAGGGCCCTTCCAACCCTATGATTCTATGAACTACAGATAGTCTTTCTTTTGTTTATTAAATCAATCTGTTTTAAAGGCAACACACATTTTGATAAATATATTTTTCCCTACATACTAGCACATTTAAGGTAGTTTTGTTTAAATAATAAAAGTGATCTTAAAATGCTGGTCTTATATCTTTTCAAATTTCAATTTCCACCCAAATGTAACTTAACACAAATCCCAAGTAAAATATTCTCATATAACTTTAGAAAATAAGAAATGCATCATTCACCATTTTCTAACATAAGAAAGATTAAAAATTAAGAACGTTGAATAAAAAGTAAGTTATATAATTGCTTAAATAAATATGTATAATGTATTCTGCTAGTTAGCAAATATTAGTACCAACTTTAGGGCAAAGGTTATGTCTGGGTGCAAGCCAACATATTTTAATGGTTACTGATGGATGAAAATGAAATTCTCTTTATAAAAATAACTAAAATACAAATGGAACACAAGTCTTGTTTAACAAAGTGGAATTTTCTACCATGAAAGCTCATGCGTGAATAAATTTGTTAGTCTTTAAAAGTGCCACAAGACTCCTTGTTTTTACTTGTTTAAATCAGTTATTTAAATCCAGGGTTCATCTTGCTGATTTAAATCAATGTTAAAAGCAATAATTTAAATAACTTTTTAAATCAATCCACCTTAGCTATATTAATGACTGTCAAATTAAGTAACAGTCAAAAATTACAAATTCTTATTTCAGAAAAAGATTAGGGGTATAGAAACAGTTGAAAATTAATAGATTTTAATTAAAGTTAGCTGGGGAAACTATATAGGCCTCTAATATGAATAAACTACTCATTCTAATCAAAGCTGGTTTTTTAGTAAGCTGGTATCAGAAAAGGGGACTTTTGTGGGGGATGTCATTATATAATACAGGCGTGGCCAAACTGTAGCTCAGGAGCTACATGTGGCTCTTGAATGAAAAAGCGTGGCTCGCAGAAGAGCATTAGCAAATCAATTTAGTAGGTAAATGTATATGGCTATATGCTTCAGTGCAGCTCTTGAAGGTTTAATCATCAGCTTCTGTGGCTCTTGAGTTCCATAAGTTTGGCCACCTCTGTAACTAATAAAGAAATTTAATTTTGCAGCGTGATTTGAAATATTTGCCTTTTTATAATCAAATGTTGCTATTACATTCAAAAGAAATAATCTTATAATATGTTAACATTTGATATTGCAATTACCTATCTTCTGTGAAGTGGTGTATGTTTAATAAAAGCCTAATAAAGTCATTAAAAAAGAACAAGAAAAACCATCACTGAAAAACCCTGTACCCCACATCAAACAGACTACAGTACCTTGGCAATGGAGGTTTCCAAATATATTGTCCAGGATTGCATAATATATCACTCCATTTGGCAGATGGTTCAAAACGCTTGTTCTAAAATAATTCTCACAATGAATATTTATCATCATTACCTACACTCTTCCAATTTTAAAACAGGATTAAATGTACTAAGATTACAATTTAAGCAATATCTTTTATTACACCTAAATGAACATGCAAATTACAGACCTTGCCATACCTTTTTCTCCCTAACTTATCACATCATTTAGAAATGAGAAAATTGTCTTGTTCTCTGGTTAAAGAAGTATGAGACCCCCTCCCATTACACTGTCAATGCCGTCCCAAAGATCTTTCATTTAAAAGGTTCAGTAAGGTTTGTATAAATATGATACCCCTTGCAAGGCTGATTGCTATTATCTTTGTGAAACACTACATTTCATTGGCCAAAAGTTTGAGAGTTGGTAGATCAACGTACTATTCCTGAACAATAGAAGAGCAATTCTTGACTCCAAATCACACAAATGCTATAATTTAAATCTGTTTCTTAGTGCCTCTAGGAACAGAAATGAGATATAAAGTGTAAGGAAGTAACTAAAATCATGACAGTATTATGATTCATTTCTAGCGCTGACTGCTATCACCATGTCACCAAGATATTAGAGCACACACACCAGTGATTCAGCTGATATTAGCAGTGGGCAGTCATTAAGCACGCCTGGCTCTCTCAGGAGTATCCATATCTCTATTTTGAAGTTAGCAGTATAGCGTTATAGGGAAGATGCCATATTTTTGGTGATTTATGTCTAACTAGTAAGTGATAATTAGTTGTGTAAATAAAGCTTGTGCCATCTCTCACTTGTTTCCTGACTTAGCTTAGCCCCTGATCCTGCAAAGTAATACTCTGACAGACCTTTATGCCTGCCTGCCATCCTGCTGATCTCTGTGAAAATCTGTGCCATTATAAAAGTTTGCTACCACTGATCACTTAGCAGAAATGGTGCACTGACTTTAAGAATAAGAGAATGTGTGTTAACTTCAAATCACATGAGATAATTACATGCCAAGTTTGGAAGAAATCCAATCAACAAAGCTTATGATAGCTGGTATTTTAATTACATGACCTGAGTACTCTTCTTTCTCTTCTTAACCCAATGACAGATGATATAATTTGGCATTTTAGATGGCCTGACAATTCTACAGAACCTAAAATAGCTACTGAAAGAAAAGTTGTGTACTACTAAAGCACATTTTAATAACTATTTATAGAAATACATTTCTGTTTCATTTCATTTTATTTCTGTTTTAAATCAATTTCATTGTTGCTAATTTAAGCTGCTACATATCCAAATAAAATCAGTTAGGTCACCTACAACTGAGGATAACAATTGATATTTAACAACAGAATATAATTACACAGCAAGTTATCACTTAACATGTTTGACAAAACTATACATCACACTGTACAGCAGAAAAATTTACTAGGATAGAAAATGAACCTTGGCATTGGATCAAAGTTTATCTTATAAAGTTTACATTATGAAGATGAAAATTTCATAACTTTTCAAGCCATTACATTTTAGCTTTATTTTGGTTAACTTAAAGGAGGAACTAAACATTACTTACAGGGTTATTTAGTAATCTACAATAATATACATTTTTGGTTTTTATTGGTCTTTATATTTTTAAGTATTCTTAAATCAGTATTTTACTTATCAAAGGCAGTAGACCAACTTTATTGCAAAACTGTCCTTCCATTTACCCACAGAGTGTGCTCAGCTTTCAGGCTAGCAGTACAAGTTTCTCCAACACCATTACATGAATGTATCTTATCCTCATCTGAAATAGGGCAACCTTACATAGGAATAAGGTTGAGAAAATAGTTTAGGTTCTATGTCTATTAATTCTGGGATGTATATAGTTAGACTGCCAAACAGAGTGCCAACCATGATAATGAGTTCTGGAATATGGTCACCTGTCTGCTAAGAATTGGCTTAAGACCAGTAATTGATTTTGCATATGCCACAGAATAGTTTTAGGGCTTGTCTACATAGTAGGGGCAATATACAGTATGGTAGTGTGATTTCCAAACTACACTAACATGTTATGCATTACATAGTACAATAGTACTACATTAAGACTCACCAGGAAAGCATTAGTGCAAAGCAGCAAGGTCTACATGGACTAAATAATGCATAACATATTTGAGCATTTATAAATCACACCCCCACAGTTCATATTATCCCTCCATGTAGACAAGCCCTTAGAGCATAATATCAAATGGTCCCTATCTACAGGGATGGGTACTCACATGGTTTCCATCATTGCCATACTGGGAACTGTCATGATGGCCCAAAAAACGAAAGCCATGGTACCATATCTATATACATCTATATATAACTATATATTAATTTAAGGCAGGCAAAGAACTGTTACTTACTGTACAGCAGGAGTCTCAAACTCATGGCCCAAAGGCTGCATGTGGCCTGTAAAGTTATTTCTTGCAGCCTGCAATGACACTATCATTATCAATATTTGCAATACTGTTGTACGAAAAGGTTTCAGCAGTACAGCCCTTGGGGTACCCTACTTGTCCTCACATGTGGTACAGCCCTTAGGCTAACATACTTCTCCTCATGCAGCGCTTGTGGTGATTTGAGTTTGAGATCCTTGCTCTACAGTAACAGTGGTTTTTCGAGATGTTGCCAAGTTCCAAAGGGTAGCTGTGTTGGTTTAGTTCAGCAAAACAAACAAACAGTCCTGTGACACTTAAAGACTAACACATTTATTTATCGCATGAGCTCTTGTGGGAGAATACCACACTTCGTCAGATGCTGGATTTTCTCCCATGAAAGCTCATGCAATAAATAAATTGTTAGTCTTTAAGTGCCACAGCACCCCTTGTTTGTTTTTCTTCATGATATGTTATTCACATAGATTCACTTGTGGTGTGTAGGTACTCTGTGCATACAAAATCTGATTCTTTTAGCCAGCAGTGTCCACTGTGCTCTGGAAGACTTTGTGACCCCTGCAGTCCCTAACTGAAGACATACAGGGCAGTGTGAGTTCAAATATCCATCACTCCTTCACCAATACTGAATACAACATACAGATAATATAGGACTCTGAAGCAGAAGGGAAGGGAAGCAGTTCATGTAATCCATGTGCGCAACACATCTCAAAGAATTGCAGCAATTGTAGGTTAAGTGACTGTTCTTTCATCTTTGAGTGATTGTTCAGATTATTTGCTAATCACCAGAGCAAAATCCAGAGTCAGGAGGTGGATCCTAGCAAACCTATTTAAATAATGATTGCAGGAAAACACTGTCTAAGGTGGACTAGCCATGAGGATCTAAATTTGCCTTACTCTTCAAGCTGATTTTATAGCAGTTAAAAAGGCCATCTTCACAGATTGATTCTGCATAGTAGCTAGGGAGTCCTGTTACACCAGCTAATGCTATGCTGAGATCCCAGGAAAGAGGGGATGCCTGAGCCAAGGGAAAACACATGAATGAAGACATTGAAGAATCTAGCAACTGCAGGGTGGAACAATATGATGTGATCCTGAACAGGAAGAGGCACTGATACTACTGCTACATGAACCCTTCTGCAACTGGTGAATGCTTTAGGGATAGCAGATAGTCCAGAACAGCTGGAATCAGGCACTCTAAAGGAGATGGGAGACACTGTACTTTTCAAAGAAAATATCTTTTCCCTTTTACTTCACAGATCAGTCTACTAGAGTCTTTCCTGATTTGCAGCAATATATGCTAGACATCAGCTTACTAGTTTCTTTCCATAATAGTTAACCATCATTCAGACTATTATATGCAAGAGTGCTGAATCTGGAGGCAGAATCAAACCTCTGATGAGAGATTACAATGGGTGAGAAAAGAAATGTTATGAGGGATGAGTTGACAAGTTTATTAGGCCTGAACACCAAACTTACTGGGCCAATGTGAGGACAGCATGATCACTACCATCTGAGTTTCCTCAGGACCTTTGATATTAATGGAATCAGTACATTAGCAAACTTGAGCCTTGTGCCCATGAGATAAGGATGGCATCAGACATGGAACCTGGACTCATCTCCCTCTTGAACAAAGTATTTGGAATTTTGGTTCCAGTCTGCCATGAATAGCTTTAAATCCTTAACAGTCCACTTGTGATCATCTGAAAATTGCCTGCTGAGCTGGTCCACTAGGATGTTGTTTAGGCCTGGCAAATGCAGACCTACTGGTGTGGTCTGAGGAGAACAACTCCTCAACAGAGGTGGGGATGCCCATGCTCCTCCCCTACATGGCTACTGTACTGTCCATTATTAACTGGACTATTAATCTCTGCCACATGTACAGAAATGCTCTAGAATGTTTATATGTTGGTAAGTTTCCTAGGAAGATCAGGGGCTCTGAATATGAGAGTGATCTAGGTGAGCTTGCCATCAAAAGTGAGGAGGCAATTGTCACAAGCATCTTTGTAAGCAGAGGCAGCGAAAATAGTATTCCATTGCACATATGAAGAGGACTCTTCCACCAATTTAATGATGAGAGAACTTCTTGCAGTACCTGCTCCTTCATGTCCAAGTGACATATGTTTCATAGATAAACAGATTTCAAATATCCTTATACAGAGCACAGGTGAAGTCTGGAATGCTGTGTGTTTGAGGCTTACTCTTACAGACATCTGTGGTTGATCTTGCAAACAGAGGATGAGGACAATCTACTAGGCTGTGTTCACACGTAAACTGTTATTTCAAAATAAATTATTTCAAAATAAGTTATTTCAAAACAAAATCCCTATTTCAAAATAACTTAAATTGAAATAAGAAAATGTTAATTCGAAATAAGGGAAACCCTCAAAGCGAAAGAGCATGCCCTGTGTGTGGACATGCTATTTCGCTTCAGGAGAGGGGCAGCATAGGAGGTGTGGCAACATGGCCTGCTCTCTGGGCCATGCCCACACCCAATATATAGAAAAAGGAAGGCACCCTGGGAAGGAGAAGGGCAAGTGTTATTTCGAAATAACCGTTATTATGAAACAACATGTCCGAACGGCATTGTTTCAAAACAACCATTTTGAAACAATGGCTATTTCGATTGCATGTGAGGTTTAACTGTTTCTAAACAAAGGACATTATTTCGAAACAACAGGGTCCCGTCGTTTCGAAATAACGAAACATCATTTGGACATGACACGCTTTATTTTGAAACAACAGCTGTTGTTTTGAAATAAAACCCTGGTGTGGACACAGCCCTAAAGTCTAGAAGCTCTATGATAGATTAGCACTTACTTATGTAGCATCTAACACAGGCACCAAAAATTCTGTACTTTGGGTCAGCACCACTAAGACCTTTTCCTCCTTGATTGCGAGTTCCAGTGTAATAAAAAGGCATAGAATTACATCATGGAATTGTTCATCAGATGCCATGGATCTTTCTTAAAGGAAGAAATCAAAAAGAAAGGATGTTCCTGCTTCAAGCTTTCGGTGGATACCCGGGGTGTTATGGAGAGACTGAAGTGCCAGTCTCTCCACTGGTAATGAGCTGCTCCCGCTTGGACTCTCAGGTATTTTCAGTGTGCCCAGTGAATCAATGTGAAAGCATGCATCTTGCATATTGCTTTGTTTGGTGATGACAATGGCTGTGTTCACACGGCACTTTTGTTTCGAAACAACCTCGTTGTTTCAAAACAAAAAAAACCATGTTCACGCGACGCACAGTTGTTTCGAAACAAGTTAAACCCCATTTGGGGACGAAACAACCTTGTTTCGAAAGGCTTGTTTCGAAACAACGCATCTGAACATGTTGTTTCGGAACAATAGGTTCCGAAACATTTAAAGGGCTGCCGCCTCAGCACCCTGGCCAGGGAACACTCAGCACCTTGGCCAGGGTGCTGAGGGGTGTCCCCTGGCCAGCAGGCAATGGCGGGGGTCAGCGCTGCCCAGCGCTGCTCCCCGCGGGTGCCTGCAAAGGGGGGCTGCAGGCACCGGCGGGGGTCAGCGCTGCACAGTGCTGAATCCCCCCGGTGCCTGCAGAGCCGGGCTGCGGGCACCGGCGGCGGGCTTCAGCGCAGCCCAGCGCTGCTCCCCACCGGCGGGGTCTGGGGGCAGCTCTGGCGGGGGGGCTGAGCCACCCCGCAGCGGCTCACCCCCTGCTGGTGCCTGAAGCCCCCTTTCTGGGGCTGCAGGGTGAGCCAGCAGCGGCTCACCCCCAGGGGTAACGAAATAGCATGTTCACACAGTGAACTTGCTATTTCGTTTCCCGCTTTTTTTCTTATTTCGAATTAACATTTTGTTAAGTCGAAATAAGATATTTCGAAATAAGGTGTTGTTTCGAAACAAGTTGTTTCGACACAACTTGTTTCGAAATAACCCTGTGCGTGTGAACACAGCCAATGATATTGGTGCTGAAATCAGTTGCTCCTCTATTTCCTGCCACTGTTCTTCCTCACTGACCAGTTCTGGCTGATGCAGTCCGTAGAACTGAACCAATCTGAGTAGACCAGCAGTGTCTTGGAGGGAAGGGAGCTCTAACTCCAAAGGGGGACAACAGAGACAGGTTGCGTGCTCCAGGGGGCCCAGTAAGACCAATAACTTGCACACAGAAATGGTAAAAAGATGGGGGCCACAAAGGTGAGTACTAAGCAGAGTATCCTATAAGACTATGTTTTTAGAGGCAACTGCTGTATTTCTTGTCAGATCAACAGATCAACAGTGCTCATATGAATGGGAGAACGGTGAATGACTGGGAAACCTCCCTGATATGTTCAAAAGGGGAGGAAGGAAACAACCATGTCTCCTCTAAGGGGTGAAAGCTCCCCTGTCCAGTGTCCTATAAAGATCTGCCACCAGAAGTGATCTGAACCAAAGCAGAAGTAGTGACCTATACCGAGGTAAGAGGCACTCCAACAGCAGATGAGGGCAATCATGACTGATTGCATGGTCACCACAAGATCACTCAGTAGTGATGATGTCATCCATACTGAGACAGTTGGTGCCAGGAGCATCTGCATCAAAGGTTTTGGTGAGGTAGTCACATGTACCAAGCTCATCAGCAGTGAGTGTGCTGATGTCTGTACCAGGAGGATAGCTGGGGAGCTGTCAAACAGCATCACGCATGCTGGAGTGAAATGCACTGGCCATTGCCAAGGCCTAGGAGAATAGCAGAGCTGAGGAAAGCAAGAGAGTTCCAATGAGCAGAGCAGCAGCTTCGAGGAAAGAGCAGAGTGACATGAAGATGGAGTCTCAGGTGACTTCTGTGGAGTGAAATGCAGCATGCCAAAGTATCCAGTGACACAATTTGGGCCATGTTCCAAAGGGGTAGCCATGTTAGTCTAGTTCAGCAAAACAAGCAAGGAGTCCTGTGGCACTTAAAGACTAACAAATTGATTTATCACATGAGCTTTCGTGCCACAGGACTCCATGCTTAATTTGGGCCATAAACTGCTTCCTGGCATGGATACTGGAAAGGATTTTTGCTCCATTTACTAAGCCTTGAGGTGAGTCATCTAGGCATCTGTGCTCACTGTGGAACTGATATTCCAGTACCTACCCCTTTCTAACAAAGAGAAAGCAATGGAGCTCAAAAGAAAGCTGTAGTTTTAATGAGCATTTCCTGGAAAAGCCTGCGTAGGCCTACAAAGCTGCTTTTTCTCTGGTTTTGATGCTCTCATTAAGTGCTCCGAAAGAAAAAGTTGAAGATAGACTTTTCTGGGTTTCTGTGTCCTCTTGGAAAAGGCGCAACAGATTTATCATCTTTGGGAGATGTGCTTCTCTCCCAGGCAAAAAGAGCACTGCTACTACTCAAGGTTAAGCAGAACAGCCCCTTTGCAGGATGGGGAAATTTAAACCCTGGGGAATTTGCTCCAGCCATAGTAGCTAATACCAGGGAAGTCTCCAATATTGAAGAAAAGGTTTTCTATAAATGTCAACAGTCATAAAAACAAGGAAAACCTACCCTAACTATATCAAGTATGCTAGCTAACATATTTCAAAGGCTAAGAGAAAAAGATATAGCATTTGGAGAAGTGGGCATGGAAAGAGTTCTGTCTCACTGTTATAGATGGTGAAAAGAAAATGAGGATGTTGGAGTCTGCTTAACCCTTTATGCTTTCTGTTGATGAGTGAGTAGAGGTTGCCATGGCAATTAGTGTGTAGGCATGGCCACTATGAGCACTGCTGCTCAGAAGAATCTGACCTCACATGCCTGAGGGCACATGCATCAGAAGTGAAATCCATGAGAATAATCACTTGAAGAAAGTTTATTTTTATTTACAAATCATGCTTAAAATAAGGAGTCAGGGTCTGCTCTTACTGTCATTGATATCAATAGGCATGGGATCAAGTCATTAGGCAGTAACGATGTCATGACAGTGATTTCTAAGGTTGAAATTCACACCTGCGCAGAGGAGTAGTGCATGACCTACACATCAATTAAATCTCATCTAAAGCCTAGTAGGACTTAAGTGATACACAAGCTTTGCGCTGGCCCTCTGCATGAGGATGAATTTCACCTTAACAGCCTGAACAGGGCCTTGTTATACTCCTCTGCGCTCAAGTACTTCACACGAATACAAAGAGATCACTTAAACTACCATCTCAGCGATACTATCTCTGGGGCTGAATGCCTTTCAACATCAACAACATATACAACAGCTCAGGTTAAATGTAATTAACTGGACTGTTGCCAGAATACCATGGTTGATACTCTCAGCACTTTTTTGTAAGAGGAGAATCTTTAATGAGTGCAAGCAGAGCCATCTGATCTGGAACTTCTTTGAAAAAGGGTACCTATGGTAACAATGAGCTAAACACCTTAATGGGCCATTAGTTCTACGCTGACTTAAAGGGAAGAGTGCCACCTACTGAGTCAACAACACAAAAACTACACCAAAAACTTTTATGAAACATAAGATCAAGTTGTAAATGATGTCTTTAGACATTTATATCCTATGTTCAGTTTTTGAAGCACCTTTTTTATTTTAAATCTTGTATGGCAAAAAATGTACCATAATAATGATTAGAAACCCAGTTCTATGGATATGATGAAACTAAGTCAAAACAAAGCAATACTTGGGCCAACATTTTCAAAACTGACAAATGATTTTAGATGCTTCATTTTTTGGGTGCCCCCTAACGGGGCCTGATATTCAGAGGTTGGGTGCCCAACACTATCTGACAAATCTCATTTTTTTAACATGTCTCAGAATTGGGTTCCAAAACATAAAGGCAGCAAAAATGATTAGTCACTTTTGAAAGCACAGACATTAGTTATTTTTCTTAAGCTCTTGAAATATGATTTTAACTATATGGGAGGAAATAATTTAATATAAAAACTGGTGAAACTAAAAACACCCAGAACCATTTGCTCAACATATTAGTCACTTATCTGACTGATTGATCAAGGAACTTGCTGTTGATCAAATCTGTAACACAAGTTGTGAAGACGTCCCTTTGTAGGGAAAAAAAGTATAAATTGTGGTGTATACAGAGTTTAAAGCAATGTGTGTTACACATTCCCTACTCAGCCCAATCTACGAAGGATATGAATGTCATACAGCTCCTTGTTCCAAAGACTGACTCTTCAGCTCAAGTTGGAGAGGCACATATTCTTATCTTTTGTTCATTTTCTGGTGTGTCAACCTAGATGGTGGCCATCATACATACGCAAAGTACACCGCATGCATAGAATACACCTAGAATCTCTAAGTCAATGAAAATTATTGTAAATGGGTGCCAGCCTGCAAAGCTTGAATCCATATCCAACATTCCATTAGACATGAGCATGTCCAGGTCTTGAATTTTCATTTCACCTCATTCCCAGAAACTACATATACATTGTAAATTACGCAGCACGACACTCTATTCATTGCACTTAATGAAAGTTAAATAGTATGATGTCATAGCACGCTTACCAAACAGATGGCACATCTATCCCTCTGTGTTGCAGTGTTGTACCAAGGAGGGTGTGGGGGGTCCCTGATTCTGGGCATCTGTTCTCCTCCAAACTCCTTTTTCCCTCACTGTGGATGTAGTGCATGCCCAGGGGCATGGCTCCCCCCAGTCTCCTTAGTACATCACTGCACAACAGAAGGACAGATGTGTCATCTTTTTTGCTGCTGCCAACAAGAGGAGTACAAAAGTAAACATTGGCCCTGGGTACTGGACTCTCCCAGAGACCCATGGTAACCACTGCTATGATGTTTGTACATGCAAAGGGAATGCATTTGTGGTTTTGTCTGACTGGAAGGAATCAGATGGTACAACACACAATAGCAAAAAAACAACATAGCTGAGTAGATATGCAGAAAATAATGTTTTAATTTATTCTGGACCTAATATGCAACATTGCACAGATTCAAACTTTCCTTACAGCATTCAGTTATGAATAGACAGTATGGGGAAACTACACTGATAAAAAACCAAAATCCCATATGGAGATAAGCACCAAGGCTTTTACAGGTCTATAGGGACAGAAATGTTGTCTTTTTTTTTTTTAAATTTGTCTTCTAGTGGTACCAACAATACATTAAATAGTATGCTACATAGGCACACAGCACCTGCCCCAAAACCTCACATGATATTGCCACTGTCATGGCAAAGGCAGGATTACTCAGTCATTTGGATATGGAGCAGACTGATGTGCTCCATGGCTACTCCAACATATCCCCATCACTTCCATTTCTACCTCAAACCTCCTCTTGGAACTGACAGCTAGTATTTCATGCATTATCTGATATAACGGTACATCATAACTTTATTTTTATATTTGTCTTGCATCCTTTTGTGGATATTGGGTGCACATTTCATTTAGGTACCTAAATAAGCAGCCTGATTTTCTAAAGTAATCAGCACCCAGCAGCCTCTATTGAGTTCTGTGGGAGCTTATGAGTGCTGAGGACTTTTGAAAACCAGGCTGATTCTTTAAGTAACTTAAAGACTTAGGAGCTTAAATTTATTCATCCTCTTAAAAACCTCTTGGATTGGGACCTTTCATGTCTTTTACCACAAAACAGCACACTAGAGATCATGGAGAAATCCCTTACCTCAGCTTCTGTTCAGGTTACAAGATATCCAACAATGGAGACCAGTACTTCTCTGGATGCTCTTATCAAAGCCCTTACAAATTTTCACTAAATATTTTAGTACCCAGCTAAATTAGACCATACAAGGCATACAAGTATAGGTTTCTTGTTTGTCCACTTAACAAGCCTAAAAGGAAGGCACACTGCAGTACAAATTGAAAGCAATTTGACCCAGAAAAATCAAAAGTACTTCTCCTCAAATGATTATTTCCATGTAAAATTTTACTTTTCAGCAAATTCAGCTGTGCAGCAATTCAAACAATTGTCACAAGAACATATTTTTATACTGAGAAAAGTGATTGTTATCCACTGTCTTCCTATTCAAAATTAGCAGATATATTTCTCAAATCTTCCCAAAACATTAATTTCTTCAATCACTTAAAAACCTGGACTGGTAGTGTTCCACATGGCCAGGGCTGGCCCCAGGTGCTTTGCCACCCAAGATGGAAAACATTTTCAGCTCCCTCAACCAAATTAAAAAAAAATTGCCAAGCAGTGTCACCCTCCCTACTTTCCTGCCCCTACAATTGATTTGATTGTTCCTGAAATGCCCCTAAATCCTGGCCCATGCTATAAACAAGAGTATGACATTTTTGTTTTCTTGGGGCCAACAGATAGGTCTGTAGGGCACAGGATCAGCACTCTCCTCTCTTCTTATATCAAGCTTCAGTGAATTTTAAAATTCATTTTCCTTTATATTCATAGGTTATACTTTTGGCCTTTAAAAAATATAAACTCTCATTCACTCAACTTCTTTGTAAAGCACTTTGAAACAAAAGTTAGATGTTATTAATACTAAGATACCAAGAATTTCTCATGTCTAGTTTCTCTAAAACAACTCCTGAGAGTAGTTTATAATTATACCCTTTTAACTGTTTCTAAGAACACCTTTTACAGATTTACGGGGTACGAAATTCAGGTAGCTAGCATAAATAAAAGGGAAAAAACTTAATATTTTATGTTTGCAGTACTGTAGCCATATCAATCCCTTAAATAACTTTGCTAATCACGATCTTAATAAAAACATGGGATTTATGACTGATCATAACAATCTGTAACCCACTAATTCTCCTTTTTTTACTATAGGGGTGTTAAACATCCAGACCACTTCACCCTGAATCATCACTTGGCACATGTGTTAACTACTTATGCTAAACAATCTGTTCTTCCCTTCCCAGCCCTGAAGAGGAGTACTGCTGGCCCAGGAAAAGACCCAGGGTTCAGGAGCTGAGACTTGGGGCTTGTGCCCTGCTACTGTAGCTGCCACCACGGGCTGGGCTCAGTTGCTGGGACTCAGGGCTCAAGCCCCATAAGCCCAATGCCAGCAATGCCCCTGGCTATCTGTACCTCAAAAGTCTGTCTCTTTCACCAATGAAAGATACCATCTCACCTATCTTGTCTTGTGAATATTACTTTCAATAATTATCAGAATTTTTAATTTTTAAGTTCTTCTGTTTTCAGTGAGTTCAGCAAAAGAACTAGACAAATAATGAATTCTTTGCTTCTTTCACAGTTTTGAAAAGTTCATATAAATGAGACAATGTAGCAAGCTTCAGTTCACGGCAGCCTCTGTACACACCAACAAAGAATGCAGCCTCTTTCCTTCCAGGGATGGACTACAGTCCCATTGGTCAAATGAATAAAGATATGCAACTTGCTGCATATTTAAAGATACAATGTGCAATTAATAATCAATAGCAAAGCAAGAATTAAACCATCTGCTCCAAAATATTTAGGATAATAAAATGTTTTCTGCCTGGGTAATTAACTTCAGCGTATTTTAACCTCATAATCTTAAAAGGGTGAAAACCACCGAGGAAGAGGAGGGGAAAAAAGTTCTGACCCAGGAAACCATAAGTTATGTCTTTCCATTAATGTCAAAGTTCAGTCAAGTTCATATGGACTTCCATGGAGCCGAATCAGACCTCAATGAGTAAAGAAATCTTGGATACAGACCTTTGTCCCCATGTTCTTAGACTCTTACCAAGATGTGGCCACCAAATATTACACTATGGCATAACTTCAGTATCTAACTAATGATCAAACACAAAAGACATATTGTCTTTCAGTTTAAGCTGCTCTTTGTATTATATTCATAAAATAATTGCTAGTTTATGCATCAAACATTCCACCCATTAGAATCTTTTCCCTGTGTCTGATCTATGAAACTTTGAATATTTCTATATGATTGATACACTGATTGTAGACTCTGAGAGTATTATTTAACTAAGATGTATTTGGATACACAAATATGTGCAATATTTGTAAGAAATAAATAACAGGGACAATGACCTCATCATAGCGTGCAGTTGGAACAATGTAATACTGAAGAAGTCAAAATAATTTTGCGGGTTTAAAAAAGTGCAGTTTATGTTCTCGTTTTTCTTTCCCCTTTCCCCGTAAACTGTACTAAGTTAAATAAAATCACACTCAAGTTTAAAGGACTTGATGATCTCATGAGGTCCCTTCCAACCCTGTGATTCTATTCTATAATTCCCAGAAAAAAACAAAACAAAACAGCTTGTCTTTCAGCTGGGCTCTTTTACCAGTTAGTTCTGCCACCATTAGGCTGGGAAGATTCAATAGGGATACCCTCCACTGATGTTGTCCTCCACCTACTACTTCAGGTGCCTTACAAGAGCTTTATGCTCCATGCAGTTTCTTCTGCTATGAAGGAAGAGGCAGCATTTATCCCAGCAACTTCTTCCCACTCATTCCTTATCGGCTATGTAAGACAGGAGCCCTGCTTCACCCCCTCTGCAAGGGTCCATGTTCCAGACTCTTAAAGATACACTAAGAGAGAGCCTTTTCCTTTCTCCTCAGGTCATGTCTGTCAGAGTACCCAACATTCTTAAAGGCGATGTCATGGGACAGGCAGGGCTGACCATTTGGCCATACTGCCCTTAAGGGGCAGACTACTCAGTCACAGAAAATCTTCTAACATCTGCACAATTTTTCCTTTCTTATTAGTAATAAGAACTACTTTCCACTTATTTAGTACTTCATATTTACCACATATTGTTCAAGCATTAACTGATACACAGTTTTATTTTTAAATTAAGAGGAATTCCAGTATGCACATAGAACATATTCCTACTTGTAGCTGACTGAAAGGAAACAAATCTTGATCTTTCCTGAAATATTCAAAATTCAAAGCTTACTTCATTTTCTGCACTGTGTAATATAAAGCTGACATAGGAGAAGCAAAGCACGCTTCACACTCAGAACAAAGAACTAAAAATTAGTACTACAAAGAATGCAAGTGAGTATACATGCTGCTAAGAGATGTTACAAATTTTGGACCTTTAAACTGCCCAATTTTTGCTTTTAGAACAAAAATGAATATTGCCACCAATGAAATATGCTCAGTTAAAATTCATATAAACTAGGTGGTTTCACACATTTAAAAGGAAATGATTTAGACTATTTTGAGTTCCAGAAATTTGGAAGCATGGAGGACTATTGATTGTTGATGTAGAAAATGCAATTAATTTTGCTGAATAGTAAAATATGATACGTTACTATTAAATGGTTGCCTGTTATATTTTTCAGGAGTACCTTATAATAATAATTAGCCTTAGATTTTGTTCACATTGTCCTCACTGGCTGTTTTACCAGAATAAAATTTACAGCTGGAAAGGTGTCACTGTATCATCTTCTGAAGATAAGGGCAGTCAGGAGCAAGTTATGGTCCCACCAGATGACAAGACAATCATGGCATATATAAATAAACAGAAGGGCACAAGAAGCTTAAATCAAAACACCAGAAATGCAGATTACTTCCTGAGCAGATGACCACTTACCCTTCTTCAGACCTATCAACCTACATAACACACTGAACACAAAAGCAGATCAAATAAGCTATCAGCTCGCAAGCAATTCAGAATGTTTCCTGAATGGAGAAGTATTCCCCAGAGTCTCACAAACAGCCAAGTCAGCTTTTCTATGCTTCCTCTTTAGTTCTATTAACTAGGATGAGTGGTTCAGAAGTTAAAAAAGGAGGAAGAAATGGTTATACCCCTAATTTCAAATTGCTCAAGAAGACCTTGGCACTCAGACTTAGCAGAGCCGATATAGAGCAGAGGACTCCAATTCATCACCCTAGCAACTAGGATCTTCTACGTTAGGGCCCAACCCTAATACAGATTACCTGGGCCCCTCATTGTAACTACTAATGTAGCCAGATATACTTTACAGTGTGTAATTTGCTGAAGAATCCATTCTTTGTTGCATGTTCAAGAGTGACTTATATGATGTCAGGTGTAGCTATTGCCTCAGTTTCTGTCTGCCAGGCAATTTTCATTCACTGGTTAATTAGGCTCCCACACTCTAGAAGAACTTTTTTTTAAAAATTCCCCCTTCTAAAATAAACAAGAGTCCAAATGCAAAATAAGAGATTTCCTCAAAACAAGTGGAAGTGGACAACAAGTACTTCATTCTTTTTGAGCCCCAGATGTCTCACTAGGTCCTCTCTGATCTTCTGTAATTGATTAAGGTTCCAAAGCCCTTACCCACTGCACGGGGTTTATGCAATATCCTTCATCCTCCCTGCCCACAACTTTCTTGATGGTGACTATGCATCTAGGTTATCAGAGTTGCAGGGATTACTAAGTCCTTTCCACTGGCTGCAGGGTTATAAACACAGCATCTCTAGATGTCACCTTTAAGTCATAAGGAGGCCCATGGCTCCCTCTACCACATCATCCCACCCAAAGACCTAAACTTTGGAGTGACTGTCCATGCGAAACTCAGCCATTCTGGCTTTACTTTACTTTAAGGCTACATCCTATGTTGGCTTGCCTCTTACAGTGTGTCTATACAACAGAGAAAAACCTGAAACTGACCCATGCTAGCTCACTCAGGCTCATGAGGTTCCCTCCACCTTGCAGAGTCCCAGATATCAGGCTCCAGCCCATGCCTGAAGTCTACACAGCAATGAACACCACAGCCCATAGCCCAATCCCTGTAAGCCGAGTTGGCTGGCATGGACAAACCACAGGTTTTTCTTCGTTCTGTAGACATATCCTTAAATATCAACCTAGGCTCCTCTTCCAGGCTTCTATTAGTCCCTCTTAGACTGCTCCTTCTGCTGTCACTACTGAGACCAGGAGCAAGCAATCCACTCCGGGTGACCATGGAAGAGAGGGCTGGGGAGGGGGGAATACCTAGGGCTGGCCCTTATGAAGAGCACCGATGCTGTTTCAGGCTCAGATCCTGATCGCTGAACGGCTCCACCAGCATACTGCTGATAACTTAAGCAGTGACAATATAAGTATCTGTGACATATTAAAAACTGATAAGGATGGAGTAAAATTAGTTACATTTAATATGAAAATAAACAACAGAAGGACTACTTTTTGCCTAAATGTGTTATTCATTTTCGTATTTGATTCAGTTAAAAAATTTCCATTATTTAATTTCTCAGAATGGTCACAGAATTCCATTGCATTCCTACAGAATATTACGTATTGCTAGCATATATGGAACCTTGCCTTGTGAGCAACAAAATCTAAACAAGAGAGATACTGTTCCTTAATAGAAGAGACTTCCAATAGCGTCCCATGGGCTAAAATTAATTCCAGAAGGATAAGACACAAATGCAGTTCAATGAAGTTATAGAAGTTAATATCACTGAATTTACCAATGATGTCACATTCCCATTGGGCAGACTGTCATAACCCATGACCCAACAATGACCAGGTCAGAGCAGCAAGAAAAAAGAAGAAAAGTAAAGAGGCTGGTAAAAGGAAACTCAATATAAAACAGAGGAGAGAGCAATGTCATACAAATTATATCTGTTGTTGAATGAGCTGCCAACTAATTATATACATATTTCTTTGCAGTAGGCAAACTCTTCCATCTTTACTCACACTGAAAAGTACTAATTTTCAGAGTACAGGATTTGACCAAATACATTTTGTCTCTCCTTATAAATTTAGATATGTTTTATATTAATAAATGTCACTATAAACTCTATAAAAAGAGCTTGCACAGCTAACCACTAAAAACATGTATGTCTTTATATTTTTATTGCATGCATATCCTTTAACATGTTTACTTCCAACCGAAGAAAATGTGGCATATGCTTTTCTAAAGCTCAGCATGTCAGTTCAGAAAAGAATTTATGTTCTTCCTGTTTATCATTTTAATTTGAGTATATGTTACTTGTAAACAAACGTGAGTGTCTTCTATGCTAACATTTTCTGTGTCTCAGAATACTAATATCACATCTCTCTTGAAGTTAAGCACAGAAAAAAAAACCATATAAGTATCAGAGGCTGTCAGCTTAGTTTCTTACCAAATTCTCTTTTGTTTAAGCATGTTTTGACATGAGTTTAAACAGAAGCACCTTATCCTATCTACTGTAAAACAGATCTTTAACAATTACTGTTGAATAAACATTAATACAGGGGTTAAAGTGGGCCAGAATGGCCCGAAACACCGTCCTGGGGCCCACTATTTTTAGGGGCTCAGTGTTCCAGGCCCCCTAAAAATAGGAAATGTTGCCAGAACACTGAATTCCAGGTCCCAGCATTTAAAAATAGCTGGTCCCAGAACACAGCGTTCCAAACACTGGTCCCCTAAAAATAGCAGGCCCCAGAAGAGTGTTCTGCGGCACATTCTGGCAGTCGGGGGGGGGTGCCTAGTCAGCCTCACAAGTGCAGGCTGTGCTTGGTGGCAGAAGCCTCCAAGCACAGCATGCATGCTGCGTAGTTTTCTTGCCCAGCGCACTGCTGGTAAGTACTGGCGAGGCCCATCTCGTGCTGCAGTGGTGGGTATTGGGGGTGCCTGAGCTGGGGCTGGGTATTGGGAGCAGGGGATGGATGTAGGGGGTGGTATTGGGGGCAGGAGGTGGATTTTGGGAGTGGGTATTGGGGGCTGGGGGTGTATTTGGGGGACAGGCAAATGGATATTGCGGACAGGAGCTGGGGTGGGGGAAGGCTTTTGAGGGGCAGGAGCTGGGGTGCAGGGTAGGTGGATGGGTGGCTGACATTTGGGGGGCAGGAGCTGGGGTGTGGGGGGCCCAGATGTGCAGGATGGGGGCCCATCCATGTGGGAAGGCAGCCCACCCGATTAGGAGGGTTCCTGGACCCACCAAATTATACTTTAACCCCTTCATTAATACCAATTAACGGACTCCACAACAACTTTCATATTAAAAAAATGGTGCATGATTACTATATGGATTAAATGGATTAATTGTTAAGTATAGCAATTTTTACTTTTTATAACGAATTATCTCTTTTTCTTCCAGTTTCTTTAAAGACAGAATAGCCATCTAAGCTATATTTCATCTTACAGCATCAGGGAGAAAATAAGCAGCCACAACTATAGGCATAAGCTGAAAGGTAGTTTTCTACTTATGACAAGTCAATACTCTCTGCTCCTGCCTTCTCACACCTGCTCTGACCGGAAAATATCCAGACATTTCTAGTTAAGGGCCACCTCTTTAGTTTGAACTAATTCTGACCACAATTCATAAAGCAAGCCCAAACACTCATCTGTAAGCAGTGCTAACCACTTTGAAAACAATTTCCTACAAAGGCAATACAGTTTCTCGATTAAGTCAGAAATGAACTACCATCGCTTAAATTGGCCTTTAATTTATAAAGACAGTGAGTAGGATGTAAAGACAGATGTAAATCCATTAAAATCCATTAAAAAGAAAATACCTGTCCTAAGTTCAAGGTACATTGAGCATATTTATTTATTTACTTCAAGGCATATAGTTCACATACATATATATTTACTTATGTCAAGGCATGCATAACACATGTACTTAACTAAATACGTGTATTTAATTTCAGCATCTCATCTTATAAAGCTGTGTTAAAATATTTTTTTGAATTGGCTAAGCACCATGGACCAAATCTTGCTCATCTTCAACGTTACTATTTGGACAAGTAAAGTGAACATAACATGACATGACCCCAACTGAAACTCCATCCTGCCCCCCTTAAATTCAATGAGAGTTTTGCCATTGATCTCAAAGCATGAATAACCATAACCTCCATTAAGAAGGTCTAAACTAATACAAATTTCAGACTGCTAAACTTAAATGGATTAGCTGTTTATCACTAGAATTAATTTGTAATTAATTTACAATCCTTTAAGTAAAAACATGCTTAAATATGTTCTTATGGAAAAGTGATTTAATAAAATCTGATCATGAAGCTGCAGGAAATTGTCTGTACTCATGTTGAAAAAGTGAAGAAAAAATGGAAATGCAGTACATAGTTATGTGTGGCAAGGGGCTGCATTTATCAGGAGAATGCAGTCACTCACCAAATTTATCCTTGGTGAAAATTCAAGGATGAAACTCTCCTAATATGTCTTTCTGGATTATTAAGAATGAGGTGCAAAGCTGTTCGCCTAGCACATGCATTATTCTGCCAGTCACTGTAACTCATGAAAATAAAACTAAAATCTATGTTCAAAATAAAGGGAAGAGAAAGAAAAAAAAGAAAAAGAAAAAATGCTAGGATTTTGATTTAGAGTACCAGAAAAGTTCTTTTAAACAAGTCTATGTTCTTTAAAAAAAGAAGACAAAATATGACATTTTAGACTGCTAGAAAGTCATTTCTTAGATATCTGGCCAAGTATTAACTGAATGTTTTAACAGATATCCCAAACTATTACATCCAAACACATTTCCTGGAAAAACTGTCATTTGAATAGTTTTATGACCCTTTGTGAGACTCACAGTCAGAAGGTAAATGACTGATTTAAAAAAAAAATGAAAAAAGAAAAAAGTGTAGCACACAAGGGATTTTCATTGATTTTCTTCCTTCTGTAGTAAGCTTAATGCATAACAGAAACAAGTTTTATTTCTAACTTAAACAAGGCTTTAACA
Organism: Podocnemis expansa; assembly: GCA_007922195.1. Classification (NCBI taxonomy): domain Eukaryota; kingdom Metazoa; phylum Chordata; order Testudines; family Podocnemididae; genus Podocnemis; species Podocnemis expansa. The sequence goes on from ML681990.1 coordinate 38,845,060, forward strand.
TCATTGTTATTCACAGAAACATTAGTCTCTACTGTAGTTTTATGAATTCATCAATGTACTTTTGATCACTCAGTTGTGCCATTTAAATTGAGCCTTAAACTGAGGACAAGGTGGAGCTTCATCACCCCTGATGGATCACTAGTGGGCATTCCCTAGCTCCCCAGCACGTAGCAACTGCATGTCAACTGTGGTACTGCTACACCCCATCTAAGTGTGCACCTTATTTTTCCAACTGTATCAATCCTGCTCAGTGAGTCTCTGCTGTGAGGTAAGAGAATGAGATCATGGCCCTGCTTTCTCCCTAATCCCTTTGCGGCACTGAGCAACCTGGGGAAGTGAGAAGTCCAAAGACTACATTTTTTCCTGGTCACATTTGTAGGGATGGGATAATTCCCTTACATTAAACCCATCAACACACCTACAAAAAGATCAAATAGAATCAAATCATAGGGTTAGAAGGGACCTTGTGAGATCATCAAGTCCAACCTCCTAGGGCTTGAACCCAAGACCATCTGCAGATTAAACAGAGGTGCAAGCCACTACACTATTCACAGGGCTTACACCAGATAAGGCTGTCTTGCGCCAAGTGACTAATTTTGCACTCAATCCTGCACAAAATAGAAAATATATATATATGCACATAAGTGGCTTCACTCCTAAGAGCAGTCCGATTGAGTTTAATGTGTTTGTAGCATTAGGTTCAAAGTTTCCATTTTAACCTGAAAGGAAAGTGCACCTTTGTTATTCAGTGCATTTCCAGCATTAAATAAAACCTTCAGACTTTCCTTCAGTTAAAAACACAAAATTCTGGACTTTATTTTGTGATATTAGTCACTTTTCTGGATTTGGTATGAAATGAAACTCATTGAGGCCACCAGTCTATGGCTAAACCTTCCCCCATCTCACTATCCCTGTCACCACACACACACACATTTTACAAACTAAATCTGAAGACACCTGTTAACTAATGGTGGGTTACTCACCAGTAACCGTCCTTCTTCAAGATGGGCTGCTCGGATCCATTCAGTAATAGGTATCTCCGTGCTGGAGCACTGGATTGGCCATAAAAACTTTTGTCCTAGCCTGTCAGGAGAGGGTAGGTGGTCTCTGCCCCTCACGCCACCCTGTGGCTATATATACGGCTGCCTCCTGACCCCTCCTCAGTTCCTTAGAGTCGCCAACTCCAGATGCAGGGATGGAGGGGAGGGACCTGAATGGATCCGAGCAGCCCATCTCAAAGAAGGACAGTTACTGGTGAGTAACCCACCGTTCTTCTTCGAGCGCTGCTCGGATGCATTCAGTGGTAGGTGACCACTAGCCATGCTGATGGATGGCGGGTGGAGTTGGGTCTTCCGCCTTCAGCACAGCAATACGCCCCAAATGGGAAGAAGCCCAGTAAACCAGAATCTAACCAAAGTCAAGAGACAAATAGGCTCTTGGCATGACATAGAAAGATTGACAGCTGAGGGCCAACCCAAGACAGGGGCAGGGCCGAACCCACCAAAGCATAAGAGAGTGGGCAGAATGAGCCAAGGTCACCGCAACAAATATGAGGAACACAATGTGAAACCACAGAGGGTTGCGTTGGATGTTCCACCTAAGTGGCAGAACACAAAGGTATGAAGGCCAGAAGAAAGGTGTCTGGCCATAGGACCTTTCCGCGTGGGCTCGTCGAGAACGCTGGAGGACAACAGGAGCAACTTTAACCAATAATTGTGGCCTGCATAGGAAGCAATGGAGCGAATGAGCAGTATCCCATGGATTGAGCACCTTGAGGTCCGAGCCGGGATCCAAAGAGTCATGGTCTTGCCTGGATGCTTGCTGGCTACACAGGTAGCCATGAGAGGGATGAACCTTATCCCCTAGACTGGACACAGCCAGTGCCAGCTGGGTCTGATCGACAAAGGTAGTAATAATAGAGAACGGTCTGGCAAGACACTACAAGTCCGTACACTGAAGGCAAAGGCCTACAGTGAAACGGTGGAAGGCACAGGTATGCCAACTACAGGATCTCAAGTTAGTGCACAAAGCTCACTCTTCCAACTAAGAATGGTATCAAACCCTGGGTTTCTTGCTGGAGAGGTACTCCAGGACACGAGCACCCATAAGGCAATGTAATGGCCCGGACAGTGCTGATGGATTAGTACCTATAATAACCTTGGTAGCATAAGAACTCATGGAGAAAGGAGAGGGAGCTCGCTTGGCCTGTAACCCTGTGGGATTCCAGCAACATGAGGGTTGTACACAAAGGGGCAGGGGAAGGTGGGGGCAATGCCAACTACCCCTTGCCCACCAAGTTGAGGTGGCCCAAGGGCTTGAAGGGGTGACGTATTAGGAATACGGACTTGCGTGTCCAGGGCACCACCAAAGGGGGTAGTGTCACGGCTACATAGCGAAGCATGAGCAACAGGGGAAAAGACACGTTGACGCGGAGTTACCCCCAAAATACGGTTGTCAGGGGCAGGAAAGAATATCTCCCGACCACCTCGGAAGAGAAGCCGCCCACAGAGTATCAACCGCGGTATCGCAGAGGTACCTTGAGGTTAGAGAACCCAATATGGAGGGTTATCGCTAGTCTGGGACCAGATGGGGGGGGGGATAGTAAGCCTCTGAATTTCTTAGTGTTTCAGAGACAGAAGCAGGTAGCATATATCATCAGGTCCCTCAGGGAGGTGAGAGGAACAACGGCCCTGGTGGGGTCGCCACCAACATCGCATGGAGGTGCACCCCCTGTTGAACTGTAGATCCCCGAGCAGGTCAGCAAGTTGGTGCGCGCCCAAGGGGCAGTGTCCCTGCCAGGGTAAGCATGACCTGACTGCAGGGAGGTTAGGTGGGTAGTTATAAGCAACTCACTGAGGAACTTTCATGCTCGGAGTGCAGCCTTCTGCAGGGTATGCTGGGGGACTGATGCCGTGAAGGTGGACGCTAGGGTGGAAGGCCCAAAATACGGTATCTCACTGCTGTTCCCTTAGGGTGGGGCCTACGATAAGGACTCCTAGGATAGGAGTCCTGATATAACTGAGGTTGCCCACAAAGAAAGGGGCTATAAGGAGCCTCAGCTTCTGTAAAGAAGGGGAGTATATGAAGGCAGGGATGGACTACCCTGCCTTGGCCTTCCATGGAGGCTAAGAGTTGCCAAGGCCGTGCAAACCCATCTCACATGAAGAGTAAGATGGAGGGTCCCGTCAAGCTGTCGGGGCCACTATAGGCTGGTTACTTGTCGTGAGCAAACAAAGGCGTCCCCCGCCCCCCCCAGCCGGGAATCGAATGGGCCTACCTGATGGAGAGCATCAAGGTAACAGGGATGGTCCCACTTCCAAGTAAACACTGCAAATACACATCTCAGAGCCTCTGCAGCAAAGCTGGAACTACTACGAGACGCGCGCCTTGTCCCCGCCAAAGATTTGATGTGACAGCGCAGTATTGTGGGATACCAGAGGAAGGGGGGGAGCGGGGGTGGACTCCCCTCAAGTGCCCAAGGTAGCCACTGCAGACAAGGTGCAGGCAAGATAGCCGCTATGGAGAAAGTGCAGGCAGGGAGTTCATGCCTTGAGGAGGCCCGTGCCGTCCGAGGGCAGGGGAAAAGCCCCTGGCAGGGGTGCTGTGGGTGCAGTAGCAAAAGAAGAGGGGTGAGTGGGTGGGCCCCTTCCCTGCAGGAGGGAACAGAAGGGGGTCTCAGCCCTTGCATCGGATAATAGCGGTGGAAGGAAGTTTCCTGTGATCCCATGATGATAGCGATAACAGGGAGTTAGGGGAAGAAGGCAGGGCCTCAGATGCCTATGTGGGAGGGGTGGGCCCGAGGGGGAGCAGGCTCCAGTATTTGGCCTCTCCCCTGTGATCTCAAGCTGTGCCCACCATCGATAATGTTTCTGGGGGAAACAAAGTGTCCCCTTCGAAGGGCAGGTCGAGAACTGCCTGCTGTACATTAGGGGGCGCCCTAGCCTCCCTAAGCCAGGCCACCCGGTGAATGGTTACTGCCAAGGCCATGGTGCGGGCAGCTGTGTCCACCGAGTCGCAGGCCGAAGGGAGGAAGGTCGTGAGAAATTATGTTACCTTCCTCTAGAAAGGCATCATACTCCTCCCTGACCTTGGGCAGAAGCAAGCGTCGGAATTTTGCGGCTGACCTCCACACGTCCAGCAAGTATCTGCTGATAATGGCTTGGTTGTTCGCCACTCACAAATGGAAGGCTGCTGAGGAGTATACCTTACAGCCCAAGAGGTCCAGTTCTCTGGCTTCCCTTGAGGAGGGAAGGGGGTCACTGGGAGGGTTCCCCGGGGCCCAGTGCCATCTGCACCACTTCCCTCGGGGGAACTGGGTGACCAGCAAGAGAAGGGAAATCCAATGCGGGAACCCAATATTTAACGCCCGCCATGTCCGAAACTGGGGCAATAGAACTTGGGCTCTGCCACCGGGAACAGGCGAGGTCCCAGACACTCGGGTGGGGCAGGACTGTTAGGGGTTCTGTGGGGGAAAGGCCAGCCCAAAGAGGGCATCGGGAGGGGAACCCAAGGGCTGCATGTCCATTCCTAGATGGGCTGTGGCCCAGCACAACAAATCGAAGTGCACCGACAGATTTCCCGTATAGGACTCCATTGCCGGGGAGAGGGCGGCACCAGGTGCTCGCCGAGGTGGAAAGGGGGTCTCCTGAGGGGAACATTCCTGTAGCCAGTAGTGAAACAGCAACGGAGACAAAGTGCAGCACCAGGGCCACTTAGAGCCCCTTGAAGGACCTTCCTCCGGACTGGAGGCAGGAGGAGGGGAACAAGACTCCTGGGGTGGTACTGGCGATGGCAAAGTGATGTGCTGTCGCAGAGATGGCTCTACGGCGCCAGCCCCCAGTGGTGTGGGAGATGGAGGTGGTGAAGGTGAATGCCCCTGGTAAGTCCAGGCCTTGGATATGAAGGCCGGTTTTCCCCTTCTGGTTGGGAGTGGGGCAAGAGGTATGGGGAGCAAGAGGAGGGCTCGCGCAGCCACCACCGCTTCCAGGGTGGACGGCACAAGGAGCAACTCCGTGCGGCTCCATGGTAAGTTCTCACGCAGGGGAAGAGGACTGCCTGGGTGGGCAAGCTCCCGTTCCTGCAGCACCGGGCTCTGCAGTGCTGAGGGTGAATGTGGCCAGCACCGAGGTGAGCTGGGTGCCGGTGAGGCCAGGCTGCCAAAGATGACCTTGGATGGTGCCAAGGTGCCAGGGCACTGGGTCAGTGCTGTAGCGGCGCTGGTGATGATGGCGAGCGGCGCCAGGGCAATCCGGGTACTGGCGGTACTGGGCTGCCCAAAGGCGACCTCGAGTGGTGGCAACATGCTGGGGCACCAGGTTGGTGCCAAGGTGCCAGGGTCAGCACCGAGGTTGTGCGGTGGCAGCAGCTACTGGCAGTGCGGTACCGTGTCAGCTCCGGTGCCGAGCTGGGTCTCAGTGCCGGGTGGGAACCCGAAGCCTCAGGTGAAGAGTGCCAGGCCTCCTAGAGGCTACGGCATGGCGCCGTTGTTCCCTCTCATTGGTTTCATCGTTTGAAGGAGAGACAGATGGAACAGGCTGAGACCATGTGGTCTTTGCCCAGGCCCCTGAGGCACTTCCCATAGGGGTCGTCCTGGGGAAAGGCCTTGCCGTACTCGGTGCAGAGTTTAAACCCTGGCATGATCGTAGGATGTTCCAGTCCGACAGTGGAAGGCTCTTGTGGTGGAATTAAATCCACAAAGAGATGCTCCAGTCGGGCAAAAGCTCATAGATGACAGGCAGGCTGCTTGCAATTTGCAAGGAGCAGACGTTCCAGATCTGACGCGCAAGGCGGAAGAAATGAAAACTGAGGAGGGGTCAGAAGGTGGCCATATACATAGCCATGGGGTGGCATGAGGGGCGGAGGCCGCTTACCCCAAAACTGAGGAGGGGTCGGGAGGCGGTCGTATATATAGCCAGCAGGTGGCATGAGGGGCAGAGGCCACCTACCCTCTCCTGACAGTCTAGGACAAAAGTTTTTCCGGGAAATCAGCACTCCAGCATGGAGACACCTATTACTGAATGCATCTGAGCAGCACTTGAAGAAGAATGAAAATTACAGCTCAACTAACTGCATCACAAATGAAAAAATAACTCCCTTTTTAGTGATTAGAAAACATTCCAGTCACATAATGCTCTTGTTAATTAGCTGCAAATCACCTGCTGGCTGACATTTGCTGGTAGTAAGCAGTTTTTCAGAATCACAATCCAACTTCCTTAATATTCCATATTTCCTTAAGTCCCAGAGTCTGTTTAATTCCTTTCAGGTTTTTTTTTTTTAAAAAATCTCCCTGTAAGAAATGTAAAGGGTCCAGTTTACACCAGCAGACCAGCAAATGCATAGGTAAGGGTGAAAATCTGGGCAGTGTGTCAGGGCTTAAATTCACCAATGTGTACAAAAGAATAAACAGAGAAATAAAATAAAATAAAATAAATTACAATGTAAATTAGGGCCTAAGTTCTGATTGAATTTTCAGTCCTGATTCTTGATTTAGCTTCTAAACTCTAAATTCTATAATCTAATTACATATTTAATCATAGTACACAACTGTATTGGTTTATTTGGGTTAACTGTTTAAAACATATTATAAAATGTACAATATTCTCTGTATCAGTTCACCTATTGGTGTATATACTTTTGTCTGTTTAGATACAGCCTTAAAAATGTTGGAACAGATATAATCAACAATACAGCAATGCAGTAAATAGTTGTTCTTTATAAAGTAAATAACTAGAAATTTAAAATTAAGCAATGCAAATGCCAAACTTCTCTATATATGTAACTTCAGCCAAAACAGCTCAGCCATTTCTGAGAACAAGACTACGGGAAAATACATTTTTTAATATTAAAAATAATACGGTGACCATTTGTTTGGAAAATTTTAGAACCCCACTGCTCTGGAGCAGGAATTTAAAGTTTATAGGGGGAGGCCTTTAGATCAGAGGCATGCCTTGTGCCATTCCCAAGAAAATATAACCAAATCTGGTTAAGCTATAAGCCTTTGAACAAGACTGCAGTTTGCACATTCTTGGCAGAGATTCATTAGCATTAACAGCTAAAAATCTTTGAAGATTTCATAGTCATTGAAAATAGGTATCTGTTGAGTTGACTGTTATTCATGAGTGTAGATATGGCTGGCATGTGTTGGGGCCCTTGCCCTTACTGCAAATTGCAACAAGCCACACAGCCAAGAATATTTTACACATCACCGCAGAAAGTTCTCCAGAATCTGAAGCCAAGAGATATCTCATACTCAGAATGATTTTACCCAATAAGTCAGGTTCTTGCCACCAGGTAGATTTCCTAACTAATTCTTCAAAGTGTCTGATGAAGTGGGATTTTCTCCCACGAAACCTCATGTGATAAATAAATGTGTTAGTCTTTAAAAGTGCCATAGACTACTTGTTTGTTTTGCTGAATTAGACTAATATAGCTAATCCTTTGGAACTTTCTAACTAATGAGAAGGAATCCATCTAGTCTGACGGCGAAACTGAGGCTTTAGTAATTCTGCATAATTGTCCTCTCTTCTGGGATCTTTTGAAAAGAAATCTCTTCCTACTGAGAGATGACTGTGATTTCAGCAATGGGGCTATTCCTGTGCTGACCTTATGTATCTGCACTAGTTCTCATAATTTATTAAGTTCCCTCATGTTTGATTTAATATTTCAGTTTCAACTAGGATCACCCATTCAGATCTTATGATGTCTTTAAGGAAAAGAGTACAGGAACCCTGAAGCTAATGTGGCACCTCTTTTGGTTTGGTTTAGTTTGCAGGAAGGAGGCACTATATCATTTGTGTAGGACGAAGGCATGGCCCCCTTCGGAGATAGCCCAGAGGACTTTGCCTGACTGCAGGGGGCGAAGACAGAGGCAGCTTGTCAGTCAGGCCGGAAGCAGAGGGGTGGGACAGGAAGTATAAAAAGGGAAGCAGTGAGCCCAGTTCAACACAAGCCGCTGAAGGGGAAGGACAGGCCTCTGCTCCTTCCTGACCCTGGGCCACCCTGTGCGGAAGCCGGGCTCTGGCTGCCAGACCCAGGCCCGGACGTTTGGCGTGGGCTGGGAGCTAATGCCTGGGCCCTGGGCTACCACAGGCCAACAGAGGGAGTCATTGGCAAAGAGGCATTTGGGTGCCCCTGGGCTGTCCCCTGCTGGGGACACCGAAGCGCTGCATCCCCCCTGCGACTTGGAGGAGCTGCCCTTGGCTTCTGAGGACCCCGAGCCGCTACCCACCTCATGTGACCTAGAGGAATTACCTTTGGCAGAGGAACTTGACAGACTCCCTGACATGCCACCACCCGATGAGATGGAGAGGTTCTACAGTCTACCCCTGGCTGACTACCCTAGGAGCCGGCAGACGAGGTACAGGTAGAGCATGGGACCAGGGGTGACCTAGGGGAGTGCAGGACCCAACCCTCAGCAGGGAGCCACATCTCAGGGTCAGCGTGTTGTGGTCAGGACCCCGCTGACTCCTATACAGAGGTCTCAGTCCCTATCAGGGACCTAGGTTGGGACACAGTGGAGCTGTGCGACCCAACGCCTTTGTTGATTCCTGCCCCTACACCCCCTCTGCAGTCGTAACCCCGAGAGGCAGCATTGTACTTTTCCCTCACCTTAGAGACTGAGATTGAGACTGTGAAACTTTTTGCCCTACCAATGGGCTAGAGACTGGGTGTCTGACCTCATAGGGGGCCTGTGACCGTGAAACTGTTGCCCTGCCAAGGGGCTAAAGACTTGGCGGTCCTGCCTCATGAGGGGCTGGTGACCTGAACCAGCTGCCTCTCCCCGGGGGGTTGGGCAGCTTGCTTACAATTTGACATGAACTGTAATCCCATGGGAGAATGGAGTGCATCTGTGTTGGTCAAGGACTGACTGCAGTGCTCCTTACATTTGAAGCACCTGCGGAAACAAGGACAGGAGGATTCCTGCCTTTGAAACTCTGAGCACCTTTTTCCCTGAAGAGGTAAGGATCCTGGGGCTGAGAACGAGACAGGTACAATTCCCTTTATAATTCTAACTGAACTTGAAGCCCCCTTTCCCTGACAATATGTGTTGACTGAGGGCTTCATATAAGTAGCAAGCTGGAGCAAGAACACTTTTCTGCAAACCCAGACATGCTTCGGAGTGGAAGGATAGAAATCCTGATACAGACCACTTCCAGAGAGGGGGTGTGCAGCAGAAAAGGCACAGCAAACAAGTGTGATGCCTAGCAACAGTCTTTGACCACCTCAGAAGAGGTAGAGCCTCTCCATCACAAACCCTAGTCTACGCTTACCTGGATTTTGGGCGGCAGTCAACAGCAGATATGCAAGGCACATAAAATACCTTGCGATCTCCCAGGAACCATCTAAGCCGCCGTGATACTCTTGGAAAAGCCGACCACCAATGGCTTGTGGTTGGCTTTCAGCTATGTCTTTTAGGGGGCAGGACTTCTAGAGCCGACTTCCGGAGTGCAGCAGCGAATTCATACTTGCTGCTGAATTACATCTAGAACTTTGGGCTGATGACAGCAATTTTTCCACCATCAGTGCAGACATACTCAAAGTGGTGGGAAACAGTGGGCAGCATAACTGCAACGAGCAAGTGTTTACAACCAGTTTCTCCCTGAGTTGAATCACCCCCACCCCTTCATAAAACCAGAATGAAGGGACTCTGGAATTAAAGACTCCACTAGGATTCTCTCACTGATGTTCAGCTTTTATCATTTTATCTGGACAAGAGAAAGTTTTGTGTGTCTCTTGCCTCCCAAAGGTGTATGCTGCAGGCCCCTCCCCCAAAACTTGTGAATCTTAGGCCCTCTACTACAAAAGGCAAGTGCTGTCCTGACAGAGACTCTGGGCTTCCAAACCAGCTCTGACTCCCAGCAGCCACACATGCTTGGCTCCAATGGGGCTATGCTAGCAGGAACTTCCATTGACTATCGATGCCCTTTCAACTTCAACTAGGAAGGTTCTGTGGAAAAGATAATACGGATTCCTGTTATATCATCTTTTAAGGAGTCTGGTGACACTTTTAAAGACTAACAAATTTATTTATCACATGAGCTTCTGTGGGAGAAAATCCCACTTCAGCAGATGCTAGAACAGGGGTAGTCAATGCCCAGCACATGTGCCAACAGTGGCACCCAAGCCCATTCAGAGCAGCACACAGCACCCTCTACAGTACAACAGAAATTGCCACTCCTACCACCAAAAGCCACTCTGGAAGGCTTCCTCCAGGTGCAGCTGGGACACAGGGGTCCTCCCCATGCCTATGCCTCCATGTGACACAGAAAAAGCTGCCCAGAGTGGCTCCTCTCTGTAGTGTAATGCTCCCCAAAGGAACCACTCTGGGCGGCTCCTTTCTGCAGCATGCCTGGGAACCACTGAAAGGAGCTGCTTCTTTCGTGGCATACTTGGGGACCGCTGTCCCCAGTCACACCACAAGATGAACCACTCTGGGCAACTGTTTTTCATGGCATGCCTGGAAAGCGCTCCCGCTCCAGCAGTGATTGCTGCTGAATTTTCAGGCAGCCGCCACATTATTTTCATCAGTGGGGGCTGCTGGCACCAGCTGAGGGTCAGGGAGGAAAGACTAGCACAGGGCTTGGCAAAGCTTGCTGACCCCTGTGCTAGAAGATAGAGAATTACAGATGAATGAGAGGAAAATAAATGCATGGAAGTGTAAGTCACAGGATCAGAACAGACTGGTACAGCAAATCAATGCAGTTGTTTAGATTCAAACTGTGGAGAACAGCACAGAACGGTGTGGGGGGGGAGGAAAATTAGTTGTTGTAATGGGGAAAAAAACCATAGTCTCTGTTTAACCCTAAGTTGATGGTGTCAGATCTGCATATGAATTCCAATTCTACAGTTTCTCTTTGAAGCTTTGATAGTTATGCGTTTGCCTGTGTACGAATCTGTTGATAGTCATACTCAGGCAATAGGATAACAAATCAAAGCTTGACACAAAAACTGCAGAATGACCATCTGCAGGATCTGGGGTGAGGCGGAAAGAAGTCAGTGAGGTGACAGATCCCTCCCTTCTTTTAGGCCATGTGTGCCTGGAATCTTCTGTGACCTGAATCATCCTCACCAGGATCCACCAAACTTGTTGTCAGTCCCTTTAGTCATTTTCATGGAGGCACCAATCCATACCCTTCTCTTACCCCATGATTGACGCCAGGGCATCTTTGAAAGAACTTTAAAGGGATGTTCTCCCCCCAAATACTCCCATAAAAGAAAAAAGCAATCTAAGTTTTTTTTAGAAGCTAGTATTACCATAATACTATAATAGATTTAAGTATTTTACTTCCATGCATTTCCTGCTTTCACATATAGAGAAGAAGTGTGATGGTTTAAAGAACTTACAGAAAAGAGAACCAAGAAATGGATTCATTGCACTGTTCATGCTGACTGCTAAATGTAAAACACAGGCTAATGAGGAACAGTAAATCCTTGCTGAAATTTAGGCTATCAGTGGTTTGCTTTACTACAACACAAACTTGGAAATGGATTTCATTTTATATTTGTGACAAGTACTTACAACTTCCAACCACCAATTATTTAATAAAAGAATAGAAGTAGTGCAGGATTCTGATCCCACGCCAAATTGTATGCTCTCAGTCAGACAAAATGTCAACCAAATTTTCTGATAGAGACTGTGTTTTTATAGTTGCAAAGTTCAAAATATGAGTAAAACTAATAAAGTAATCAAAATGCACTTCTATAATACTTAAAATTTCCTTTCATGTCATATGTGTGTAAGAACTAGATTTTGCAGTGGCGGATCAGGGACCACAGGGAGGACCAGTGCTAGAAGGACAGCTGCGGCCAGAGGCCAGCCACGGCCTGGCCAGTCAGCCCTGGGGGGAGGCAGGCCAACTAACACCCATTGGGTTACTTCCAAAGGCTGCACAGCAGTCCAAACTGCACACATGGCCAGCAGAGTGGCCAGCCCAGGGCTTGGATGAGAATGAGGGAGCTTGGCCTGTGGGCTGGCTCACCCCACCCTAGGGCAGATCAGCCGGCCCAGGAGCAGGGCAGGAGCTCAGAGCGCAGCCTCAGGCCAGCACATTGTGGTGGGCCCTGGTGCACAGGCCCCATTGGCCCATGAGGTAATCCACCCCTGAGATTTTGACTTGGACTACATACCTATGCAAGGAGTTAAGGGGGGGGATGGGGGATAAGAACTCCCCTCATACTAGCCTGTTGCAGGATCATGGATCCGTTAGGGGCAAGGAACGTGTTGAATTTTGGCTCTTCCACTAACCTCAACCAGTGCACTAGATAATGTATCAGAGCGAGTACACAGATGTTATAATTTATTGTTATCAGCTAACAACAAATCATCAAATGACAACCCCTAGCAAAGGGGAAGGAGAGAAAAAATTGTTCCTGTAAGACCATACAACAATTCCTGGGACTTCTTCTGGGATGTTACCATTTGAAGAGCACCTCTTGGTGCATAAAAGACAAATCAAGCCCCTAAATATATTAAAAATGAAGGGCCTGACTATGTTCAGCTATGCAGAGATATGCAAGAAGACTAAAGGAATTCTTTGTCTCTCTTTAGTGCCTCTGCTCAGAGGACAGGAAAAAACTACAGTCCTTTAGTTCAGGAGCCCAAGGACCAAGTCTAGCACTGATGCCATAACCTTTTCCTCTCCTTTGAGAAGGCCATCAGAAATGACCCTACACTGGGGGAAGACACACTGCTCTCTTTAAAGAACCATGCAATTGGTACACTCTCACTGCCATGCTCTTAGGGACAGTTCTGTGACATCATGCCTCAACGAGCTCCCATTAGGCCAGTACACCTCTGCATTAACCCTTACCACAGGGCATAGGCAATGCCCTGAAGGCACAATTTATCTCTGCAGATTCAGAGAAATTAACTTCTTCCTACCTAAATTTTCCCAGGATACTTTTGCATTCTACAACATTACAGGATGTTGTGGTGAACTGGGAAACAGGGCCAAGTCATTCACTGAAGTGGTTCTATCATTCAGTAGTGGGCAACGAGAACATGAACATATTTCCATACATTTTCACTATTTGAAAGGGTGTGAAAAATCTAGCAATGCAAATGTATAGCAATGCTGTTGCTTTCTCCTGTGGCTACCGGGAGTACTGGGAGCCATGCTGCAGAACACGTATAATATTGCCTAGAAATATACTTCCTAAATAATGACAGAAGTAGCTGGCAACTGTACAGAGGTGTCTAGTTTAGAAAAGGGCTCAGGGCCTCTTCAATGTTTCCGGCCCAAAAAAGTATGTGTAACTACTTGAAAATACAATAAATATACCATATATGGCATTTTCTATTTCTTCTCCAGTTTATCTAAACTATAGATTATAAAAACACTTGGATGGGTATTCAGTATGAAACATTATGGGCCTGATTCTTTACTCTTATACATATTGTTTACTTCTGCCCACAGGATCCCACTTAACTCAATGGGATTACTGTGTAAATCAAGGCTGATGGATTAAGCTCATTATAACATTATTATTATCACTTTGACATTACAAACCCACCAAATTTCTAGGCATGATAATGTACTAATTTCAGGGGTGTCATCTATGTCAGTGTATTGCTGCAGCACTTTATTGAAGATATAACAGTACAGTTTGTGAATGGAAAAAGAGAGACTGCAACTAACTCAATAATAAGAACAAACTCTTCTTATATCATTTGTGGCTGTAATATTCTCTTACATAAAGCACTGTGGCTATGTCAATGTAATCCTGATGGTTTTGCAAATCACGGATTACTTTTTAAATTCTAAAACATAAAATTAAGTCCTGAAACGGGATACTATCAACAGTATAACAAACAAGGAGTCCTGTGGCACTTTTAAAGACTAACAAATGTATTTATTGCATGAGCTTTAGTGGGAGAAAATCCCACTTCATCAGACACAAGTGGGATTTTCTCCCACAAAAGCTCATGCAATAAATAAATTTGTTAGTCTTTAAAAGTGCCACAGGACTCCTTGTTTGTTTTGCTCAACTAGATTAACAGGGCTGCCCCTCTGAAACAGTATGTGACATTTCATGCTCTTACTCATTTAAAGAAACACTATACCTTTAAGTGAATGAAGTGCCAAATGTTTCTCTGCTTAAAACATTTAAATCCTGGGGGCCAAATTCTGCCTTTTAGTGATATATATGCACATCTCAATTTCCCCCCCTGGAAATTTCTTCTCCATAGGTTGTTGGGTATGTGTTTTAATTGGTCTTTTGCCATACCAGGAAATAAAATTAATGGCTGTGGATCTTCCCTCCCAGCAGAAAAAGATTAATTCCCTGCACATTGTATTCAGCCAGTCATATATGTTATTTGAAAAAAGAGCTTTTCACTGCCTGGGTATAATAAGCTAATGTCTCATGCTATGAGTTTATGCCTTATAGCAATGAATGGGCTCAATAAAAGATGCTTTTGCTTTGTTAGAGAGAGAGAGAGAGAGAGAGAGAGAGAGAACTTCTATTTGTTTATGTCCCTCACATTGTGATCTCTGATGCAGGTGGACAGTTCGAAGGAGCAAGAGGAGACTTTATGATCCTTTTTTTTTTTTTCCAGAGGTATCCAAGACAAGCAACATTTTACACATAATTTATGCTGCTATAGAATTAATCATGGAGAAAGGGGACCACAAAAGGGAGTGATAAAGTTGCCAGCAGGGTAAAGGTACAGATAGATTCAAAATCTCTCTGTGTTTCTGGCTTTAACGCTCATGGGAGGAAGAGAGTTATTGAAGCACACGAGAAAGTAGAGTCGAAAGCCCAACTCGGGCTGAAAAGTATGAACTCAATCTGATATAGCAAAAATAATTTATAGCATAGTATAGTGGATATTTTGCCTCTAAAGTTTCATATTTGGAAGAGAAATATGTATAACATTGTTCTTAGAACCTGAACTAGTCACAGGCAGGCAGAGAGGACTCCCAGGAAGAGGATGCTGTACCCCTACAGAGATTTGGGATCCCAGTCATGGAAGAGAAGGAAACTGGATGGGAATCTGGGCATTTCTGTGTTGCAGAGATTCACACACCTTAGGCCCAGTTCCACATTGTTGACTCCACCAAGCTGAAGATCATCTTGCTAAAAAACATACCATTTATGACACCAGCAATGTGGTATTCAAGTGTTATGACCATAGTTTGTCCTCAGAGATACACACAATGGTCCTGTGCGCATTTAGACATAAAATACAGACCCATACTATTTTTAATCTTGTTTTGACACTACAAAGAAAAGGTTTAAGGTTCATCAGTTTTAAGGCCATTAAGATTCTTTACACTCAAAGTCACTTTCCAGGAAGGAAGAGATAGATTGCCTAAACAATAAATAGTATTTAGCAACTCATAGACTCTAAGGTCAGAAGGGACCAATATGATCATCTAGTCTGACCTTCTGCACAATGCAGGCCATAGAACCTCACCCACCTCCTCCTGCAATAAACCTTCAACCTACGACTAAATTATTGAAGTCCTCAAATCATGATTTAAAGGCTTTAAGGCACAAAGAATCCACCAGCAACTGAGTCATGGCCCACACTGCAGAGGAAGGTGAAAACCCCCCAAGAGTCTTTGCCAATCTGCCCTGGGGGAAAATTCCTTCCTGACCCCAATATGGTAATCCGTTAAAGCTTGTACATGTGGGCAAGACTCATCAGTCAGACATCCAAAAAAGAATTCTCTATAATAACTCAGAACCCACCTTATCAATCATTCCATCAGTATATCTACCACTAGGAGCCAAAGATTAGTCAACTGTCAAACTCAGTAGTCAATTGTCAATGGTAGCCTTTATATAGAAAAGTATCAGCTAAGTACTCTAGCATTATAAATATTTCTTTTTAATGAATACTCTGCAAGACTTACAATGTAAAATGTCAAGAACTGATACAGTCTCAGGCAAAAATAAAAGACTAAATGAACCATCCAGTAAGGGACTATCATAGAGAAAACAGCCACAGGTTGTTTAGTATTTTAGTTCAGCTAAAGTCTTATCCTATGACCAAAACCAATACAAACAAAATAACTTCAGTTTTCAAGTGAAGAGACAAAAGCAAGAAAATGCTGAATAACAGGTACAATTCCTGTATTATCTCTGTGCTTAACTAATTACAGCTCATCTGTTATTTAAGGTCAGCCTGATACTCTGCAGTAAGTGTACAATATAAGCAACCAGTGCTTAGCTACCAAGTGACATTTACTTGAAAGAAAATAAACTTATGAGTTATATACCAAGAAAGAAAATCTTCAAACAGAGATTCACGCCTTGTGTCCTCAGAGCCTCACCAGCAGTGTTGAGGACGTAGGTTTTGCTGCTCTAGAGCTGCCAGGAAACACTCTTGCTAATCAGCATTCCTTTCTGCCTATAGCATAAACACTGATGTCACTAGTGAAGCACAAGCCATGCTCCCAACACTGGCTTCAGTAAACAGAGGATGTGAATCACTTTTACTAATCTTTTTTAACTGTTGAAAGAGAGGAAAAGGCAGGAGAGAGCCCCTTCTTTCCTACACCAACTTGGTGCCATGTTCCAGGTAGGGGCTGATGTAACTGGGGACTTAAGGTGGTGTTTCAGCCTCAGCACTGTTTATTACAACCTTAATTGGGGGTTTCAGGATAAGCAAGGCATCACTAATTTAGTGTAGATCTTGTGTGGTAATTTTATTTTTATTATTGGTAGTTACAATTAACTAAAAAAGCACTCCCTCATGAAAGTATATAAAAACAGTTACTGATATTGACTCTGAGACTCTCACTTTATTTATACAACAGATACAGACATGTATGTGCATATAAATAATTTCAGTAAAAGGTTTTAATGATTCATCTTGTAACATATCTTTTTAATATATTGATTTTTACTACAAAATACAACTGTTCCTTCAGCTTCTTGCAGCCTCACTAGGTAAGGACCTGATTTTTTATTCACTGCTCTAAACCTGTTAAAATACACGGAAGTACTGGCACAAGAAAGAATTACTCATACAAGGCTTCGCAGGATTTTGTCCCTGCTGTTGCAATGATTCGTGCATCTCCTTAACTTTATTAATCAGAACAGTCCCACTCAGACCAATAGGAATACTCACATGCACAAAATTAAGCCTTTGAATTAAGCGTGTCTTTGCAGAAAAAATGCCTTAAATGGAACCTTTTTAGGTTCTAAATTAATTTGTATTTTATCTGAGGACTTTTTAAAAAGTGTTTTTTACCCATTAGTCCAAGCCATTTCTTTCAGGGATATTGGAAATTTATTGTATCAATCTAGCTACTACATGTGCTCACTAACTGCATGCATTAAAAGTAATTTATGAAATACTGATGGAAAACATATTTTGCATTCGAAATAGTTACACACAAAAGTCTGGTACCACTAGCATACTCTTTCAGTGCTGCACTGCTATAATTTAAAAACAGATGCAAGAATTTTTTTAAATATCACCTTTAATGCTCAAATTCCAACCAGGAGTGAATTTTTATCTTCTAAATTTTGATGGCATTATTTTATACTGATTCCATAGCTAAAACTTCCATTGAAGTTTGATATTTGGAGTGAGTATAGATTATACCCCTGAAAAGGGTATTTAGAACAGAAACATTAAAGATCCTTAGCTATATACAGCAATACTAGCATCCCTGTTTTAATGTGCAGGAAAAAAAGAACCTGTCCATATGAAACAGGTGCATGTCAAATGCTATTTTAAGACAATCTGTTTGTAGAGTACAATATTTATCTGTAACTACAAAGAAAAAAGGGTATTTAACAGGCCTGAAAGATGACAGTACAAGCAGTGTTGAACCTCCTCATAGAAATGGTAGTATGTACAGAAAGACACATTTACACATAAGTAGCCTTGGCATGAGCATTGAAAATGTCATGGTTTTTTTTTTTTTAAGTTGGACAGCAACAAATGCACAGCCAGATTCTCCTGTGATGTAAATCTGCTTAGCTCCATTAACTTCAATGACGAGATGCTGCTCTGTACCAAGGATCTGTCCATAATGTTTTGCAGTGAAAACATTATACAGTAGTAACAAAAACAAAATTTTTCTTCTGCTTTTTGATCTTTCTCCAAGGATTTTTAGAATTTTTGTTCGACTATAAAAGTTTTAAACGATAAACCAAATTCATCAGATCTACTCCAAGATCTTTTATGGGAGCACTTATGAGAGACACAGTTATTAAAGTTGTAAGTACTGTGAGTTCTTAGATATTTTCTTTCCAATTTTTAATCTAGATTTTAATGGTCTGGTATATTCTCAAAGACAAGCAACATATTTTTTTTACTCTCACAAGATTACCTACCCCTTAAATTACTTTAAATATAGGTTTTATACAAAAGTAAACACAAGAAAACCATATAAAGAAGATAAAATAAATACAAGACTTGCAATAAACCATACCTAGTAATAAGAACCGCATTATCATGGTGGGCAATCCCATTTTCTGGAATGGTGTTTCCATCACTTTGGTGGGAGAGAATGGATTTCTGCCACTTACAGAAGCTATCGAGGGATTTGTCTGCATGGTGGTTTATCTCCAAGTTTGGCTGCAATACAACATGCATACCAGAAATGTTCCAAACAAATTACTAAGGTCAGTTGTTAAGCCTTTTGAAGACTAAAATGGGACTATAATTAGAAGCAGTGGTTTCTAGGAATAATCTCTTCTTGCCAATTTTTATCTCTGTAAAATCTGACCCAGAGTTCAGTTTGTGTATTACTGAATAAGCATTCTTTCATTTCCAGCTTTAATAATGATTATGTCAATATAAAAAATTTAGATTACCAAAATATAGACATAGAAATAAAATTGTCACTGTAAGCCTCTACCACTGAAATCTCCAAAAGTAAACTGAGATATATGTTACGTGAGGTGAATGTTACTAAGATGATAGATGAGGCATATTCCCTCTATTCAATCTTCTTTAAAATAGCAAAAGATTACAGAGGTTTTTATACTCAAATATAGTCTTTCCAAACAATAATTAGGTGGATTCTACAATGGTACACAGAGAAATATCTTGTATCTTATCTGTCTGAAGTTTATGTAATTGCAGCTCAGTCTTACCTGATCTTCAGTGAGAACAATTAAGCGAGTCACTATAATATTCACAACGTTTCCTAGACTGGAATCACGATAAAGTTTGGCAACCTGACCTCCAGAAAAGAAGAAAAGACACAAAGTCAGACAAGAAACACCATTCAACATATGCTTAAAAATGAATGTTTTCTCTACTAAATACAATTCTATAACTTGAACACTTATTATAAACATCTAAAGAACTATTTCAAATTCAGCCTTAATTGAATCAGTAACATAAATCAGTATTCTCTACACTTTTCTCATTGAAACCATTTTATAGAACAAATTTGTTTCGTAACTGAATAACTCATGACAAGAAGTGTTCAGACTGCTTGTCTAAACAGAAGAAGGGAAAATGTGCCTTAAGGAGCTTGGCTTGTTTAGCCTAACCAAAAGATGGTTCAGGGGTGATATGACTGCTCTCTGTAAATACATTAGAGGGATAAATATCAGGGAGGGAGAAGAATTATTTGAGTACACTATCAGTGTGGACACAAGAACAAATGGATACAAATTGTCCATCAGAAGTTTAGGCTTGAAATTAGACACAGGTTTCTAACCATCAGAGTAGTAAAGTTGTGGAATAGCCTTCCGGGGGAGCTATGGACACAAAACACATAACTGTCTTCAAAACTGAGCTTACTAAGTTTATAGAAGGGATGGTATGATCTGACAGCCTACTTTGGAAATTGATTGATCTTTGATCTTTGACTACTGGCAGTGGATATGCAAGTGGCCTAAAAGGGAGGGTAGATGGGACGGATTCTTAGTTATTACAGAGAATTCTTTCTTGGGTGATTGGCTGGTAAGATTTGCCCACATGCTCAGAATTTGGGGTCAGAAACGAATTTTCCCCCAGGGCTGATTGGCTAGGGCTCTGGGGGGGTTTTACCTCTCTCTGTTACATTGAGCATGGCTCACCTGCTGGTGAAATCTCTGTATCTTAAAGTCCTTAAATCATGAATTGAGGACTTAAATAACTCAGTCATAGATTAGAGGCCTATTGCTGGAGTGGGTGGATGAAGTTTTGAGACCTGCCTTTTGCAGGAAGTCAGACAAGATGATCATACCGCTCCCTTCTGACCTTAGAGTTTATGGCTAGGTCTACACTGGCAAGGTAGTCCGGATTAAGGAGACTTAATCTAGACTAATTTAGTCCATGGCCACACTAGGCTTTCCTTAGTTTGAACTAAGAAAGTTCTTAGTTCAAAATAAGAAACGCTTAGTTCAAACTTGTTTGCACCAGCACTTATGTCGGACTAAGCACGATGTAGACTCAAACTAATGCTTAGTTGGAACTTAATAAATTTGAACTAAGGCATTTAGTTTAAACTAAAAATATGTTCTAGTTTGAACTAAGTGTTAGTTTAAACTAGAACACATTGTTAATTAGAACTTAGAAGCACAAGGTTAGCTCAAACTAACCCAAGGTTACTTCAAACTAACCTCAAGCATACTAGTTTAGACTAACAAGTCCAAACTAACTTTTGCTGATGTAGACATAGCCTATGGCTGTGTTCATACACAGATGGTTGTTTCGAGACAAGTTGTATCGAAACAACTTGTTTCAAAACAATGCCTTATTTCGAAATGACTTACTTCAAAGTAGCAAAAAGTCATTTCGAAATAGGGAAAAAAGCGGGAAACGAAATAGCAAGTTCACAGTGTGAACATGCTATTTCGTTACCTGCTGCAGGGGGCTGCAGTCCCCTGGGGGTGAGCCGCTCCTGTGGCTCACCCTGCAGCCCAGAAAGGGTGCTGCAGCCATCAGCAGGGGGGTGAGCTGCTGCAGGGTGGCTCAGCCCAGCGCCCCGGACCCGCTGGCGCTGTTGGGGGGGCAGCCCGGGCTGCGGGCTGAGCTCGGCGCCCCGGACCTGCTGGCAGGGTCGGGGGGGGGGCCGCCCGGGGCTGGGGGCTGAGCCCTGCGCCCCCGACCCGCTGGCGGTGTCAGAGGGCCTCCCAGCAGCGGCTCACCCCCCCCCCCGCCAGGGGCTGAGGGACAGCCCTCAGCACCCTGGCCAGGCTCCTGAGGGTTCCCTGGCCAGGGTGCTGAGAATCCAATGTTGTTTTGGAACACTTTGTTCCGAAACAACATGTTCACACTGCATTGTTTCGAAACAACCATTGCGAAACAACGTTGTTTTGCCTAGAAA
Organism: Podocnemis expansa; assembly: GCA_007922195.1. Classification (NCBI taxonomy): domain Eukaryota; kingdom Metazoa; phylum Chordata; order Testudines; family Podocnemididae; genus Podocnemis; species Podocnemis expansa. The sequence continues at coordinate 38,866,290 of ML681990.1, forward strand.
CCAGGTTTATCTTGTTTTGAAACAACGCTGTTGTTTCGAAGCAACGGGTTCCCGTTGTTTCAAAACAACCGTGCATCGTGTGAACATGGGTTTTTTTGTTTCAAAACAACTTTGTTGTTTCGAAACAAAAATGCTGTGTGAACACAGCCTATGAGTCTAAAAGAACCAACCAAAAATTTAATCACTATAACTGGTAGTTAGAGGGTCAATTTATTAAAAATGAAACCTTAAAGGTGTTGGAACATGAATTAATAGTGATCATAATATCCTCCCAGCCTGAGAAAAGATAACCGTATAGCATTTCTTATTTTTCTTCTAATATTAACATTACTGTATCACTTTTTGCAGGCTGATACATAATTTAAAACATTTTTATGTCAAATCAGAAATACAGTATTGCATAATTGCCTATCCTGTAAAAAGGTGTTAATTAGGTTAATATATAGAGGGGTCAAACTTACAATATTCATTACACTCAAAATGTAATGCTCAATGTCTTTGCGACCATGGTATCCAACCATCATTTTGTCTGCTACTACCAGTGTCTCCACAAAGCGCTCAGTGCTTACTGATCTCTTCTGTCGACGGTGACTACTTAATGTGTTATTAAATGGAAGTGAAGTTGGAAACGCAGATGTATGATTCATCCACCAAGGTTTACTGCTTCTTGTGAGGTCTTCTAGGAATCAAAATAATTAACCACTTCAGATGGGTCACTAGTTAAACAGTTCAAATACAGCTGTTTTATGTTGATATTATTATCTTAAGGCTTCTAAAATAACAGGATATCTTGAGGGCAAGGAGGAATTAAAACTTTTCTTTAAATATATAGAATAGTTTACACATTTATTAGCAAATACTTTTGCAGATTTAAAAAGGAGCTTGATTTAATAGAGATATTTTTTAAAAACATAAAGCAGGTTCTCCTACTTTCATACATTGTTTCATACTGCTGCTGCTCATAAGATCAGCTTGTTCTCTTAACAGACCTGATACTTCAAAACCCTTATGTATATTCCTAGATAAAAACTAAATCATAACATGGAATTAAGGATACATTTCAATAACTGAATGGTAAAAACACTACAGAAATTTTAGAATTATCCCAAAAATAAGAAATTCATAGTTAATGTTAAAAGTTTAAAGAAATAAAAATGTTTTATGGCAGGGTAACACACTGTTAAGGCATCAAAAACACCTTACTTTTGCCCTGTAAATATCATGCAATAACTATACAATTAGTGCAGAATAGTTTGTTCTGACACATTATTTCAAACTGATGTTTTAAAACATATTAAATCATTTTCTTTCAGACAGGAATTAAGAATGATCTGACTACATTTCTTAATGGACCTCTTTTTTAATTAATTTTAAACACAAACTAAGAGCTAGATCAAGGGTGGGCAGACTTTTTGGCCAGAGGGTCACATCTGCTTCTAAGCGGGCTGGAGAGGGATTGGGGAAGGGGCAGGGCTAGGAATGGGGAATAGTCATTGTGTTCCAGCCAGGGCGCCACTGCTGGGCCCATGCAGTGAGAGAGAGCGAGGCCGGGGGGTGGGGGGGTGGCTGCTGGGTTCTGGCTTGATGAAAGGCTCCCAGGCCAGACAATAGTTTGTCCACCTCTGAACTAGATCCACAAATGGATACAGGCAACTAACTGGTACCCCAGTCCAATATTTAAGTCCTCAAATATAAACTCGACTGCCATGCCTGAAGTTTCTGCTTGTGAAACCCAAGTTTCTGCTGGTGACATTCCCAAGAGAGATAAATTTCTGCTGCTAGTCATACACACAGCCACCTAAGTCCTCATGCCCAGGTACCTAGTTCATGTCCAAACCCCAGTGAGATCTTCTAACTAAGCACTGATCCATCTGTCTTACCTATGAACTCTGATCTGGAACTATGCTCAAAGCATAGTCAGTGCATCAGATTTTGCTCCAAATAGAAGGAAGAGGTAGTAGCAGTAATTTCACTGCCACCACATGCCCAGTGATTACAGCAACATCCAAAATATGAGAGACTCACAGTCACATTCAGTCTCCCCCCATCCCATCTGAATGCCCAAGACATTGGCCTATGAGGGTATTCAATAATGGGTTTTCCTTAGTCTCTCCCATTGAAGCTGTTCAATTTTACATAAATAATCAATCACTGAAACAGAGACTTGCCTTTGGTGATCCCAAATTCCAGGTGAGCACCCAAACTCCTTCGCTATCAAGACATTCTTTCTCTTGCAAAAAATATTTACATATGTCATCCTCAGCTACAGAACAGCAACTGGCATGTCACATCCATAATACATACCCTTGTTTTATAAAGCAGCCCTCTTGGCGTGGCCCCAGTTTAATAATGTAAACATAATGCTTGAGTCTATCCTTCCGCAATGCATTTAAGTATAGGTTTAGTTTGAGTACATGCTTAAGTCTCATTTACTTCAATGAAATTTAAATACATATTTAAAAGTAAGCATGTGCTTAAGTTCTCTGCTGTGTATCACTGGATTTAAGCATGTGATTAAAGCTGTATTTGAGCTTAAGTACTTTGTTGAATTGGGGGCTGAAAAGGACAACTCTTGTGAGTAATACTGCAGAAAGGGACCCATACTTATCTACTGAAATTAGTTAATTTGTGATGTTGCCTATAGTGTTAATGGGAGCCTCTAGCTGTTTCAACTATACACTCCGTTTTCAATTATTAATGACTCAGTAATGAAGAAAATATGTATAAGGTTATAGCAATGCCTCTTTGTTGCAGTATATTTCTTATTTATTAAATTTTTACAGTTCATAGAATACAAAGCTTTACCAGATTCATTTCTTTAAAAGACCCATATCAAATTATAAAGACACTGATAAATAAAAATAAACTTGATTGCTTCAGATTATTGGAATTATTGAAATCACTGTATCGAGCCTCAGACAAGGTTATAGTCATTCCTTAGAAAACAGCTTCACGTATTAAAGCCTGCTGAAGTTTCTATATGAATACAAAGCACTTTCCAATATTTCAAATCTCTGTTCAAGGAAATTTAAGTTTAATTTAATTCTTCGAAGATTTTAGTCTCGCTGAAGCAATGATTTAGGAATGTATGGAATCTTGTCTGATGCATTGTGTAATGAGACGAAAAAACCTTTGTTTGGATATACTAAAGTTGCATAAGTTCAGCAGTTAGATGATTTTGGGTGCTACTGCAATATAAAAATAATTTTATAAAAATGAAATTACATATCCATAATGTAGACAAAGGGGGAATTTATTTCATAAAATATATATAATTTGAAAATCAACTAATGTGCACTTGTAGAAACCTTTTAAAAGTAAATAATTACAACACTTTACACTCAGAGGTATGGCTTTCATACCATACTTTACAAAAATGGGTAAATATTTCTTCTCTTATTTAGTAGATGAGGGAACTGAGGCACAAAGTGGTGTTGCCCAACATCACGTGAATCAATAGGAAACTTTTAAACAAACCCAGGTATCTAGCTTCTCAGTCGCTACATCAGTCATTATAAATGCTCTGCTCTTCTTTATGCATGTTACCTAAAGTTGGTTGGAAATTTCTGAAAAGTTTTACATTTTAACACTCATATCTATATTTCCATAAAAAAATCTACCTTAAACTGATATTAGGTTTGAGAATATAGATATAATAAGTAATTTAAGGGTAAAAAAATACCACAAGAATGTTGTGATTATTCTAAAACAAATAACACAAACCAAAGAAATTCAGATTTAGAGTTAAAATTAAAAGAAATTTAAGTATATTAGGTATGGAAACAATGAGGTATCCAAAGAAAAACCTCTTATCTCTGCCCTGTAAAGATGTCATGAGGGAAAAAATTAAAAAACTAATCTTTCATTATATTCATATGATTCTTGCATGTTATCACTACGGGACAGAGTTATGTTACTGTTATATACTCTCAGTCTTAACATCAACATCACGCAGGGGTTTTATGTTTTGGAAATTTCTTTGGTGAATTTTGTTTTATTTTTAAGTATTAGAAATTGTATATGTGGATACTAAACATGAAACCCAAAGAGAACACTGTCATGTGATATCACTAATGAGTTAAGATCTATAATATTAACCATAAGTTTTTTTAAAATCATAATTCTTAAGGCCAAACTTGGTGGTATGCTTTGCACCACTCTGGAGCACTGTAAAACAGTCAGAATATACTGCCCATCTAAGCTAGGTTTACAACACGTGACTGGATAGCAAGTGTGAAAAACTGGTACAGGAAATAGAAGATAATAGACATCTATTAAAGACAAAGCCCCAAATATTGAGACTGTCTCTATAAAATCAGGAAATTTAGTCACCCTAGGTTTACATCTGCTTTGCATCAGTAAGCTAGTACAGATCAGATGTAGCATATTGGTACATCTAGCCTTTAATTTGCTTGTTTACAGCCACCAAACTCTTAAGATCAATGACAGTATTTTACAATCTAATGACAGGTGGTGACCAAGTAATCTACCAGTGAGAACCCCTGACACATGTACACTTGCCCTCACAGTCAGTGCTTCATTACAAACAATAGAACTACGATATGTGAATTATCTGGAGAAGAAAATAGCTGATTGGCTAAGTAAATATTAATGTCACAAGGGCTTCAATGAAGAGTGATATGAATTATTGACCTGGCCCTGTCTGTTAATCTGTAAATATTATTTACAACCTAACAGAACCTGTGCATAAAACTAATGAGTTTTAACTATATGCAAAGTTGAAAGAATCTGTATTATTCTGCTAGTAATATTATTTGGAACACAAAAAGATCTGACAAGTTCTAAAACAGGCGTAGCCAAACTGCGGCTCGGGAGCCACATCCAGCTCTTGAATAAAAAATTGTGGCTCCCAGAAGAATGTCAGCGGATCAATTTAGGAAATCAGCCCCAGCCTAGGAGTTCAGGAGGGGATTAGGATGGTGGAGAGAAGTGGTGGCATGGTCAGGGATGGGGTGGAGAAGTGCAGCCTGGTCAGGATTTTAAAAAACTCACCACTAGCCTGCAGTCTTCTACATCGAGCAACAGCTAAGTTTTTACTGTATAGGCCTAATTCTCATGGTAACCTTAAGTAATTATTAGAATCTGACATTAATAGGATCAATATTTGCCCTCTTTTTACAATAAAATTAAAGTGTGCAATGAATTTTAAACTTAGTAATTTTGGAGTAGGTAAAAGTATATGGCTATATGCCTCAGTGCGGCTCTTGAAGGTTTAATAATCAACTTGTGCGGCTCTTCAGTTCCATAAGTTTGGCCACCCCTGTTCTAAAAGAACAAATTTAAAATTATTTTAACTCAAAAAAATTAACCATTTTCCTGTAAATTCTTAGAATTTCATTGCATAAAGAGAACATGCTATCATTTTGGGACGAATACTCTGCGTAATTCTTCTACAACGTACATGTTGAATTCCTGATTAAGTGCAAAACTTGACTAAACCTAATTGATGGATTCATGACCTTCACAGCACCCCCATGAATAACAGCCCAATATTATTTGCACTGAAATTGATATGATTTTTATTGTTAATTTAAATGACAGCAGGAGCAGGGTATAAAATCATATGTTTCATTTTACTCAATGATATAATATTAGATTAATTCTTATAGAATGATGCAGCAGAGTATCCTTTCATTAGGCAAGTGTTGTTATACAATGGAATACAACAGTAGAAAACAAAGATTCTTTTAAAAAATGATGTTGCATAAATATCCCTTTTTCCCTAACTTAGACAAATATTTTATTATTTTAATAATGCTAATTCCACTTTAAATGTGCAAGTTAAAGACATAAGAATGTGGTTTCCTCTCCTCCCATTCATTCTAGGTTAGCTTAAATATATACAATCAATTCTGAGGATGGGGAAGCACATAGTTGTGCCACCCCAGGATTATATACTTGCCAATTTTCTAGTTTCAAACTTCCATCATTTTTTTCATCAGTGGGTTAAATTAAAAATGAGATGACCTGGAGGGAATGCATTTAAGAGGTGACCAGATCAGAAAACAAAAGTTTCTGTAATGGAACCCAGGCTGCAGCTAAGCCCAGAAGCAAAACCTTGTGCATTTGATGTTGAGGATGGTCTCAAACAAATCTATTATTCGGTACCCACAGCAGCGGAAAATCTGGAGAGAATGTTTTTGTTTATTGTGAAAGTCCTGCTCTCTTCTAGAATGTAAAACTTTCAGAAAACATTCTAATGAATCCATACATTCTACAGGACAATGGTAACGCTGGCACTGTGGAGACCATGTTGCACCTATCTATTTATTCTGCTAAAACATGGCAGTAATGTTGCCTATAAGAATTTGCACTGTCTGGTTCTGAATAGTGAGCATAAATTTTCCAAAGGCCCAGCAAATAACTATGAGCTCCAGGACATTTATATTCAGGAAAGCTTGCTAAAGTGACCAGAAAGTTTGTGTGTCTGAAGATCACCAAGGTGGACTCACCACGCCCGCTCTGTCTTTTATAGTTGCATCTGTTACTACAGACATAGTTCTGAAGACGAAAATGGAACACCTTTACATATACTTTGTGGATCCAACCACCAATTCAGAGACTGAAGCACTCAAGAAGGCACACAAATTAGATGTTCAGAGGATGACTGGAAGAGCAATATACCAAATGAAGCCAGACCTTCAGTCAGAGAAGGTTAAGTCTAGCATGTTGAGTTATACAAGGTGATGTGGCTTACAAGCTGAAGGCAGACATGCACTGTTTCTGCTGGATCCGATGCTGTTGCAAAAGGCAACTGTAAATTGATACTCTTCTTTAGGCAGATAAGCCATGACTGATCTGGTGTCAAGGTCTGCTCCTATGCAAGTTATGCGATGAATGGGTTTTAACTGTGAATTCTGCAAATATAATTTTAGACCTATATAACAGAAAACTTTTCTAATGACTAGGATACTGTTCTGGACCTGCTCACTTGGTAAGAACAGCCATACTCGATCAGACCAATGGTCCAGCTAGTCCAGTATCCTGTCTTCCAATGTAGCCAATGAACAGAACAGGACAATTATTAAGCAATCCACCCCTGTTCTTCAGTCCCATGAGGTATGTCTACATTTGCAAGTTAGTTCGAATTAAGGAAGCTTAATTCGAACTTAATTAGTCCCTGTCTACACTAGGCTTTCATTTGTTCGAATTAAGGAATTCCTTAATTCGAACTAATGAAAGTTAGTTTGACCTGACCTCTTAGTTCAATTGTTAGTTCGAACTAAAGACAATGTAGACAAGGATTAACCCTTAGTTTGAACTTAATAATAAGTTTGAACTAAGGGCAGTTAGTTTGATTTAACAAAGTGGACTAATTCAAACTAATATTAGTTTGAATTAGTCCACACTATTAATTTGAACTAATAAGTTCAAGTTTAGTTCAAACTTATTAGTTTGAATCAACAAATTCAAACTAACTTTTCCTAATGTAGACAATAGCCACAGAGAGACAGAGGCTCAGGAATACTCAGAGCATGAGGTTGCATCCCTGAATATCTTGGCTAATCACCATTTATGGACTTATTCTCCATGAACTTAGCCAATTCTTTCCCACTTATTGTTTAGGCCTTCACAACAACCCCTGGCAACAAGTTCCATAGGTTGCCTGTGGGTTGGATGAAGACATACTTCCTTTTGTTTGTTTTAACTGCTGCCTATTAATTTCACTAGATGCCCCCTGTTTCTTGTGTTATGCAAACAGCAGGGGTGTCACTGGCGCCGGACTTATGGGGCTCGAGCCCCACGTCTCAGCACCCAAGCTGCGAGTCTCCTGCTGGCCTGGCCATGGCAGCGCTGCAGTGGCAGTGTGTGAGCCCCGAATGTCAGCGTGCCAAGCCCTGGATCTTTTTCCAGGCTAAGAGCGCTCCTGGCAAAGAGGTAAATAATACTTCCTCAATCACTTGTTCCCCACCATTTATGATTTTATAGACCTCTGTCGTATCCCTCCCAGTTGTCTCTTCCAAACTGAATAATCCCACTCTTTTTAATCTCTCCTCATATGCAAGCTGTTCTATACCCTTAATCATCTTTGTTGCCCTTCACTGTACCCTTTTCATTTCTATCTCTTTTTGAGATAGAATGACCAAACCTGCACTCAATATTCAAGGTGTGGGTGTAACACGGATTTAAATAGTGGCATTATGATATTTCCTGTCCTATTACCTGTCCATTTCCTAATGGCTCCTAACACTCTGTTAGCTTTTTTGACTCACTGAACATTGAGTGGATGTTTTCAGAGGTCTCTTTCTTGAGTGGAAACAGTTAATTTAGACCTCATCATTTTGTATGTATAGTTGGAATCAGGAGCATCATTGCCCCAAGGAAAGACCCGGGGCCTGGGACCAGTCCTCACCCCCTGGCCCCGATCTAGAGTCAGGGCCCTGGGCTCCTGCCACTGCCAGCCAGGCCCCCCAATCCCCGGCCAGGGATGGGGCTGCGCAAGGCAGTGGCTCCCACATGTCGTCTGACCTGGGAGAGGTAAGTGCCGCCACAGCTGGCCCAGCCCCAGATACCCGGCTGGGGACGGGGACAGAAGAGGCAGGGGGGCGCACCAGCCATTTGGGACACTGGCACTGGGACTCAGGGCATGTGCCCCATGTGCCAGGCACCAGTGACACCCCTGGTTGGAATTATGTTTTCTAATGGTCATTGCTTTGCATTTATCGATCTATTTATTTATCTATTTGATTTATCAATTAATTTATCTGACATTTTGTTGCTCAGTCAACCAGTTTTATGAGTTCTCTTTATAAATCTTCACAATCTGCTTTGGACTTAACTATCTTGAGTAATTTTGTATTGTCTGCAAATTTTGCCATGTCACAGCTTATCCCTTTTTCCAATTCATTTATGAATATGTTGAACAGCACTAGTCCTAATACAGACTCTGGGGGAATACTATTATTTACCTCCCTTACTTCTGAAAACTGACCATTTATTCCTACCCTTTCTTTTCTGTCTTTGAACTAGTTAATAATCCATAAGAGAACTTTCCATCTTATCCCACAGTTATTTACTTCACTGAAGTGTCTTTGATAAGGGGCCTTTTCAAAGGTTTTCTGAAAGTTCAAGTATAATATATCAACTAGCTCAGCAGTTCTCAACTACTGTGTCATGACACAAAAGTATGTTGTGGCACAGCAGCTGAGTGCATTGTCACAAATCAGGCTGCAGCTGAAAGCCCTACTCTACCGCCAAAAAAAGCCCTCAGCAGCAAGGAGAGCTTCAGCAATATGCTGCAGTACCTTTCAGTATGTGTACACTGGAGAGTCCACATTGAAAACTCCTGCCAACTACCTGCATCCACACTGGCAGGTGCTAGGTTGATGGAAGAGTGGTGCGTTGTGGGTAGCTGTCCCACACTGCACCAGAAAAGTGCCCCCTGGAGGCCAATTAGGTCAACTTAAGGGCTTTCCCCATCTACATTGGCTTAAGTCAATTTAATAAGGTCAACTTAACCATTAAGTTGACTTTAAGAAGTGGTATTATTAAGTCGATTTAAGGAAGCACTTAGGTCAACTTAATAAAAGTCCAATGTGGCTGCAGAAGTCTGTAGGTAGACTTAACCTTCCTTAAGTTGACCAAAGGCTCCAGTGTAAATGTACCCTTTAAGAGCTGCCACTGAAATTCCTAAAAGTGGCTTCTGCAGTGGCAGGGGTCCTCCATCAGAAGAAGCTGCTGAAAGTAGCTGCTGTGGCCGGTTTCGGCATCAGCAGGGGCTGTTCCTGAAGCCTCCCACCACCAAAACTACCCATGAGTAAGTTTTTCTTTGGTGGCAGAGGACAGTTTACACTGAGCTGTCAACAAAAGTGCTGCCACTGAGAGGAAATTTTGGCAGCACAGAGGGGGCCATGGCTGTAGAGGAGGGGGGACCCCTGTGTTGAGGATGGTTGGGGGTGCCCCCAACTGTGTCACAACACTCAAGGGGTTGAGAACTCCTGCATTAGAACACCCCTACCATACAATCATAGAATCATAGAAGATTAGGGTTGGAAGGAACCTCAGGGGATCATCTAGTCCAACCTCATACTCAAAGCATAACAATACCAACATTGTCCATGTTCATTGACCTCCTCAGTGAATTCTAATAGATTGATGAGGCATGATTTCCCTTTACAAAAGCTGTGTTGACTCTTCTTAAATAATTTATGTTCATCTACATATTTAAGAATTCTGTTCTTAACCATAGTTTCATTTAATTTGCCTGGTACTGAAGTTAGGCTTACTCGTCTGTAACTGTAAGGATCGTCTTTTAATTTTTTTTTTAAATTGGCATCACATTAGCTATCCACCAGTCACCTGGTATACAAGCTGATTTAAGATATGAGTTACATACCACAATTAGGACTTCAGCAATTTCATATTTTAACTCCTTTAGAACTCTTGGCTGAATACTATACGATTCTGGTGACTTATTATGTTTATTTAAACAATGCGTTCCAAAAACCTTGTCTACTGACACTTCAGTTTGGGACAGTTTCTCTGTTGTCACCTAAAAAGAATGACTCAGATGTGAAAATCTTCCTCACATCTCTGCAGTAAAGACCAATGCAAAGAATTTGTTTAGGGCAGGTCTACACTATAAACCAACATTTGTATAACTGTGTCACTGGGGAGTGTGGAAAGTCCACATAGTTATACTGACCTAACTCCCCCAGTATGGATAAAACTATTACCTCTCACAGAGGTAGTTTAACTAGACCAGCAGGAGAAGCTCTCCCGTTGGTGTAGCACTGTCCTCACTAAAGCACTACAGCAGTAGCTATATGCACGTCTTGGATTAGATCCTGTGCTCCACTTATCAATAAATCTAGAATTGCCTCCCCTCTTGTGGATTCAAAGGCTAGCTTGTCCAAGAAGCAGTCATTACTGGGGTCTAGAAACTTTAATTCTTCACCCCATCCTCAGGTGACGTACCCAGTCAATACTGGAATAGTTGAAATCTCCCATTATTGGGTTTTCTATTTTTACAGCTTTCTAATCTCCCTGAGCATTTCATAGTCACTGTCACCATACTGGTCAGCTGTGGCAGTCCCTATCCAGCACAACCTGTTCTGTCATTCCTTTATATTTTGTACCCTGATATTCCTGTGTCCCATTGAATTTTACTGTTCCACCCAGTTTCTGTCATGCCTCTGACATCAATATCCACATTTAATACCAGGCACTCAAGTTTACCCATCTTAGTATTTAGACTTCTAGTGTTTGTATATAAGAACTTATATAATCTGTCCCTTTTAATTCTCTGCCTTCGTGTGGTGTAACTGAATAAGACCCTTTTCATTTGATTCTTTCTCTCCAGTTCCTACCTGTACTGTATGAGCTTCTATCCTCATCTCTTTACTAGAATAAAAACAGTCCCCTTTAATTAATCCTCCCCATATGCTGTCTCCTTCCAAACCGTGTGCTTCTCTGCAACTTCTTCAGGATAAGGAAGAGTTGTTCCTGTAGGTGTTCTCCATGGCCTACATATGGGAGAGACACCAGGGTCAGTAGAAAGCGCTGGATGAAGTGGCCAAAAAGCCAGAGAAGAGGTCTGTACAGGCTGAATGTGTCATTGGCGCCAAATGTATCATCAGTGCCAGAATTATCAAAGGAGCCAAGTTCCAGATGCATCACTGGAGCCGGGTGGATTGTCGGTGTTGGTGTGCAAATGCCAGAAACAGCTGTATCAGAAAAGACTCAAGCAAGGAAATATAAAGGAGATCCTTAGAAGCCAGGAAGTACTGACAAGTAGAAGGTACCTCAGATAAACATATGGGTGCTGATACAATCAGGGGATGGGAGTGTCCCAGATTATTGGAAAAGGGCAAATATAATACTCTTCTTTTTAAAAGGTAAGGAGAAGGAGCCAGGGAACCACAGACCAATCAGACTCCCCTCAGTACCCAGAAAAAGCTTGGAGCAGGATCTCAAGGAATCCATTTTGAAACATTTAGAGGAGAGGAAAGCAATTAGGAACAGTCAGCATGGATTCACTGAGAGCAAGTCATTCCTGACTAACTTGATCACATCCTATGATGGAATGACAGGATCTGTGGATGTGGTGAAAGCAATGGACATGATATAACATGACTAGCAAAGCTTTTGATATGGGTTTCTCTGTGCTCTTCCCAGCAAATTAAAGAAGTGTGGGTTGGATGACTGAACTGTAAGTTAGATAGAAAGCTGGCTGGATTGTCAGGTTTGACAGGTAGTGGTCAACAACTTGATGTCTAGTTAGCATGCTAGTATCAAGTGGAGTGCTCCAGGGGTCAGTGATGGAGCTGGTCTTGTTCAACATCTTCTTTAAAGATCTGTATAATAGGGTGGATTGTATCCTCAGCAAGTTCACTGGGGACACTAAATTTGGGGAAGTGACAGATATGCTGGGTAGTAGGGATAGGATACAAAGAGACCCAGAGAAATTGGATCTGAAGAAATTTGATGAGATTCAACAAGGGCAAGTGCAGAATCCTGCACTTACGATGGAAGAATTCCATGCACTGCTGCAGACTGGAAACTGACTGGTTAAACAGCAGTTCTGCAAAAAGAATCTCGGGGGTACAGAGCACAAGAAGCTAGACATAAGTAAACAGCGTCCCCTTATTGCCAAGAAGTTAATGGTGTATTGGGTTGCCTTAACAGGAGCACAGCCAGCAAATCAAGGAAAGTGATTATTGCCTTCTGACACTAGTGAGGCCACATCTAGAGTACTTTGTCCTGTTTTCGCCTCCACATTATAGAAAGGATGTGAACAAACTGAAGAGAGTCCAGAGGAGGACAGTGAAAATGATTAGGGGTCGGGGAACACAACTTATGAGGAGAGACTAAGAAAGGTGAGCTTTTTAGTCTACAGAAAAGGATGATAGAGGAATTTGACAACAGCCTCCAACTACCCAAAGGGGGATTCCAAAGAAGATGGAGCTAAACTTCTCTCAGTGGTGAAATATGACAGAACATGAAGCAATGGTATTATGTTGAAGTGGAGGAGGTCTAGGTTGGATATTAGGAAAAGCTTAGGAAAGTGGTGAAGGGCTGGAATGCACTAGAAAGATGGTGGAATTTCCACCTTTAAGCTTCTAAAGTCCAGTTTGAGAAAATCCTGACTAGAATAAGTTAGTTGGAGTTGTTCCTGCTTTGAGCAGTGGGTTCAACTAGATGACCTCCTGAGATCCCTTCCAGCCCTAATCTTCTATGATTCTATCCTAGTGCTGATGTAGCCAGTGGAGCTGAAGTACGATGGGAAAGACCCAGCACAAGTGAAGACACCAGTCTCAATGGCCCCACTAGGCATCGGAGTTGATAGAATCATAGAACCATAGGGTTAGAAGGGACTGCAAGGATTACAGCACACACTCACAACAGATGGCTATCCAGCCTCTGTATGAAAGTCTTTCCCGAAATTTAATCTAAATGTGCTATGCTGTCTCCATCTTTTTTATGGAAGACTTTCAAGTATTTAATCTCCTCTTTTCCTAACGAAACATACCCAATTCCTTCAGCCTTTGCTTGTATGGCTTGCATTCCATTCCTTTAGTCATCTTTGTTGCTTGCCTCTGGATCCTTTCCAGCTTCCCCTCATCCTTTCTATATAGTATATAGCAGTGATCAAAAATTGGACACAAAACTCCAGCTGAAGCCTAACCAGTGCCAAGCAGAGCAGTACTACCAACTCCTGTGACTTGCATGCTATGCCTGTTTTAATGCAACCCAAAATTGTATTTGCTTTTCGATGATGCCATGCCTGACAGAACTAGGGTGAGCAGACAGCAAGCATGGAAAATGTGGACAGAGGGTGAGAGGTAACAGGCACTCCATAAAAGACAAACTACCAAATAAGAGAACTTTCCACAAAATATCAGGACCCCTGGTTACCCTATTCAAAACCAGTAAATGTGTCCATTTATGAGCCCTTAAACCAGTACCAGAGGACTTACAAGATGATTTTCAGGGAGAAGACCAAGATTTAGAGGGTCACATCAGAGCCTGAATACTTAGAACACTTCAACCCAAATAGAGAAGGGGAAGCATGATGTGTACTCCCAGTCTTACGTTTCAAGTCAGAATTAGCTGGAGCAGCATTCCAAGTGCCAGATGCAGGTCTTACCCCCTCCTTCCTGAGGAAAATTTAAGATAGTAGTCCCTCTGCTTCTTAGCATGGGTCAGAAAGAAAGTACAAATAGGCCATTTGTCCCTAACTAAGGCTAAGGCTTTGGGAAGCTTCATCTCTCACCACTGGTGGTAAGAAAGAAGTGAGAGGGAGGTGGAAGATATGTTCCATTTAGGCTCTAACTTGTGGGCAGGAAGATACTAAGAGTATGTGCAGCACATAGGGGTACTGCTAGCAAAAATCTCCAGTGCACCAAGCACACATACACCTCTGGTGGAAAACAGATGTACAAAATCACTCAACGGAAAAATGAATATCATCCAGACAATCTGTACACTTCATGCCAGATATCTGAATAGCTTTTTCAGATGGGTCAGAAATACCATCCTCCACAAGCCCACCAAATGCTGCCAACTGGAGATCCCTCCGCACCTGTCTATTTTGCTGATATAGGCTAAGTATCACTTGATCAAGTCTACATTAGAAAATCTTTGCAGGCATAGCAATCCTGACAAATCCTCCTAGTGTAGACACAGTTTGTATCAGGTGCTTTTGTCAATATAGCTTATATCAATTCCTTGAACACTATAAGATACATCGTCAAAAGCACTTCTTTGCTGATATAACTGCACATATCCTAGATCTTTTGATAGTATAGAAGTATCATATTAAAAAAAACACATATTCACCAAGGATTCTAGTTTATACCTGGTCCTGGGATTTCAAAGTTGAGAAAGGATGAGAAACGAGACCACGTCAGAGGTCCAGTGGGAAGTTGGGGTTTTGACAAATGGGCGTAGGAGACTTAACCAATCATCAAGGAAAGGGTTAGTAGGATTTTGGTAGCTGAAATGAGGATGTCAAAAAAGGTGTGGTAGCCTGAAGATGAGAGTTTGGTGATTGTGGCAGGGGAAGGAGTGGAGTGGTTAGTGTGGAGAACCCACATACTTGGGAAAAAATTTGGACAAAGAGGTTCCAAGGCAGTGAGTGGGAAGTAGAGAGGAATCCATTTGCATTTATCTGCATTTGTGGGATGGAGAAGGGGAGAGATTTTGGGATGGGAAGGATTTGAAAGCTGAAGATAATACATGGCCACTTTTAGGAGAGTGCAGGAGCACGTTTTGTAGGACTGTATGCTTCCAGTGCACAGATTTGATGAATTGTATGCGTGATATGCGCATCAAAGATGATGCCCATACCAGGCTGGCCATTTCATTTCCCCTCAGTTGTGGCAAATGACTTTTATGTACAGTTAATTTATCTTTTTCCCACATAGTGATCTCAGAAGGGGCTGATATGTCTTCGCCTCTCTGGGGATATGACCAGGGAGGAAAAAAACAAAATCCTACATTACATGATCCCTTCATTAAATAGGAATGTTTTCCACTCAGAGGAAAGACACAGCTAACTGGATCACACAGGAAAGCTCTCCTACAGGCATGGGCCTTTGTGTTGTAATCTCAGTCGATTGGTGCCAGCAGGTTAGTCTCCAAAAATAGCAGCCAACAGAGATTACACAATAATGATTATGTTACACTTTTTAATTTTGAAATTAATATTTGCCAAAACTGTCCTATACACAAAATGTTGCCGAGGACTAATTCCCAAAATTAAAGCGAACATTTAAGAACAAACTATTTGTGAGATGTACACAAACAGTAAAAGGTTAGGACATTTTTCAGACATGTGAAAAATATTTTTTTCTAGTTCCATAAATCTAAAACCAGCTTGTTAGATTTATTCCAAACTGACACGAAAACAAATTATCTTCAGGCTTTGATTTAAGTTGGAGAAAATCAGGATAAAGGATTTTTTAGCAAATTAATGGAAAACAGGGCTGTAAATGGAAACCATCTTTCAACCAAAACTATGACATCAAGCTTATGACTCCCATAATTAAATCACCTATGCAATTATTTTGGAGTAATCTTAACAAACTGAACCAATAATCAGTATCAAAGTGTTGCAAAAGGTCCTAAGTGAGAAAAATTTCTTGACTCCCTGGTCAGTTCCAAATATATGATTAATCGTAACATTAACACACATTTATCATGTGTCAAGTTTTCTCAACTGAGATACATAGCATTTACTAAACAATGAGCAGTAATATTTAGTCACTCAAGTCATGCCTTCCAATCAGGGAGGAAGACCACATAAAAGCACGCTGTGAGGAAGCCTGGGCTCATCAGTACCACTGTATTCAATATGGGAATAAAACAAGACTTACTCCCAATGCCTTCGCCTTCGAAGACACTATATTCTTGACCTGAATCTGAAAAAATGCAAAGCTACTTTACAAAGGGGCTGAAAAGCATCATTCAAGGCGAGTGTTCCTGACACAAAATTCACTTTAATAGAAAGCTATTATGTGCTGTACGTGGAGTCAATAAAGAAATAATACAAAGGTATTTTAGTTTTAAATTTTAAATTATAGTTTTTTAAAGGAGTGAAAATATAACTAATATTTATGCTTATTTACCTGAGACACCACAGTGAGTGTGACAATAGAGATGTCGCTGCTGCATGGCAGACTTCTTGTAAATAACATGAGGATGACCACTTTCATAACTAAAGGAACTTTCAGTTACATTCCTTAAAGGCTCAATGAAATACTCTTCATCTGCTGTAGCGATAACACCATGCTTAAAGGGGAAAAAGAAGACAAATAAAAGCAACTAGTTACTGTCCTTCTCTGAATATACTTAATTCTAAGACAGTATATTAAACAGTGCAGACCACAGTTTTCTTCCCACTGAATTCAACAGCAAAATCTCCACTGACCAGTGCAAGAAGGAGCATGCCTTATTAGCAACACAAGGAGAAAATGAGGAAAAAGTTACTGCCTTGCTTCCTCAGATCTTTCCCATCATTTTTGGACAGAAGTGGTAACAGAGCAGGAGACATTTTTGGTGTGTAACAGACAATCAGCTTTTTTTTCCCCTCATGAAACAATCTATTGACAAAGATGTTCCAGAATTACATGATTCATATCCATTAAAAATGATGCCAAGCCAACACAGCCTTGTTCAAAGAGTGAACACAGTGTCCCCCTATGATGGTATACCAAGAGATGTTTCAGTGCCATCAAAGGGGAAAATTTACATAGCAGAATTATTTTAGACAAATAATATTCAATGAAAACACTGTGTTTTGTATCCAGACTCTGAATTCTAACACTACACTGCACTTATTTGGACTCAGATTAATAATATTCATTAATTTTCACTACTTAAGAGGGACTTTTTAATTATGTTCTTAGGGCTGTCCAACAATTAAAAAATTAATCATGAGATTAAAAAATACTTGTGATTAACTGCAGTTTTAATTGCACTATTCAATAATAATAGAATATCATTTATTTAAATATATTTGGTATTGGGGGAGCACACGTGAGTATGCTGGGAAAGAAGAGTGTGTATGGATGCATGAGCAGCATGCACACATGCTGTGGGAGCACTGTCTCCTTGAGGAGAGCACTCAGCAGCCTGGATGCTTTTTCAGGCAGCAGCAGCTACTATCAACAGTACTGTCTCCTGAACTTTCAGCAGCAGAAAACAGGTTCTCCCTATTCCCTGACCCCAGATCAGTGGTGATTGGTACATGTGTGAAGGGGCACCATGACATCAGCAGCAGAAAGGAGGGAGGCTCCTGGTCCAGAGCAGCTTGGCCAGGATAGCTCTGTGGGAATAAGGAGGGATCAGCAATGGAGCAGGATGGCAAGAGGAGAGGCACCCCTACCCCACAGGCATGTAGCAGTGCCCCCCTTGAGCAGGGAACCCTTAAGTGCAATTAACATCCATTAAAAATGCATTAACTTGTTTTGTGTTAATCGTATGCATTAACTGTGATTAATTGACAAACCTAGTTATTACTTTTATTACAAATATTTGCACTGCAAAAAAGATTTTAAAAGATAGTGCAATCTACAAGTCAAAGCTTGAAAGGACACACAAATGTTTAGTATATCTGGCACATAAATACCTTGCAACACTGTTTACAACTATACCATAATCCAAAAGGCAGCCATTTTAGCCTAGTTCAGTAAAACTAACAAACAAGGAGTCCTGTGGCACAAAGACTAATGCAATAAATAAATTTTTTAGTCTTTAAGTGCCCCAGGACTCCTTGTTTGTTTGTCAAACTCTACCATAGGAACTTCTCCTCTAACTTTCAGGTGAAATTGTAAATAAGAAGCAGACAGCTATCTCCTATAAATGTAAAACCATTTTGTCTTACTGACTTGCAGAACAAGAACTAGGACTGAGTGGACCTGTAGACTCTGAAGATTTACATCATTTTGGTTTTGAGTGCAGTTATGTAAAAATAACTTCTACACTTGTAAATTGCACTTTCACATTAAAGAAACTACACTGCTTTTATGTAGTGAAATGAAAAATACTATTTTTATCTTTTTTTACAGTTGCAAACATTTGTAATAAAAATAATAACAAAGTGAGCACTGTACACTTTCCGTTTTGTGTTGTAATTGATATCAATCTATTTGAAAATGTAGAAAAACATCCAAAACATTTCTAATAAATTTAAATTGGTATTGTATTATTGGCTAACGGTGAGATTAAAACTACTATCATGACTAATTTTTTAATCTAGTTCATTTGTTTTACATTAATAACTTGAGTTAATTGTGATTAGTTGACAGCCCTAATAAATTTCTGCTTCAGAATTGCACCAGAGATCTCAACTAGATCACGATTGTAGCAGATTATGCACTAGTTGCATTCTCCCCAAGAAACATTTTTCCAAAATTTTAATGCATGAGAGTAGACTTTTTATTCTTCATTACTCCCGTGCTTGCAGTCTCAGATTCTCAAAAACAGGGGAGGTGGTTTAAGGAGGAAAGGGGACATGTCAGGCCAACTCCACTAATTCCTATCTACCTTAAAATCATAGAATCATAGGGTTGGAAGGGACCTCATAGGTCATCTAGTCCAACCCCCTGCCAGAGGCAGGACCACTCCCACTAAACCATCCCAGTGGATTTTCAACCATCAAAACTAAATTGGAAGAGGTAACTCCAGCTTTGAAGCCCCTTTGGATGTGGAAACACTGGGGAATTTGTGTAATAGATATAATTCCACACTATATCTGCCAGTCTAAAAATTCCAGTCCCTACATTGACACCCAAAGGCTTTGGAATTGAGGTTAATTTGTACAAAATGAGAGAGAAGTATGGGAAAGTTGGTGGACCAGGATGAAGCAGGAAGTTTCAAATTCTAACTCTGGATCTGTCCTCTTAGGAAAGTCACTTAGGAACTGATGCTATTTCCATTAAAGTCAACACAAGGAGTAGGTTGAGATAGTTTTAAATGAGCTATGTGGCAGGTCTACAAACAAGAAAAGAAATAAACCACCACTGCAGCAAAACTCAGAGGATGGATCTACAAAGGGGCTCACACTATGGTACTAAAAATAGCAATATAGATATTCCCACTTAGGATGGAGGCTGGACTTGGAGACTCACTCAACAGGTTTCTGTAAACCTGGTCTCTGAGATTTGCTGCCTGGGGTTTTATTTTGCAGTCTAGGTATGGTCTCACTATTTAATTGAGAGTACACAGCATCTCCCAAGTTGTACTCAGCACCTATATTTTCAAATATTAGCACACAAGCTATTATTGTCTCTACTGGCAGAGTAATGTGCATGCAGCAAGTTTATAGAGTCATTTCACAATGCTGGTCACTGAATGACTTCTAGAAACTGCAGAGATACCTAGTATAGTTGCACATTCATACTTAAGTAGCATGTGTACAGCTTGTGAATTGCTGTGGAACACTTTGGAAAGAAAGATGCTTTTTATATGTACCATATACATTTATTTTCAAAGACTATGAGAATATATCATAACTTCACACACAGCTTTCAGGTGCCATTTTTTAAAGGGAAACAAGGATAGTTAGTTCTCCTCTTCTACAATAGTTTTCACTATGTGTTCATGGAACTGAGTTACTTGCCAAAGGAAATAACATCTGGGTTCAAATTTAGCCGGCATATGCTGGCACCAGATCTGTTCTGTTATGCCTTGTTGTTCTTCCGCATCTAAGTTTTAATTTAAACAAAAATGAAGGGCTAGATTCACAAAAGGGGCTTAGGGACTTAACTACCCCTTTAGGCACATAAGTCCAAAATGTAGGTGCCACCAGCACTCACAAATCCCACTAAGCTGCCATCTAACCCTGTAGGCAACTTAAGTCACTTTGTTTCCACCAGTAAAACCCCTATGACATTACTGCTAGTGGGCAGGCACAAAGCCACCAAAATCCTGACACTGCCAAGCTGCTCAGCATCTATCACCTAAGCTCTAGCCAAATCATAAATCAGATGTTCTTCTTTCTCTCTCAGTTGTGGGGCTGAATCAAATCTGCATGTTCTGGACAGAAAGGAAGAGGTATTGGTAGTGGCAGCACTCCACTTACATTCAGTAGGCCAATAGTTACAGAACTCTCCCAAGAGTGTGCAAGACTCAGGTTCAGATATCTCTTTGCCCCCAGTTCTAAAAGGGAGCTAAACCTAGATGTCTCACCTTCATGACCTAATCACTGAACTATGGCATCATTTTTACCCACTGACTGTTCCAATGACTAAGTATGTTCTATAAAAATGTCACAAAGACCAACTCAAGAATATTCTCCTATAACCCAGAGCTCTGGAGGGAGGGGAGTCTTCACCAGAGGTGAAGGTTTAGGTACTATTCTCTGCTAAGGGAGAGGGTGTTTGTACAAGTTACCATTTACAATACACCTATACTGACAATATTGTGGCTGACATAAGTGTCTTCACTATAGGTAACACAGAATTTATGCCTGACTGTTCACATCTTCAGTACCAGAAAGGTCCAACATATTGCTTTCTCACCCCTAAGTCTTCTTTTTCTGTAGGGCAAGACATGAATAATCATCATATTTCTGTATACTGGGCTATATCAACACACTACAAGTTAAGAGTGTGATTCCCTTGCTCATAGAATCATAGAAACTGGAAGGGACCATGAAAGGTCATCAAGTCCAGTCCCCTGCACTCAGGGCAGGACCAAACACCCTCTTGAACTGCTCCTGGCAGGTGCCTGGCTAACCTGCTTTTAAACACTCCCAGTGATGGAGATTCCACAACTTGCCTAGGCAACTTATTCCACTTGTTAATCACCTTGACAATTAGGAATTTTTTCCTATGTCCAACCTAAACCTCCCTTGCTGTAATTTAAGCCCATTGCTTCTTGGCCTATCATCCTCAGTTAAGAACAATTTTTCTCCCTCCTCCTCTTTACAACCTCTTAGATACTTGAAAATTGTTATCATGTCCCCTCTCAGTCTCCTCTTTTCCAGACTAAACAAACCTAGTTCTTTCAATCTTCCCCTATAAGTCAACTGTTCCACACCTCTAACCATTAGGGTTGCCCTTCTCTGGACTTTCTCCAATTTGTCCACCTCTCCAGAACTGACCATAATTCTCCAGCTGAGGCCTAATCAGGGCAGAGTAGAGAGGAAGAATTACTTCTTGTGTCTTACTTACAATACTCCTGTTAATACATCCCAGCGTTACACTGTTGACTCATATTTGGCTTGTGGTCCACTATGACACTCAGATTCCTTTCTGCAGTACTCCTTCCTAGGCAGTCACTGCCCATTTTGTATATGTGCAATGGATTGGTCTTTCCTAAGTGGAGGACTTTGCATTTGTCTTTATTAAATTTCATCCTGTTTACCTCTGCCCATTTCACCAGTTTGTCCAAAGCATTTTGAATTCTGATCCTATCCCCCAAAGTACTTGCAACATCTTCCAGCTTGTTATTATCGACAAACTTACTCTCTATGCCATTCTCTGAATCATTGACAAAAATATTGAACATAACTGCACCCAGAACTGATCCCTGCAGTACCCCACTTGTTATGCCCTTCCAGCATGACTGTGAACCATTGATAACTACTCTCTGGGAGCACTTATCCAACCAATTTTTTACCCATTTTTTAGTAGCTCCATCCAGGCTGTACGTCCCAAATTTGTTAATGAAAAGGTGAGGCAACACCATATCAAAAGCCCTACTGAAGTCTCAATACACCATATCTAATGTTTCCCCTCTATCCACAAGGCTTGTTACCCTATCATAGAAGGCTATCCGGTTGGTTTGACATGATTTTTTTTCTTGACAAATCCATGCTGACTATCACTTAGCACCTTATTCTCTTCTAGATGCTTGCTAATGGATTTCTTAATTATTTGTTCCATTGTTTTTCCCAGTACAGAGGTTAAGCTGACTGGTAATTCCCTATAATTCATGTACACATACACACACTAACTCTCATAAAGCTAGAACAAGTCTAAATAGCAGTGTAGCCAGAGTAGGACAAGTAGCCACTGCCGCTACTGTAATCATACTACTATTTAGAATCGTACTAGCTCTCACATAGCTGTACAAATATGTGTACATGATCAGATGAATCACGCCATCCGGTCCTACTGTATATGTAGCCTTAATGTCTTACTGTAGTGGCTTTGCCCTTTCAGAGACTTTCTGCTCCAAATGCCTAGAACCATTTTAGTAACTGAGTAAATAGTAGCTTTCCTACTTCAATATGCACTTATATAGTCTGTCAAAAATTGTATGATTGATGATTTTGTCTAACTTTGCTTGAAAGCTTTAATGAAAGCTTCCTACACATTTTCCATTGAAAGCTACAATGTGCCAACATAAATATAGCTCCACCCACTCCCCCACCATTCTTGCACAGTACATAGATAGTTGCACATTTATGCTTTAAATGACTGCTTGCTTGTGTGTGCTCATTTCCCAGTAATTACATACACACATAGGGCAGCCTGTATTGCCATCAAAAGGAATGCCACTCAATCTAGAACAGTTATGGTATGGGTTTTAACCTTTATAAATCAAATAATATTTTCAAATGTCATCCAAGTGTCATATTTAAAACTGATTCTGCATCTCTGAAAGTATTTAGCTGTGTTAAATGGTAATTACGTTGAAAGATGGACAAGGTGGGTGAGCAACTCAACATGAGCTCCCAGAGCCAGATGTTGTCATAGAAAGGGCTGATGTGATCCTTCAGTGTAGAAACACAAGTAGCGAGGAGGAATTTGATTATTTCTCCTCTGTATACTCCTTTGGTGAAATTGATACCAGAATATTATGCACAGTTCTAGCCCCTACATTTTTAAAGGATGTTTAAGACTAGAGAAGGTGCAAAAAAAAAAGAACTGGGGGGGAGAGATTTTAGGGCTAGATAAAATGCTGTAAAGTGATAGATAGACTTAAAGAACTCTTTAGGTTATCAGAAAGAAAATTGAGAGGTGACTTGATCAGAATGTATAAGTACGTTCAACGGGAGAAAATACTGGATACTACAGGACACCTTAAAACTAACAGAGAAAGACGTAACAAGAACAAATGGCCGGAATCTGAAGCCAGACAAAGTCATGTTTTAAATAAGGCCCACATTTATCACTGAGAGTAATTAACCATGGAGACAGACTACCAATGAAAGCTGTGAATTTTTCCTCAAATCCAAGTTGGATGTCTTATGTTTTAAGCCATTTTTAGCAGGAGCAACACTAGCCCGGAAAAAGATCCCAGGCTCAGGATGCTGAGATTCAGGGCTCGCATGCCACCACTGCAGCCACCGCCATGGGCAGCCCTGTGGCAGACCCAAGGGCTCAGGCGCTGGGACTCGGGGCTTGAGGCCGGTAAGCCCGGTCCCAGCGATGCCCCCATCTTTAGTCAAATACAAGTTATTGGGCTCAATAAAGAGATAATTGGGTTAAATTTAAGGACCTGTGCTATGCAGGATTCCAGACTAGATGATCTAATAGTCCCTTATAGTCTTAAATGCTATGACTATGAATCCTATGAAACACTGGGATAGAAAAAATGACAGTAGATAATGTTACTCTAGCTCAATAAGAATGTCTGCCCTTACTCCATTAGGGACCTTTTTCTCCAAATTCATGACACATTTACTGAAGTGAGACTTTAAACCAGGGATGTCAAATATGCGGCCCATGAGCTGCCATCCAGCCCATAACTGCCCTCAATGGGACCATGCTCTCCCTAACAGAGAGCAACAGTGTGGTCTTGCATACCCAGTGCTTCACAATGCCACAAGAATGTCAGGTCTTGCAACATTACAGAGTGCTGGGCAGGGGTGTTGCTGCCCTGAAAAAAGGGTTGGGGCCTGGGCCCTGACCCCTTCCACACGGCCCTGGCCCAGAGCCCAATCCTTGACAAGGTTGGGCTCCTCCCATGAGCAGCCTGGCCTAGATCTGGCTCCTGCCACTGCCAGCAGCAACTGGGGCCAGTTCAAGCCTAGGCCACCTGTCACTGACCAGCAGCAGCAGGAGCCAGATCCGGGCAGGGGCCCCAGCCACTGATCAGGCCTGGGCCACCTGCCACTAGAAGGGCAGGGCTGGAGATGTGGGGGGTCTGCAGCCCCTCACACCCAGCAGCAGTGATGCCCCTGGCGCTGGGTATGCAAGATTGTGCTCTATGAGACCATGCTTCCCCTAACATAGTGAGGAAGTAAGAGTGATACTGTGAAGCACAGTTCTGCATACAAAGCACCCTGCAATACAGCAAGAGTTCTGTAATATTTTGATATATGGTATGTCTGGCCCCCTTGCGGTACATTTAAGTCAAATCTGGCCCCACACAGCAAATGAGTTTGACACCCCTGCTTTAAACTGTGACTTTTGGAAAAGGAAAAATTGCTTACCTGTAATTCTTTTTCTCCGAAGATATCATTTGACTGTATTACTACTCTTGGGTCTCAGTTTGCCAGTGTTAGACTAGAATTGTCTCAAGGGCATTTGGGCCTTTGAGGCACAGCCTCATTCTAAGATCAAATGCTAGTGCCCCAGTATCCTTAAGAACATTTTATTTTAGCTCCCTGACATGAGGAAAAACAGGGCTCCTCACATTCAAAATATAATAGACACCAAAGGATACCTGATAGGATGAAACCCATCAGGAAAATAAATTAATAATTGAAAACACATGTCCCTCCACATATCTGAGAACAGGAAGGCATGTGATATAGGAATTCGATCAAATGACCTCTCCAGAGAAGCAGAATTATAAATAACAAATTATTATTTCTTTACCATACTGACTCAGTTCCAACTGTTAGGGCAAGTCTATATTAGATGCACTACAATGACATAGCGGCATTGCTGTTGCACTCTCCCATCAGCATTACGCCACTTCTACAAGAGGCAGAAGCTATGCCAACATAGTTCAGGTATGGACAGCACACATGTAACTTGCATCACTCAGGAGATGTCTTTTTCACACCCCTAAGCTATCATCAGTAGTGCAGACCTGCCTTTACGAATAAAACCCCCAGGGCAGTCTCCAAAAATGCACAGGTTGCTCAGTTTTAGAAGAATAAAAGAAACTATAAAAATAGTTCCAAAGGGGCAGCCATGTTAGTCTTTAATTTCTTAGTCTTTAAGTGCCACAGGACTCCTTGTTTGTTAAACAAAATAGTTTCAGGTAGTCCAGATAATGGTGAAGAATTCAGAAGTTCCCCCCCAAAACAGGTAGTGAGAGAGCTGGAAGCATGGCAAGATTAAGGCATAAACTAGAGCCACAGCTCCTGAAGATTTGTTATTATATAAGAATCTAAGCTTTCAGTTTAAGAAGGGAAGTTTCTACTCCCAATGGTGGTGAGGAAAAGTTTGAAAATATGGCATGATTAAACTGATTCAGTGATTTCTGCCTGAAACTGCAGAGAGCCTGGAGGAAAATAAAAAAGTTCTGTGATAGATTTATCAGAATGAGGTATTAACTCTAAAACCAATTGGTCTGGAGTGCCCTGCCACCATCATTCAGCAGAGCAATCTTTGTGTAGCAGGAAAAGTGTGCAGTGAGTCCAGCCCAGAGTGCAGTGAGATATTTCAACAACTCAAGTGTAAGTTCTGGAGCATCCCTGCCGCTTTAAGAGAAGAGGAAAGAGAGCTTTATTTCTATCCCTCCTCCCGCTTCTGGGCTGTGAAAGAAGCCACTGTCTCAGCCTTTCTGCAAGTGGTAGTGCATTCTCTGACACTGCCATTCAAAGCAGTAGACATGACCTTTGTGAGGGACAAACCCACAAAAGAATAGACACGGAGACCCTCACATTGTGGTGTGCTTAAGGACCCAGGATTCCTTTAATCTAGCTGTGCTTGGAAGAAATACTGAATGAACAAGCATCAAAAGCCAACACCACCAAAGATTCTGCTTTGAACAGCGAACCTGACACTTCAAGTTAAGCATCAGAGATCTGGAAGCACAGTGTATTGAGAACACCACGCTACTGACAAAACATTGCCACTATGAACAGACTGAGAAGCCAGAGGAATATCTGAAGGAAGTGACAAGGCCAGTGACAACAAAGAGATGAAGTCACTGGAGCATTTGAACAATACAAGTCAAAAAGATCTCCTGGTCTCAAGGAGAAGCCAATAACCTGAAGATGTTCCCAGCTATGCAGTTAAAAACTTTGAAGGACAACAGTGCTGTGAGGAGCTAGCCCAGGTGAAAGAGATGACTAAAAGAAAAATCAAAGGGTATAGAGAAGGTGTTCTAACCAATGCTAAAGTCTGAAGGGGTGGCAGAGAACAGGGACCATCCATGATGACACCAGCTCTGACAGTGAATTCATCTGTGATGATCTCAGTTCTAACAGTGAGCTTGTGAGCTAACCAAGCTCAGACAGGAACAAAATGGAATGTCAAGGAGGGTGCTGAGACCATATTATTTGATCTCAGAATGAGGTGAGTCAGCCCATGCACCAAAACACAAACATTTCTGATAGTCAGGGGGCACGTATATTAGCAAGCTGAGATCCAAGAGCAGAGATTCAGTCACTGCAGTGTATTTAGACTACAATTTACATGAAGGTAACTCAGTGTTTTAGCCTGAGACAAATCTTTAAACTTTTGAACTTAAAATTTTAAACATCCTTAAAAGTGAAAACATATCTTTAAGGATAAAGTGAAAAGGTAAAGTGAAATTTAAGTTATATCCAGATTGATGTAGGTTATGTCCACACGAGGCTTTTAATTCGAAACAACCACCATTGTTTTGAAATAAAAGTTGAGATGTCCGAACAACGTTTCTTTATTTCGAAATGACGAGCCCCTGTGATTTCGAAATAATGTCCGCTATTTCGGAACAATAAAACCTTGGGTGAAATCAAAATAGCTGTTGTTTCAAAACGGTTGTTTTGAAATAACGCCGTTCAGACGTGTTATTTTGAAATAACCATTATTTAGAATTAACACTTTTGCCCTTCTCCTTCCCAGAGTGCCTTCCTTTTTCTATATATTGGGTGGGGCCATGGCCCCGGCATGTTGCCATACCTTCCATGGTGCCCCTCTCCTGAATCAAAATAGCAAGTCCTGTGTCCTGACTTGGCTATTTCGAGTTGAGGTTTTCCCTTATGTCGATTTAATATTTGCTTATTTCGATTTAAGCTATTTCAAATTAAGGATTTTATTTCAAAATAACTTATTTTGAAATAACTTATTCGAAATAACTGTTTACATGTGAACATAGCCGTACTGTACGCCCTCACTCACCAGGCTGCAGATGCATTTAAACCAGAAATACATTTTAGCTACATTTCTTAAATATGATTTTCCCCCTTGAAATCCTCCTCGGGAGAAGTTCCCTAGGGTGCATCATTCTGATATCACAGATACAATTAGTTAAGTACACTTCAATCTATCTACTGAGCTAGATTATTGTCTGTTACAGACTTCTGTTATCAGTGATGTCACAGGATGTATTATTTATTCTACGACAACTGAAATGGAAAAAAGAAATGTTCAAAGTAATTCAGGGAAACAACCATTTAGACATTTTGCATCTAATACAACAAGATCCTAACCTCTGTTGGGATCTCTACATGCTACTGCAATAGAAACTGTAAAATAATAATATTTTTACAATGGATAATAGTTACATGTATTAAAAAAATTTACTACAGCAATCAATAGTCTCCTGCTTTAGTATTTTCCAGTCATAATCTTTTATTTCATTGCTTTGTAATTCCCTAGCCTATTGTTGGCCTATGGTTTTCATAACCCTTTTTTTAGGTTTCAATTATAGTATTAACGAGTAGAACTTCTTCCATATAAATGACCATGACTTTCATCAACAATGAGAAAACAATTTACAAATAACAATGTAAATACTTGGGTTTCTAATATCACTGTTACTTTAAAACACTTTGATTTGATTTATAAACAAAAAGATCCTATAAAGAAATGTCAATGATTACTTTGTGGCTTCGGCATTTGCCAAGGGTTCTGATTTTCTCTTCACTCCCTGGGACTGTAGCACAGAAAACTTTTAGGCCAAAGAGTCTTCCTCCCTCTTATTTTAGGCCTTTTGTACCCAACACTGAGAGCAGTGTAACCTTTAACCAGAGGCTCATGCCAATTAGTCCATTCGTGTCACTCAGCACCCATAGGACCAGTCATTTTATTCCTAGAATTTGCAATGCTCCTGAGAAATCTAAACTCACTCCATAACCAACCTTGTACCCTTAACAGAGGTGCTGGCCATACAAAAATTTTGCCTGAAGGAGAACTACAGGACTGGGCCTTAGTACTCAGAATAAGACTTCTAAAATTTCTGACTACTTTTCCTCAGGAATCAGATCTCTGTTCCTTGCCTTCCTGTCTTGCTTCTTGCAGGAACTCAAAAAACATGAGCATAGACTAAGTTCTTCCTCTATATTTTAAAGGAGAATGCTCACTATAACGCTAAAATACATAACAAGCACTTACCAGACCATTGCAGTTGCTTAAAGCCACTTTAGTTGTGCTATGCTGATCTTGCAAATATCCTGTGTAATGGCAGTGGTCTAACAAATCATGTTTCCATTTATGTCCATCTTTCCCCCAATATTCTACTGTAAAATGTTTGGACACCAGATCTGTGTTGAGAATCAGGTTTAAATGAAAGTGCTTGCCATAGGCAGAAAGTTTAAAAAATAATTTAGATGCTTGGTCAGAAGGGTCTGTACTCCTCTTCCTTCTCCTTGAGGGTTCATCATCTTTCACAGTAAAGCCAAGGAAGGCTCCATTTTGATCAACCCTTATTGGGACCGTTAGTTGGTAGTGTTCAAGATAAGACAGGAATTCCTCTTTGTAATCACAAGGTAAGCCAGTCCAGGAAGTGGTCATAAAAGAGAAGAAAACATAACAGGAAACAACAAGTAGTAGTATAAACATTTACTGCAGTTGACTAAATCCCATCACCCTCATGAGTGAAAGTGGTTTTCAGGTATACACAATGAGAAAAGCTTTGTTAAATAACATGAAGACAAATAACTCTATTTTTGAAAAGAGTCAGCAAAATTAGTGCAGGTTCCTATTAATCTGATGTCACAAAATGCAAGTATTTTAAATTCACTGTATTTTTCTTCTTTAATCTACTATGTAAACATTTGGGGCTATGAAATACCCTATGAAAGATGTACATCTCCCAAAGACAAAAATTATTAGATCCACCTGCAAAAACAAAAACAACTGCAATGAAAAAATGTCTTGGTAGAAACATTTAAATATACCTTCATTTCACCAAAATGGCTTACAAATATTCCGAGATACATTTTAGATGTTTATGGTTTCTTTGGTTTTAAAATATGTTTATGAAATCATGGCCAGTCTTTAACATGTTATTGCATTGTGATTAAATTTTATCTGTGAAACGGTGCTATAGTTGAAGTTAGAAATAAAAGAAATTAAAACATCAGTCTCAAGATACACTTAATGGGTTTCTCTGAAAATAAAATTTAATGATAATAAATCACAAAAACTACACAAAAGTCAATGTGATTTCTCACTATTAATATAGCAGTGGCTCCGGAAAGGATTATCTGAAATTTATTCAAAACAGGTATGTCTCTTCAGCTATAAAGTGGGACCCCTACCTTGAGAATTATATGAAAGCCTGTTGTCACTGTGAAATTCTGATGAAGCCATGACTAGGCTCAAAATCCAGGTCAACGTCTTCCACAAAATTTCCATAATTTAGTAAATCAAAAGGATTGATGGGGGTTTTTTGGAGGGCTACCTATGTGCTATAGAGTTTGCTCTATTCCAGAATCGCACCATAACATGTATATTTATTTTATATTTCTTCCAAAATAATTATTGCATATTCTACTTTTTGACAGGTACTCTTTTCCAACAACCTGTGCTTTCTTCTATATCTGAAGTCATTTTCTCAGTTCAAAAACAAATATGTCGCAAAAATCCTTTAGATATCAATAAGGTGTTAGACTGGATAGTTATTGAGCTGTGTCCATTTCTTTACCTGAAAAACAAAGAGAAAAGGCATGTCAAAGTAAGATCTACTTTAGACTGGAAAATCTGTGTAGCAAAAATGCTAGCTGGTTGTCATGAACTACAATGTAGGTGACAATCAAATATGAACCTTGCACCTTTTACCATCTGAGGCCCCAGTCCTGGAGACGCTTACACACACTGTTTAAGCATATGTAATTCTTATTGATTTCAGTGGAACAACCTATTTGCTTGAAGTATGCAAGTGTTTACAGGATCAACGCCTCAACAAACATTTACAGAACGGAATATATTGCTTAAAATATAAATGCTGGGCTCACTCCTGCTGCCACTGTTGTCAGTACAATGACTTCAGTACTGGATAATTGGATCCAGTATGCTGGCAGACAAATGAAGAACCTGGGAATATATCTTATAATGTTTTCTGACAGAAAAGTGTATGGCTATCTGATCTACAAGAATGTTATTGTTATTTATTCAAGCCCCAATATGCAAGCAAAACTCAGTTTAACTTCAGTGAAAGTTTTTCATTTGTTGCTGCTACAGAATTAAGTTGAAATTATTAATTGCATACGTTTTAGTGGTCTAAATGTTAGCAAAGACATTTTGTACATATAACTAACCATTTAATAATTTTAGTATGACATGGACTATGTAAATTGTTGATAATAAAACATTACAAACTATCCATAATTTTATTTTGAATAAAATGCTAGTCTCAAAATTTTATACTGTAATAGGTAACACCTGCCTCACACTAGGCTTTCTCTATGAGTTTACCAGTAGTCAAAATAAAACATCTGAAAAGTTGGAGACAACTTAAGTAAAAACAACCAACGCCACAATAAGTCACTCTAACAGTAAAAAGGGCCTATATTGTCCCAGAACTGTAGCAAAACAGAAGGCCTGTTCCTACACCTTTAAAAAAAAAAAAAAGAAAGAAAGAAAGAAAGAAAGAAAGAAAGAAAGAAAAGTCCCACTGAAGTAAATGGAATTACCTGCATGAATAAAATTACAGAAGCAAGACTGTAACATGCAGCAATGTTCAAAGTGAATGCAGCAGGCAGCTTGGAAGGCCAGGAAACCTAGATGTTACAGCATGTGGCTGTTAGCCCCATTTGGCTGAAGTGACTTAATCTTTAAGGCTGGAGGGATGGGGTACCCAGGACCTCCTTCTCCACCAAGTCCCAATCTATGGCCTAGTGAGCATCAACTCCTGAATAGGGCAGGCCCCCCTCAGCAGGGAGTCAAAATCCACTTCCCTTCTACTTCCTACCACTCCGTTCAGTTTGAGGCATACCCCGTTAGTCCTATTTGCCTGCTTCTCACTTAGGTCTTAGGCAGCCCCTTGCCACAATCCCAGGTTTTTGGGGGCAGGAGAGTCTCCGAGGGCCACTCACTCAGTTACCGCAGGTACTCAAGGTCTTCTTAGCAGTCTAGGTTGGCTGGGAAAACAGCGTTTACTGCCTGCGGGCTACCTTGGCTGGCAAATTAGTGTTCCTTCCCCTCAAGTAAAGCAGCTGTTAGCTCTTGCCTTTTCACCAGTGAGCCCTGAACTAAGCCAGGCTCTCCCTTCTGCCTGTGGCATTGGCTGCAGGCATAACAGACCAGAGCTAGCCAGGAGCAAACGTTCTCTTTAAACATCGCCAGGAGCGCCCTTGGCCCGGGAAATCATCCAAGGTTTGGGCGCTGGCACTTGGAGCTCACGCACTGTAAGTGCGCTACCACTGCAGCTGCTGCCGTGGCAGACTCAGGGCTCTAGCACTAGGACTCGGGGCTCAAGCCCCACAAGCCCTGTGCCAGCAATGCCCCTGAACCCCGCTCTGCTCATTGGCTGTTTCTCTGCTTCATCAAGGAGTACAACAATTTTCTCAATAAACTCAACATCGAGTTAGGTCAATTTATTTATCAGAATCATAGTGAAGACTAGACTTGTTCTGTAACCAGCATTTAAAATGTGGCTATTTATTGCTCCATATTAAACACATTATATTTTGTTATTTTAGCTTTCTTCTCAAAATAGCACAGTTTTTAGTTTTGGTTTGATGAGGAAATAACAATGAGATTAAAGCAGTGGTTCCCTAACTGTGGGGCGTGCTAAAGCTAAAGAAAGGTGAAAGAACAAAATATAATGTGTATAATATGGAGCAAAAAATAACTATATTTTAAACACTGGTTATAGAACATGTCTAGTCTTCACTATAGTGCTAATAAATTATGCCACAGGGGGCACAGAAGAACATTCCAGGGTTATGGCAGAGTGGGTACATCACTCAGCCCCAGTCTGCCCCAGCTTCACTCAGGCCCAGCCACAACCACAGCTCGTGCCCCAGTGGTAACTCCACTTCCAGCTGTGGCCCCAACCACAGACCCAGTCTCGGTCCCTGGCTCCTGGCCACAGCCACAGCCGTAGCTCTAGTGCTGGCCCTAGTACTCAGCTCCCAGTCCTGGCACCAACCATGACTCTCCTCCTAGCCCCAGCTCCCAACCACGGCTCACAGTCGTGGTTTCAGGAGAGGAGGGTGCAAACATATTTCATTACAAGGAAAGGGGAGCATCACGGAAGTATGGGGACCACTGGATAAAAGGATTATTTGCAAGTAAATGTCATTTCCAAGCTAATGAGTTTTTTTCCAGGGAGAGCAGGAGGATGAAATATTGTGACTCATAGATTTTAAGGCCCCGGAGGACCATAATGAGCATCTAATCTGACTGCCTGTATAACCTGGGCCTTAAAATTCTGCCGATTAGTTAAACTGTGGCATGTTTTAGATAGATAGCTAGTCCTGATTTAGACTTCAAGAGATGGTGAATCCACCAGATTCTTAGATAAATCATTTCAATTGCTAATTACCCTCAACATTAAAAACTGTGTCTTTCTTACAATGAAACAAAAAAGGAGTCCTGTGTCACTTAAAGACCTACAAATTTATTTTTTGCATGAGCTTTTGTGGGAGAAAATCCCACTTCATCAGATGCTTTGAAGATGGGGGAACTTACAGGATGGTAGGAAACAAATGAAGAGAAGTGTAAGTCATGGGAACAGGGTGAAGTTTAGTTCGAACTAGTTAGTTTGGCTGGTTAATTCGAACCAACTGCTTAGTTTGAACTAATTTGCATATTTAGTTTGAACTAGCACAATGCAGACATGCTAGTTCAAACTAAATAAGTTCAAACTAGCAGTTAGTTCAAACTAAGCATGTTTTTTTAGTTCGAACTAACTTTCAGTTTGAACTAACCACGTTTTTTCAGTTTGAACTAAAGAAAGCGTGGCTAATTCGAACTAAAAATTAGTTCAAACTAAAAACACTTGTTTAGTTCAAACTAACTTTCAAACTACTTAGTTCAGACTAACCAAGTCTGAACAAAGATTTTAGGTGTAGACATAGCCACGAAGTGGAGGAGTAAGTTGCTGCAGGCATCACTGAGAAAGTGGCTGGACAAGGTACTGCAGCAGCCCCCAGGGAATGTGGCTGGATTAATGAGAAGCCAAACCTCCTCAGGAAGAGGGGAAATCTGATTGTGACTCAGACAGATGATTATCATGAAAAGACGCTGTGGGTCCTGACAGATGTGAGAAGGGCTACAGGTGAAGCTGGGAGACAGAGTGATGATTTGCAGATCACAGACATGGGCATTGGCCTGGGGTTAATCCCCAGATGACCAACAGAAGGTGCCAGGCTGCTGGTGAGTGATGCAAACCTATCACACTAACTTTAATATCTGGAGACTAGAACAAATTGTTAAACAATCAATATATAAGCACATAATGAATAATAGGGTTATAGCACTGACCCCCCCCCCCAGATTTATCAAGAAAAAATTATGTCAAACCAACCTAATTTCCTTCTTGACAGGGTTACTGAGCATGTGCTTGAGGGAAAGCTGTAAATTTGATGTATCTTAATTTTAGTAAGTCTTTTAACACACTCCCAGCTGAGATTCTCATAAGCAAATTAGGGAATCGTGGTCTATGTTAAATTTTTATAAGGCAGGTGTAAAGGTTGTTGAAAAACCATACTCAAAGAGTAGTTATCAATGGTTCACTGTCAAACTGGGAGGATGAATCTACTGCAGGGGTCAGCTCTGAGTCCCATACTAGTCAATATTTTCATTAAGACTTGGATAATGGAGTAGAAAGTATACTTATAAACATACACTGGTGACACCAAGGGGGGGGGGTGGAATTTCACAAACAATGTGGAGGTCAAGATTAGAATTCAAAATGACTTTGATAAACTGGAGAACTGGTATGAAATCAACAGAATGAAATTTAGTAAAGACAAGTCCAAAATACTACCCACAGGAAAGAAAAATCAAATGTACATCTACAAAATCAGGAGTAAATAGCTAGGTGGTAGTACTGCAGAAAAGGATCTAGGGGCTACAGTGGATCACAAATTGAATATGATTCAATGTGAGACAGCTGAGGAAAATGCTAATATTATTGTGGAGTGTATTAATGGGAACATCGTATGTAAGACATGGGCAGTAATTGTGTCCAGTTCTTGGCATTAGAGTTTAGGAAAGATGTGAATAAATTGGAGACAGTCAAGAAGAGACTAATAAAAATGGTAAAAGGTGGTGAACCCTGACCCGTGAGGAAAGGTTAAAAAAAATCTAGACATATTTATTCTTGAGAAAAGAAGCCTGAGGTATGGCCTATCAATCTTCAAACATGTTAAGGCAACAGAGAATGGTGATCACTTATTCTTCATTTCTGCAGAACATGGGACAATACATCCAGAGGCAGCCTTAGGCAATTGGGGGCCCTAGGCGAAGGCCCTTTATGGGGCTCCCTATGGGCCCCCAATGCCACCCTCACTGGTTCTGGTGGTCTGCCCCCTCAACTTCTCCACCACCCCACAAGCGCAGGGATGAGTGAAGCAGGCGGCTGCCACAAGGCCCCCTTACAGCACGGAGGTCCTAGGCAACCGCCTGCTTTGCTTACCCCAAAAGCCGCCTCTGAATAGGCCTAGTCGCAGTAAAGGAGATTAGCTATAAGGATACTTAAGTTCTGGAATGGTCTTCCAAAGGAAGGTTGTGGAATCCACATCATGGGTGGCTTTTAAGACCAAATTGGGCAAATAAGTATCAGTGATCATCTAAGAGCACTTAGCCCTGCCTCAGTCCGGGGGGAGGGGAGCTGGATTTGATGGTGTCTCAAGGTCACACACCCTACATTTCATTCTATTGCGCTTCCTAAATCTTTCACTGTCTGGCAGGGTTTTCCAAACTTCTAATCATTCTTAGAGCTCTTTTCTAAACCCTTTCCAGTTTGGCAACATCTTTTTTAAAGTTTGGATAACCAGAACTGCAAATTGTATTCCAGTAATGAACAAATAAATGCCATATACAGAACTAACATCACCTCCCAACTACTATTTGCTCTTCCCCTCTTTATACATGCAAAGATAACAACAGGCCACAGCTGGGTTGTTACTTAAAAAAAAAAACAAGCCCCGGGCACCATCCCCAACAGAGGGTTGGGGTGGAGCAAAGGGTGGGGCAAGGGAAAGGGTTGACTACCTGGGCAGCCCCTCTACCCCCAGGAAGAGGTAGGAAAGGTGGGGTTGGCCACCTGGGCAGCTTCTCCATCCCCAGCTGGGGGCAGGGCTGGTGCTTAGGGGCAGGCAGCACTGCACAGCACCACACCACAGAACAGCCTAGCCCAGAAGTAGCACGGGCCATTGGCAATCTTGGCCAGCGGGGCCCCCCTTAGCCCAGGGACTGCGGCTGCCTTGCAACCCGGGGCAGGACCTGGGTAAGTGTGGGAGGACCAGCCAGCCCAGAGCACCTCTGGCATGCACCACCACACAACACCAGTTTTCCCTACCCCAGCAGTGCTCTAGGCTGGTGGAGCCCAAGGCCATGGGCTTCAGGGCAACACCAGTCCCCAGGCTGCAAAGAGCCCTGGTTGCCTGGAAAACTGCCAGCCCAGAATACTGTTAATAAGATACACCACCTCTGACCTCTAAGTCACGGGTTCAAATTAACACCGGACAGTGGGGGCCAAAAATGATTATCTAATGTCTTTTCAGTAGCCTGTCTGAAATGAGTCACTAGCCTCAGCCTACAGGATTGTCTGCCTGGCAAGTTATTGTCAAGGTGCCACAAGCTGGGGTGTGAATCTACTATGCGGCAACTTGCACTGCAGCATATTACGTGTGGACATTGCTACAGTCGGGTAGAGCAGCACAGCTTCCTACATTTTAGCTGCCAGCTGTTCACACAACCAAACCCCCTGAGAGTTGGTGAGCTGAGCTTGATGGAAGTTACACTGACTTGTGTGTTTCCCAGGAGCATTTAGTTGGCATAAGCTCTCTTTTAAACAGACCAGAGGTGCTTTCCTACTACTCTGAGCCTTAACCTGGGAATGGACAAGGAGGCTGATCCACTCTCTCAGCTCTAGACTTGGTTCTCCCAGTATAACCTGAGAAATTGCATTAAAGCTTCCAGTAAACCACTCCTGTTCTGTGAATAAACTGAGGATTTTGGTCTCCGCTGCTGCCAAGCTGACACTTTTTGTCCGCTCTGAATGTTCATTAATAAATAAAATGTACGGTGAATGAACTATAGCCATATCCAAGAAGACTGTCTGTGTGATTTCATCGCCCTAACCTTTACCTAAATGCAACAGCTGCGGCAGAAATGAAAAAGCCATGAGTGGGGTGAAGGAAAAGAGGCAAGCAGTATCGTGAAATCTGAGCTAGAGCTGGTAAAAACTGTGCACACAGCAGGGAGCTCGGTGGGTTCAGGGGTGATCGGTTTAGCAGCCTTTCACCGGCAACAAACTTTCATTTTTTCTTCCTTTGTTCTGTTCCTGCCCAGA
Organism: Podocnemis expansa; assembly: GCA_007922195.1. Lineage (NCBI taxonomy): Eukaryota > Metazoa > Chordata > Testudines > Podocnemididae > Podocnemis > Podocnemis expansa. Next base: position 38,903,562 of record ML681990.1, read on the forward strand.
TGTGGGAACAGCCGGGCCACAGGGACGTTGCCCCCGGTTTCCTTTTGCGCTCCGCCAGGGCTACTTCGGGGAGAGGCCCCTCGTCCCCACGAAGGCTGGCCGCGGCTGGGTGGGAGATTTGGGGCTAGGGGGGTCGGCGTGAGGCTGAACTCGGGGGCTCCCCTCCTGGCCTGGGAGGCGGGACAGGCTCCTGAAGCAGGTAGAGGCCCCGCGGGCGCTAGCACCGCTGGGCCCCTGGGGGCTGAGCGAGGGGAAGCCGAGCGGCGCCTTCTCCCGCTCCAGCTGTGCAGCGCCGCGCGCCAGCCAGCCCCGCCAGGCGCGCGCCTCCTCGCACGCTGCTGGCTCCGGGGCCGCCCGCACCTGAGAGCAACCTCGCCTCCAGCGCCACCGGGCTCCCTAAAAACCCGCCCAAATCCCACCTCCAGGTGGTCCCGGTGTAGGAGGGGAGCGGGCTTCTCCCCCACGCAGAAGGAAGCTGGAAGTTCAGCTAAACATCCCCCCCACCTCCCTTATTGCTGATCACAGAGATCAACTGCAATTTCCGCTTCTCACGGGGAATGTCTCTCAGCCCCGGGCTGCCGTCAGGTTAGACACACATGGCTGGCTGGCCGGGCGCTATAGCTGTGGGGCAGAGGCAAACATTGGGTCCTGATCAAAGGGCAGTCCCCTGCAGTATTCTCCTCAGGACTGGAAATTAGGCAGGATGGGGGAGGGTGTAGGGGTGCTCACTAAGTTGGTATGACACTGTTACTAGCTAGCAAGTGGGGGTGTTAGGGAAATCCCTGGGCCCCAGACTTGGGCCAGAGCTGTGTCTGAAGGGACCGGGCAGTCAGTGATCTCTGCTGGGACGAGTGGTTGCTAAGGAAATGCAGCGGGAGGGGCAGAGGAGGACAAGGAGGGGGTGAGAATCAAACCAAAATTCAATTCCAGGTATTGGGTGAAAGGCATTACACCGCTTCAAAAGGCTGAGGATTAGCGACTGGCCCCGGCGTGAAATAGCGACACACAAACCTCATTTCAGAGCGTTTGCTGAAAAGAAATGTGTTGGGGGGGGCGGGGGAGTGGGGAAGGAGAAACTGCAAGAAAAGTAAACACAAAAAGAAAGAGGAGTCTTTGCTTGCCACTTATTAATCAAAAGCCGAGGCATGAACAATCAAAGTGCATGTTATAATGTAAACCACCAGATCAGCGACCACCTTGGGGGAGGAACAAAACTGCCGTTGTTATCTGAACAGCCTTGTCCTCCTACTCTGCCCCCCACTCCTCCCTTCGAGCCGTGCCAAACTTTCCAGGGCGATCAGCTGTCAATTTGATTTCTAAAAACCCAGGTTAGCCATAAAAATGATCATTCAGAATAACCTCCCATGAAATATTAGCGTAAAAGAAAACTGAAGATAATCAGACACACACACCCTTAAAATCCTGACTCAGAAGCCCCTATTTCCCCAGAGAGACTGGAGGGAAGAGTCTAGCTGCGCTGGTGGAGCTGATCCCAAAGTTAACATTCAGCAGCCCATTTCCAGACAGCAGCGCTAAATCTATTTGGATAAAACGCGTGTGACCCAGACATTTGGCACATGGCCCAAATGCGTTGCACCGGCAGCCCAAATAAAAACAAGAGTCTGAGACGCTCGCTCTCGCTCCCTCTCTGTCTCTGTTTCTTTTGCCTCTTGTACAATGAAAGAAATTAGCAAATAGAACTGTATACACATCACCAGGAAACGCGATTTCAATTATTCCACCCTAAAAAAATCCTTTGACTCCCTGCCATACAATACATACACAGCCACACACCGATAAATAAGGCTCTGTGGGGTTAAGAGTCTGGCAAATCCCAAACGGCTAGAGGTAAATCAAAAACACACGCTTCCACCTCTCTGATTAGCCTATTAAGAGCTTAACATCCCCTAGAAGAGCATCAGGCTGCAGCTATCGTATTAATGCAGACCCTTTGAGTCCAGACACAAAATATGCACTTGTCTGACTGCTTAAGGAGACGCTGACATGACACGGCAAAATAATGGCAATCGAAGCTTTCTAAAGATTAAATACATCGAATCTTTTTTAAGGTTTGGCCTATTTTCCCCCAATTATTTAGGGCAAACCTGGAAAAGGTCTCCACACCAGACAACACTTAATAAGTCCCTCTTCTTTGCAGTAGAAAAAATCTTCCCCCTCTCGTAACCCTCAAACCTCAAAGGTTTCTCTCCCTGAAATTATTCTAAGTCCACCTCGCCTAGCGCCGTGTAACCTCCCCCATCCCCCAGAAGATCTGCATGCACGCATCCTTATTCAGAAGACAAGAAAAGCACAAGAAGTTTCATTGAGCAGCATGAAGTCTTTTCTTACCGTTTTCATCTTCAATTTCTGAGATAAAGTGAATTTCAAACAATAGAGATAGCACCGGACGAGTCCCGTATTCCTCTCTGCTTTTCTCCTCTGTGCAAGCCACACCAGCTCTATCCTCCAACAAAGTAAAATCCTCAAGTCTTCCTAAAAGGGGCTGCTAGAGAACGGACTGCCTTGGCAGAAAAAGGGATGCCATCAATTCACCCAATCTATCAGCCTGCAAATTTTGTCTTTCCAACCGAAAAAGTTTTTTTTAAAGGGGGAGGGGGGAAACCGCCCTATTTTGGGGGGGGATAGGGGTGGGTACCCTCCTTTTGGCCAGCCTCTCCTGGGCAAAGTACTATATGAATATCAGCAGAGTTGGAGGAAGAGGAAGAGAGAGGGAGACAGAGAAAGCAGGCAGTGAAGACTCAAGAAAGTTTTGTTGAAGTAGCCCTAGATCTCTCCTGACTACCGGCCAAGTTTAGAGCTCCAGCAGAAGAGGAAAATTTTGGCAGCTTTGCCTGGGAGGCTGAGCACACACTGACGTCAGTCTGCAGATGTGCCTCTGGCTCCCCTGGCGCTGCTGCGCATGTCGGGCCCATCACGTGGTGGGGGAGGGGGATGCAGAGGTACAATCAGGGTAACCAAAAAGAAAGAGCGAGCTCAGCTAGGAGGTACAATGTAAACTCCTCCACTCACTCACTCACGGGAGAGAGCCTGGCCCTCTAGCCTCCCCTCGCCTCCTGGCACCTCCCAGGCCCCTCCAGGCTGGAGGACTGGGACTGCTGGGGTGGGGGATTGGAGTTAATGTCCCTGGCAAGACCCCCGGGCTGCAGCGCTGTGGTGTGAATGCAAAGGCGGTGGAAACGCTGCAAGCTGCACGCTGCACACCAGCCAATGAATGGGGCTGGGGGAGGGAGCGGGCAGGGCGCCGCTTTGATGCTGGAAGGGGTCCTCTGAATGAGAGCGGCTCACCAGGGAACAAGCGCTGGGGGATTTGCTCCCACGAAAGCTCATGCAATAAATACATTTGTTAATCTTTTAAGCGCCACAAGACTCCTTGTTTGTTTTACTGAGCCTGATAAAGAAGCCCTTGGAATAGGATCCTGCTAATGTCTACAAACACACAAAGGGGTGCTGTGGGTCTGTAAGGGCTGTTCCACCGGAATAGCTCAATCAAGATAGTTATATTCAGCCAGGTGTTTAATAGAGAGACCGATGTTATGGATATAGTGTAGATCCCCCCCACACACACACATATACACACCCCACACAGAGGGCTTTGCAAGCACCACCACGCAGAGGAAGCCTTATTGCCTGGAATAGTTTGAAGAGCTCTCACTCAAAACGGCTCATTTGCTGTTTCTTTTTCACTGAGCCTGGGCTCTAGGAGAAGCTTTACAAAACAGTTGCATTATTTCGAGCTGAGACTGAGGGATTTGTTGGAACTGAAAGGGCAGCCTGGATGGGCATGTTTTAAAGCGAGTTCACGGAATAGACTGTCTCTGACTGCAGCAATGAAAACTAGAAATTCAAACAAAAAACCGGGACTCAACCTTTAACTGAGCAGACGACGAGAAAATAAACATTTGGTCCGCCTGCACCACATGCATTATTCAGCCCTGGCTTCTCAGATCAAATAATACAACACGTAGCACAGGCACTTTCACTTTCATTTGTAGTGAGAAACCTGCTGGCACCACACCGGGAGGGGGACGGGGACGCAGATCTGTTCTCCATGTAGCATCGTAAACAAAATCTGACATGCAAATCGGAAACAGGAAAAAGGTGAAAATCATATAGGACAAATGTTGCCTTTGAGCAGTGTGATCTGCTGAATCATTTATGCTCAGTGAGGCTAATGGGGAGTGGGGGGGGGATGGATTTGGCTTCTTGGAAGTCCAGCCTCTCATAACCGCCCCGTCACTTTCCCAGAGCCAAAAGAAGAGAGATCAAAAGGCCTTCCAAAACCTAGGCTCTTAGGTTTCAAGCTTCTGCTAACATTATTTCCCATCGGATGAGTTGTTTTTTTTTTCATCCTACGCCGGAGGTAGTAGGTGTAATTCTTCTGGTGAATCCATGAATAGTTGGCTGAAGTATGAAATGATTCAGGCTGGAAAGGTCCAAGAATACAGTTATTCCAATCCGTCGAGTGCTGAAAGGGAAAAGCATCAGTCTACAGAGTCAATAGTCCTCATCCTGACCTTAATCAGGATTTGGCTCCCTGCCATTTAAAATGTAGAAATAGACCCCGTGGCTGGCATTGACAGGTTCAAATAAACACACTCCATATGGTGCAGCAGGTTTTATTTTTGAAGATAAAGAGCCATTATAGTCGAATTTGATTTCTACACCTAAATACATTAAACTGCATTTAACTGTAGCTCTAATGAATAACACAAAAACCTCTAAAAAGTAGTTTGTATTTGTCATACTGAAATATGACCTGCTGGGTCGCTGGATGTATTATAAACACTTATTGGTGAGATCCTATCCTAATCTTTAACAGAATTAATGTTACAACGTCTCTATAACTAATAACATGTAAGAATATAACTGCATGTTTTAGCCTAAAATGTGAAAAAGTGCCTCTAAGAAATACCAGAATCCAGAAGCAGAAGCATTTTGGGCTGGATATATGTGGTCAGCTTGATGCCCTTCATCTAATTGCTTATTCAAAGAGCGCCATCCTGCGTCAGAAAGCAGTAAAGAGAGGATTAGAGTGCATGGAGGGACTTCAGAAGACAGTTGACTCTTTCTTTGTATGTACTGTGTGTTCTTTGTGCTTTGCGTGTATGTTCTGTGTGATTTGTGCCTCTCACTGTGTCTTCTTTTCCAGTATTTATCCAGTTTTCCAGGGTGGGCCTGGTGTTTCAGCATGTGTTTATGCCTGGCAGGCTCTGTTTCTCTGTCTGTGTATCCATGCAACAGATGTGTAATAAAGGATATGGATAAACATAATTATTTTTCAGTTGATGCATGTAATGCTTATATAATAGGTTATTTCAAAACTTTCTTCAGCTGCAGCAAATTTTGTAGTATGTAATCACATCCAGTTTTCACACAAGAACCATTTAAAAAGCAAAAGAAGATGGTGAGTAGAGATGATGAAATAATGGATTTTTTTGGTTGGTTGGCAATTCTGAAAAAATATTTTTACAAGTTTCATTGTGGGTTCAATCAGAAAGTTTTAGCTCATTCATAGGGGGTTCTTCAAAGTAGCAATTCATAATCACAATGACTATTCACTGGACCAAGAAATTAGAGTGAGAATGACTATACAACCTAGTAGTTAGGGCACTCCCCTAAGATGTAGGGGATGCAGATTCAAGACCCTCTACCACTGACTATTTAATTACATTAAGTAGAAATGCTTCAAAAAGAGGAATTGAGAGACTGCAATACCAGGATATCCCATAGTTCAGTGCGTAGGCCATTCTCCTGCACCCTCAGAGGTGTGAGTTTAAGTTCCTTTTCCTCATTAGGCAGAGAGAAAAAATAGCGCATAGTCTCGCATGCTTCAGGAGAGCACGCTAACTACTAGGCAAAAGGGTATAATGGAAATCCTCTTCCTTCCTGCATGCTTTGTGAATCTCATCCTTTTACTTTTGCAAAAATGTCTAAAACCAAAAAGTTGCATGGAAACATTTTGTTTTGTTTTTATATTACTGAAACATTCTGAGTTTTTTTGTTTGAACAAAACTATTTCGCAAAAATCAATACAAATTCATGTATAGTTTCAATTCAACAAATTGAATTATCTGGCAAATAAACTATCTGCCACAAAGTAATTCTTCCAGCTTTAATGCAGAGTAGTGTTGTACTCTACTGCAACATAACTCTTACTGAGCTGCTCTTTATTGCCTTTCCTTTGGGCAACAATATGGGAGGACAGGGGAGTACTGTAAGGTGAGGCTTCGGGTTTCCTGACCACCTTCCGGACCTAGGGGCAGTGTGAAGGGAGTATACTGAAGTCCCATGCTCCACCTTGTAAAATAGGAGCTTGATAAAGAAAGCTGTTGGGTGCATTGCTGTTCCTTCCCTAGAGACATTAGAATCTTTTTAACAGACCTCTCTGTGCTTTACCCACTGCATAAAATGGATATTTTCAGAGTGAGCCTTCTCTCAAATGCAAGTAAGCTAAACTAAAATTAGCAGTATGTTCACTTAACATTTTACTCTTTATTTCAACAGCCAGAATCTTAATAGTCTTAATAATAATCATATGGAATTTTTGAGAGTCTACATTGTTTTAAAAAAGGAACCACACAGAAAACAGCATGCAGAGTCCTAACAGAGAATAGGTTTGCTAAGTATGACAGGTTCTGTTGATCTATCACATGGCAGAAACACTAACTCTGTTTTGTGGTTCTGGTGACACTAATAAGCCACTTGAATAATTTTATCACCAGAAGCCCTGGATGGGATTAGAGATTTATTGAGCACTGTGTATATTACTTTACATGTTAACTTGTTTGTCAGTCTTTTCTAACCAAGAGAATGATTTGCTGAAGCACTAGGCACCGCTCACTTCACTTTAGACCTTTAAATCCTCTAGTCCCTCAGCCTTTAGCGTTAGTCACTAACTGATAGATTGCCAGGTGGACTTTCATCTTTAAACAAACATTGGTTTTAAACTCTGTGTAAACACGATTTCATATTTAAGGTGTTTTCTGGGCTCGATCCTGAAAATTTTGCCATTAGCTTCAGCAAGACCAGAATAGAAGTATTTAAGTCTTTGGTGGGCTGTTCATTTTTAGTAAAGTTAGCTTTGTGTTTCCCATGCAGTTAGACATGTATTCCTACACATATATTTCTTCCAAGACATTTTTATTTCTTCCCCTTTTGATCAGCTCAGTGAAGATCTGAGGATGATCACCTAAAATATCTAGAAAAATTCCATCACTATTTAGTGAGAGAATAAAAAGCTTTGCGAAAACTTAAATATTACAATCTGCTATTACCTAAAGGCCTTTCAATAGCCTTATACTAAAGAAAAGTGTAACATACACATTTTCAATTCATTATTACAGAACACAGAATCCCTGGTTATGGACAAGGACTCCATTGTGCTAGACTGTGTACAGACACAGGACAAGAAGTCTGTCAGTGCCCCAACTTAACACAGTATAATTCAACTGACTTTAATTTCTGTCCTTTATATTTCAGAACTTTCCTTGGTATATTTGCTTAATATCAAGGAAATAAAGACTTTGGATTTCAGGCTTATCCAACCTGCAGCCTGCAGGCCAGAATCCAGCTTGCCTAGGGCTCTTATCCAGCCCACAGAGCCACCACATTCATTTTGTGCTCTGTGGGGCTAGGAATATTTAAAAAAATTGCTCACCAGCCCCCAAGTGAGAAAAGAATTGCAATGTGGCCCCTCATCCAAAAAGGTTGGACACCCCAGTCTAAACTACTGAATTGATCTGCTGTAACAGTCTGACCTGATCCTATGACTTAACATTTCTCTGCATATATTTTCCTCCCATTCTCTAAGTTCCTCATCTTCTAAGCATCTGACGAAGTGGAATTTTCTCACACATGAAAACTCATGCAATAAATAAATCTGTTTTCTTTTAAAGTGCCACAGGACTCCTTGTTTGTTTTAAAGAAATCTGTGAATGTCTTAAATGCACATGAAGAAAAATACTGTTCAAACATAGACAAAACACCCAGATATTATGGTGATGGACACATAAAAATGCCAAGAACTATGGATTTTGCAGCACAATTCTGAGATATGGAGTACTATAGAATTTAGGATTAGATATTTTACCATTGTTTCATGAATTGTAGACAGTCTGTACTGGATATGAGGAACTTTAAATCCAAATCATGCCCCGTGCAGTAAGCTCCATGTAGAGGACTAGATACTGTGCCTTACATATTCTTCTGTCAAAAGGTAGAATCAGCCCCTCTATAGGAAATAGGCAGTTTGGCTTCCAAGACCCATGAATCTCAGGAGATCTGCTAGAGGTCAAGTCTATCTGTATATCTCCCTGATCAGTCTGCTCCTTACATATGGATCCCAAAATCTATGGAGAGGCTTCTTCAACTTAGGGCAACTTGGTAGTGCAGGATTCCCTCTTTCTACTTCCTCAAGCGAGGCTGGACCTCCTGTGCATTCTCATCATGTTGTCTTTACCTCATTATGCCATTTTACATATGAACATATTACAAGCATAGCGAGCTATCATGATGCTAGAGTTATTAAACTGCTATCACTATGAATGTACAGTATTGTAATATTTTTTACTAGTGATTCTCATTGAATATCTCTTGCCTCTTGATGTGCAAGATAGTCTAGAACATATGTTTTATTGCATGTTAAAAGATTCATCTTTTTTAAGAATACTAAATTAAAAACATTTCCCAGATTACGTCCACATTGTAGTCTCTAGCACTGACACTGCTACGCAGAATTCAAAGGGGGGCAGCCATGTTAGTCTGGGTCAGCAAAAGAAGCAGGGAGGTCTGTGGCACTTAAAGACTAATAGATTTATTTATCACACAAGCTTTTGTGCGAGCAAATTCCACTCAGACGCTTTGAAGATGGGAGAATTTACAGAATGGAATGAAAATAAATGCTTCATCCCATTCTTTAAGTTCCCCCATCTTCGAAGCATCTGATGAAGTGGGATTTTCTCCCACAAAAGCTCATGCAATAAATTAATCTGTTCGTCTTTACGTGTCACAGGACTCCTTGCTTCTTTTGCTTTGCAGAAGAATGCCTTTATTTAAGCACAAAGGCCTTTTCAACCTTGGAGGTTTGCATCTTTTGTCTAAGGACTAGTACCCGTTCCACAGCAGTTGTGTAATGATGATTTTGGCATTAAACAGCCATCCAAGCCTTATGCTTCTATGAGGTGGCATAACAGAGTATGACCAGTTCAACTGCCATGGCAATCAAGCTTGGAAATTTAATTGGGAGTCTCATTGTGTGTGACCAGTGCACACCCCAATATTTTAGTGTGGGACGGGTTTTTCCCTCATGAAGTAACAGTCCACCAGAGAGGAAGAAAATTAGATGGGATGTGGTAGTTTGGCTGCTAAAAAACAAGCACTCAGATAGAAAGAAAGGACATTTGAAGGGGCACAGGTTAACTGTTTCACTGGCAGACTTGCTTAGGAGATCCCACACACACATTGGTCAGTCTGATTGGGATCCCTCCATCTCCAATACAAGCCCAGGATTTTACCTTCCTCTCTGACTGCCAGGTAAATTAAGGGAGGTTTCCTTATCCGGACTGATTCAGAGGAGTTAGAGTGACTCCATTTCTACATGGCATTAGTGAGAGAAAAAGGGGGACGTAGGCATGGAAATAGTTTTGTGCAGAAGATGAGGAGCCTGTTTTATTAATTTGTGTTTCATTTTTCCAAGTCAATGAATTTACAGCAAGGATGTATTTGGCCCAATGGGCCTACTCACATGATGAAGTGGAGTAGTTTTTGGCTCAAACTATAAGTATTCCTGTGTTGTTGTGTTCCCATTTCAAGAATAAATTATTTAGCAGTCTTCTGTAAGATCCATAAAAAACATATTTCAAACAAATTCTACAAAAGCCTCTGTGGAAAATCAGGTTGGCAGCATTGCTTAGGGGCTGGGGTATGTGTATATATGTGCAAACTATGTAGAAATTCTCCATGGACATGCAAAAGTTAACAACCCGTACGTTAGTTTTGCAGGATGAAAATTCTGAAGTGCTAGGCTACAACTATTATGAATATAGGTACTTTGATAAATGATAGAATGAAAATTACTTTTATGAAAATCTATCTGATATTTTGATTGAATGAGAATTAAAGTATTCATATGGATAGACCTCATATACTCCTAATATTCGCCAAAGCAAGTAGTGACCCCTCACTTGTTTGTATGGTTATATATATTTATAATACATATTAACATGAATTGTGTATGTTAAATGTCAGATTTTCAGAACAAGCACAGAGTTTTAAAAAATTAAAAGAATTCACCATACCAAAATTGGTCCTGAACTGGCACAGCAACATAATCTTTGTTATAACGTGTATGTCCTTCAGATAGGATTTGGCCCAATTTAATATTATAACATTCTACTTAATATTGCTGAAATTCAGGGCTGGATTAAGGCACGGACTATGTGGGTTGCAGCCCCAGGCCCTGGCATAAAGGGGGACCCCACTGACTCCCTGCAAAATCCGGGCTAGATCAGGCTGGCACAGCCAGCCAGGCTCCCGCAGCTCAGGCTAGCCTGGCAGGTCTCTTCTGCCAGGCCCCTGGGGGCCCCAGTGCACTGGCCTGACAGTGCTCCAGGCCCTGGAGGCCACCCCCCAATCCGACCCCACCCTAGGAGCACTGCTGCACGTGTTAGCCCACCCCATCCTTGGTAGCCACCCAGCCCAGGGAAGGGGGAGGAGTGCTACAGACTCTGGTCAAAGGGCTCTAGCCCTCTCCAACACTTAGCATGGACCCCATACAGAAGGTCCTGGGTTCAATTCCCAGGGGGGTTGGACTCAATGATCTCATGAGGTCCCTTCCAGCCCTATGATTTGATTTGACCCTGCAAGGTTGGCAGTTTTGTCGAGTGATCCTGGAGTTGGCGTACCTGAGCACCACATCACCCCTAGGCTGTCTGCTCAGGGAGGCATGATAGTGGGGAGCCCAGAGCCCATGTTGAAATGCTTTAATTCCTGTATAAATTTTGAATTATTGGTAAACTCAGATTGCTATGTTTCAAAGATAAAACTGAAATAAAGACCATTTAAAACAAAATTAAAAGACCCGTGAGTCACAACTGTTTCCTGAAATCACTGGGAACCAGAATAGATCCATCCCTGAGTAACAATTTTTATGTTCCTTGTTATATTTTGTTTATTACTCCTTAATAAATGTTAGGGGAAAATTTTATGACAATTTGCTAAAGAACCATCCATGTATCAAATCACAAAAAAACCTTCTAATTTCTAAAAAGTTAAAAGATTAAATTCTTTGGCTATAAGTCTATACTCTGAGCACAATGAATTTTAATTGAAATATAAATTGGTTCAGAATGCTGTTGTTCCTGCTGTAGTCATTAAGCGATTACGTGTGTCAATAGATCAGTTACTAAAAAAGGATCCGATTCCATTATTTTCAGAAAGTTTCAGAAGGCTTAATATTATGGCTCAGCAGACTAACACAGTGTCTACCTGTTTTGCATTGTAATTTAAAATAGCCATAGGATAGTCAGAGAAATTATTTTTCAATTTATCTGATGATGAAGGTTTTCCTTCCAGTCTGTGTACTGTATGGCTATTCAGGATCAACAGAGGCCTCAACCTCCTTGTGGTCATTTTTGGAAATTGTAGGAAGAGATTCAAGTTGTCTCTTGGAGCAATTCTTTCCCCATGAAAAATAGATACTTTCCATTAAATCAGTTTTTCTCTTTCTACACAACATCCCACTCTATGGCTCCTTTAACACTGTCTGAAACTTTGCTAACAATAATCATGACAATATTATTTATTTTAAACTTTTTTAACTTTTAATTGCTAAGATTAGGCAGAGAAGACAGAGCACACAAATTGATGATACAGTACAGATACACACCATATTAACTGGAATGAAAAACCAAACAGAAAAATACCACATACTGTAGTGGATTGGATACACTGGGGGCCAATAGCTGCATATTGCTGATGCTGTGTAACTAAAAGGTAGCACATACATTTTTCAAGAAATCATTATTGTAAGCATTTATTTTTATCCATTTGCACCCATAGTCACAGCCATTTAGAAGTCTAACTACAGGACTACACCCATAAAGTAGGCTGTTAGGCTATTAAATGGATCAGTTGTTGGTGGAAATGATTGTAACTGCAGTTTTGTGCCTAGATTTAATTAAACGACCTATTAATATTGGAGCTTGGCATGAGGTCCAGCCAAAAATAAGTGCCTACCACTATTACCCCTTTATTTACAACTTAATTACTTTAATTCAAGAGGGCAGATGATATATGAGAATAAATGCAGATACAAGTATTATTTATGTAAATTTCTATCTGCAATTTAATATTGAAAGTCTTTTTTTCCCCTAAAGTAAGCATTAGATCTTGTTTATCTTTTGGTGGTTATAGGCCAAGAAAACTTTCTATCAACCTCCAAAGGAGCTATCAAATTGTAGCCCAACAAACTACCTAGGGCAGTAAATGACTTTATCAGTGATTACTGAGTGTTTGCTGCCTGCATTAGAACTAAGTGCTGTAAAAACCTATCATCTTACTTTACCTTTCAGGTCACAGACATTTCAGAAGGCTTTTCAAATAACCTGGGTCTCTTCAACCTGCACTCACCAACCAGTCACCCAAGTGCATTCCCAAAGTTCAGTACATTCACTCGTCAAAAAGATTACCATAAAAAAGACTTTGCCCAAGACCAGAGCCATAATACCAGTTTTTGCCACCCAGGATGCATTCTGATCAGAATGAGCTGCTTGCCATTAGTGGCGCTTGGAGCTGGCGCCATGAAAGCCACCCTTTAATAGAGCGGCTCTATTGAGCCGTTCCACGCCGCCCGGGGCTTTGCCCCATTGGCCCCGTTATAGTTACGGCTCTGCCCAAGACTTGTGATTCAAATCCATACCATTCCTAGCTTGTGAAAGAGTCACAGATACCTTTTGCCACTCCTGACCGAAATAGCAGATGCATTGATTTCCTCCTCTAAACATGCTATAGTCTGACCAACACTGAAGAAAGCCACTTTGGATACATCAGTTCTAGCGAAGTATCAGCCAGTGTCAAATCTCCCAAGCAAGCTCACAGAGAAGCTAGCAAACTTCAAGCTCCTCAGTTAAAGTGAATATCCTACATCCAAGCACAATTGGCACTCAGGCCAGGACATGGACTGAAACAGTTTAGCAGCACTAAATTATGATCTCCTCCTGTCAATAGATAGAGGGCAGATATTCATTCCAATCCTTTTGGATCCCTGAGAAGCAACTTACATGATCAACCAGAAGATATTGCTATTTCACTTGAGAACGGTAGCTGAGGCCCAGGGTAATATGCTAAATTGGTTTGAGTCCTTAGTGGAAAGATGTGCCCAATGAATAGTGATGGGAAACTGCAACTCCACCACGAGGCCTCTCATGTAGAGTCCCTCAAAGATTAGTTCTCTTTCTTCTCAACATCTACCTGTAACTAGTATGTGAACTTGTCAGAGGACATGGACTCAAGTGTCTACAATATGCATATGGCACACAGCTCCACCTATTCTTCAGATCAGCTGACAACTGAGATGGCCCACTGCTTGGACGAGATCACCTGATGGATGAACACTTGGTTGAAGTTGAACCCAGGCAAGGCACAGGTGGTTAAAGATGAAACATTTTAAAGAGCTTGCAGCTAACAGTGAAGTCTATTTGTTTGAAGGCATACACCAACATCTGAGCAATTTGGTCTATTACTTAGTGTTCCCAGATTCCTTACGATGCTCTGCTCTCACATAGTCAGCCAGAGACGGTAGAAAGTGCAGATACTAAAAAATCCACTTCATCCTGATGAACAGTGAGCTAGCCTCAGTTTTTCATACTTCATCATCTCTTGGCTGGATTGCAACAGTGCAACAAAGCTAGGCATGATGCATTCAGTGCTTAGAAAACTTCAGCTAGTACAGAATTCTGCAGAGTCTTCTCAGCAATACTGGATATCTCAAAGGCATCAAACCCATCCTCCACTTTCTACACTGGCTTCTCATAAAATTTCTAGTCAAAGTCAAGGTCTCGGCACTTATCTTCAAAGTGTTCCATGGCCACGGGCCAGGATATCTGGAAGATTAACTAAAGCTCCAGGATGAAAACATTGGTGACAACTTTGTTCTTATCTCACAATGAAACATTCTACCATAAGGGTAACGTTCATCTGTGTGGGAGATAGAACTTTCTTGGGGGCCAGCCCAACACGGTAGAATGAACTCTTGCAGCAACTTAGGTGCATCATAAAACTCAAACTCTGAAGCGTCCTCCACTCTAATGCAAGGCACATTTCTTTGCCCTGGCCTTCTCTAATATAAACACATAGCTATATAAGCACGCAAAAATCCAACACAAAACTCTCCAGTGATCACAGCACCTGGGAAGAGGATGGCTGAGAGACATAACATTACACAGACATTAGTCCAGTTGCTTACTAAATTACTAGAAGTTGCATAGGACGATGATAAGCACACTATAAGAACCTATATAGAACAGAATACCTCTGCCAGCACTGTGCTGCTCAGTGTAAGGCAGGAAAGAGAGTGGACAGGTCAGATAGAGCTGCAGTAGTGTGGGGCACATACATACCTAATTCTTCATTGTTGTAACACAACCCTGGTTCCTCCTGCAGCTTTAACTTGCAATCAGGCAGAGCAGAAGTAGGGAGATACACTCAGCCTTAACTCCACTATGCCCAAGTTTGTGTTGAGGCAATAGAGATTTCAACCCCCCTTATAAGTACCAGCCTGACATTGCTATCACGAGATAGCAAAATAATGTGCCTTCAACCCCACATTTTCTTCAGCAAGCAATAATCACTGTTAAAAAAATAATTCAGGAGTATAAGAGAAACTGCAGTTATTCTTCATTTCATCATCAAAGAATTTGCTTGTGAAAAAAATTGCACTCATTTGGTCTTTTTCTTTCCTTTTCACACATAGCAGTTATGTTCAGTTTTCACATTTGTGAATTCTTTATACCACTTAGAAATAAGTCCTTCAAAAGCATCAAATTGTTGGCACCTGTTGGTGGCTGCATAGAGGCTATTTCTGTGTTTAAGGTGTAAGGATGGAAACAGAAGCACAAAGGTCAAGTCCTGAGTCTATGGGTATGTTTACACTACTGTGACTACTGCTGCAGCTGTGATGCCATAGTGTAGATGCTTCCTACATTGACAGAAGTGGTTTTGCCAGTGGACTAATTAATCCACTTTCCCAAGAGGTGATAGTTACAGAAAAATTCTTCTGTGGACCTAGTTTAGACTACAGTGGGGATTAGGTTAAATTTCACATGACTGAGTGATTTAGCCAGGTTGATCTTAAGGTAGAGACCATATGGAAGTTGCACCAGTTTAACAAAGTACATGATATTGCACTAGTTAAGCTAACCTGCTGTGTGACAGATCCACCTGTGCACTCAGTGCTGGGGTGACTTCTCCTGGTCACTCTGGGGAATAGCAATCTAAGTCAATGCCCTTTCCTATAGTTATATACCATCACCCTGTCTCTTTCTTTCAGACTGCAGCCCCTCTTACACTCGACAAGCTGCTGCTGCCTCTTTGTGACTCACACCTCCAGTCAGGTCACTGTCCACATTTGCCATTCCAGGACTGGGAATTTTCTTCCCATAAACAGGCTCAGGCAGTCTTCCTATTCGCTGCCCCACCAATGCTACTTTACTTGGGACTGGTTGGGGAACCTGGGCCCACCCACTGTTCTGGTTCAGGGACCCTCTAGTTAGCAGTCGAGGTTTGTTCTACCTTAAATCATGTTTTATCTCCCTTTCCTAACCAGTTGGCTCTCCTTTCTTTCTATGGGTCTTCCAGCTTCACCACTCATTTTAGGAACCAACTGCAGGCTAGCCTATCTGTCCCTAAAGTTGCCAAAGACTCTTCCCTTCCCCAGAGAGTGACTGCAAACTGCCAGAAGCCCTTTTGGCTCCCAATTTCCTCTCTCTAGAGCCCCAACCCAGCTTGTTCCTCATGCATCAAGCTTCCTCATTCAATCTATGTAATCCTATGATTGCTTAGTCACCCAATTTCACTAAAATGAGATTTGTTAGATTAATTAGTTCCCTTCTCAGTCTACCTTAACCCTCTCAGGGCAGGTATGAGGTGAACACCCCATCACGCACAGCAGCTTTGCTTTTGGGTGCTCTATAATGGTTTAAATCTGGTTTATGTTGGTTTAGTTTCCCCCATAACTCATGAAATTTAAACTGATGTAGCATGTCTACTTGCAGTATTACCGTGACCTAGCTAAACAGGTGCAACATCACACCTTTGAACACTGATTTGTAACTTCTGTGTGCAGACAAGGCCTAACTAATTCTGAGTGGCTTTGAAACTGGTGTAATTTACAACTTCTAGGTAGTGCAGAATAAGAAATTTGGAGCTCTGAACTGAGCTACTCAAAAATACCCAAGGATAATCTGGGCAGTCAGGCATTCTTCAAGCATTACTCTATAGTGAATCTGTGCAAAAGTTTTTTTCATTATTACAGATGAAATGTAAGTAGATTAGTGTAATTCTTTTAATGCCTTAATGGGTTGGAAATAGGAACCATTTTGTGTAGCACTTTTGTTTAACAACTGCAGTACTCCATAATCTGAATACTGGGTGGTTTTTGCCATTTGATAATATAATTTTCAGAATTTTTGAGTGACATATCTTGCAAAATAGATTTTTAATCTGGGATGAGTTAGATATTTAATATTTTCTTCTTTACCCCATTTGTGTCCATTTATATCCTTTGGATTTAATGTGATTAACTTGAGATCAAGAAATCTCACTGTATCTGAATTTTCCTGCTTAATGAGTCGTATCTATGGCAATTTTTTAACATGGTGGTAAATGGGGAAAAAAGATCACCATTCATCTGGTTAGGGAAACCATGCTAGCAACTTGCTATTAACAAACATGCTTAAGTGCAGATATTCTTCGCAGTGTCAGCTAGTATATGAACAGATCCAAACAAATTCATCTCCAGCAGCACTGAGCACTATCTTGTTTTGAAAATAGACTTTGTCTAAAAAAAAAAAAGTCTTTGTTAGAATGTCTAAAATCACACCCTAATAGCAAATGGCGAGTAGGACTAGCCTGTCCCTTTTCTGCTGTTCAAAACAATAGCAGGCATTAACATTTCTTGAAAAGAAACTCCCAGATGCCCTAGATAAGCTTCATATTTCTCTACCATTTTAATTGCACTATCACATTGTTCCCATTTGTCTTTTTTTAAATAAATATAATCAGCTAGCTGCCAAGAAAACTAAGGCTTCTGCACACTCAAACCCTTACTCAAGTTTGACAATTCTACGGTTTGTATAGAATGAAGCTATCATGAGAAGCTGAGGTCCTGAAGAGTAAGGCAGTTTCTCAGGTTACAAATGCACAGATGGTAAAGCCAGGTCATCATCCAGCACAATGGGATATGTCTTTCTGTCCAGATACAAACAAAAGAATACATTTTTAGTTGCTGTTATTTAAGAGTCCAGTATTAATGAGGGGTTCAGAAGGACCCCAAGACTGCTGAACAAAATTCAATTCAAAGACAAATTCTTCAAAGGGTTTCTCTTCCCACCAATATAACTTTAGCATTGACTGTACTGACTAGATTTCACTTCAACAAATTCCTCTTGATCCATGTTTCAATGCCAGTTAGGACTTTTGACACCTGGTCAATCTCTGTGATTGTTATAGAAACAAGAAAGAATGTTGGTCCATTGCTTACCTGTATGTTTAAAGTGTCTCATGATGTCTTCCAATGGTTGCATGTGGATATTTAATAGTGTGGGGCAGATGACTGAGCGCTCTAGTAACAGAGTAGTGGTCCATCACCATCTTTTGGATTCTCTCACTTAGGAATGATTAAAGTCATCTTAACATGTTCTGAGTGAAGCTTGCAAGCATCTCAGGTGGAACAGCAGTAATCTGTGGTTGATAATATTGAATACTACCAAGAAATCTAAAAGTATAAATATGGATGCTCACTTTGTCCACAGATAACATGGTGTATCAACCAGTGGCACCACCAGTACTTTAGTTCTGTATCTTAGTTTGAAGCCTTATGAAGAAGTATGAAAAATATGGGTAGTAAATATGTGTGATCAACAGCAGTTCTCTGCTTGCCTATCAGATACCTTCCTCACAAATGGGAGACTGATGCTGGATGTTGGTTGGAAAAGTCAGCTGAGTCTCGTGACAGCTTTTTAAAATACTGAAGAAACAGACTACGGCATGCTACAGAGACAGACAGTGGCAAATTTCCCTCTTCAAATGAATTCTTGACAACCTACAGTCTCTGACAGGAAAAATGGTCCTATGGTTAGGGTAACATTTCATGCACAGGGCTACAGAGATCTGGGTCCAAAGTCACAGCACTTCTGCAGACTTCCTGTGTGACCAAGTCACTTAGGCTCAGCCTTTAAAGGTACTGTTCTACATAGCACTGGAAGGCCTATGTGATTTGGATGGTGAAGTCCCATTTTCAAAAGTGACTTGCACACTTAGGGGCCTAAGTCCCATGGACATTTAGTGAGCCACAGGCTTCTAAGTGCCAATCTTACTTTAGAAAATGGGACTTAAGCCTGGCTGTTCTGAGTGGAACAATGGCTAAATACCTTTACAAATCTAGGCTTTAGCCTCTCTAAGTCTCATTTCGCCATCTGTAAAATGGGGGTAATGCTGTATCACTATGTCACAGGGGTGTAGTGAGTATAAACCTGTTTTGAGATGCTCATGTGCTGTGGAAACAGTGAGCATACAAGCATCATAGATTAGTAGAAGGGTTTAAATGCTCATGACTATATTTAACCCGACAAGCTGAGCATGGATTTGAGTCACAGGTGGAAACTCAAGTTTACTTCAGAGATTCTAGAACTTTCAGCTGTGAGAAGAAAATAAACTGAGAGAAAGGTGCTATCATGTTGCCGATTACGTGCTCAATGTCAAAGTCAAGGTTTTCAGAGGGATGGATAGATCTCCACATCGAATAGTGCTGATTTGGTGTTGAATACAGGTAATCTGGGTTCATAAAGTGATTCAGTTATGATTCAGGATGACTTGTTGCAGTGAAGAAGGAAACATGGATCACTTCACTACAGTCCTTTATCAGTGTAAAAAAAGCAAGGAGTCTTGTGGCACTTAAAGACTAACAGATTTAAGTGCCACAACACTCCTTGCTTTTTTTGCTTTACTAGACTAACACAGCTGCCCTTTGGAACTTAATCAGTGTAGGCTTTTATTCATTCTTCTTGCCTATCAGTCAGTCATCTTCAAGGCTTACTTTTTACCCTGAAATCTCAAATTTTCTTCACTCAATCCTCTTCTGGTGCTGACCATCTGAAAACCAAGATGGTCCATAAGGCAATGGGAGAGGAAGAAACAAACAGAAAATAGGTTGCAGTTGTTTTAATATCCCTTAGTGAGAAAGGCTAGCTCTACCTAGCAACTCTGCTAGGTAAGACAGAGTAAGTATCTAATGGGAACTGTAAATGAGGATGTTACAGCAGGGAAAGAAAAATTTTATGGATGATTATTCTAAAATATGTAATGTAAGGGAATGGAAAAAAGTTATAGGAATATACAGAATAAATTTACTCTGGGTGAACCAATCTAAAAAGTAGCATGGGGGGCTTGTACAATAAGTTTGCTAAAGTCTTTTGATATGATATACAAACTGTATATCAAATATTGAAAATTATTAGAGGGATTAGAACTGTGAGCATAAAGAGCAGAAAGTCAAAGTAATTTTACTTACAAGATTTGCATTAAAAACTATCAAATTGCAAAATCAAGAGCTCAAAGGTTAGGAAATGCCAAATTTAGGTTTTCTGCTGAATTCAGTTGTAAACGAAAAGGAATTTCTGCAAGGAGTTCATCACGGAGCACTCCCTACCGCATCTGACTGAATGGAAAGGAGTCCACCCTGTGATAGGGCATGTTTGAATCCATTCAGGGGAAAACTAACAACTCCCCTGAGATTAACCAGTGCTAAATACACACACTTGTTGAGCCTCCTCCACTTGGAGGACACAAGCTAAAAAGGGAGAATTTATCATGGGAACAGGTGTCAATCAGGAGGGAAACTGCTGTGTCTCAGAGTTAGCTAACCCTTATAACTATGACACCAGGAAGAAGACAGCTCATAAAACTCCACCACCCACAATGATTCTCAAGACCAGCTACAAGATGATCACTGCAGGGAGGAGTTGAAAGTAAACCCTGATCTGGGGTTTATTAGCACCATATTATCACAAACAAGTCACAACTATATAAAACCTCTGAAAGGAAGAAAACACAGAGGCTGAATATCCCTTTACTGGAAGAATTTCGCATCTGTGAATCTGGAAAGACTGGAGTAAGACTCTCAAAGGGGGAAAGGACTTTGGAAGGGAGACTCTGAAAATGCCCATCCTATCACACACTCCCAGCAAAAAAGAAAAACCCTACACCTGGGCTATACCTGGGGTCTCATGAAGGACCATGACCCAAAGCTTTTAATGTAGGAGGGGCCAGTGTAGGCCCATGTCATGAGAATGTGTGGTTCTACTCGGTAAAGAGACACCCTAAAAGTACTACATATTAAATATACTCAATTTACAAGCAAAAGCACTTTTTTCTAACTGCCAGTCCTGAAATCTCAGCCAAAGTTTAGAGTCTATAGGGATGATGTGGTATAAAAGCCTGGATTGAAATCCACCTGCTTTGCACTCAGGTGGTCCCTCAGGTGTAGCAGAACACCCTGCTGGCATAAAGGCCAGCTGTCTCACCAGCTCCTGACCCGGCCTGAATTAAGGGCCTTTGGGGCCCCGGGCCCCCCCCACTGTGGGACTCGCCTTCCTGCCTGCTTCCTGACCTGGGGCCCTGAGAGCCCCCCACCACCATGGGAGCCCCTGCCTAGGCTGGTGCTGGGGGCAGAGGATGCACACCTGCCACTCCCCTGGGCCAATCACTCCACCCCTGAGGATGGGGCAGGCTCCTGTAGCACAATGGCTTGAGTACTGACCTAGAGAGCCCAGAGGCCTGGGTTCAAGCCCTAGGTATGTGAGTTCAATGTGGTAGTTTCAGTGAGTAGCCCCAGTGTGAGTGGCTTCTGGGAGTCAGACTGGGGCCAGCTGGCATGTAGTGCAGCCTTGGAGGGCTGTACCAGAGGCTATACTGAGTGTCAGCTGGCTCCCAAAAGTGGGCTTCCCCCATTCCCAGGGGTGGACCCTGGCCCGGCCTGGCCCCAGCTTAGGGGTGGGCAAAGGAGGAATGGCTCTGGGCTAGGGCCCCCTCAGTGCCAGCAGGGCAACATCTCTAGCAGGGGATCACAGGGGCTGGAGCCTCAGGGCCCAGCACTTCTAACCCCTTTGTAATCCAGCCCTGTTCCTGACTAGATCATGTCAGGGTAAAGAAAAGGTGGAGCAGGGTCATAGTGGAGTAGAACTTCACTATGGCTATTCTTCATTAGCATATGTTTTTTCACAGACAAGTAAGATAACTCAGAGCAGTCTGTCCATTGCTCTAAACCTGCTCCAAGCCATAGCTGGTGCACACCCTTCCTCAGAATCAAGAAGCCAGTTTTAGCTCCCTGATGCTCTCCACCTCTTCCTCATACCAAGTTGGTTACAGAAGAGAATCTGGCCTAGAGGATTAAACTGTGTTCTTCCTATTCTGACTATCAGCTGCAATAAAAACAGTTTCTGCAGGCCAGATTAGGACCTTGTAAAGGGAATGGTCTCTTTAACGTCTGTGCAGGGAATTTCCTAGAGCTTTGTGGGGGGATGTTACTTAAAAATAAATAACAGGAAAAGGAGCATTACTGAAGATTGGAAGCAGTGCTTGCTTGAAAAAAATGAGCAATGTCACATGGGGTGGGACTCACTAGATGAAAGAGTGCTAAGTAGATGCTTTGAAGGAAGAGGTACTGGCTATGTTCACACATACATTATTATTTCAAAATAAGTTATTTTGAAATGAGTTATTTTGAAATAAAGTCCTTATTTTGAAATAAGTTAATTCGAATTAAGGGAAAAGCTCAAAGCAAAATAGCATGTCCAAACACAGGACTTGCTATTTTGCTTTAGGAGAGGGGCACCATGGGAGGTGTGGCAACATGGCCCCTTCCCTGGGCCATGCCCCCACCCAATATAGGCTAAAAGGAAGGCACCCTGGGAAGGAGAAGGGCAAAAGTGTTATTTCGAAATAATGGTTATTTCAAAATAACACGTCTGAATGATGTTATTTCAAAATAACAGCCGTTTCGATTTAAAGAAGGTTTAAGCTATTTTGAAATGATGGCTCTTATTTCAAAATGACGGAGCCCGTCATTTCAAAATAAGAATACATTGTGTGGACCTAATCTCTTTTATTTCAAAATAACCAGTGTTATTTCAAATAACAGAGACATGTGGACATACCCACTGATGCTGCCACCAGGTGAGCAGTACAGGACAAAGAGGTGGGGGACTGCAAGGAGATGAGTTGGGTAGTGTTGGATGGTGGTTAGTGTGTGCAGGGGAACAAAGTATTGCTGGATAGGGAGTCCCGGATATCTGTGGGGTACAAAACTTGCTTACTCCCCACTCCCGCTATCTGTATTCTGCTTCAGGTGAAGGCACAATTTAAAGATGGCAAGGAGCTAGCTGAATGCTATGAATAAAAGACAATAGATTAAAAAGAACCACTCCAGAGCTATCTCCTACTATCCTTAAATAGTGCCTTCCTTGGAATAGAGCACAGGGGAGAGGGAGTGAAGAGGAACAAATAGCTGGAGGACAGAGAAATGGCAGAAGGCTAAAAGAACTATCTTCTTCCTCCAAATCTCTCACAGAGAATACAGCTTTCTGTCCCATAGATCTAGGCCTTGCCTACTTCCAAAAGTTGAGACAATTCTTTGTACAAACACCCTCAAATTGCTTTAAGAATATGTTGTGTCAATTCTGCTGAAGTTGGTGCAACTTTATATGTAGAAAAGGCCCCAGTCAATGGGATTTCTTGTCAAAAGGAACAGAGCTGGCAGTCCTATTGCTCTCATGTGTTTCAGCGGCTTGCGCAGCCCACAAAGGACCCACTGGCAGGATGTATGAAGAAGAACCCCTTTTCAGAACAGCTGTAAAAGTCAGACTTTCAGTCATGGTTTTGTCAGCAGCTAAATTTATAGGAAGTTCCTTCCCTAGCTACATCATGGTCACCTTAGCTTGTACAGGTTTTCTTAAATAAAGAGAAGGGTAAACTGGAGAGGGCCAAGATGACAACACATTAAAAAGCACTGAAATCCAAAGGGGGGAGAAGAAATAAGAGACTCATTCAGTTGAATAGAAGATGACAAGAGGTTCAGTCATCTACTCCTTCTTTTTTCATCCTCCCACAAAATCTCTGAGTTCATTCCTTAGGACCACATATTAATGAGGGGAGGTGTCCCTCAATGGTGTAAGGAATATGGTCACAAAACTTAGTAACAATTGAAATATACAGTCATGGTAATGCAATATCTAAATCTATATCTATCTTCTCTTTCTTCTTCTGGTCACCGCTATATATTCTGAAAGGTAACCTGCAGGACACATTCATATTTCTGATATTTCTGAGATATGAATTTGCTAAGCAAAGGAAGATAGGGAAGTGAAGTTTCATCTGAATCCTTTGCAGAGATGAGAGACAATCCTCAACGCTACAATGACCTTTGAAACACATGGTTCTATCCAGAAATCTCCCCTTTAAAAAAGAAAGAACAGGCAAACATGATTTTTCCACAGAAATAATCTTTCTGTTGTTGATAATTGGTCAGAGAGAGCTTCCTCTAAGAAAAAGCATCTTCAACTTCTGTTCATATTAGCTTAAGGAACAAAAATTTCACACATCGTAAGAATATCCCTTGCTAAGAGTCAAATTCACTCTACCTGCATAAAGCTCAAGTACTAGCATTCTATGGGTGAAGTGGAGAAAGGTAAAATTAATTTCATCCCAAACATAAGGTAAAAGGTGCACAGCGGATGGGCCCTTCTCTCTCTGGCTGCTACATTAGTCTTGTGCTGAAGTAGCACTTGCAGTCCTTTTGTAATAATTTTTTGGGGGTACTAAGATGGTTGGATCAACAGTTCTCTTGGCTTCATCCACGACCTTCAGTGTCAACCTCAGAGAGACTAGTGTGTGCTTATGTGGTCGCTCAGCTAGCTGAAACCCTGGCAAGCCAGTATAACAGGTTTAAATGGAACACAGAGCCATGCACCAGCCATCTACACTCGGGTGAATTTTACCCTAAGACACAGTATATTCATTGGTCAATGAACGACTTCTGGATTCACAGACTTATAGAGTCTCAGAAGGGACCGATGTGATCATCTAGTCTGACCTCCTGCACAATGCAGGCTACAAAACCTCATCTACCCACTCCTGCAATAAACTTCAATCCTATGACTGAGTTATAAAAGTCTTCAAATCATAATTTTAAGGCTTTAAGACACAGAGAATCCACTAACAAGTGAGCCATGCCCCACACTATAGAGGGAGGTGAAAATGAATCATTTGAAACCCAAGAGTTGTTTGAACCCTATCAATGGGAAGCCCAACAAGTCACCTGAGGACCAACACTGAAGGCTAACACTAAACTATCAATTTTAATTTAGTAACTATCAAACTACATTAACAATAAATACTTTAAAACAAGGAGTCCTGTGGCACTTTCAAAGACTAACACATTTATTTGTTGTATGAGTTTTCGTGGGAGAAAATCACATTTCATCAGATGCTTTGAAGAAGTTCTTCAAAGCATCTGATGAAGTGGGATTTTCTCCCATGAAAGCTCATGTGACGAATAAATTTGTTAGTCTTTGAAAGTGCCACAGGACTCCTTGTTTGTTTTGTTAAACTAAACTAACATGGCTACACCTTTGGAACTAATAAATACTTAGTATGTGCTTTAAAAAAAT
Source organism: Podocnemis expansa (assembly GCA_007922195.1). NCBI lineage: Eukaryota > Metazoa > Chordata > Testudines > Podocnemididae > Podocnemis > Podocnemis expansa. The sequence goes on from ML681990.1 coordinate 38,928,521, forward strand.
ATGAAAAAATAAGCAAAAATAAATAGGGGAAAAAACAAACAAAAAAGGTGGGTTTGTGACCACTCATGTCAAATGATTAAAGGAGAAGAGTAACCTGTCTTATAGGAGTATTAGACATTCATTTTAAAGATGTTTAGGTAACAATGAACATAGGTGCCTAGTGGGATTTTCAAAAGTTCTTAGGTGTCTAATTCCCATTGATTTTGTAGACTTAGGCAAGTAAGCAGTTTTTTAAGTCCCACTAACTGTCTATCAGCATCTGTAGGCACCTAAACAGTTAGTGCACTGATGGGAGCACTAGTAATGCAGCAAGAGACAGATCCATGTTACCTTTTTCTAACTACTGTGCCATTTCTTAAGAGTATATAAAATTCGATTTAAATAGATTTAAATTTATCTGTGAATGGATTTATTGTTTAGAACACATCAGCAGGATGACACAAAGTATAAGAGCAGAGACACATATAATTCCTTTGGCTACGTCTACAGCTAAAACCTTAGTTCAGACTTGCTTAGTCTGAACTAAGTAGTTCTAAGTTAGTTCAAACTAAACACAATTTTTTTAGTTTGAACTAACTTTTTAGTTCAAACTAAAAGAAAGCAGGAAGTTCAAACTAAAATGTAGTTTGAACTAAAAAAACACATTTAGTTCGAACTAACTGCTAGTTTGAACTTATTTAGCATGTCTACATTGGGCTAGTTTGAACTAAATATGTAAATTAGTTCAAACTAAGCAGTTAGTTCAGACTAACCAGCGAAACTAACTAGTTCAAATTAAGCTTTGCTTAGTTAGAACTAAAATTCTTTTAGTTTGAAATAGGCAAAGCATAGTGCAGACAGGGTTCAAATTAGTTCAGATTAAGGCTCCTTAATTTGAACTAATTTACTAGTGTAGACATAGCCTTTCAGATTATCAATTAATTTAAGATTAATTTTTAAAAGATTAATTTGAGCCATGGCTCCAATAAATACACAAGTAACAAAACTGGATTACAGCTTTGGAATCAAATTTTCAGAGAACTTGAACTCCCTTTCAAAATATTCAGCTATATCCACTCCAAAGAAATTGGTCTATTTTTGTTTCTTTTATCTTAGTTTTGTCTCCGCTGTTAATTTGCAGACTTTTATCAGCAGACTTTGCAGAAAGCCACCTAAATGGTGCAAAAATACTTTATGAATGGATTACTTTGTTGCTTGCTGTACAAACTGCTGAAGAAAAAAGAAGCATAAGAACCATAACAGACTAGTGGATTTTGTTCCACTTATATGGTAAGAGGATGAGGAACATCAGTACAAGTCAATTATTTAAAGATAAACTGTTAAAGTCTTCAAATAGCTGTGATGGTTATAATTTCTTATTGTACTTAACTTTTTCATAGTAATTATTTTAAGGGTTTTCTGTAAACCACATCTGTTAGCTAAAAGGCTTGGGTATTTTCCCAGACATTATAAGGGATCGGGTGGAGGAAGAATGATGGGTGGAAAAGAGCTAATGGGTTTTGGAAGACTCTTTATTTCTTTGGGCATTGGTTTAATATTTGATACTACATCCATTATGATAGATGGGCATATTTTGAAACAAAACAATATCAATAAAAAAACATAGTATAGAAACTTCTGTAATAATTTAACCTATCACAACAAGTTCTGTTAAAATTTCTGATATGGTGCCAGTTGCCCAGGTGGTACAACTATTGGATATGTGCAAAGTGCTTATCTAGTGGTCACGCTGTTGGACAGATATACACTCTCTCAGCAGTGGCATACAAACGGAGAGTTGGGTGGGGGGCCAGGCCCTTAGACACTTGTCTGCAAGGGTGGTGTGGCCACCTGCCTGAGCTGGTGCTGGACTGTGGGGCTGGAACAAGAGAAGTAGGAGCCTCTGGCAGGTTAAGTTCATGGGGGTGGTAGAACACTATAATGAGCCACAAAAAGTCTCCCCAAGCAAGAGGAGGTAAGCGGCATGTGTCCACCCTCCACACCTGGGGCAGCTGGAGGATGGTGCCATCTGGTGGGAGCCAGGGACCCCTGATGTCCTGTGTGGGAAGGGAAGATGTAAGGCATGGCAGGGGGGGCCACAAAGGTAGGCTTAGCCCCCAGGAGCCAGAGACCCACAGTACACCACTGTCTCTTAGGTTTATAATTCCTTTCCTGAGCGTGGAGTGGGCTTGCAGGCAACCTTTTGTCCCACTATATGGTCACTCCAATTCAGGGCTTAAGTAATGCAGAAGGGATTGTGTTGCATGTCTATTGTTTTCAGCTGTGGCCCCTAATTAAGAGAAAAGAAGCGCATACTGACAGGAATGATCCTTAGGTTAGGGTACTGCAGCTCTGGTTTGTTTCTGCTGCCAGTGAAGTAAAGTGAAGTTTTACTCTTGACTTCAAGGAGAACAGGAATGGATCTTTTATCTTCAGTAATTAAGCCATTTGCCACATAAGCAAATAAGTCATAACTGTTTGCTGTCTGAGCCCTTACCCCCAAAAATATGGAGGCAAAATGGAACTAGATTACAAACTACTAATTAAAAAACATTACAGCCAGATTATAAACTTCCTTAGTTCATCAGTTCTAAACTCAATGAAAAGGGAAAAATGGTTGCAAGATGTACAGATATACATATGGTGTTCAAATTAAAAAGAATAGTTTTTTTTTTTCTTTGAGAGTATGGCACTAGAGTCTTTGTGACCTTTTTCCAGTCAGAGTTTGGCCATTTCAGTCTACTGCATATACATAATACATAAATGTACTAAACCTACATATAGTTGAGGCCTTAACTATGATACAGTTCAATAGCATAAGTCATTAGCAGAAACTGACCCTTATCTGATTTATTAGCAAAATATCTACCACTAGCAGAGCCACTGCTCCCTCACTTGGATTGGGGATACTAGACCCTTTATGTTTGGGTGGAAAAGAACTTACAGAGAACCACAAAGCAGTTCTTTAGGACGCTTTCCTTCTATGATTAGTTTCTTACAGACTCCCTGCTTCTCCCTTTTTCTTGGTGGCCTAATTAAAACACCCTGTCAAACGATACAGATTCTGTTCTAGCAGAGAGGTCACACGTTTGACAGAAGAAAAGACAAGAATTAATGGAAATAAAGAAAAGAGAGCACCCTTGATTACTCTTCTCAGTTTGGTACAAACCTTTCTAGAAATACTCCCTTAGTAGGAGGCCTTTTTTATGGCTCCCATCTTCACAATGAGCAGCCAAATTTTCACCTTCCAACTACCTAATAAGCCACAACTGTCATCTCTCCTGCTAAGCTCGACACCTTAGACCAGTGGTTCCGAAACTTTCTAGTAAAGCAGTCCCCCACCATTGCCCCTGCTCTCCATGCTCCTCCACAAGCTGTCTGCCTGGCCCCTTCAGGCTCTTTGTTCTCACTCTGCCAGCTCTGCCCTTTCCTGCAGCCCCAGTTAACCCTTCTGTCCCTACTGCTGGGCTGTAATTGATACTAAGCTGTTGACTGTCTGCTTGCTGGCTCCAGACACTTCTCCATCCTGATGCGTCTAGAAGTGAGAGCAGAATCCAGGGGGGCGGCAGCAGCAGACAGGTGGAAGTGGCCGGAGCCAGTGAGCATTGAGTCAGCAGCATGTCCCTGCCCTTTATGAGCTCTCTCCCTGCTTTCATGTCCCCTAGGCAGCAGTGTAGGGAACAGGATCTGGACAAGGAACAGACTTATGATTATTCACTCATTAGCTGGGGCATATTTGATGACCCACCTGAGCTCTTCCCATGATCCATGGGTGGGTAAGGTTCCACCATTTGGGAAAGTGCCTTAGACCAGAGGTTTTCAAGCTTTTTGTGTGAAGACACGGTTGGTGGTGTCAGTAACCGTGTACAACACAGTACCCTTACTGTCAAATACACACACACACATACACACACACACCCACACACACACCCCGCATGCTGGCAAAGAAACAAAATCCTGCCATGGGAAACTGCTGCCAGGCTCCAGCTCTAGGTGGCCCCCAGCTTGCAGCAACACAGTGCCCTGCTCCTAACAACACACTACTGTGGCACAACACAGTGGTTGAGAACCACTGTCTTAGACTGTGTCTGCAATAGAGTCAGTCAGGTAACAATTTTCTCATTCCACAAATATTTTTGAGATTTTTTTTTAAGAATTTTTTTGTTACACATTGAAATAAAATATGGTCTTTTGAAAATTTTTTCACAAAAAATTAGAGAGGTGCTATAGTCTGGTGTTAGGGGCACTTACTCAAGCTATAAAAGGTCCAGGTTCAAGGCCTTGCTGCAATTAATAGCCAGTTATTTATACAAAATGGAAAGGTCCAGTAAAAGAAACTGAGAAAAAACTCACTCCAGAATAGCCAGATAGCATGTGGGACAGCCAGACTCAAAGCCATGTCCTAACTCAAACAGAACATTGATTTACACCTGGGACTGTTATATCCCACATGACTGTCTTAACCAGCTGGCTTTTTGGGGTGGGATCTTGCTTTCATTTTGACCAGAAATTCTACTCTGAACCTGAGATGCCTTTCCAATGACAGTTTTGTCAAAATTAATATGTTCCTGACAAAAATTTCAGTTTTGACAAATGAACATTTTCCAGCAAAGACTTTGATTGAAATATTCCTAACCATCTCATGTCTACAGGCTGCATTTTTATCCTGAAGCCCTATAGGCATTTAACTTCTAGTCACTTCAATCCAGCACGTGGTACAGCCTATCATAAAACAGCTTGAGAGGAAAAACAGTGAAATATGGCACCTTGTATGTTACTTTAAATTCTAACAACTCTACTGCTACCATCATGAAGAATTTTCTGAAATTCAACCAGTTGCAAAGTTACTTCTATTTTATCCCATCCTTTTAACCCTTCAGAAGTGTGTCTTGATATTTGTAACATGAGAGATGAAATATAATTTAGGTTCTAATCTTGAAAGCCAATCAGTCCAGGCAGAAGCTTGCACCAAAAAAGTCAATGGAACTCCAAACAGGCACAAGGGTTTACCTGGGCAGGTTTATTTGTGGGATTAGGCTCTCTCGCTCTCTCTCTTGCTGGCTTTTTTTTTTTTTAATTAGCAGGCGAAGTCTTAATATTCCTATAGCAAAAAGGTTGTCTGTCAAACTATTCTTATCAAACTCACACAGAGAAACCAGGAAATGAATTATATACTGAGTAAGCCCTTCTTTTCCCCCTGTGATCTGTACTGCATGAGATTGCTTGAACTATGTGTGATAAAACATTTCCAGCTTCTGAGATTATTTAAATCTGATTCTAGAGCCCACTTCACCTTCTCTCAGAAGCAGACAGTTTAAAGTTCTGCTGAGGGCTTCACAGAGGCTCCAGTGGTGGAAGAAAGAGTCTGAATTAGGTGCATACACACACATACCCTCCTCCCTCAGAACAGTGATGCCATCTTTTGGGGCTTCATTGCTATAACAGTGCCTTTATGTTGTCAAGTTCCAAAGTGGCAGCCATGTTTCTAGTTCAGTAAAACAAACAAGAAGTCCTGTGGCACTTAAAGACTGACAAATTTATTTATTGCATAAGCTTTTGTGGGAGAAAAATCCCACTTCGTCAGATGCTTTGAAGATAGGGGAACTTACTCTAAGTGGGATTTTCTCCCACGAAAGAATCATAGAATCATAGGGTTGGAAGAGACCTCAGGTCATCTAATCCAACCCCCTGCCAGAGGCAGGACCACTCCCACTAAACCATCCCAGTCATGGTTTTGTCCAGCCGGGCCTTAAACACCTCCAAAGATGGAGATTTCACCACCTCCCTCGGCAGCTCATTCCAAGGCTTCACCACTCTCCTAGTAAAAAAGTTTTTTCTAATATCCAGCCTCGACCTCCCTAACCGCAACTTGAGACAATTGCTCATCTTTCTGTTCTCTGTTATTACCAAGAACAGTTGAGCTCCATCTTCCTTAGAGCATCATGCAATAAATAAATTTGTTAGTATTTAAATGCCACAGGACTCCTTGTTTTATTGCTATAACAGGCCACCTTGCAGATGTTAGAATGCAGCCACAATTAAAACCCCTTGCATCCAGTTGATTTCTCATGACAAAAACTCCTACACATGGGACTATGCTGACAGATTCTGGAATTAATCTGAAGGGTTTTAAAACTGCCAAAAGTATTCTGACATTAAATTTTTAAAATTAATGAAGGATAAATAGTGGTAAGTAGGCTTTATGGATAAAATTAGTGCATAGCATGCCTGTGATCTTTAAAAACCAAGAATTTAAAATATGGCTACCTAAATTTCAGAGGAAGTTACCAGGTGCTCAGCACTTTTGAAAATATGGGCACTTATTTAGACACTTAGATCTAAAATTATGTATCCAGCTTCAGGAACTTATGAGTTGCCTCTACGAGCAAGCGTGTTTTATCACCCTCTTACAGCACTTGAGTGATTGTAGCTCTTCATTCTCAATTTTCCAAATGATAGTGTGACAGTGGCTTGTTCTACATCAGAATCTGCTGCTATGAAAACCATGTCCTTTTGTACAGGACACTTGAGGGGAGGTTCTAGATATGTCTGTATAAGATATGAGAACAAAGATCTACAGGGCCAATAAGGAAACCAGGATTATTGTGGTCTGTTCCTTCATAATCTTCTTCAGTATCAGTGGTGGCATAGGACAGTAGAAGCAGTAAGAGGAGATCCTGAGGCTATCTTCAAAAGAAAATGTCCACAACGTCTATGTCTAGGAGCTCATCTTCATGTAATACCTTTTGTTTTTAAAATTGGACTTGGATGCAAATAGCTTCATCAGTAGGTTTCCAGATTTACTTGTGATACTTTGAAACAGTGAATGTTCCAGAATGTATTTGTTCCTAAGTACAGGCTAAAGAGAAAACGCATCCAGTTCCCATTCCCCCCCTCCCCTTCAATAAGTAAGGCTAAAGTGAGTTTGTATCTAGGACATGGCCAAGGTTGAGTGCCTTTGTAGTACAGAAAATCATTTGCTGTATCAGTTTCCAAATGGCTCACTTTTGAAAAATCATCTGCATGAAGTGGTGAAAAAAAAACCAAGGAGTTCTGTGGCACTTAAAGACTAACAGATTTATTTTCCCACAAAAGTTCATGCAAAAAATAAATCTGTTAGTCTTTAAGTGCCACAGGACTACTTTTTTTTTTTTTTTTTGCTGGACTAGACTAACACAGCTGCTCCTTTGGAACTTGGCAGGAAGTGGTGAGCCAGCCTAAAGGTTTATAGCTAGCTAGATTTTACTTTTGCATGTCACTTACATGGAGAAAACCCCAAAATCACACAAGTCTAATTCTCCTCTCCTTGCATGGAGTTCTTCAATATTAATAACCTGGCTCTCTGGTCCAAACATCAGATAGCATCAATAGTCTTTAAAATGACCTCCTGAAGAAATGTTAATATTGTATCTGGACCAACAAATCATTATAGACTGTTTTTCTGCAATTCCAGGTTGGAAGAGAAACAAAAAAAGGTGCAGGGTCCTCATGGGAAAGTAGGTCTGTTAGAAGTTATTATTGCATGAGACCTGCAAGCCCCAAGGTAAAGTTAAAAAAAAAAAAAAAAAAAAAGGCAAAAAACAACCAGCAAGGAGTCCTGTGGCACATTTATTTATTGCATGAGCTTTTGTGGGAGACAATCCCACTTCATCAGATGCTCTGAAGATGGGGGAATTTACAGAATGGGAGGAAAATAAATGTAGGGAAGTGTAAGTTTTAGGATCAGGTCATACTGTAACAGCAAATCAAAAAAGTTGTTAAGATTCAAACGCTGGGAAACAGCACACAGAGAGTGAGGTCCAATAACCTGTTGTAATGGAAAAAGAATGCAGAGTCACGATTTAATCCTGCTTTCACACAGTTGAATTTATGTATGAATTCCAATTCTTTTTGAAATATTGATGGGTTACCCATTTGCTTGAGAACATCTATTAACAAATTATCAGTGGGGTGAGAAGGGAGATTGAAATGTTCATCTATGGGGTTTTTTTAATGTTGTTATTTCTTGTCAGATTTTTGTCCATTTGCTCTTTTACAGAGACTATCCTGTTTGTCCAATATATAAGGGGTGGAGGTATTTCTGGCACATGATGGCATAAATTACATTCGTGAAAGAGCAGGTGAATGATCCCTTGATGTTGTAGCTGGCTTCATTAGGTCCTATGATGGTGTCTTCCATGCAGATATGTGGGTAAAGTTGGCAACGTGGTTTGTTGTACGGATATATGCCTGCGTTAAGGTTTCTGTTGTTATCCTTTCATTATCAAACATTTTGGTAAGAAAAACATTAGTGCAAATTAACACACTCAGTTTTAATATCTGGCAGTAATGCAAAGCATGAGCAAAGCCTTATGATGATTGTTAAGGTTTAATCAAATTATTTAATGAAGCATTAATTTTTAAACACTATAATACTGTCAGTGGATTTATACAAAAGATTTTTCTACCTATCAGAACCACAGGTGAAATTCTCTGAAATAAAGCATTCTGCTTGTGAGAGTTGTTTGTAGCTAACAGACGACTGGGCCATGGAACAGAGATATTTATATTAAATAATATATAATTCTCATGTACAGTGTCTTGTGTTAATAAATTGTGAAACTGCACACCACCGTAACTGATAAGGTCGTGTCACATAAACAAAAATCCTCCTTGACACAAGACACTGAGTTATAAACTTGCATATTTTAAAACTGCGTACGAAACATGATTTTCATCATTTCACCTCTTCAATGAAGTGACTTCAGAACCGATGTTATAATTTAAATGTTTAAAAACATAAATATATAGATTTCTTGGGGTTGTCCAACTGTCTCTCTAAATTTCTCTTATTTGCCACATTTTTAGGTTGGCAGGGTGCATCTGTTTTCACTCACAGAATTAACTACATGCTGGCCACCTTGCGGATTTGCAGTCATCACCAAATAGCAGCCTGAACCTCTGCTAAACTTCGCAAAGAGAATTTTGCTAAACATTAATAACAATGATTTTTTTGTACTATTACTTGAAGACATTTCTACAGCATTTGCTGGAATGGGCCAATTATTAGATGATCTTGGAATGTATCTGGCATTGTATAAGAGACTTCACATTTCAAATTCTGTTATAGTTCACATATATGGTGATTCTGCCTATTTAATTGGACTTAAACAACAGTTGGCATCCTTAAAAGCTTATTTTTCTTGTCATTAATTAACAGTTAATATACAAATGTAACATGCCATAAAGTAGGTGTTCTATTATAAATCTGAACATTACAGCACCTATGCCTTCCTTGATGTAGAACAGTCACTGTTTAACTAATTCAGTCAAGACAGAGTTGTTATTCTCAAGGTTAGTTTCAGTGTTATTGAACTGTAACACATATGTGAAAGCTTTCATTCTGAGTTAATCATCTCAAAGTTAACAGTCAAGAGACTCAAAACTTTTTAAAAATTCAGTTCTGTTGTTACTGCTCAAATTAGCCCTATTTGTAGAAGTTATAAAAGAACTCACATTCTTAACAGAATTCTGCTGAAACCCTGATATGCAGTTATTTTTTTATTACTTTTGCCAGTTTTTCAGTATTATATCTTCACAAATCATGAGGTATTTGTAATGCCGCCAGATTCCCGCCACATACAAAGGACTTTCGATCAGGTTCCACTATTTTTGTTAAGCTTGCACTCAGGCAGGCAAAGACTGTACTGACTGTGCAGGTTCAGACTTTATGCACAAAAATATCAAAACAAAGCTCCTCATGATAATTAGGAATTACTCTGTGGGGTTGGAGGTATCTGGGAAACTATTTACTGATTTAATTTCTCATCAGCTTTAGTTGAAGGACACTATTGTCTACTTACTTCACGATTTTCACAGCTACGGCAACTACACTCCCTATCTGAGTGTTTCTAATATAGTAATATACCTTTACTAAGTATATTTCCTGCAGAATTCTTGTCAGCAAGTTAAGGAGGTATGGATTGGATGAATGGACTGTAAGGATGATAGAAAGCTGGCTAGATCATTAGGCTTAGTGGGTAGGGATCAATAGCTCAATGTCTAGTTGGCAACCAGTAACAAGCAGAGTGCCCCAAGGGCTGGTCCTGGGGATGGTTTTGTTCAACATCTTCATTAATCATCTGGATGGGATAGATTGCATGCTCAGTAAGTTTACAGATGACACCAAGCTGAGGGGAATGGCAGATATGCTGGAAGGTAGGGATAGGATTCAGGGAGAACTAGACAAATTGGAGCATTGGACCAAAAGCAATCTCGTGAGGTTCAACAGGGCAAATGCAAAGTCCTGAACATAGGAAGGAAAAATACCATGTACTACCACAGGTTAGGGACCAATTGGCTAAGTAGCAGCTCTGTAGAAAAGGACCTGGGGGTTATGGTGGACAGGAAGCTGGATATGAGTCAACAGTGTGGCCTTGTTGACAAAAAGGTCAACGGCATATTCGGCTGTATCAGTAGGAGTGTTGCCAGCAGATTGAGGGATGTGATTATTTCCCCCTCTTCAGCACTGGTGAGGCTGCATTTGAAATATTATATCCAGTTTTGGGCTCCCCACTAAAGAAAGGATGTGGACAAATTAGAGTCCAGAGGAGAGCAACAAAAATGATTAAGGGGCTGGGGCATGTAACTTAAGAGGAGAGACTGAAGAAACTTGGCTTATTAAGTCTTCAGAAGAGCAGACTGAGGGGGGATTTGATAGCAACCTTAAACTACTTGAAGGGGTGCTCCAAAGAGGAGGGAGCTACAATATTCTCAGTGGTGACAGAGAAACAATGGTTTTAAGTTGCAGCTGGGGAAGTCTAGGTTGGATATTAAGAAAAAACTCTCTCACTAGGAGGATGGTGAAGCAATGGAATGGGTTACCTAGGGAGGTGGTGGAATCTCTAGCTCTGGAAACTTTTAAGGCTCAGTTACAGAAAACCCTGACTGGGATGATTTAGTGGAAGTAGTCCAGCTTTTAGCAGGGGACTGGCCTAGAATGACCTCATGAAGTCCTTTCCAGCCCTAATATTCTATGATTCTGTTTAAAGGTAAGAGATCTAATTCTGCTCTCAATGTGAATATGAAACAAGTGGAAATAGGACATACTGCTACTGATTTGTTACTTCCTGCTTACTTAGTGTAACTGACAGCATAATATGGTTGTTTTTATTTTTAAAAAATACTTAACTATAGAAAATATATAACTGTGAGTAATAAAATAAATAGCATTATTATTAAAAAGCACTTAGTTAACAGTATTAATTTATTTGAGACAAACATCCAGTAAGAATTTACTGTTCTGAATAGATTTTTGGATATAACAAAGAAACAGAACTACACATTACATTTGGAAAAGAGTTTTGCTATGTATTTATTGAGAATACATGTACATTAACAATACTACCTATATAGGTGGGAAGGCAATTTGAAACATTAATTCTAAATTCAACTCACTTGAGCAGCTCCATCTTTTTCATGATGAAACACAGATCTGCTCCCTTTTTATTAAGCAACTTTATTCATGGTTACGTTAGCCTTTGAATTTTCCAGGGGAGTAGCCATCTTGGTCTGCGTATAGCAAAAGCAGTGAGAGTCCTGTGGCACCTTATAGACTAACAGATTTCTTCGAGCATAAGCTTTTGTGGGCTACAACCCACCTCATCAGATGCATGAAGTGGAAACTACAGTGGAGAGGTATATATACACATGCAAGAATGGAGGAGGGCAAGTGTTTGCAAAGTCAGTTCAGAGAGCAGATGGGGCCCATTCACACCAGTAGATCAAAGGGAGAGAATGTGTGAACAGATAAATCACTTTTTGTAATGTGCTAACCATTCTAAGTCTCTATTCAGATCCAGCCTGAAGGTGTCAAACTTGCAGATTAGCTCCAACTCTGCAGTTTCACACTGAAGTCTATTTTTGAAGTATTGCAACTTTCAAGTCTGCCACTGAGTGTCCATGGAGGTTAAGTGTTTTTCTATTGGTTTACGGACGTTGCCATTTTTGATATCCATTTTGTGTCCATTTATCCTTTTACTCAAGGACAGTCCGGTTTGCCTAATGTACATGGCAGAGGGGCACTGCTGGCACATGATAGCATATACCACATTAGTGGATGTGCAGGTGAATGAGCCCCTGATGGTGTAGTTGATGTGGTTGTGGCCTGTGATGGTATCCCTGGAGTCAATGTGTGAGCAGAGTTGGCAACAGGGTTTGTTGCAAGCACAGGGTTCCTGCGCTGGTGTTCTGTTTGTATGGTGTTCAGTTGCTGGCGAGTATTTGCTTCAGGTTGGGAGGCTGTCTGTAAGCAAGGATAGGCCTGTCTCCCAAGGCTTGAGAGAGTGTGGGATCATCTTTGAGGATAGGTTGTAGTTCTTTGATGATGTGTTGGAGAGATTTAAGCTGGGGATTGTAGGTGATGAACGGAAGTGTTCTATTGTTTTCTCTGTCAGGTTGGTCCTCTAGTAGCTGGCTCGTGGGTACCCATCTGGCTCAGTCAATTTGTTTTTTCACTTCACCAGCTGGGTACTGTAGTTTCAGGAATGCCTGGTAGAGATCTTGTAGGTGTTTGTCTCTGTCTGAATTGGAGCTAATCTGCAAATTTGACACCATCAGGCTGGATCTGAATAGAGACTTAGAATGATTAGCTCATTACAAAAAGTGTGATTCATCTGTTCACATATTCTCTCCCTTTGATCTACTGATGTGAATGGGCCCTATCTGCTCTCTGAACTGACTTTGCTAACACCTGCCCTCCTCCATTCTGGCATATGTATATATATTCCACTGTAGTTTCTACTTCATGCATCTGATGAAGTGGGTTGTAGCCCATGAAAGCTTATGCTCAAAGAAATCTGTTAGTCTATAAGGTGCCACAGGACTCTCACTGCTTTAGCCTTTGAGTTCTTCTCTTAATTGCAACAAAGTAATTATTCTTAAGGATCATTTCAGTGTTGCAGAACTATAACCAGCATGTTCCTGGATATAATCAAATATATAATTTTAAGAAACTGGAGAGACTTGACACAAAATAGAATTCTCCATATTAGTAAAGGAGAAGCAATGGTTCTACTAAGGGAGGATACTAACCTAAAATCAGGTTCCACTTTCAAATTAGAGTTTGATCACTGAAGCTGGACTTCAGTACATCAGATGATACATGCAAAGAAATTTTATAAACTAGTACCTGCTATTTGGATATATTCAGTAGTATAACAATTTACTTTTATGAGCTTTACATGAGGTGCAAAATCCAGAGAGGGAAACTGAGCCATTTCTGACCTATTAAAAATAAAATATTGGTACTCTGATAGGTACCAATATATTATGAATAATGAGATTATTTTTCTGAACTTGGATTTTTTGCAGCTAATTTAGAATTCTAGAAAAGACAACACTAAAAGTTCATTCCATCAAGAGTAACAATTTAACTCTTTGCCAATCAGTAATCCCCACTCCCCAGTGTTCTCTTAAGCAAACCTGAGCAACTGATTGATGAGGAAATGATTTATTATAAAAAGTAAAGGACTGCAGTGACCATTTGTATTTACCAAGTATACTACAACATTAATACAGGTTAATTTGTATTTTAAGTATGTCTGCCTGAAACAGCCTCCAGCAACTCATGTAAATGAGTTCTAAATTACAGTTACAATAGAAATACCATCAAAATTACATTTGTCTTGGCTCACTATAACCCAAAAGTTAATTTGGAAGCACCTGCAAACAGTATTTTTTGCCAAAATGGGAAGACAATATTAAATTTCATTTGACATAATAAACTTTGTAAAGTACAGAATTTTAAACTTCTGCAGAACAAAGGAGGTTTTGTAACCATGGCTGATTATAATTATGGCTAGTTCGGCACTGTTGAGGTGCTTTGGAATGTTCATTGTTTAACCTGGAAGCAATTTGAACTAAAACAAGAAAAAAAGAGGCTCAAGTGGCTTAATAACTGGATTTTTGCTTTTGGGAACCAGAAAAAGATTATCTGATCAGTTAAAAAAAAAAAAAAGAGTTATGGTTAGATAGCTGTGTCCAAGGCAAAAGAGAATGTAGTAATCATTGCCTTTTCTAAAGCACAGAGTTGTTTGCCTTCAGTCTAAAGAGGACCAGTAGTGTGCAGTACAGACTCAATGTGAACAGGTGCATATTTAGTGTATGCCTCCAACACTACGATATCTATAATGTATTGGACTTTTAAGAATCTTTTTGTTTTTAAAATTAAGGAAAACAAAGTTTTGAAGAATGTACCACCACCCAATAGAACTGCTGCAATGTGCACTGGGACAAAAGAAATACTAATTGTTTCTTAGGCTCATGATGACTTCACAATATTGTGGCTCAGCAGTTGCCATGCTGCTTCATTGACATCACCTGTCCTCTCAAAAGAGCAAGCATAGTTCATGCCAGTATCTGCTAGAAAGCTTACAGAGAAAATGATAAGTAGTCCCTTGAGTCATGATTCACTGATTTACAGACAAAATGACAACAAGTATAGCAACTTGCTACAACTTCACCCTAAAAAAATCAAACAATTAGCTAAAGCAGAAGAGATGCAAATAGTACCACTGGAGGGGTAGCCCAAGGAATATACATAGCATCATAAAAGAGGGTGTGATAATCTGGAAACAAGATACATCATTCTAAAGTCAAGACACTGCAAGTTACCAAAAGTAGGAATAACAGCAACATTGCCTCAACTGTTCATTACGTCAACCTATCAGTAAAAGCTTAAGACCAGAACTATTAGTAAATATAAAAATCTTCTACCCTCATCTTGATCAGAGCTTTGAATTTATTTAAATATAGAAAATTATTTTTACATATAGTAGGGAAGTCTTGTTGATTCCTCATAGGGTGGACCTAACCCCAGCCAGAATGAAGATTGACCTTCTCAGATGAGGGAAGGGGAAACACAACCCAGAAGACAACCAATTCCAGGGTACAAAAAACTTTTGTGTTTTTTTAAACTAGGAACAGGGTGAGGATCATGGATTTAGAACAAGAAGTTCAGATTGGTACACCAACCAGAAACCTCCAGATAGTGCCCATTGCTCTACAGAGGAGTCAGGGGCCACCATCCAGGGGAACTCTGCCTGGAGATGTGAGACAATAAGGGAATGGAAATAGCTCCCAGAGTCACAGAACTTATTTTAATTTCTTTGGTAAGAGCTAATTCAGTTTGACTTTTAGAAATTTTCATTTTAGACCTGCATTTTCTGACCTTCACAATGTAGGTTTCTTTGCTGATCAACCCCTTTTTGAACTGAACTCTACTCAGCCTAAATAGCTGATAGTCACCGGTTCCAGATTTCCCTTTTTTGCTTACATTTTCACTTGGCTGTTTAAAATCCCAGATAAGTGCTCTTCTCCCTTTGATGGAAAGCTGGAGATCCTCACTGCAGTGTAATTGAGGTTATCATCAGTCTTTAAGTTACCTGATTTACAATTAACTACTTTTCATTATTTTGCAGTTCAAGGCCGAGATGAACAACAAAATTGTGTCCTAGAGCACTTGTAAATGCTGATCTACCTATTCCCCGTAAGATTTGACTGGCAGTCTGTTAACAGGAGTTACAAGATAAGTAGAGCCCTGCATGGATACAAATAAGTGGATCCGTATCCAATCTGCATCCGTGGACCATTTCTTGCGGATATCTGTGTTGTATCCGCAGATATCCGCATATTTGCAGGGCTCTAGCTCTGTGCAGATAAAAATATGTGGATCAGTATCTGATCTGCATCTGCAAGAAATGGTCCGCAGATATCCGTGTTGTATCTGTGGATGCGGATATAAGGCAGATATCTGCGAATTTGCAGGGCTCTAAAGATAAGCAAAAGCTCTAAAGTTTTACAGTGTGCCAGACCATGCCCTTTTATTTATATTTCACTCCTTCAGTTGCTCTCCTAGATACTGCCTTTAGATTCTATTAGGTCCTTCCCAGTTTTATTGATGAAATAGCTCTACTCTAGGTGTGTTCTCTACCTCAAGTTTAGAACTGTATTTTTTTTCATGGCATTTTTATTAAAAATCACATAAAGTCACAGTGAATTCAGTAAACTTCACAGATTTTATTTAATGAATGTGCCAACACCGACCATCATACTTTATCTGAGCACTGCAACCCTAATCCCAGCCTGGCGTGAAGGGAATCCTGGCAGTGAGGTTGTGCTGGGATGGAGAGTGAAGCCCACCCTCGATCTAAGTCACCCAGGCACCAACGTCTAGTGGACTGTGCCCTAGCATTGAGAGGTAGCCCACCCTGCACTCCAGGAACGAGCAGCAGTAGCTCCTATGTACTGTGGGATTGTGCCCAGTACCATACTATGGTTGTCGAGCTGTGGTCCCAGGTCTTACCAGCACTCAGGTTTGGTCTGCTTCCTTGTTACCGTATTATGATGGAGGATCCACTTGCCAAACCAGAGTGGTGTGGTTACTGTGCCTGATCTAAGCTCAGAATGAGGAAACAGGCCCAGCAAAAAGGGGCACTGTGGAGCGAGTCATAGACACAACATTCATGAATAAACAACAAATCTCATGATAGCATGAGAGACCTGTAGCCCATCATGAGAAAAGGCTGCTACTTGTTATAATCAGGCACATGTTCTGAGTAGGCCATGCAGCAACCTACAAATCCCAGGATTTTTCTGGGAACTCCATTTGTCTTGTTCAGCACTGAACCAGGGCTATGCCCATGCTTGGCCAATAACTCCTTCAAGGAGTCAGCATGCTCTGTTACAGAGAGACTGTTGGATGCGGTGGTCTTTGTTTTGAAAAGTGGGCCCTTATTTAATAGCACATAGTCTACCATACGAAAACCTCATTGCATGTTGTTCTGGTGATGCAGATGATCTTCTGTGATAGGTAGAAACAAAGGCTTCAATAATCATTTGAAAGAAAGAGCTTCAAACTTGTATAATATTTCATTTAATGATTCCTCAGCAAGAACTTGAAGGTAAAAAACCTCTCAGAAAACTTCAGTGGCACACTTGTAACAGCTACTAAAATTGTAAATACATAAAAGTCCTAGCATCTAACAAATGACTTTTTGCTGAATTGTGTGACGATGAAGGTCACCAAACTCTTCTTGCATACCAAGGTGTAGCAGGTTGTACCCTGGACCCCCTTCGTTCTTTCAGGCTTCAGCTCCTGTTGACCCACAGAAGACTCACCACTCCCTGTTGTTGAAGTCGTCTGTGCTCTTTATTTACAGCAGGGGTGTCAAACTTAAAGCCTGCCATGCGGATCTGGCCCACCAAGGGTGCTGATTTGGCCTGCAGAGCTCCTGCCTGGACTGTGCCTGAGAACTCTCTGCGGCAGCAGCAAACAGCAAGGACAGGCATGCTTCTGGCTCACTCACATGATCCCAGTCGCAGCACAGAGGAACAAAGGAAGCACTCCAGCCAATCCTGGCTCAGCTCTGCTGTGGTCTGCCAACCAGTCAGTCTCAGTCACAGAAGGCTGGTTTGGGCTCCTGGAGATCCCTTGCACAACTTCAACTTTTCACTGTTAAGTCAGCGTGCTAATTTGATTGTCAGCACGTTGCACGAATCACAAATAAGAAAGGAAGAAGCAGCAGGGGCCCACGTGGGAATGAGCCAATCAAAGGCCAGCTGGGACTGAGCCCAACAAAAGGCTAGCATGCTGAATGACTGACAAAGAGTGGGAGGCAAGGAGGGAGACAGGACCCCAGCCTGCCTGTGTCTGTGACTGACCGATTGCCTGCTGCCACAGAGTAAGGGAAGTGGAAAGGAAAAGGGCAGGGGTGTCTGGGTGCTGCCCAGCAGGAGAGGTTCTGGGAGCCAGTGTGGGGCAGGGGAGTCGACAGAGCAGGGAAAAAGGAAGGTGTATGAGCCTGCAGGAAAAGGGAGGAGAAAGGGTCACGCAGATCTCTTCAAATGTGGCAGAGGAAAAGGCTGGGGAGACTGTGCAGACACATGACCCTTGTCACGTGTGCTGCCCTCCAATATGGGCCCCCACACTGAATGAGTTTGACACCCCTGATTTACAGTGTAGTTACAATATTTTCAGTTTCAGCTCCAGGTACTCTAAAGGCTCAGAGGCTTGTGGTCTCGTCCACCTAGTCAACTGGCAGCCTGCCTTGCAGGCTCCTCTGCCATGCTGGCCATGCCTCTCTCCCTTAGGTTCCTGCTCTGGCCCATTTATCTCCTGGAATCAGGCTAATGGCTATTCCCCCTTCTCCTCATTCAGCTCATGCTCTGACTCATTCTAATCAAGGAGCACAGCTGTTGCTTGCACTACTGAAGCCTTGAGACAGGCCTGACAGAGGCAGGTAAAGGGGCTTTTTACCATCTTCACTGTCACATGAGGTTAAGTGGTTTCCACATGGAACAGCGTTAGTTCACTTTGTTGAACTGAAAAAAAAAAAAAAGAAAAAAAATCAAAGAATTCTTACAAATACAGAACTCTGCTTGGCTGGATGAAATAACTGAAGATCTTCCAATTAAAATCATTTATTGGGTAGACATTTCAGTCTTGTCAATGCTACAAACCAACAACTGCAAGGGACCAATGCTGACATATTGCAATGCAACGAGGCAATTGATGCTTTTAGTCAGAAACTGGAGTTTCAAAACACCACGCTTGAGAAAGGAAATTTCACTAAGTTTTCCTCGCTGTCAAAACAGTGTGCAAACAAGTCATTGACATCATTCCTCGGAGAATTTATTAATTACATGAAAGCACTTAAAAAGGAGCTTAAACCAAGATTTTCTGATATTGAATCTTTTCCAGGGATACATGGGTTTTGGACACATTCCTTGCAGAGACAGATGATATTAAATACCTGGATTGTGAAGATGAATTTCTAGAGTTCCAAGAAAATTCAATGTGGAAGTCGCACTTTCAGGGTCATAGATAGCAAAAATATTGGTTAAAAGGACCAAATTTTGACTCTAAGTTATCTTTGTATGCAACCACCAGAATCACTCCTTTTTTTCAAGTCACATATCTACCAGAAACTGCATTCAGTGCACTTGCAGCAATCAAAACAAAAGCACACAAGGAACTTGATGCCCACAAGACTTGCTATCACAAACACTGAATGTCCTGTCACTAGTGCAGGTCATGCAAGTCCAAAGTTTTCCTTTTAGTATTATCATCATTATATGTGTTAGCTAGCGGGGCTTTCACTCTAAAAGGTAGAAAACCACTGATCTAGTCTCTCCTTCTACATATCACGGGTCACCATCACCACCCAGCACCCACACATTAAATCCACCCACACAAAGTTGCATAATGGACAATCTCCAGCTCTTTCAGCACTAAAAGACCTACAGATTCTCTTGAATTGTCATCTCAAACCCAACACTGCCATTGTCCACAAGACATTCTAAGTGCAATCAATTTGCATGAAGAAGCTATTTCTCCATTTTTTTAAAATTCAGACTGCTAATCTTCAGATCTGAGTCTAACAGAATTGAGTTATTTTAAATCCTGACACAACACAGAATTGTAGCATAACCACTAAAAGGGTGATTGAATGTTACAAAAGAAAATAAACGTGTCATATGCAAAATGTAATTTTAAAATATATCAACAAAAGCCAGTTAAGCAACTTTAATCATTTTATCTGCATACAACAATCTTTAACTTGAATTTGAGTCATATCAAAGCAGTCAGAACATTTTCCAGAATACAAGCGCTACCTCATTTTACACTAACACCTATCACAAAGTCAGTAGCAAATGGCTATCATCATTCGAAGTTAAAAGAGTTTTGTCATATCACATGCTTCATAAGTAACTACACTTAAAACAGATATAGTTTGTCAGAAATATTCTCTGCCTCTGACAATTAACACCCAAACACTTATGATAAAATATTACAAAGAATATGTATATCACATTTTTAAAGTACGTCTATTGGTTCAACATGTTGTCCTTTTTTCAACAGTCATAAAGGTGTTTTTACTGATGAAAAGCTTCTAAGCGTATTCTGTTTGGATCCTCTGGATGTCTCAGTGCAATTCCATATCGCAGCAGCAGTTCAACATAAGGTGGCCAAAATGAGCCATCGATTGTTAAATATGGTTCATGCGGTGCACTCATTAATTTGTTTATAAGATTCTGGAAGATCAAGAGAACAAAATTCAAAATATGAATAAAACTGGTTGCCTGTTTATTTTAATCAATGAAAGGTGGACACAGATGTCATAAGAATTGCTTACCTAAAAGATACAAAGCCTGCTCCAAGTAGAAACTATTCATTATAGAATGTTTAATTGATTTGCTTAAGTATCAAACTGCTGAATATAAAATTGAAGTTGATTCTTCTCCTTTATTCAACATTATTCTAATTTTCCAAAAATAAATCAAAAGCTTATGTTGGATTTAGGTATAGTTATGCAAACCATTCGATCAAAAGATAATGGAATTTGACTCCAGTTTATTTGGTTCTTAAAAAGAAAGCACACAGACATGATACAGGAATTTAAGTTTTAGTGTCTGTTTAACACAGACTTCCAAAATTGAGATATAGTTAGGAAAACCTTCATTTTAGATAATTTCTCCTTCATACTCACCAACTGGTATTACCTTTCTCTCATTGCATTGTAGTTTAACTCCCTAATGACCTTTTTTGCCAACAAAGGCTCCTTCTCCCTCACCTTGCTTCAGACTTAAAACACAGTGGCTATGTCTACACTACAGGGCTTGGTTATGCCGGCTTAATAAAGTCTGCTTAAAGTAGACTTTATTAAGCCAGCTTAGCACGTCCACACTCAAAATGCCAGGAGACTGCCCACATCCACACTGACAGCTGCTAGGTCACCCTAGGAGTGGTGCATTGTGGGTAGCTGGCCCATAGTGCGCCACAGCAAAGGTGCCCCTCTCTTCCGGCCACTCCTTTACTATAGGTAGTGAGTGACCACTCTCCATACTGTGTGTGGCAACAGGGAGCCCACAGAGGCCAGGTAGCCTGATGTAACCCAGCGATGTGCCAGCGCAGCACTCCACATCCCCCCTGTGTTGCTCTGACTCCTCTGGCTCTGGCACAGGTGCTGCAGGGCAACCGCCAGCACAGGGGCAGGGCACAGCAGTAGTTAAGACAAACATCAGGAAACAGCACATAGAGAAAGGTGAAGTCAAATCACTTGTTATAATGGGGGGAAAACATCCAGTCAGGATTTAATCTTGCTTTCACACAATCTAATCTAAAAGAAATAGCAACTTACTTTCTTTCTTTCCATGTGCTATTTCCCAGTGTTTGAATCTTAACTGCTTTGATTTGCTGTTAGACTGTCACCTGATCCTATGTCCTATATTCCTCTGCATTTATTTCCCACCATTCTGTAAATTCCCCCATCTTCAAACTGTCTGATGAAGTGAGATTTTTCTCCCATGAAAGCTCATCCAATAAATAAATTTGTTAGTCTTAAATAGTGCCTCTGGACTCCTCCTCTGTTTTACAACAATATCGGGGGGGGGTCCTTTGAGAAGGGGAGACACTCTGTTGGTCGGAGATGGGGAGAGACAGGCAGAGTAAGGCTGAAAAGGGCAAGGAGGAGACACTGAGGATTGGTCTGAGAAGAGCAAGGAGAGACACAGATTTGGGTAGAAAAGGGGGAGACATCCAGAGTTGGGCAGAGAAGGGCGGTGGGAGAGAGACACAGATTTGGACAGAGAAGGAGGAGACACATGGGTTTGGGCAGAGAAGGAGCAAGACAGGCAGGGTCGGGCTGAGAATGGGGGAGACATGCAGGGCGGGCAAAGAACAGGGGAGACATGCAGAGCGGGCTGAGAACAGGGGACATGCTGGGTTGGGCTGTGATGCCCGGTCCAGCTCAGAACAGGGGAGATCAGTAAGGGAACATGGGGAGTTTGGCTTTGGTCCACACATCTGGGAATGCTCCCAGCTGGGTTGTGCCTTCTAGCCAGCCTCCATCCCCATGCTTTCTGTGGCTGGGAGGCCAATTAAGTCGACTTAAGGCAACTTCCCCTCCACATTGCCTTAAGTTGACTTAATAAACTTAATTAACTGTAAAGTCGACTTTATAAGTGGAAGTAGTAAAGTTGACTTTACCTGATGCTAAAGTCAACTTTATTGCCCTGCAATGTAGACAGGGCTTTGTTTAAGTCGACTTAAGGGCCCTTAAGTCGACATAAACACACAGTGTAGACATACCCAGTGGAATTTCCACTCTGACCTTTGTAGCCAATCTTTTAGTGACAATGACCTAACATGCTCCTGTAGCACAGAGCTGTGCCACCCTCAGAGCCTGGGCCTGAGGAAGGTCCTGAATGCCCTCCCAGGTCAGACTGGGGAACTGCAGGACCCAGGCCCCAGAAGCAGTGGGGTGGGGCCTGGCCAGTAAGGGGAAGTAGAAAAGCCCAGGCTGGGACCTCACTTGGGGCTGAGCTGCCAAAGGGGAAGGACGTGCCTGCCTGGAGGGAGCAAGTCAGAGGAGGCTGAGTCCAGACCTAATGGCCTGACCCTGTCCTCCCCAGTTGGCCAGCTCTATGGCCCACCTAGCCTCCCTGGACCTAGCAACTAGGAGGGGAACCCTGAGGCTGCAGACTGGGGAGGGTGCGCCAAAGCCCTCCAGACCTGCAAGAGGCTACCTTTCACAGAGGCTGACCTGGAGCTGGGGGAAGCAGAGGAACCTGAGACTTACAGTCCCTGTGACCTAGAGGAGCTTCCATCAGCTGAGGAAGAGTCACTGGTGGTGTACGGACCCAGAACCTGGAAGAGCTGTCCCTCACTGATAAGTCAGGTGAATTCCTGGACCTACCAACCCATGGGCATAGAAAGTTTCGGTGGGATCCTGCAGACTGTCTACCCAGGGGATACCAAGATGTGCTACCCATTGTGGAACCAGGTACCCAAACCCTGAGATGGGAGGAAATAGCTCAGGGAGAGCAGGTTACTGTGTGACCACTCATGCCAGCACGTTGTGGCAGGAGCCCTGCCGGCCCAATGACTTGTTTTGGAGTCACTGGTAAGGCCCTGGGCTAGGATGCAGTGGAGCGGGTGGGCCTGCATCCCCCACCTCACCCCCTGTCCTTACCCAATCACCCAGTGTGATTGACCACCGTGTGTGAGCTGCTCAAAAGCATCTGTGGTGTCCTTGCCCCTTTGGGCCAGCTTCTAACCCCTGCCAGGGCTACAGATTTTGTGAGCACCAACCCTGCTTGCGGCTATAGACTTTGTGCTTGCCCGCCCCACCTGAGGGCCGGGGCTATAGACTCTGGGCAAGGACCAGAAGTGTTCCCAGAGAGGACCCTCGTGGAAAGGAGATGAGGGGCCTGCTGCCTGGAGGGGATCTAGAGCAGAGCAATTCCCTCAAAAAAAAAAAACAGGAAGCACCCTCCAGGCAGACCAGTTAACCCATACTTCTACAGCTCCCTTCTGAGTCCCAAAAGATTCTATTTTTTTGTTTTCTGCTCCCCCTTTCCAGTCATTTTTTATTTACTTTTAACCTTAATTTCCTATTTTGCAGTTATGATACTCAAAGATACCCATATTTTCATACCTTTAAAACTGTCTCCTGTCTACTCTACTTGTCTTGATCAAACGAATCAATGTGTTAACTTCCTTCAGCTATATATCTCACAGGTCCATCCACCCATCCTGGGGCAAGATCAGTACCCTTAAACCCTCTTTTCCTTTCTCCTCCTTGACCCAGACCTTCCATTTGACTCCACTGTCTGTAATTTGAACATCAAGTTCCTTTTTTATTCCATCTCTGCTCTTGTTCTTGGAGTCCACATATTTGTAAACCTGCTGTGACTAATGGGCTTGCTCAGGCACTCTGGGTTGTGTGCTTCAAGCTTGACAACCAGCTTAAGCACAGCTCTCCTTCCTCCAAACTCCCAGTGCTGCAGTTTCCCAGGGCCTTTTACCCTGCAGCTGGACTCTTCACCCTGGAGGCCACAGGGCCCATCTGGGTGAGCTAGCCCTGATGGACTGTACCTTCTAGGTGCTCACAACAATGACTACTAGTCAGCTTTCTCCAGTTCTGCTTTGGTTTACTTCAGTGGTTCCCAACCTTTCCCTCTATGTCAGGAATGTCAAATTTGAGCCTGTGAGCCAGATCCACCCCTCAGAGCTGCTGCCGGGGTGTGCCTGGAAGCTGTATGCAGAAGCAAACTCCAAAGATATGCTCTCAGCACAGCTGGGCATGCTTCTGATTCAATCACATGATCTGAGTCACACAGCACAGGAGAACAAAGGAAGCACTCCAACCAATCCCAGTTCAGCTCTGCTGTGGTCTTCCAACCAATCAGTCACAGCAGGCTAGGCTGGGTCTGGAGAGCCACAGCCCCCCATCCCAACTGTTCACTGTCAGTATGCTGATTTGATTGACAGCACCTTGTAAGAATCACAAATAAGAAAGGAAAAAGTGGCTGGGACCCACGTAGGAACAAGCCAATCAAAGGCTAGTTAGGACTGAGTCAACCAAAGGCCAGCATTCTAAATGAATGACAGTGTGTGGCCTGGGAAGGGGAGAGGCAGGAGCCCAGTCTGCCTGTGACAGACTGATTTTTTTTTTTGCCTGCTACCAAGAGGTAGAGAATAGGAAGTAGGGTGTGTCTGGGAGCCAGTGTGGGGAAGGAGAACACACAGTGCAGGGGAAAGGGAAAGTGTCAGAGAGCCTGGGAGGTTTAGGAGGGCAGGGGGGCCCATGCCACTCTGAACACTGAGGAGGAAAGGGATGGGGAACCCATGCAGCCACATGGCCCATGACAGGTGTCCTGCCTTTCAGTGTGCCACCCCCCCGTAATGAATGAGTTTGACACCCTTGCTTTATGTGGACCACTACATCATCATCAAAAGCTTTTGTGACCCACCATGTAAACAACCCACTTTAAACATTTTTAACACTGTCTATGGCTAACAAACTTGTATATCAAGAGGTATGAAAAATGCAGTTATTTCTAATAATTAGTTATGTTCAGGCACAAACATATCACACTCATCATGGTACCTTTACCTGCAGTAATTATCGTCTCCCCCACACACCCATGGGCCACCTCCAGTACTCACACAGACCACAGGTTGGGAACTACTCCTTTGCTTTACTCAACATAATCCTCCAGTCCTCCAACCACCACACCCAACACTCACTGCCCACAACAGAGGCCTTTTTATCTGCTGTGGCTAATCACCCCAATTGGTCTCAGCTTCTCTAACTGGCTGCAGGTGCTCTTCCTGGTCTCAGGTGCTCTCTTGGTGTCACCCTGAAAAAAGGGATTTACTAAGCCTGGGGCTAATATATCTATCTATCTCCCAGCACCCTCTCATAGCTCCTAGGCTTGACTCCATCACACTGCCTATTGCCAGCTTCACAATATTATCCCTGAACACCACTGGCTTGACGCCCTTGTCTGTCTAAATCAGACCTGTGCTTTCATTTCTACTCACTTTAACTACAGCAACTTCCTTTGCTTCTTCAAGTTCTAATTCTCCAGACTTGAGCCCATATAGAATGTTTCTGCCTGTCTTCTCCCCAGTATAAAGAAAGCATCAGACTCTTCACCTCCGAATAGCCTCATTAGTACCTTTCATTTTACGCTCAGATCAAAATTGCTTTTCTTCTTTCAAAACACTCCATTTCTTTGCTCCAGCAGCCTATCTACCAAAATTTTTGCCCTGTATTTCCCTGCTCACATACTGCTCATCTATTCCACTGTTACTTCATGATCTTTCATAACTGCTGCTGGTGAGACTTCTCTGCAATACCTGTATTCTGAAATGATCTTTACCATCACTCTTTTTCTACTCCTCTTATTTTTTTTTATACTTGCTAATGTATCATAAGCACAGTGCTAATTCTCTAAGTTACTTTAAAAAATAATTCTTAATTTCATGTGAGTGGAAATCATCAGTGAAGAGATTTGAAGGAGGAAAATTATACTCTGCAGAGAAACCAAGAACATTCCTAGAGTAAGAGATAGCAAAAGAAAACTTACTGAGGCACTTGTGAAAGAAAATAACTAAGGGAATTTAAGGGAACATAAATTGGCAAATTATGTCCCTCCTTGGGAAGCAATGGAAAACAAAAATCACAAGTACAGACAAAGACGCTATACAAAATAAAGTTAAATCCAAAGATTGACAGTTATCAATTTTTATATGTGAATTATATCTATTCTTTGCCACTGTCTCATACATGCTTCCAATTAAGTAGTTGTCCCTATTGGTATTGTAACTGTATAGCAGAAAATATATACAGTAAGAAATGGTTACTTACTGTAAAAATGTGGTGGTTCAAGATATGATGCAGAGATGTATTCCACTTAGATGTGTGAAGCTGCAGAAACTTTCCAAGCAGTACCATGGAGATAGGTGGCACTTGCGCTTCATGTCCATAGCCCTCTCCTGGCTACATGAGGTGACACCAATACAACCCTTTCCCTCTTATCCTCTTTAACAAACACCCAGAATTAAGACTGCAGGTCAGAGAGGACAGACAGTAGGTCATGGAGAACACATCTGCACAACATCCCAAAGAACCACAGATACAGCAAGTAAATGCTGCTGGTGGTTCATTTTCTTCTACTAAATGCAGCAATGTATTCTCTGAGATGCCTCTCAAGCAATGTCTGCCCCCACCTCTCCATGGCTCAAAGTCTACCTAAACAAGTACTGTAGGAACATACTACTAAAGCTTGCCTCCACCATAAAAGGTAAGTTTTCTGTAAAGTGGTTTGTGAACGCACACATCAATGACCACAAAGCAGCCCTGCAAATGTCCAGTACTAAAATATCACTCAGGAATATGATGGATGTTGCTTGCACATTAATAAAATGAATTCACACACACTTAGGGGATATAACCAAAGCTGTCTCACATGCAGTCTTGATGCATGATGTTATCCATTTGGAGAATATCTATGAAAAGACCACCTGACTCTTTATGCAATCTGCTTGCTACACAAATGAGGTCAAGCATAAACTGGTTTAGTCCTGTCCAGATAAAAAGCTAGACATTGCCTGCAAGCGCCCCTTGCCTACAGTCTCTGGAATAGCAGTCCAACCCCTTGGAGTATGTGACAATTGGGATCTGGTACTACCCTCCTGGCTCTATATGGTCAAGGGAGTTCTTGTAGCAATGTGTCATATTTTATACAGGCTCATCTAACAACAGGAACTGTTGAGTTTTGCTTGCCTTGTACTAGACTCTTTGACTCTGGTCAACCCAATTCCTGTGGTGCACCTCTACCACATTAGGAAGAAGAAAAAAAAGAAATCCGGGGTGATGTGTCCAGTGAGCTGAGGAACACATCTGTGGCAGCTGATATAGAGTTCAAAGCCTGCAGAATGTCCTTGTCCAAGAAACTGAACATGAATATGGAGGACAGGAGGACAGAGTGGGAACAGGAGCATGAAATGCAACAGGAGATTTTCTGTATTGTGAGGAATGAGTCCGACATGCTGGTAGAGCTCCAGAAGTTGTTGTTGCTCACGTGTAATTCAGATGTAGGTGTATGCATGCCTCCATGCATGGATACCGGACTCCCTTTCCCTTTAGCAGTACCAATAGGGCCAGCTTCAGTGCCCTGTGGAGTCCTGAGCCCATAGCATGGTATATCAGGTGCTGCCAGCCCTTCGTCTACCAGTTCCTTCTTTCTGCTAACTTTGAAAGCGGGGATGGTGGCCAAGTTTGGAATGGACATGAGCATGCATCTCAAAGAATGAATCAGAGGTAAGCAATCGTTTTTTTTCTTTTTTGAGTGCTGCTCACGTCCATTCAGATACAGTTGAATACTAAGCTGTGCCTTGAATAGTGAGCGGAGTAACCATTGAGCCCACTGCAACACTGTTCTGAAGGCCGCATTATCTTGGGCATGCTGAACTATAGTGTAATGTGAAGTGAAGATATGAACTGATGAACAGGTAAGCAGATCTGCATGTCAGCAATGGGAACATGGGCCAGGAATGCTGTAGATGTAACCTGTGCCCTGGGCAAGTGGGCCATCACGACATCCAGAAGTGGCATCTTTACAAGGTCATAGAAGTGTCGAATGCATACGGAGATCCAAGAAATGCATTGTGTGAAGACTGGTAACCCCTTCATCCTGTCTGCCACTCCCATAAGGAGCTGTATCGATTCACAGAATAGACATGCACACTCAATGTAAAAGGCTAACGCCCAGTGCATGTCCAACATGTGTAGATGCTGCTTCTCATCAGACCAGTGTGGCCTTGGACAGAAAATGGGAATGATTATAGAAAATATCCTGATTATAGTGGTAGGGTGTAACCACCTTTGGAAGAAAGGCCAGATGAGACCTCAGCTGGACACTGTCTTTAAAGAACACCATATAGGATGGCTCCCAAGTAAGTGCATCCAATTTAGAAAACCCTCCTGACTGAGGTGATGGCCACTAGGAAAGCCACCTTTCAGGAAAGAACCAGGAGGGGGCAGGATGCCATTGGCTCAAAAGGGGGACCCAATATTTATTGTAGAACCAAGTTGAGGTTCTGAGGAGTCACTGAGTGAATTTAGGGGTACAGTCATGAATTTAGGGCTAGTCTCTCAATTCCCTTTAGGAAGTGGACTGACAGGGGATGGGAGAAAACCATCTGACCTTGAAGTGACTGGTGAAAAGCAGAGATGGCTGCTAGGTGTACCTTCAAAGAGACTGAGATGAGGCCCTGCTGCTTCAAATGAAGTAAATTATCCGCTATTGCCTGGATGGGTGTGTTTACTGGTGGAATACCTCTGGACTGGGGCCATGAGGAGAAGCAGGTCCACTTGGCCTTGTAAGAAATCTGGGTTGACTGCTTCCTGCTCCCTGGTAGGACCTTCCAAACCTGAGCTGAGTAGGATTGTTCCTCCTCATTCAGCCACAGAGCCTCCAGGCTGTGAGATGAAGGGAGGCCAAGTCTGGGTATAGCAGAGGCCCAAAGTCTGTGAGAGCAGGCCTGGGAGAGAAGGGAGCTCCAATGGGGGAGTGACTGACAAGTCAAGGATCATTGTGTACCACGACTGGCAAGTCTATACCTGGGCAATCAGAATAATGTTCGCCCTCTCCCTCCTGATTTTTCATAGCAACCCGGAGCAACAGCAGGACTGGCAGGAAGGCGTACATCAGGACTCCTGATCAAGAGATAAAAAAGGTGTCTGACAGTGCCCCTGCCTCCATGCCCCTGAGGGAACAGAACTGTAAACACTTCCCTTTCCAGTGGAAGGCAAAAAGGTCTACTTGGGTATATCCTCACCACTGGAAAACCATATTAGCCACATCCTGGTATAGAGACCAGTTGTGGAGAGGTAAGAATTACCTGTTGAGGGGACCTGCCTCTTTGTTTCACACTCCAGAAAGGTGGGAAGCAATGAGGTGAAAATCGCTTTCCATGCCTAGATCCCACAAGCGAATGGCCTCTTTGCACAATATCAAGGATTGTGCCCCCCCTCCCCCGTTTGTTTATTTATAAGTACATGGTCCAGATGTTGTCCATAAGGACATGTACTACTTGGCCTGAGATGAGATGGAGAAATGCCCTGTACGCCAGTCATATCATATCACACAGAGTTCCCTGACATTGATATGGAGACTATTGTTGCTTACTGACCAAAGGGCATAGGTCTTGACTCCTGTACTGAGACTGGTGCCCCATCCTAGATCTGAGGTATCTGAGATTAGTATTATGGATGGCACGTGTTCCTGAAAGGGAACTCCTTCCAGGACTATAAGTGGGTCTTTCCACCAATACTGTTTCATTATGACTCTGGGGGAACTGTGACTATGCTGTCCAGGGGACATCTAGTGGGAACACATACTGTTGCCAGTCCGAGTTTCAGTTGGGCTAGTCGCACCACGTATGTGCACACGGCCATGTGCCCGAGAAGGCTGAGGCACTGCCTGACTGTGGTGACTGGGCAGCAGTGAAACTGTTCTATGATGTCTCACATGGTACTGAAACACTCTCTGAGAAGGGAAACGCTGGCATCTATTGAGTCTATAGTGGCCACAATAAAGTCCATGAGTTGGAAAGGGATTAACTTTGATTTCTTTTGGTCCACCAGCAGGCCCAGTCTGCAGCAAGTGGCAAGGACTAGCGATAGACGAACTGGTCATAAGAATGCCTCTTTATCAACCAGTCATCCAGGTAAGGGAAGATGAGCACCCCTGGCCTGCACAAGTGTACTGCCACTACTGCCATACATTTGGTAAAAACTCCATGGGCTGAGGACAGACCAAAAGTAAGGGCTATAAACTGGTAGTGATGCCTGCCACCACAAACCAAAGGTAATGTCTGCAGGACGGAAGAATAGCAATATGGAAAAGTGTGTCTTTCAAATTGAGGGCAGGAAACCAGTCTGCAGGATAGGAACTATGGATGTCAAGGAGAACACCCGAAACCTGAGTCTCCTTATGTATTTGCTGAGGCCTTGGAGGACTAAGATTGGTCTTCAAGTTCCATTGGCCTTCGGAACAAGGAAGTATTGGGAGTAAACACCTACCCCTTGTTCCCTCACTGGGACATCTACTATTGTGCCGAGTTATAGAAGGGATTGTATCTCCCTGAGCATCACTTGTTTGTGAGATAGGTCCCTGAAAAGGGACAGTTGGGGAGGAGTGGTGAGGTGGAAGAGAAAAGTGGATGGAGTATCCCTAGGTAATAGTACTCAAGACCCATCTGTCCATGATGATATGGGTCCCCTCCTTCAGGAAGGTGGCCAAATGATTCAAGCAGGGTCAGGTGGGATCCTGGCTGAAAACTGGAAGTTCTCCCTCAAGGGTACTCTCAAAAGGAGTGGTGATGATTGGTAGAACGCTGCGAAAGTGCCTGCTGCTGGCCCAAATTCAAACCAGAAGTGGGCCGATCCTGTTCGATGTTCTGCTTCTATCTCTAGACGTGTAAGGGGTGTATCACTGGGGCTGTGGCCTTAACTGGGACTGCGATGTTGATAGAGGATGGTGAAAGGGGCGTCTTGTTGGCTGCAGCATGTAGAGGCCTAGGGACTGTCATGTGGCCCTAGAATCCTTCACACCATGGGGTTTATTATCTGTTTGGTCTTAATACACAGTGAGGCCATCAAATGGCAGATCCTGGATGGCATGTTGTACCTCCTGGGCATGGCCAGACACCTGCAGCTATGAGCAATGGCACATGGACACCACTGAAGCCATTGCCCATCCTGCCAAGCCAGCGGAGCCGTACGCTGTTTGCAAGGCCAACAGGGCCACTGTCAGGCCTTGTTCAAGTATAGTCTTGAAGTCCATGGCTTGATTCTGTGGAAGAGCGTCCTTAAAGCGGCTCAATCAGTTCCATGGGTTATAATTATACCTGCCCTACAATATTTGGTGGTCAGAGATGCAGAGTTGGAAACTCACCATTGAACAAATTTTTTTCCCAAAAAGATTTTGCTGTCCTGGTTTTTGGGAGTAAACTCTGGTTGCCCTTGTATGTCCCTCTGGTTGGAAGCATCAATCACCCAAGGTGGGGTGGTTGAAAAAGGTATTCAAACTTCATTGCTGGGACATAATACCTTTTCTCGGTGGTCTTGGAAATCAGGGGGTGAGGACAGAGGAGGGAGTTTACCAAAGGGTCTTGGCAATCTTCAAGACACCTTCCTGGACAGTTAAGGCCACCTTGGGAGGGCGCAGCTGCTGTCAAAACATAAAAAAAGCTCTTCTGCTGTCCCCTTTAGCTCCTCTGGCTCTAAGCTGAGGTTGGCAACTACCCACCAAAGCAAGTCCTGCTATGCTTTAAAATCATCCAATAAACCTGGAGATCCTTGGCCTACTGCCTTGTCAGGGGAGGGGACTGATGGGGTGCCTGGAGTAATGATGCATCCTCAGAGTCACAGGGTGGTCCTTGTGAAGTACTCTCCATTGGGTCAGAACCCTCTGAGACTGAGGGATGGTCCCTAATATGGAGGATGGAGGTGCTGTGTCTTGATGGATAGTAGGGACTTGGGACCTTGACCTGTTTGGAAAGTCCATAGACCCCAATATGGCCACTGGAAGGACCACTGTCCAGGGGGCCATGCCAGGGCAGGTGTGACAATAGCATCTGTGCCATCCACATGCCTGGAGTAATGCTCAGTCTCCAGGGAAGATTCCTTGTGGGAAAACCTGCGGTCTCTCTGGAGTCAGTGCCGGGCTCTGTGTCCCCATGTAGAACAATGGGCCACAGCACTTGTTGAAGATGAGCTGCATCAGTGCAGAGTATGGTGCTGACTCCTGTAATTAATTATTGCTCACCGGAGCATGAGAGAGTTCCAGTAGCCATCACAGGCAGAAAGAAGGAACTGGTTGATGCACGGCCAGCAGCGTCTGACATACCACACAATGGGCACAGGACTCCAGGGGGTGCCGAAACCGGCTCTATGGGTACTGCTAAGGGGCAAAAGATTCTAGTAGCTGTGCACGTAGGCATGC
Source organism: Podocnemis expansa (assembly GCA_007922195.1). NCBI lineage: Eukaryota > Metazoa > Chordata > Testudines > Podocnemididae > Podocnemis > Podocnemis expansa. The sequence goes on from ML681990.1 coordinate 38,960,843, forward strand.
ACACACCTATATCTGAAAGGACACGGGCAGTACTCGAACAACTGGTGTCTCTGTGTGTGCTCCACATCAGATGTTAGTGTGTCCCCGTGCCATGGATCGGAGATCTTTTAGCAGTCATCCTCATGGTTGCGCATGTACAGAATGTTGGCTTGCAACAGCCCTAGTGAGCTGCAGCACCCCCACCCATTAGTTCCTTTTCTACCACAGAGAATCCATATGCAAAACTCCAAAGTATAGGGGAAGAAAGGTGGGTAATGGAGCTCACACGGGGACACACATCTTGAAGAAGAGGTTGCTCACCTGTAACCGGTGTTCTTCGAGAGGTGTGCTCCTGGCCGTTCCCTTGTAGGTGTCTGCACACCACATGCACAGCACGCCGGAACTTTTTTCCCATAGCACCCTTAGGGCCGGCCCTAGCGCCCCCTGGAGTGGCGCCATAGCCACTCTCTATATATCCACCAGCCGGCCCCTCCCTCCTCAGTTCCTTCTTCCCTGACCGTACGTGGGGAGGCAGGAGGGAGCGGAATAGCCAGGAGCACACCTCTCGAAGAACACCGGTTACAGGTAAGCAACCTCTTCTTCTTCTTCTTCTTCGAGTGCTGCTCCTGGCCATTCCCTTGTAGGTGAATCACTAGCCTTACCTTGGAGGTGGGATACATCACAGGGATGCCGATTGCAGCACCGCTGCCCCCAGTGCTGCATCCTGATGGGCCTGTTGGGTGATGGCACAGTGTTGTGTGAACACGTGCGGCGAGGACCAGGTCACTGCTCTGCAAATTTCGGAGATTGGGACCCCTGCCAGGAATGCTGTCGATGCCGCCTGGGCCCTCATTGAATGGGCCGTGACATGCGGGAGTGGTCTCCCTTCGAGTTTGCAACACTCTCGAATGCATGCTACGATCCAGGTAGCAATTCGCTGCATAGAGATGGGTTGTCCCCTCATCCTATTAGCAACTGCCACAAATAGCTGGGGTGATTTGCGGAAACGTTTCGTCCATTCGATATAAAAAGCCAGTGCCCTATGGACATCCAGCCTGTGGAGACGCCTGTCCTCCTCGGATGTGTGAGGCTTGGGGCAGCGGACTGGGAGGTATATGTCCTGGTTGATGTGGAACTGTGACACCACCTTAGGCCTGAAAGCTGGATGAGGGCGCAGCCACACTTTATCCTTAAAAAAGGTCGTGTACAGAGGTTCCGCTGACAGGGTGCACAGTTCCGACACCCTTCTTGCCGAAGTGATCGCCACCAAAAATGCCACTTTCCAGGAAAGGTAGAGCAGCGAGCACAACGCTAATGGCTCAAAAGGCGGTCCGGAGAGACGAGAAAGGACCAAGTTCAAATCCCATTGGGCTGCCGGGGGGCGTATTGGCGGGTACAGTTTCAACAGGCCCTTGAGAAACCTTTTCACTATAGGCAGCGAAAAGAGCGAGGGATGCTCGTCAACATGGCGAAAAGCTGCGATCGCTACCAGATGAACTTTAAGGGACAGCAGAGACAGCCCAGATGATTTTAGATGCCAAATGTAGTCCAGGATGGCATGGGCGGGCAGTGAATTTGGGTCCTTACCTTCGCCCGCAGCCCAATGCACGAAACGGCGCCACTTGGCGGCGTACGTGGCCCTTGTGGAGGCCTTCCTGCTGCCGCACAATACTTGCCTCACCGGGGACGAGCACAGTTGCTCACTTGCCGTCAGCCATGAAGGAGCCACGCGTGGAAGTTCAATGCTTCCAGATTGGGGTGGAGTAGTGACCCGCTGTCCTGGGACAAGAGGTCGGACCTCAGGGGCAGCCGAATGGGGTTGCATCTGGAGAGCCTCAGGAGGGTCGCGTACCAATACTGTCATGGCGAGGCTGGGGCCACCAAGATGACCTTTGCTCGTTGCACTTTTATGCGCTGTAGCATCCTTGGAACCAGAGGCGTCGGGGGGAAAGGCATACAACAGTTTCACCCCTCACGGGACTTTGAAGGCATCCCCCTTCGAGCCTGGGCCGAGCCCCTGGAACGAGCAAAACTGGAGGCATTTGGTATTCCATGGCGAGGCAAACAGATCCAGTTGGGGACGACCCCACTTCTGGAAAAGATGCTCTGCCACCTCTGGGTGGAGAGACCACTCGTGGGTCAGGAACCTCCTGCTTAGGTCGTCCGCTATAGTATTCTGGAGGCCCGGGACGTACAATGCGACAGGGAGAATGTTGTGGCGAATACAGAACTCCCACAGGGCTATGGCTTCCTGGCAGAGTTGTCTGGAGCGGGTGTCCCCTTGCTTGTTGATATAAAACATTACCATCGTATTGTCTGTTTGCACCGAGACCGTCCGACTGCGAAGCTCGCCCCGAAAAGTCTCACATGCCAGGCGCACTGCCCTTAGTTCTTTGACATTGATGTGGAGGGCAGACTCCCCTCCCTTCCACGTGCCTTGGGTCTTGAGACCGCCCAGATGGGCTCCCCACCTTTGTCCGATGCATCTGACATTAGATGCACTGACGGTTGGGCCCGCTGAAAAGGGATCCCCGAACAGAGGTTCTCCTCGTGGGTCCGCCATCGGAGGGACTCCAACACGGGTTCGGGCACTGTGACCATCACATCCATACTGTCCCTTGCAGGGCAAAACACGCTCGACAGTCATAGCTGGAGCGGACGCATGCGGAGTCGGGTGTATAGAACTACGAATGTACAGGCCGCCATGAGCCCCAACAACCGTAGGTACTCCCGCGCTGATACTAGAGGAAACCTTATTAGTGAGTTCACCGCCTCTCGAATCCTTTGGAAGCGGGATGTGGGGAGGGACACTCTTGCTAGAGCAGAGTCCAGAACCGCCCCTATAAAGTCTATTCTTTGGGTGATAGCACCGACTTCTGTCTGTTGACTAAGAGGCCCAGTCTGTCCAGCAACGACTGTGTTGCCGCTAGGTGGTCTAGCGTCTCTTGAGGAGATCAGCCCACTACCAACCAATCGTCCAAGTATGGGAACAGATTGATCCCCATCCTCCTGAGGGAGGTGGCCACTACCGCCAGGCACTTGGTAAAACCTCGCGGCGCTGCCGAGAGGCCAAACAGGAGGACAGTAAACTGTAGGTGATCCCGTCCTACCACAAAGCGCAAGTACTTCCTGTGACGCGGATGAATTGCGATGTGGAAGTACGCGTCCTGGAAATCAAGGGTGGCGTACCAGTCGCCCGGATCCAGAGTGGGGATGATAGAAGAAAGGGAAACCACCCAGAAACGAATCTTTTTAAGAAAACGGTTGAGGCGTCTTAAGTCTAAGATTGGCCGAAACCCCCCCTTCGACTTCGGGATCAGGAAGTAACGGGAGTAAAAACCTTTGCCCCTCCTGTTAGATGGGACCTCCTCTACCACCCCTTTTTGGAGTAGAGATCGAACTTCCTCCCTTAACAGGCTTGTAAGCGTAGGGTCCCCTTGTGTAGTTGAAAGGCGGGACAGAGACACCGACAGGGGTAATGAAGCAAATTGGAGGGAAACAGCCCTCCCGAATAGTTTTGAGAACCCAGCGGTCCGAAGTGATCTTGAGCCACTCTGGGAAATAGTGGGAAAGTCTGTTGAAAAAGTTCGGAGTCTCTGGATCTGGTGTGAGCGGTATGGCACCCTCTGGTTGACCTTCAAAATCTCTTTTTCTGAGACGCTGCTTGACGCGAGCCCCCTTGGTCGCCCAACTAGCGTCCCGAAGCCCTAAGTCCTCCCCTGTTGCGACGCCTGTCGTCATCTTGGCGCCAGCGGAACGGCCGTGAGGGCGGTGGCGGTTTGAAAGTCTTCCTCTGAGTAGCCGGCATGTGAAGGCCCAGTGATTTTATCAACGCCCTGGAGTCTTTTAGGGTTTGCAACCGGGAGTCTGTCTGCTGCGAGAACAGCTCAGGACCTTCAAAGGGGAGATCTTGTATTGTGGCCTGAACCTCCAGGGGAAGACCCGAAGCCTGTAACCAGGAGCATCTCCTCATGGTCACCCCTGAGGCCATCACGCAGGCAGCCGCATCCGCCGCGTCCAGCGCTGACTGCAGAAGGGCCTTGGCCACAACTTTGCCCTCCTTGATAGATGCCAAGAGGGTGCGTCTAGAGCCTTGGTCCAATGCATCTGAAAACCTCCCCAAGGATGTCCAAGCGTTAAACATGTATCTACTTAGAACAGCCTACTAGTTCGCTATTCTAAGCTGGAGGCCCCCGGTTGAATAGGTCTTACAGCCAAACAAGTCCAGCCGCTTTGCCTCCTTTGCTTTCGGGGTCGATGCAGGGTGGCCATGCCGTTCCCTCTCACTTGCCGCTGCCACCACCAAGGAGCCAGGGGTGGGATGGGAATAAAAACGTTCATAGCCCTTCGAGGGAACAAAATACTACATCTCCGCACGCTTGGCCATTGGGGTAATTGACGCTGGAGTATGCCACAAGACCTTAGTGGTGTTTTGGTTAGTCTTAATAAAAGGCAGGGCAATGTGGCTCAGGCCCTCGGGCAGAAGAATGTCCACCATAGGGTCGGCATCCTCCACAATATCCTCCGCCTACAAATTCAGTCCACTGGCAACCCAGTGGAGGAGCTCCTGGTGAGCCGAGGAATCATCTAGGAAGGAGGATGGCTTTGCCCCTGCTACCGCCTCGTCCGGGGTGGACGATGAAGATTGCCCCTGGTCAAGTCCCACAGACTGAGCACTTGACTGAACGCTGCGGGTCACGCTAGACACACTAGCTTGGTCCTCTCCAGGGGAGTCCGCCTCGGACCCATCTCCGGTGCTGGGGGGAGCACTTATGGTTGCCGAGGGAGGCTGGTGAATCTGTGGCGCAAATGTCAGACCCCCGGGTCCCTGACCTTGATGAAAGGCCCACGGGGTCCAAAAAGGCCATTGCGTGGCCGACTGCCAGCCCAACCACTGGGGGTGAAACGGGGGGGCACCCTGAGTTGGCTGGGGAGGCTGAGCTGCTTTGCAATGACGCCTCGACCCAGCATCCTCCGCGGAGCTTGAAGTTGGACGGCTCCTTGGGGACCATAGCGGTGCCGTAGATGACGGTACTGACAGACAGTGCCCTCTGGTTTCTCGATGTTCCCGGTACCACTGGACAAGGTCTCGCTGTGCCGGTGCCGGGGAGCGGTATCGAGGGGCCCCTGCCGCCGCCGCCACCACCACAGGTGGAATCGGGGAACGGTGCCGACGGGACGGAATCGGTGCTGCACGAGGAAGCTTGGATGGAGCCCCAAGCAGGGTCAGCTTCCCGCGCAACACTACCAATCACAGTGCCAGGGAACTCAGCCTCAGGGTTTGAGGGGCTACTGGTCCGCACAGCTCCTGCACCGCTGAAAAGGCCTCTGGAGTAGTGGGCAACACAATGTCCTCCTCCAGAATATCTCTCGTTGGTGAGGACACTGAGATGGGGCTGTACCGGACCTCCCTCAACTCCGGCGCCGGGGAGGGAGAGCGATTGCTAGTCAAGTCCAACTGCCCCATGTCCTTCTGGCTCGCAGAGCCACGCTGAGGAGAGTGCCCCTTGCCCTTTCTCCTTTTTGCCGGCACCGGAGACGCAGAGCGGTGCCGGGGCTCCTGGTGCTTCTTGGGGGCTGGCTTCAGTGCCAGACGATGCCGGGGTGCTCCGCACTGACGGTGCCAAACTCGATCCAGAGTCCCCCGGTGCCGGGCGCAGCCCTTCCTCCATCATGTGCAGTTTCAAACGTTGGACTCGATCCTTCTGAGTCCGCGGCTTGAAGGCTCTGCAGAATTTACACCGCTCCGCTAGATGAGCCTCCCCCAAACACAGCAAGCAAGAACTGTGGGGGTCATCCACTGGCATGGGCTTTTTGCAACGCCCACATGTTTTAAACCCCGGCATAGCCCGACCCCGAGCTCAGGGTGGGCGTAACGAATTCTAACAACTATAACAACTACTATAACTAACAACGAAACACAGCGAACAACGTGGGTAACTATGGAGAACGAACTGCGAAGCGCAGCCGAAAGACATTCCAGCGACCGATGGGCGGTAAGAAGGAACTGAGGAGGGAGGGGCCGGCTGGCGGATATATAGAGAGGGGCTATGGCGCCACTCCAGGGGGGCGCTAGGGCTGGCCCTAAGGGTGCTCTGGGAAAAAAGTTCCGGCGTGACGTGCAAGTGGCGTGCAGACACCTACAATGGAATAGCCAGGAGCAGCACTCGAAGAAGAACATCAGTTACTACAAGTGACCAACTGCTTCTTCCTCTTTGAGTGATGTCCCCACGGTGCACCACATCAGGTGACTATGTCACAGTTATCTATCATTGGGGGTGGGACTTCAGTATACAGAGAATAATACTGCTCTTCCCGCTTTCACATCATTTGCAGATGTTTTATCTATGGCATAATGAGAAGTAAAGGTGATGACCAAGTAGTGGCCTTGCATATGTTTATAAGAGCTATGTTTTCTAAGAAGGTGGCTATGGTGGATACCAGTCTTGTGGAATGGGTCTTAAATCCCTGCGAAGGCTACTGAGGTTGTAACAGGAATGTATGCAGTCCCTTATCCATTTAAATAGTCTCTGATTCGATATGGGTTTACCTTTGGAGAGTTCTGCAATGGATAGGAATAATTTGTTTGATTTCCTAAAGGGTTTTATTCTCTCTAGGTAATAAGATAAGGGCATGTCTGACATCCAACGTGTGCAGTGTGACCTCGAGTGGTTACGTATGCAGTTTCAGATAGAAAGTAAGTAAATGTATGGGTTCACTGATATGGAAATGTGAGACTACTTCTGGGAGGAATCTGGGATGGGATCTTAGAGTGATCTTTTCCTTGTAAAAGGTGGTATATGGTGAATCTGCCATAAGGGCGTTGATCTCTCCTAGTTGACGTGATCACTATGAAGAAGAATTCTTTCATGGACATGTAAAATAGTGAACATGAGGCTAGTGGTCTGAATGGTTGTTTCATTACTGTTCATAGTACAAGGGTTAGGTCCCATGGAATAACCAGGGATCTGATAGGTGGATAGAACCTTTTTAGGCCTGCTAGGAATCTTTTTACTCGAGGATGGTTGAAAAGTGATGACTCATTGACTACATCATGGAAGATAGAAATCAACATGAGGTGCTCCTTGACTGAACTGACTGATAAAACGAATTGTTTTAACTCTAGTAGGTATTCAAGGATGTCCAGAATGGAAGAGGTATTAGTGAGATGCCTCTATTTAAAGCACCATATTTGGAATCTCTTCCATTTCTGCAGATAAGTTCTTCTAGTGGAAGATTTTCTGCTGTTTTATAGGATATGTTGAACTGCCTCTGAGCACTCTAGTTCCATCTCCATCTGGTGGAACCAGGTAGGTACCATGCTGTCAGATGTAGTTTGTGTATTTCTGGGTCACAAGTGCCTCCATAATTCTGTGTCAATAGATCTTGTGACGGACAAAGTAGTATTGGTTCCTGGTGGAGAAGATCTGAAATCAAGGCTGTCTAAGCCAGAAGGGGATGATGAGGATTATGCAAGCCTGTTCCAACTTTATTTTTTTGAGATTGGTAGAAAGGCGAATAACAAGCCCTGTGTCCTGTTGAGAACAAAGGCACTGCCTAATGATTTCGGTCCTATCCATGCTCTCGAGCAGAATTTTTCTGTTTTCATAGGTGGCAAAGAGATTGTTTAGTGGTGTGCCCCACCATGAGATGTTGTTTAGTTGCTTGTCATTAATTTGCCATTCGTGTGGGGAAAGTATCTGCTCAGAGTATGTGCTGCTATGTTTTGATTGCCTGAAAGGAAGGCCAATGTTCTATGGATCGAATAATGTATGCACCAATTCCATAGTTTGACAGCTGTAGCACATCAGGAGGGTGATCAAGCTCCTCCCTGTCAGTTTACATAAAACATGCATGCCACACTGTCATTGTTTTTATCATTTAACCTCTTATGATTGGCTTGAAACACTGACATGCATTTCTCGCTGTTCTGTTCTAGGATGTTCGTATAAAGAGTGGATTCCCTTGCTGAACATCTGCCTTGTCTGGTGTCTTTGGCAAACTGCGCTCCCCATTCGAGTAGTAACGCATCCATGCGAATCATGATGGTTGGTTGTGGCACTGTAAAAGTTATTCTGCGCACAACATTGGTTTCCACGGTCCACCAGTTGAGAGACTTTGATTCTGGGTGGGATCAGTAGCTTTTTGTTGATGTTCTGTTTGGTTTGTTAACTGTGGAGAACCAAGACTGAAGAGCCCTCATGCATAGCCTGGTATGTGGTACTACTGATCTAGTTGCTGCCATGTGACCAAGGAACTGGAGTACAGCACGTGCCATCATGCATGGTGTAATGCCGTGAATCGAGGTCTCTGTAGTGAGGCTATGACAGTTATGGAACATAGATGTGCCCCAAAGAAGTTGAGTTCATCTGTCAGACACAGGGTAGACTTTTTGGTATTTAATTTTAATCCTAGTTGATGGACTAAACTGATGTTTAGTTGCATTGCTGTTGTGGCCCTGTGTTTCAAACATGCTGTAATAAGACAGTTGTCAAGATATGGGAACACAGTGATTCCCCTTGTGCATAAAAATGCTGTGACTGATGAAAGTATTTTGGAGACCACTTGTGGGGCCAAGTGTAGTCCAAATGGCAGTAACTTGTACTGGTAGTGTTGTCCTTCAATCATGAAACATAGAAAATCACTCTCCTCCCTGTAACATAGGAATTACAGTGTTCAAGCTTGCCATCTTGAATTTTTGTTGCTTCATAAATTTGTTGCGAGGTCTTAGGTCCAGAATAGGTCTCCAAACTCCTGTTTTCTTTTGCTCTATGAAGTAGCAAGAGTAGAAACCTCTCCCTTGGTACTTTAGAGGAATGGGCTCTTTCACCCATTTGTAGTAGGTGAGGGGTGTCCCTGAAGAGGGAAGGGTGGAGGGGATAAATGGGGGTTATGACTGGAAATGAGACTGATTAGCTGATTGTGATGATCTCCAGGTCCCATCTGTCATTAGTGTTTATGGACCAGACATAGAGATGAAATTCATGTTCAACGGAAGATGTCATCGGTAACAAGGAGGAAGTCTCAAACTCTCAACCAAGACCTCAAAAATGAGGTTTTGGTAGTGGGGAGTGGGTGTTTGAGTGCAGTTGTGTTTATAACTGTGTTGTCTACTCCTTTCTTGATTGTCATAGTGTCTGGGTTGGTACCGTGTCTGGTATCTTCTATGGCATGGTCAGAAGCATTTCTGCTTCTTTTCAAAGGTTGACGTATATATTCACGAAGTACATAACAGGGTAGTGGGGGGGGGGGTGACTATCTGACCGGGGACACTCAAATCAGGCCTGGATCATACCCTGGTCAATTGGCAATGAGGTGGAGCAGATCAGGCTGGCATGTGAGGGGCTCATGCTGTCTGCCATCCTCAGCCCTGATCCTGCCCCCTCTTAACCCAGTCTTGGCATGGTGCCAGCCCCTGCCTCTGTTCCCGGCCTCATGCCGCTACCCAAAGTTCTGAGGTGGCCCCTTGACTCCTTTCCCAGCTTTATGCCACTTCTCCAGCCCTAATCCTGCCTCCACATCCTCTTTTTTGGGCCTGCCCACAGCCCCATGCTACCCCTGGAGCCCTGGACCATCCCTACCAGCCCAACTCTTCACTGGGGCTCCAATTATCACATGTCCTCTGCTGCCCACCCACCCACCCCCTGTGATCCTGCCAGAGTGCTGCAACCCTCTCCTCTGCCCCCCTACTTGAGCTGTCTGCAGTGGCTCTCCTTTGCCCCCAGGATTGCCTCTTACTTGAGATGAGAGTCTGCAAGCTGCACTGAGGCTGAAAGGTGCCTCCAGGCCTGAAGGGGTGGGAGGGGAGAGTAAGGCTGGGAGCTGACCCCCTCTGTTACACCATCTGCTGGAGAAAGGTGCATAGGTACAGGGAATACAAACCTAGACACAAACATGACTGTTCAATATTAAAGTCATCAAAAATAAAAACACACACAAAAACAAACAAAAACCTGTCTTTATTCATTCATAGCATGAGCGGTATCAGTATGGAAAGAAGGATAGAGGGAACATGGCTGCTCAAAAATTGCAGCCAGCCTATTAGCCTCCATGCCCCAACTCTGGGGGAACTTTTCACCAAGTTTTTCATGCAAATTATGAAGTACACATGACCATTGGTACGTTTTTTTTGTTGAGGTCAAGCCTAGTGATCGCTCATCCACCTCTCTAATTTTAAACACCCAAATGCCCATTCCACCAACATGCTGCACCTGCTGAGTCTAATACTGAAATGCTCCTTAGTTTCCAGGTGCCTAGTGCAGGGCTTCATTACCCTGGGGAAAAAGGATAGACAATATCCCCCAGGATCACTTTTGGCATTTCAACACCCCCAATATGCACCTGCATGTCTTTTGGAACAGACCAGAGTTCCTAAAGATGCACATGCTATGCACCTCTCCAGATCACCCCACACTAATGTCAGAGAAACATCCTTTGTGATCAACAAGGGCCTACAAGACCACTAAGAGGCATCCTTTACAATTTACGTACTCTGCTGGAGCCAAAAAGGGATATGCGTCCCATCTATGGCCTCCCACAATTTGGGAACCTCAATGCAGTAAATCCATGCACTCTGTCCTGCACATTTCCCAAAGTCATTATTCTTCACAGCAGAATTCTATTAACGGCCCTGCACACTTGCATCACAGTACCTCCAGTGGATTTCCCCACTCTGAACTGATTTTCAACTGACTGGATAACAGTCTGGGGTTGCTAGCTTCCATAGAGCAATGGTTACTCGCTTCTCCACTGTCAGAGGTGGTCTCTAGTGAGTATTCATAAGTTTCAGGGCTGGGGACGGTAGTGCACGAAGTTCAAGGAAAGTGGCCTTCTCCATATGAAAGTTCTATTGCCAGTGCTCATCACCCCATAGGGATATCACAATGTGGTCCCACCAGTGTGTGTTTGTTTCCCAGGCCCAGAAACAGTGCTCCACTGATGTGTGGCAGCCTGAGCAAGCACAAACTGTTTTGCTCTACCACTTGTAACAGGGTGGCCTGAGTAACACTGCAATTTCTCATGTCACAGCAACTATTTCGCTGTTGAAAATACTGCAGGATAAGGTGTGAGGTGTTTGTAACACTCACAATGATAGAGCAGAGGTGAGCAAACTCCATGACTCTTGATACACGTGGTACTGAAAAAAGGACGGAAAACTACTTCCTGTTTATTTGTGACAAGAAAGAAGGGGGAAGGAGCACTTTACATCATGGGAGGATGACAACCCTTCCACAAGCCAGGGAGTATATTTGCCCTGTGGGATAGCCATGTACAGTGCACTGCTTTGAACGCTGACTCAGTGATTACTCAGTATGCAAGAGCCAAACGCAAGGAGCTTTGTGTGATCATGCTCCTGAAAATTCCAGAATTTGGCAGGTGGAAATCTATTTAAAATAAATTAACTTTCCTCCACAGTGTACAGATGACCTGAGTGAGTTAGTCAGGATGAAGGGGAAGCACTATGGGTGGCTGAATAGACTGTGATTTAAGACCATTCTGTTGCAAATAGCAGCAACAGCTGTTAACTGGTCTAAGGCCTTTCTGTAGTAACGAACAGCAGCAACAGCCATTAGGTAAAAGGGGAGTCACATCCCATCTAAATTGTCAAAAACAATTGACTATCTGGTTGTTAAGAAAACATTTGAGCCCTAAGGGAATGTAGCACCAACACAGATGAGATCAAGAGACAAACATTAAGACGTTTAAAGGAAAACTTTGCAAGATAACATTCTGTCTGGCTAAACCACTTACCAGGGATTTCAGCTGGGAAATATCTGTAACTCCCTTTTTACTGTTAATTGTTCCTGTCTGGTTTTTAATTGTTTCTGTCTGCTGTGTAACTGTTTTCACAACATCTGAGTTGACTCTTGTACGAGGTATAATGTGCTAGGGTTGGCTAAAATGTTGCTTCATAATGTATTGGTTAAAATATTGTTTTGTAATACTGCAATAAAAATATTAGGTTTTACTTATCTGTACCTTAACCAAAGTTTAATTATATAAACTGGGATCCAAAAGGAAGTGCTTTGGAATTTAACTCCAGGACACAGACCAAAACAAAAGCTGCCAGAACCACGGGTTACTCTGCTTAGAGGCAATCAGGCTGTGGCAGTTCTGCATCAAGGAGTACATTACTCCAATATCTGTTTGTTTACCTCGGTATCAGAATTATCTCATGGTCCATCTAACTAGTATTTTTCTCTGAGTATGAGTGGTCTCTGAAGATGTCTCCTTCAGGTCATCTTCAAAGCCTGAGACACCCTGATGATCCACCTTTTTGCTACAAGCTACAACAGAAAATGTTTTCTATTTAGCTCTTCAGGGAGCACTGGTGCAGGCTCCTTCTCCAATATTTTTTCTTCTCACTTGGTAGTCACCTCTCCTCTGTGCCTTTCCCCAAACCTGATCATCCCTTAGGTCACCCTCAAGCTCAAGGAATATTGGACCAACCTTATTCTTGTTTCCCTAGTGTGGCCAAGAGCGTACTGGTTCTTTGACCTCTTCGCGATGTCTGTTACCCTCACAGTTTAAACCAAATCACTCCTACCTTATCATGGACTCAAGGAATAGCCCAATCAGTTTAGGACACCCACCTCTACCATTCTGTGGACTTGAGGTATAACCCTCTCCAGGTAAATGGTCATTTTCTCCCTGCAAAAGACCCTTACACAATAAAATCATTAACTTGTATTTATTAGTAATTAATCAACAGAATACATTTGCTAAGCATACAATGCTCACCATTCCAAATAAGGCAGACAAGTTTCTCCCAACAGAGAGTCAGATCATCTGGAGGAAGAGGGGATTCCATCTTTTTCTGCACAGAATAGTTGTGCAGCTAAATTGAGTTGATCCCCCTTGGTTGTTTACCTAATACATCAAGGTGGAATAGTTGGTAAATATATGAACCACTGGGTCTCTGATACAGTCCCAAAAAGTGTGACATTGTGTATGTCCCAAAGCTCCAGCACAATAGAGTGAAGCCTCCTATTTCAATCACAGTTCTAGTACTTTCAGCAACCCTGGGTGCACACTGCCTAAGCCAGGGGTCTCAAATACATGGCCCATGGGCCACATGAGGCCCCTAAAGCTATTTCCTCTGGCCCGCAGTGACACGGTTGTAACCAATATTTGCAATATCTTTACATGGAAAGGTTTCAATGGTGCGGCTCTCGGGCTACCATACTAATCCTCCCACAGCCCTCTACTAGTCCTCATGTGGCCCTTGTGGTGATTTGAGTTTGAGATCCCTGCCTTAGCTAAGCCCATCACCTGCAGCAAACAGGTGGATCATCAGGATCTCCCAGGCTTTGAAGATGAGCCAAAGGAGACAGCTTCAGAGATCACACATGACTCAGAGAAAAATACGAGTTAGATGGTCCGTGAGATAATTCTGATCCCCAGGTAAGCGAATGGCTATTGGAGTAATGTGCTCCTTGATGCAGAACTGTTCCTGTACAGCACAATTCCTGTACTTCAAGCAACTTTCAGTTCACATCCCCCCAAAGCCCACCACGGAAACATGCTGGCTGGTGAGAGCTGAACAATGGCAATGCTTTGGCAAATGTTCTGTTGATGGATCCATCCCTGCAAGGAGACCAGGATCAGTGAAGAAAAATGAACTAGTCTATCAGTGTAGGACAGTAGACTGGCCAGGCCAGATTTGAAGGGGGCAAAGAAGCAAGCTTGCCAATGGGATCACCAGTACAGAAGCAGATATGTTGCCCAAGACCCTCAGATATGCTTGAACTGTTGTGGAAGACTGAGACAAAAGTAGAAAATTGTCTGAAAACAGTAGGTTGGCAAAAATGCTTTCAACATCATGGAATCTAACAGAGCCCCAGTGAACTCAATTTTTTTGAGTGGGAGCCAAGACTGACTTCCCTGATCTAGTTACTATCATAAAAACGGGGATCTCAAACATGTGGCCCGTGGCCCGCATGTGGCCCCTAAAGCTATTTCCTGTGGCCCGCAACAACACTTTTGTAACCAATATTTGCCATATTGTCATATGAGAAGGTTTCAGTGGTATGGCCCTCAGGCTAACGTTCTAGTCCTCACGTGGCCCTGATGGTGATTTGAGTTTGAGACCCCTGAATTAGCTGATCCAGCAAGGACAATGTGGTACTGATATGAGCAAGAACTTCTTCTCTGGATTGTCCCCACTATAACCAGTCTTCCCTTCCTCCTGAGACATGTTGTAATAACAAAGTATTTGGTAAAAACCTAGTGGGGAGAAGAGAGACCCAAATGGGAGCACTGCCTACTCAAAGTGGCATTTCACAATGACAAGTAGAGGAACTTTCTGTGGCATGGGAAAATTGTCATATGAAAACAGTAGTCCTGAAGGACCAGAGCAGCAAGCCAATAATTGTGAAACACTGAGAATAGTCAATAGAATGGCCATTTGGAGAACCTCATGTACCCGATATATTAGTTGATGCGTTGAAAGTCAAGGGTGGCTCTTAACCCCTTCTTGGATTTGGGTATCAGGAAGCACTGAGTGTAGAAGCCATGACTCTGATGTTGCAGTAGAACCTCCTCCACTTCTCCCAAAACCAGCAGAGAACAGACCTGGTTGATGACTAGCAGTTTGTGAGAGGGGTCCCTGAAGATGGACAAGGACAGAGGGTAAGTACAAAATGTGGAGGTTAAGGGTATATTTATACTGATGGGAGCAATTTTGCTGCCATAAGTTCACCCTTCCAGAAGCGGTTTGTGGCAAGTATAAACTCACCGCACTGCTCCCAGAAGTCTTCCCCGGAAGTCCTGGGGGAAAGCTGACTGCAACTGATTTGCAGTCAGCTTTTCCCTAATGTGTAGCAGTGGCTTTAAAAGTCACCACTAGTTATGCAAGGAATTTTACCTTCCTTGCATAACTGGTGGTTAACTGCTGCCGAATTTGCCCTCAGGATAGACTAGGACTAACAGGATGACATAAACAGGTTTGTTGGTGCTTATGAAGGCAGCCAGCCTGTCCCCAAAATGGGGGGGAGGGGGAGGGAGAAGTAATGACTGAAAGAGTATTCGGGACCCAGGAATCAAAATAAATGATGGGAGGGTGTGTGGACTGGCCACATCTGGAGCACAACTGCTTTCTCCTGTAGAATCTATTCCTCTTTCTGGGGTGGTTCCATTGCCAATGAGGAGAGAACGGCTGGCCAAATGTACAATGAGGATAATACTGCTTCTGCTTTTCAATGCCAAAATGGTGCTTCTGCACTGCTGAGATATACACATACTCAAGGACTGATGGTAGCCATGGCGTCCTTGAAATAGATTAGCAGTGCATCAATTTTGTCTGACAACAGCATTTGGCCATCACCGTGCAAATAATCAATGGTGTAAAGGAAGTTTAAAGATGGAGTAAGTTTGGTCTGGAAGTTCTGTGTCTGAGGCTCTGTGTTTGCTTAGACAAGCTTATTAAGGCATAAGTCAGGAGAGCTAGGGATTTAGATTGATAAGAAGGTAGACTGTTTCTATAGATACAAGAGGTAATCCACAAAGGTTGATTATAAGACAATCCCTCCTGTCTGGACCCTGATGGGAAGCTATCACCCTAGTCTGGTAAACAGGTTGGCGGTGGCTAGGTAGCTGAGGGGTCACAGGAGTCTGGCCACTCTCATTGGTCAAGGACAGTAACTGTTACCCAAATAAGCTGTAAACAACAACAGAGGCAGGCTAACTATATGCTGCCTATTAAGTATAATCTAATTATGTAACCTGCATATTAAAAGTAGTAATACCATGTACGGATTTTTGGCATGATGTAACTTGTTGTATTATGCATGAGCTTGTTGCATTATGTATATTGTATTTTGCATGTTAGAAGGTATATGTGACCAGTAACCCCTATACTGGGCGTTCTTGCTCAGAGAGGTGAGTTTCTCTTTGCTTCCCTCTGATGCAGTTCCTTTTATTATTCAGCTGAATAATAAACTCTGAACCACACCTCGTTCTCTGCTTATTTGAGTCTCAGCTGGGAACAGGCCTTCATTTTGGGGGATTTCCCCCACAATGGCTTGCTGGACATCAGAGGCAATGTGTGAATTCTGTAGCCGGAATGTCTTATCCTGGTTAGTAAGAGCTATCTGCAATGTCTAATGCAGACTGCAAGGACATCTTAGCCACTAAGCAGCCTTCAATAAAAAATGCCCAAAATGCCTCTCACAAGGTCTTGGGCAGCCAGTTTGTAAACTCTGACTTAGCTGTCCAGTTAACACAGTGGTTCTCAATGTGTGATCCGGGGGCCAAGAGTGGCCTGCAAGGGCTTTGAGCGGCCCTCAGGATCCCCCCCTGCTGGCAGCAGAAGCGAGCCACTGCCTAAGGACCCAGGTGAAGCACATTTCTATAGGGTAAATCAGGGCTCTCAGAAAATATGGCCCGCTGGCAGGTGGGCAGGTCAGGGAAGGGACCCAGAGGTCAGGGAACCAGTTGGTGGGCTAGGGCAGGGGACTAGGGAGCTGGAGGGCAAGCAGTTTGGGAGTCTGGCCTGCTAGTAATTAAGTAAAAGCAGATTTGGCCCTCAGGCGAAAAAGTTTGGAGACCCCTGGGATAAAAGACCAGTACAGGGTCTTTGCTACAGCCAAGGGATGGGACATCAGCCCTCCCCTCCCACTGGCTGAAGCACAGAGCACAGCAAAGTGCCCTGCCCAGGTCCACAGGCACTGCAGCCCTTGCTGGAGCCAGAGTGAGCAGAGCACTGATCTTATATCTCCCTGGCTGCAGAAGGGAGCCACTGCCTAGGGCCCGAGGTGGAGTGCACAGGACTAAAGGATACGTGGTTTCCCTGCTGCAACCAGGGAGATGGGAGATCAGCAAGGAGGAAGACTGTTGTTCAGAGGTGGGGGTGGGAGGTTGCTAGCAGAAACTGCTGGCCCTTCAAGGCTGTAAAAATTATATCTTTGGCCCTCAAGCCAAAGAGGTTGGAAATCACTGAGTTAACAAAATAGTAGTTGAAAAGCCAGGCTCGTTGGTTAGCAATTCGCATCTGTAAGGAATTGTGAATCTTCCTGCCCATGAGAGCCATACATTTAGAGTCCCTATCCTTGTACACTTAAACCTGCTCTGTTGGGCTCTGTCATTCACCACAGTTACAACTAGGGAATTTGGAGCTGGGTGGGAGTAAAACTCCTCAAATCCACATACTTAGCTACATGTTGTACTGAAGCTGACATGTTCTAGAGGGCCTTAGGTGGTTTAAGGAACCCATAAGAGATAAGGAGGGTAATTCTCTCATTGGCAGATAGCAGCAGGATATCCACTATTTGTGGGTGTTCTCTAGCAAGAATTCAGTTTTGAAACTGAGGGAAGTAACTACATACCACAAGAAATCTTGGCACACCTTAAAATCCTCTGGCACCAAAGGAAGAATGAGCCAGCCAGTATACAAATCACCTAGAGACAAAGAGGAGGTCTCTAACTGAGCCAAAGCTATATCCTAATCCAGGGCTGAAGAATTTGGACAGTATGACTCCGGAGTCTCCACAGGGAGAAGGACTGCACGTACCTGGACCAGTGGCAGATCAATGGTCATGACTGAAAACCTGACTGAAGATCTTGCCTTCAAGCAGGACAAAGAACAGGACCTCTGCAACTAAGGAGCACCCCCATTTATTCCATGGAGGCCACAGGCATGGATAAATCACTGGTGACCAGTAGGCAACAGGTCAGGTACCTCCATACTGACTGAGAGATGAGTACCTATTCTGGTACCCATAAGAGTCCATCAGTGGCCCCCAATGCTCATCAGATGATGTTCAGTGAGAGGATGACAACTCCCATTCAGATTCTGAGGAATCTCAAAATCTCCAGTATAAGAGTAGAGCAAGGCCAGAGGGGGTAAGTAACTGGTCTGATTTGTCCATCACTCAGAATGAAGCATGAAGCATTGTAACCAATAGAAATGGTTTGGTACCAAGCATGCCAGTGCCAGAAGTAGTACTGATCCTGAAGTCAGCAGCAGCAGTGGAGTGTCTGAAAGTACCAACCTCTAAAGTGGTGAAAGTCACACTGGAAGCAGCTGCTGAATGTGGTGGCACTGAAGATGCCTGGTACCAAGGTCACCTGTACCAATCCCAGCACTGGTCCTGCTACCACAACATGTGACAAGGGAACACTGGGTACAGTGCTGACAGACATAAGGGTTCAGCAGTTTTTTCAGTTGATTGGGCTGTAGATGACAAAGATGTAACAAAGTTCTGGGCCATAGGAGAGGGTACCAAAAGGCAGAGGAGATCCGTAGTTGCCTAGTACGCTGCTGATGTGGAACTGATCAGTAATAGTATCTTACTTGTCAGAACCAGACTCAAAGGATGCTTGCTGGCCAGAACTAGACGGAGTTTGCACAGTACAGGATTTCTAACCTTCCGACTCAGTACTGAGGAAAGGTGAAAGGTATCCATGCCATCCTACACACTGGCACCAACCCTGTGCCTGTCCATCCCTTTCCTTGGCAAAGTCACAGACATGAGACCTAGAGTGTTTTGATTGGTCTTGTGCAACTCTCTCATTGACACAGTCCACAGTAGTAAGTGTAAAGGAACTGCTCCTCCATTTCTCTGGAGAGGCACCTGCTCCAAAATGTTACGTGGCAGCACCCTTGGAACCCAACGGTGATCTACGAGCTGATTAGGGACTTGATACTGAAGCAGGACACATGGTCTGTTCAAGAAGGCGCTGTTTCAGGCAATGGTCCCAAGCCACTTGAATCCATTTCTGGAATGACTGGTAGATAATGCAATGTTCTTTAACATGGGTCTCACAGAGACAGAGAAAGCACTACATGTGGGGCTCACTCCCCCAACATAAAATAGTCTGCTTAAACTCCAGTGAGGGCACCACCAAGGAAAACAATCTAACACTAAGCTAACACTAAAGTATTACTGATTATATACACCAAGGGAAAACCTAAACTATTTGAGATGTTATGAGGTTAAGGCTAGGCGGAGCTCTGATTCCAACCATAGGAAGTAAGAAGGAACTGAGGGAGGATCAGGTTGGTGCTGCCTTGTACAGCCAGGGGAGATGTTATGGTCATGAGGCATGAATGTCGCCCCTTTGTGGGTACTGGTAGGCAAGTTTCTCCCTCTTTGATGCAGTATGCATACACACATGTAAGTGGAATAAATGGCTGCATCTACTCAAAAAGAAAGTTTGTAGTGATCACATAAAAGAAAAGCAATCAATCACAATTTTAAAAGATGAAGCAAGCATGGATGAATTATGAAAACATGGATGAGAACGGATACATTATTTGGTCCCAGTTCAGAGAGGGAATAGCGTAGATCTATACAAACAGTAAACTCTAAATTTGTGATCACAAAAGCAAAATGTGCTTTGCACATCTCTCTAAGACAAGTGATGCTCAACCACTGTGTCATGACACAAAAAAGTGTGTCATGGCACAGTAGTAAGTGTGTCACAATGCCTTGCTGCCAAGTCCTTTTCCCCCACTACTGGCAGGCTGCTGGCCCTTCAGAAGCTGCTATAGCTATATAAAACAGATCAAATCACCACTGCCAAAAGCACTTGGGGGGGACACAGGACTATTTTGCTGCTGGCACTTTACAGCTGCTGAGGCTCTGCAGAGCAACAGTAGCAAAGTGCTCTCCATCACCCTAGTGCTTTCGGTGATGGCATTTGTCCAAAAGCACTCAGGGGACCATTTTGCTGCCGCTGCCACTGCCATGCAGAGTGGCAGCAGCTTCAAAGGGCCAGCCACTGAAAGTGCTGCCACTGAAAGTGCTGGGGGGGGGGGGGGAGTACTTTTTTCCTGCTGGCCCTTTAAAGCTTTGACAGCACTGCTGCCAAAAGCACTCGGGCAGCAGCTTTTTCCTAGCAGCAGGGGTTGCCTTGCAAGCCTCCTGCCACCAAACTGCCTTTGCAGGCAGTTTTCCTTCAGCAGCAGAGGCCACTTGACCCCATCACTGAAAGTGGTGCTGCCAGGGGGAGCAGTGGCAGGAGTCTTGGTGTATTGTGCATGGCTGGGAACCATCCAAGCTGTGTCGTGACCCTGAAAAGGTTGAGAACCCCTGCTTTAAAGACAACAGTTTTGAAATTTAACAGGCACTGAAACTAATACTAAATGGCTCAGCAAAAAACAAAAAACAAAAAAAAGTGACATTCGAAGTTTAGGCTAAGAGGTTTAAAATGAAAAATAAACCTGAATTTCTGCAACTAGTGTATTCTAATAGACATTAGACATTTGGGTGTTCTAATACTTTGCAGGTATTTATAATTATTTAAGGGAATCGGAAGGGTAATTTTAATGTTTTCTGAAATTTTTTCCAGAGGGCTTAGTTACTCATTTGGCTACTTTAATTTCTGATTTGCTTTCAAGCCTTACCTAATTTGGCACTAAAAGACATGCTTAGACACTCGAGGCATGTAACATGAAATTGAAGTTAATGACATAAGTACAAAAACTCACAGTCTGCACTTTCAAGTAAAGCACAACAATGTCATAGTGACCGGATCTTAGCATCTTAACACCAGAATGTTATAATTCCTCAGGCCGTCCCTCAGAACACATCTGCTGTTCTTCAGGGAGGTTTCTTACACAGAGATCTCTACAACTCTTTGGGGGGGAAAAAATTTGTATTCCCAAAGACTAAGTTTAGCATACGAGAGGGTGCTGTCACACAAACAACCTATTTAGCTCTATCAGATTTATGACTTGTGATGTCATAATTTATTTGGATTTTTACAAATTACAATAGAACTGCCCATTCAATAATCTGAGCGTCCTCAGCAATTTAAAGAAGTGTACACTAAAACAGACCTATCAATTCCTACAGGTCAAATCAAATAACCAACAATGTGACCATAATATAAATTAATTGACACTCCCTGCCTGTTGTTGCATTATATTTCAGAACTGTGTATATGCAATTAGTACAAAATATAAAAGTGAAATGGTTTAGTTCTGGTATTTTTAAACAAACCATTTTAATGTCCTTTTCTAATGTGGACCATTAAATTAAGAGTTATAAAGCCAGGCTAAAAACATAGTGAATATAAAAAGCATTTAAAGTTTAACTTTGTATCTTAAAATTAGAACTCTAAGAGCCTATAATTTTCCAACTCAAATTGTAGAATCAGTTTGCTAACTTATGCTTAAATTTTAAAAGAGTTTATTATAAGAAAGTTATTTTGGGTGTCTTTGGAGATTAAAAGAGAAACCCCGTAAAAATTTTTTAAATTAAACACTGATTCTATCATTGTAGCTATTTTAACTATATTTTCACACACCATCATTCATTTTGCTTATAAGAACATTGCCCCTTTTGAGCACTTTAAGAAAAAAAAAAATGACATCACACACTAAACCACTTTACCTCTAAAATTTCATGTAATGTTACCAATTGCACAGTTGGTTCTTCAGCTGGATTCTACAAAAACAGTAAAAAGATGTTGAAATTCTAGTAATACACTCAGAAAAGAATGTTAATACAAAAGAAAAATCTCAGTGCAAACAATTCACAGTAATGAATTTTTCTTCCAAAATGTTATCATAACATTACAAAAATGCAAAAGTTACATACCCTAATCCTATATTCAGCACCAAGTTCAATGAAATAAAATGTAAACTCTAAACATAAATTAATGTTTCTCTTAAACTAAGTTGAAAAAAGGTATTAAACATTACATCAAGAAAGGGATTTACATTTTATTAATCCAATCACATTATTATTAAACATGAATGAGAGTATGAAGTATTAATTCCCTGTCTAATTTTGGTAAGAAAAATCACAAGATCAATGCCCTTAAGTAAATTTTCTAAAGTTCTGGGGAAAGAGATGTAAACCCATGGCGTATTGCAAAAACACTGTACTCTTATTTTAGGAGTTCAGTCCATAGAGCTTTAATGTTTTGTGTTAATAAACATATCAATTGAATATCTTTTAGTTTAAGCCTTTAGATATTAACCAATCCGTTTACTAAGTTTAAAAAACAAAATTCCATTTTCCCATAGGATTTTATTTTACTATCTTCCTTTTCTAATGTTTAATGTTATTTGAATTCAGGACCAATATTTCTGTGATCATTTAGAACACTAGCTATTTCCATATGTAACACAGAACCAGTTCATGAGTCTTACAAGTTAAAAGAGTCTTTTACAAACTGCAACACTGGAGTGGAGGAAGAACTAGGTGATTAATAAAAATTTATACAGGGCCAAATCCTGCTTCTTTCCTCTATGACTGTGGAAAGTCCCCTCACAGCAGCACTGCTGCAGTTCAGCTGCACCAGAGATCATGTTTGGAAAGGATCGTAAAAGGACATACACAAAGCCTTGTGCCTGCAGAACCCTGCTCCATGGGGACTCCTTGATCTGTGGGAGTAGGGAATCAGTGGGTTACTTACCAGTAACCGTCCTCCTTCGAGATGGGCTGGTCACATACATTCAGTTACAGGTGTCTACGTGCTGCAGCACACAGTAGCTCGGAAAGTCTTCAGCCCTAGCCTGTTAGGTCAAGGCACGCGGCCAACGCCCCCTCTATGCCACAACCGCGGCTATATAGGTGACTGTGACCCTAACCCTCCCAGTCTCAAATACCTTCACCAACTTCATTACTGGGGACGGTGGGAGGGGTCTGAATGTATATGAGCAGCCCATCTCGAAGGAGGACGATTACTGCTAAGTAACCCACCATTCTCCTTCGAGTGCTGCTCACATCATTCAGTTACAAGTGACTGCTAGCTGTACCCTTGGATGGTGGGAGGAGTTACAGTCAACCCACACTGAGTACAGCTCTGCCCAGAGCAGCAGCATCTCTAGCCTGCTGGGCGATGGCGTAGTGTGTCATGAAGGTAAGAACTGATGACCACGTAGCAGCCCTGCAGATTTCTTGGATCAGGACCTTGGCAAGGATGCCCACAGAGGACACTTGGGCCACGGTAGAGTGGGCTCTAACAGTTCCAGGAAGGGGTGTTTTTGACCTTCCGTAGCAGTCCTTTATGCAGTTCACAATCCATTTAGAGATACACTGAGAGGATACTGGTGAACCTCTCTTACATTCAGCGACTGCCACAAACAGTTGGGGTTGGGGGGGGGGGTCTTGTGAACGGCCGGGTGCACTCAGTGTAAATTAGGAGCGCTCTCCTCAAGTCCAGTGTATGCCACTTCCTCTGGTTCTGTGTAACCTGGGCATCTGGGTAAAAAACTGGCAAGCAAATTTCTTGGTTAATGTGGAAAGGGGTGGCCACCTTAGGAAGGAAGGATGGGTGGTGACGCAAAACCACTTTATCTGGGTAGAACCTCGTGTATGGAGGTTCCAAGGAGAGGGCTTTCAACTCCGAAACCCTTCTAGCAGAGGTGATTGCTACTAAGAAGGCCACCTTCCAGGACAAAACCAGGAGGGTGGCCGAATCCAAGGGTTCGTAGGGTGGCTCTGTCATTGCCCAGAGGATGATATTCAGGTCCCAACGTGGGGTCGGCTTACGAGGTTGGGGAAAAAGTCTCTCCACTCCTTTTAGGAATCTGACGGAGGTGGGATGGGAGAAAACTGATTGCCCATCCACACACTCATAGAGAGCAGAGACTGCCGCTAAACGGACTCTCAGGGAGGAAAGAGAAAGGCTTCCTCCCCGCAGGTCTAGCAGATAGTCGAGGATCAGGTGAATTGGGGCTGATACAGGGTCTACACACTTGTCCCGGGCCCAAATGGAGAACTGCTTCCTTTTGGCTGTGTACACGGACCTGGTGGATGGTCTTCTGCTACCAACCAGGAATTTCTTAACCCTGTCTGAGCAAAGTTTCTCCTACCCACTGAACAGAGAGCATCCAGGCCATCAGGTGTAGGCGGCCCGGGTCTGGGTGCCAAAGGTGCCCCGAGTCCTGCATCACGAGGTCCGCGTACGGTGGGAGGCAGAGTGGGATCTCTATGGACATGTGCTGCAGGAATGGAAACCAGTTCTGCCTGGGCCAGGCCAGAGCTATTAGTATTATGTTTGCTCCATCCCTATCGATTTTCAGCAGAACCCTCTGTATTGGGGGAACTGGTGGGAAGGCATACGCCAGGGGCCCCAACCAATTGATGAGGAAGGCGTCGGTGAGGGACCCCTCCTCCCAGCCCCTGAGGGAGCAGAACTGGGAGCATTTGCGAGTCTGTTGTCTCGCAAACAAGTCTATCTGGGGGAGACTCCATTTGTCTACCAGGAGCAGGAACACCATGTCATGAATGGACCACTTGTGGTTCGCTAGCGGTTTTCTGCTTAGAAAATTCGCCAGCCCGTTGTCCACCCCAGGTAGGTGGGAGGCCACTGGGATGAATTCCCAGAGAGTTTGCACAACTCCTTGCAAAGTGGCATAGAACGGACCCCTCCCTTGCCAATTCGTGTAGAACACGGCTGTGGTATTGTCTGTGAGGATCTGGACCGACCTGCCCCGTATCTTGTCTAGGAATGTCAAGCAGGCTAGCCTGATGGCCCTTAGTTCCTTCACGTTTATCTGGAGAGGGCCGTCCGTGTAGGACCAGAGCCTCTGAGTGGAGAGCCCCCAGAGATGTGCCCCCCCCACCCTGTGCTCGAGGCATCCCTTATTAAGGTCACTGAGGGCCTGAGGTCTTTGAAGGGAATGCCCCCCATAGCAAAGCGGGGATCCCTCCAAACCTGAAGTGTCTCCAGAGTATCCTGGGGGACAGACAGTACCTTGTTCAGGGAGTCCCTCCATATGTGGAACACCGTGGAAAGCCAGATTTGGAAAGGCCTCATCCTCAGGCACGCTGTCTGGATCACTGAGGTAGAGGCTGCCATGTGACTGAGGAGCTGCAGGCACCGTCGAGCCTGGTCACGGGGGATATTTGCAGCTCTGTAATGATGGTACAAATGGACCAAAATCTGGAGCAGGGTAGGAATGCTAACCCCTTGCGACCATCTAGACGTGCCCCTATGAACTCTGTTTTGGAACGGGCAGAGCTTTGACTTCTCTTGGTTTATATGGAGGCCCAGATAGTCGCAGAGCCTCACTACTGCTTTGACGTGGCGCTCTACTTGGGAGCTTGATTTCCTGACTATTAACCAGTTGTCTAGATAGGGATAAATTCTTATGCTCCGTCTGCACAAGTATGCCGCGACCGGTGCCATGCACTTTGTGAACAGCCTGGAGACCAGGGAGAGTCCAAAAGAGAGAGAGGTAAACTGAAAGTGGTCGTTTGCCACCATGAGCCTTAGGAACCGCCTGTGGTGGGGCCTTATGGCTATGTGAAAGTAGGTGTCTTTCAGATCAAGGGCTGCGACCCAATCCCCGGGAGACAGAGACAGAAGGATTTGTGATAGGGAAACCATGCGGAACTTTATTCTCCTTATGTGTTTGTTTAAGGCTCAGAGAGATTTCGGGACCAGGAAGTATCAGGAGTAAAACCCTTTTCCCCATTCCTGCTTGGCGACCTTTTCTATGGCTCCGAGGAAGTGGAGTTTCTGGCATTCCATCTCAAGAAAGTAGGACAGTTCCTGGTTTCCGAGGGATGAACGAGGTGGCGGTTTTCTGTCCCGAAGATTTGAAAGAAAGCGTATACGATACCCCTCCATGACCGTCTCGAGGACCCACTGGTCGGATGTGATGTTGGCCCAGTGATGTGTGAAGCGGTGTAAGCAATTGGGGACTGATCAATTCATGGGTTCGCTGGCCGTATGGTAACTGTCAAAAACGCTGTTTCTTCCCCGACGGGTGTTTGGAGACCTGCCCATGCCTACCCAATTGGGGAACATGGGACTTCTCACTCTTTCCTGAATGAACCTTGTCCTTGTCCATGTCCCAAAAGTGATGCTGGGAAAAAAGGATGTACTCTACAGTTGGATCTGTTGTTTTAACTGCTGGAGTTGTTGTTGGAGTAGTTGATGAGGTTTTAGAGAGCGTGTTAGGTTGCAGGGTGTAAATTCCCAGCGACCAGAGCATGGCCCTCGAGTCTTTCATGCCACGGAGCTTCATGTCCGTGGACTCGGCAAAAAGGTCAGGGCCTTTGAATGGGAGGTCCTGAATAGTGAGCTGCAACCGTGGAGGTAGGCCCGAACCCTGTAGCCAGGCTGAACGATGGATTACTACAGCTGATGCCATCGTATAGGTGGCTGTGTCCACGGCATCCCAGATGGCCATCAGAGCATCTCTGGATGCCATTTCCCCTTCTTTGAGCATCATGTCAAAGTCTCTAAGATGATCCTTCGGGACAACGGCACGGAAGCCTTGCATGGCATTTCAGAGGTTAAAGATATACTTTGTCACAAGGGCCAAGTGGTTTGCTATGCGCAGCTGAAGGGCTGCTGTGGAGTAAACCTTCCTGCCAAGCTGGTCAGGTTTCCTCACCTCCTTATTCTTAGGGGTGCAGCCTGGTTGATCTTGTTTCTCTTTCTGGTTCACACCGTCGACGACCAGCGACCCCAGAGTGGGGTGCTGGAACAGAAAAGGGAATTTGTCCTGAGGGACGTGGTACTTATGGTCTGTGACCCTGGATACCAGCGGCATCGAGGATAGGGTTTGCTAGCGGGCCTTGATGATGCTGTACACCCTTTCGTGGAGCGGCACAGACACCGTAGCAGGTGGAGCCCTCTGGCTGACGTCAAAGAGGGAGTTCGCCTCCTCTTGGATGACTCCAAGCTCCAAGTTCAGTTTTGCTGACATGTGTAGCAACTCAAGGTGGGCACGGGAGTCCTCGTTACAGTCAATCGGTCTCTCAAAGGTGTATTCGTCGGGCGAAGAGGAAGAACGGGCCCGTGATCTACTCTGATGTGTGGAGTTGGGATTGGGTTCATCACCCAAGAAGTCCAAATCCATGGTCTGTGAGGGGGACCGGATGGAGCGGTGCTGTGAAGCTAAAGTATCATCGGCGGCCATGTCCAGCCAGTCGTGTGACCAGTCGTTAAGAGACACTCCAGCCTCCAGATGGTGCGGAGGGGAGCAGCCTTGGCTAGGTTGCAGTGGAGTACCCGTAGGGGAGGGTCCCACTGGTTCAGGCGGGCCCGAGGGTCTGTTCTTGAGTCGAGGCGCAGGTGAGGGAGAGCGCTTACAACACTGTTTACCTAAATGTTCTCCTACTCTTATTACTATCTTGAGAGGGGAAGAGTGTACCAAGGCTGGAGGTGAAGTCGACGCCGATCCGTGGGACGGGGCCCCCGAGACTTTGGAGCACAGCACCAAAACATCCCAAGAGGAACGTGGGGAGGAGGCCGGGAAGCAGTCCTCCGCTGAATGTGGTACCGAAGGTGGGCTGGATGGCACCAGGTTGGGAGAGCAGTCCCCAGTGCCGGATTGCAGTTCCGGCAACGGGCTAGGCAGTACCGGGTCGGTGGGCGGAGCCACTGCCTGCACCAACTGGGCTTCTGGTGCTGAGGTCGGCATCGATCTGGTTTTCTTCCATGGTGCCAGCATGTGGACCAGAGAACACATCTGCACCAACATGGAACCCTGCCGCACTGGTGATGCCACTGGCGTTACCACCTTGGGTTCGGCACCAGGTTGATTCAGTAACTGTGGTGTTCAGCACCCTGATGGTACCGATGGGGGAGCTGACCATGACTTTAGGCTCAGCACCAGAGGTCGGTCCCAGGGTTTTGGCACCTGGGCCGATAGGTGAACTGGCGGTGCACTCAGGGCTCAGGTGGCATCAGAGGCTTGTGTGCTGCTCCCGGCAAGGGATCGGGGGCGCAGCTCTCTGTCCTTGCAAGTCCTCCTTTTGAAGGACTGGCTGAGGGAGCAGCTCTTGGTGAGATGGAACTCACTGAGGCATGCGAAACATTTATCGTGCAGATCATCGAGTGGGAAAGCTTTGCAGCATCCTAGGCACGGCTTGAAACCAGGTATCTTAAATTTTGCAGAAGACGACAGGCATTTGCTTACACAAGTTTCTTGGCTGATCCGAAACCGTCGCTGAGGGCGGAAAAAGGAACTGGGAGGGTCAGGGTCACGGTCACCTATATAGCTGTGCTCGCGGCATAGAGGGGGCGTTGGCCGCGTACCCTGACCTGACAGGCTAAGGCTGAAGACTTTCTGAGCTACCGTGCGCTGTGGCTCGTAGACACCTGTAACTGAATGATTTGAGCAGCACTCGAAGCAGAAGTGCAGGCTACACTAATCTAAGGGCTGCAATAGCCTCCATACAGCAGTCCTAAAGACACACTGCAGTCTCGGATGATTTTATTTCCAACTCCCCTGCCCAGCACCGCACTTCTTGGGCTGAGTATTTGATTCAAAATCTGCCCTTACAGCTGGAACTGACATATGGGCTATGTCTATATCTGCCACAGTTAGTTCGGACTTGTTAGCCTGAACTAAGAAGTTCGAGGTTAGTTTGAACTAACCTCGGGTTAGTTTGAACTAACTGTAAACTTCTTAGTTCGAACTAGAACACATGGTTAGTTCAAACTAACACTTAGTTTGAACTAGAACGTGCGGTTAGTTCAAACTAACTGGCTTAGTTCTAATTTAATAAATTCAAACTAAGTCTTAGTCCAGGTCTTGACCGGACTTAGTTCGAACTAAGGCAGTTAGTCTGAACTAAGTGCTGGTACTAACTAGTTCAAACTAAGCTTTCCTTAGTTTGAACTAACAAATTTCTTAGTTCGAACTAGGGAAAGCCTAGTGTGGCCAGGAGCTAAATTAGTTCAGAGTGAGCCTCCTTAATCTGGACTAATTTGCCAGCGTAGGCATAGCCATGGAGTATAAGTATGTGAGATATTTAAAGAATTGTTCAAAGAGAAATTATTAGTTTGTTATTTTTGAATCCTAAGAATGTTAGCTTAAACAGATTAATTTTAAAGAGATCTTCATATTTGCAAAATCTTTTTAAAAATCCATAAACTCAATCTTAAAGCCAGTTAGGTATTTTTTCTACATTGCTCTCCTTGGACAGTTGTTCCAGAATTTTATTGCTCTGGCTGTTAGAAACCTTTATTTAATTTCAAGCCCAAACTTGTTGATAGCCTTTATATCTATCTGTTCTTGTGGCAACACTGGCACTTCACTTAAATAACATCTCTTCCTCCCAGGTATTTATCCTTCTGATATATTTATAAAGAGCAATCAGCCGTCATTTGGTTAGGTCAGAAGTTTTCAGACTTTATTGCACCAGGACCCTCTTCTGACAAGAAAAATTACTTGATGACTCCAGGGCTCTGTGATTCACTATTAGACTAAACGTTATGCTAACTATTTTAAAATAAAATGTGTGTTATAAGGCCATATCTACAAAAAATAAGATTTTAAATATTTTAAATGAAATATTTTAATTCAGAAGACAATTAAAAGACAACCTTTATATCCAGCATTGAAAAAATACAAATATGCAGCTAATGGGAGAGGTAAGCTTGTACTGATGAACACAAATCACTGAAGAGGGGTTCTGTGAGGCTGAGATAAAGATGGAGGTCATCTTCAACAGTGAGATGGGCCTTATATTTGTTTTGGTGAAGTCAGTGCTGAAAAACCAGCTTTACAGAGATGAATGAATGAAAATGGTATGAATGCTTTCAAAGCTGCAGAAAACAGCTCTGGATATTTCCACACAGAAATCCAGAAGTTAGCAAAAAGGTTGCTCAGAAAATCTCAGCCCCTATATCTCATGATAGGAAAGACCCATTAATGTTTCTATCACCGTAAGTGACATAACAACACTTCTGCACTGTAGGGATTTTTAATCCACACCTGTTTTCTGATTCTTTTCAGGAATATACTCCCAAAACTGCAGTTTAAGGCTTTCCATGTGACTGATATTAATGGTTTACAAGTCATGCTTTGACAAAGCATTTTCACCCACTTCAGAACTGCCACTGTCCACACAAGTATGCTGCAAGGAAAGTTTCTTGATCCAACTTTCAATTTCCACAGTGAAAGAAAAAGATAAAAGTACCTCACCCTTGAAGTAAGGTATTTAACACATTCTGTAAGTTCCCTGTCTTGCATCTGATGAAGTGAGACTCCCTCCCACAGAAGCTCATGTGATAGATAAATTTGTTAGTCTTTAAAACTCCCACCAGAATCCTTATTTGTTTAACAAATTTAAGCATTCAAAAATGACTGCCAGAAAAGGTATCAAAGCAAGCTACTTGGTATTGGCAAACTTTTCAGTTAGTTGGGAATCTTTGTCTAAAAGAAAAATTTTTGCTTCCTTTTTTTGCCAAACAAACAACTGATAACCTTTCACTAAGATGACCACTGAACTTCTATGTGGTAAAGTAACTGATGGGGCTCAGCATCTTTCTCATCACACAAAATTCCAAAACAGATGTACACCTGTTGAGCTAGTCTTAATGAAGCTCACTGCATGAACAGCTTCACAGAGAACTTGTTTTAGAATAGGTAGCTTTATTTTGTAACTAGGGCTTGCCTGTGTGTGTACAATGCAGTGTGTTCAAACTGCTTGTGATGTAACAGCCTACACTTGGGTGACTAGCTGGCTATTTCTTCCAGTCATTGCACAAACACTGTCACTGCAAATTACAACACAGCGCTGCCATTCCAAGCCGGAATCAGAGACAAAAGCATCCAAAAGTGCAAAGAACTCTGCGTAGCATGCTGTGGTAATGGCCCAGAGAGCAGAATTTCCTCTTGCTCTTTTATGTCAGTCTCAACTCTTATGTACATCAACAACTGAACAACACCCAAACACATCTGTTGTTTTATCAAACTGAATGGGAAAAAAAGAACTTTGTCAAAAGTCAAGCAATGACTTTTTCAGTCACATTATTTGCCATAATGTGAAAGTGCTTGGCAACAGTTTCATTAGAGAGGGTAATCGAATCAAGTTGAGTTGCTGCACCTTACTCTGCCATAATAGAAAATACTTTCTTGGCACAAGGTGGAAAAAATTAATCCTGTAGTACATGAATTCCCAACTTTAATTCGTCAAAATATGCCTCAAGGGCTTTCTCATTTGATCGAGCTGTCATTCTCAGGACCATTTTCTGTTCCTTTACCTCTCCCAGCTTTTGCTGAAAAAAATCCAGTGGTTTTGTTTGAAGTGAACTGTGCCATGTCTGCAAGTGCCACATTTTTTATGGCTTTAAGCTCTCCTTTGCCAGAACTTCACCACACACCACATACACTGGTCATGGGTCCTCCTGAAAACCAGTCCATGTAAACCTATATTCCAAATATTTTGGATCATATTTGTGGTTTCTTAGGGCCTTTTTTTTAACTGCTGCTTGGATCCTTGTTGTCAGCCTCTCTCCTGCAGCAAGTGGCACTCAACTCCCCGTCATTACCCTCTTTTCTTCAGAAAATGGTGCCCCCCCCCCCAACTGAGCACAAAACTTGGGTGAGGGAATGAACCCCACCACTGTCTCTGGAGCTCCCAGCTGGGGCTTCAGCCCCACTGCTGCCAGGGAAGCTCAGGCTTCAGCCCCCTCTGCCTATTCAGCTTTGGGTCAAGGCTGCAACCTGAAGCTTCAGCTTTCTACCACCTGCAAAGCTTGGGACTTGAGTGTCAGCCTTCTGCTGTTGCTGAAGCTCCCAGATGGGGCATCACCTATCCCCTCCCACCTCTCCTTGCCCAGGAAGATCGGATCTGGGGCTTGAGCCCCACTGTTGCTTGTGAAACAGCAGCCTGAGGGCTTCAGTCTCCCAGTCTCTGGGTTGCGGTGCTCGGGACTGAGGGCTTCAGCTCTGGGTTTTCTTCCTTTGCGACCCACAATTAGAGAGCTGTTGGGTTAGACTAAACTAGCCAAGTTCTTTGAGTATCCTCTCATAAGGTAGGTTTTCTAATCCTCTGATCATCCTAACAGCCTTTTTCTGCTCCTGTTCCAATCTGAATTCATCTTTCCTAAACATGGGAAACTGTGACGCCGCCTGGCTTTAGAGAATCATTTATTATTTTCATATTAATAATATTTCATATTTGAAATAATCCATATGTGACTTGCCATGTTTGGTACCAATGAAAAGATTGTGATCAGCTAAGAACGAGTCTATGGTTTGTATGAAGGTGTCATATCTGTATTAGAAGCAAGGAACTGGTTTATTCTATTTGTGTTTCAAGTTATTGGATTCAGGGACACTCTTAGACTGGATGTCTACAAACCATTGTCTCCTTAACAGCCCATTAAGGAAGCTCCCAGGTACAGTGGACCCAGGAAGAAATTGATTGATCCACTAGGAGCTACCCATGTGACTCAGCTCTATTTTGATTTGCAAAAAAATCCACACAGCATGAGGAAGGACAGAGATGATAAAAGGCACCAGTTCCAACTGCATTTTGTCTTCACTGTACAACCAACACCCATCTCTGGAATTATTGCTCTGTGACTGGACAAAGGACTGAGGCCCACCCAGGTGCTGGGTGTCTACCAGAGGAACAAGCCTGCAACCTCCAAATTCTTCCATGGACTTGCTTATGGACTCTAAATCATTTGTATGTATATGGTTCACTTTGACCCTTTAACATCTCTAATAGGTTTTTGTCCCCCCCATTAAACCTTTAGTTTTAGTTACTAAATGATTGGCTGGCAGTGTGGTATTTTGGGTTAGGTCCAAGCCTAACTTGTTCTGGGTAATATGACTGGACCTGTTTCTTTAAGAGACCCAGTGGCTAGCTGGGGACCAGAGAACCTGATGTGCAATAAAGGGGGGCTGTTCCTATTTTGTTATGTTTTGTGATGACCAGTGTGGGGAATCAGAAGCATGTTTTGTGACTGATTGGGAGACTGGTTAAAGTACCATCTGCCAGTATTTTGGGAGTCTGGCTCCTGGTTTTACAGCTTGCCCTGATTTTTGCACATTCAGGAGGTTATCTCAGGAGGCCCAGGTCACAGACACCATAATTACACAAAGTAAACTAGATGAGATCTCACCTTCTATAATAGTACTAACACTGCATGTATGACTTAAATACATATAAAACAAACAAGGAGACTGGTGGCACTTTTAAAGACTAATAAATTTATTTATTGCATTGCACAAGCGTTTATGGGAGAGAATCCCACTTTGTCATATACTTGAAGATGGGGAAAATATGACAAATAAATGTGTTAGTTTTTAAAAGTGCCACCAGACTCCTTGTTTGTTTCCCTGGACTAGACAAACACGGCTACCACTTTGGAACTTAAATACATACAAGTGTTTCTACCTTTCCAGCCTTATGACTTTAAAATTCCATAAAGCCAATTTAAAGAAAAATCTTTCAAATATGATAATTTTAAAGAAATCTTACTTTTTTCTTCTTTTTAGCATTTCCGTCTTCCGTTGGGAGAGGAAAATGTTCTTCCAGGAAAGACCCCAGAGCACTCAAGATCTCTTCCTTATATGTCCTTACTTTCAGCATTTTACTTTTCAGTTCCTGAAATGCTCTAAAAATCCAATGTAAAAGCAAGCGCCAATGTGACATGTTATTCAATAAAAAGGTATTGTTACTACAGTAAAAATGGCATCAATAAACTGAATATTGCATAATGCAAGTGCAGCAGCCTGTAGAGTATCTGTAGCATAGATCTCAAAAGTATTACATTATTTTATTTATTATTTAATCTTTACTGAATACATCAGACAGCAATATTAGACTTCTAAAATCTGTTTGATTTAATCATCATACTAATAGTCAATCAATTTAACTTTTTTTTGCAGGAAGAAAATGCCATAAATACCTTTTTTCAGAAAATTGTACCACTTGATTTTTCATTTCTTCATGTGTTACATCAAGAGCATCTACCAACTGCTGCTGCTCATCCAACCACTGCTGTTCTCTTTAAACATGAAAGTGGAAAAAATAGGAGCAGGAACAATGGATAGTTAGAAGTTTCAGAACTATCACAAAAAAGATTCTCACTTGATTTGCTGTCAATGTTGTATAGCATTCATAAATTTGACTCGTTTTATACCTTTTTATGTCTTCCTTCAGCTTTTTATTCTTTGACTGAAGTGTAGACAGAACCATTTCAAGATCATGGTCTACTTTCTGCAACTACAAAAAAAGAAACTGTAATGTATAGGTTAAAGAAATGCAACTTTAACTAGACCTATGCAAAACATATTAATGTTGCGGTATCACTCATGTACTGCACTTCAGGGAGCCAAAATTATCTGGTTAGACAAATCAGTAACAAACCGTATCTCACATAACAGTATACTGAGAAACTAACAGTTGGCAGAGCAACAATTATGGCACTCAAAAGTGAGTACATCTCAAAGAAAGGATAATTACTCTTACTAATCAAACTGACAATGGCTCAGTCACATTCATAAATTGGACATGGAATTGGTACAAGTAAATAGAGAGTCCTGTGGCACCTTAAAGGCTAACATATTTCTTTGGGCATAATCTTAGTCTTTAAGGTGTCACAGGACTTTAGCTGTTTTTGCTGTATACAGACTAACATGGCTACCCCTCTAGAACTTGGTACAAGTAAGAAAACACTGCAGTTTGGTTCACTTCAGACAATTTCTCAATAAAGAAATTTAGGACTTGATTTTGTCAGAGGCTGAGTGACTTCCACTCTGCGTAGGAGTAGGTAGTACTCAACACCTCACTGGACTGAGTCCTTAATTGATGTATGGCTTGTTGAAGACACACTGAGATGCAGGGCCAGATTAACTCCGCTGTGGGTCCAGGGCTATAAACTTTTGTGGGGACCTTGACAGCGCGGTCTCTGGCACATGTGGGGCTATACTTTCGTTGGCACCCCCAAAGAGCAGTGGTGCACTGGGGGTCTGTGAGCTCCTGTCCTGCTATGTCCCACTCCCCCCACCATCACTGTTAACAGCAGCAACAGCACCCCACAATATGGGGAGAATGTGTGCCTGTGTCCCACTCTCCTTCTGTTGTGGAAGCAGCGGGAGAGGGGTGAACTCACGCAACAGACTCTCCTTGGGTCCCTCCTTGTATTAGTTCATCCCCCTTGTCTCCAGCCATCTCCTGCCCCCCTCCCGTTCTGCCCCCTTAATCACTTGTCACCTCCTCTGGCTCCTCATGTGCCTGTTCCCCCCAGTGGCTCATTCTTACACCCAGCCCCTCTCCAGCCCCCTTGTAGTTCTGGCTCCCAGGGGCTGAGGTCCTGACCTAGCCTCAGCCTGGTACAGACTGCTTCCATTGCCCTGCAAACAACAGGAGCCAGCGGCAGCAAATCGCAGCCAGCTCAGCTGGGAACAGCCTGGCAGTGGGAGGGTGTGGTGTGACCAGGAGACTCGCTATCAGGAGTAGGAAGGCCTCTCCTACATTTCTTCCAGGTGGTGCATCCCTGGGAGCAGAGAACAGCCAGTCAGGGCTGGATTTTTGCACCTCTACCCCCACTCCACCTTAGCTTGGGGCACTGGGCTGAAGAGCCCTGCATTAACCTAGCCCTATTCAGATGTCCTCTGCAGCTTTTGATACTGACTTGGCTCCCTATCACACACTATCTTTAGATGTCTTTGTGCCTCTGCATAGGAGTCCTCTGAGGTTTGTCTCACCAATGGTGAGAGTTGGCTGTGTTTAGCTACTTGCACTGAGAGTCTCCTGCACAGGCTCTAGTCCAGGACTGAGCAACCTTTGCTGGCCCCTGTGCCAGCCCTGCCCACCACACCCTCAACAGGTGCTGGAGATGGGACCAGGCTTCTGGTTCGGGGCCGCCCAGTGGGGTCCTGGCCATGGCCAGCTCCTGTGCCCGCTGGCACGCGGTCTCTGGGGTCCTGGCTGTGGCTGGCTCTCACTCCCATTGGCAGGCAGACAATGTGCCTGGAGATGGAAGCAGGCAGGCTGACCCACTCCACTTCCCTCCAGCCCTGTCCAGCAGGGGGTGGGGCCAACAGGGTCAGTAGCCATGTGCACCGCGGCTTCTTTGTTCCTGCTGGCCACGCTCTCCAGCAGGAAAGCATGGCCATGGCACATGGCTCTTGCCGCCAACGACACAGCACTGAGGGGAACGGAGACAGTGGGGGAGCTTGAGTAGTGCCGTGTGCTGCTTGGACTCAGCACCCATGCCAGTTTTGGAATGGGTGCCGGGGGTTGCTGACCCCCTGGTCTAGTCCCTTACTTCTTGATATGGACCCTTACCCTGCACTGGCCTTCTTTGGTGTCTTCCTGGGGGTTTGCTTCACTCCCTCATAGGGTCAGGGTGAAGATCTCCTAGATGGGAGTTCCTCCTGTGGCTCTAGAGCGACCCCCGTAGTCTTCTGTGTAGCAGTCCTGCTCCTATCCCCCAGTGACTACAGCTCCTTCCTCATCTATCAGACATGACTGACCAGGTCAGAGAGTCAGGGGCAGCCCTGCCTCAATGTTCTGTCTGGCATCTTCCTCATCAGTGTGGGGTCTATACACCCTACACAGTCCCTTTATCATATAATTATAGAATAAAAGCAAAGTTTAGCTCAATAACAAATATAAATGAAATGCAGAAGATTTCCCCAGAAGCAAAAGGGTTTTATATACACTGGATTTATGAGAAATGTTGTATCCCTCTGCTAACCTAACCACAAAAGGGAATCTCAAGCCAAACATGTAGTGGAGAGAATATACACTCAAAGGAAAATACACAGCCAATTTTCTTATTAAAAGAGCTCTTGTATTTGCAGTTCGGTTCCCTGGCCTGACTGATACAAGGCAGAGGAAAGTAGCTGGGAGGTAGCCAAACCAAAAAGGTAGGTGAAGCATAAGTTATTTTTAAACTAAACCCATATAATCTAAATGTGTCTTTATGTGTTGGCCAAAATATGACTATTCATTTGAGTGTTACAGCCACAAGAATATTTCCAGCTAATGTTACATACCAGTGCCCAACCAATATATTGAAATGCTATCACTGTTGCATTCTTCATTTGCCCTTTCTTTCCCTAGTCTGGAAGAACTAAATAGATATTTGCATATATTATTCCTACGCAACTCTAGAACTACAAGTACTGCCCCTTCTGCACAATGCAAAGTTAATTTTTAAAAATATCATATCTTAACCAAGAAAGGCACCATATAATAAATTGTTAAGATCATTTTCACTGCAATTAAAAATATTCAGTACTTACAACACAATTCAGGAAAAAAACAAATTAAAAAAACATGGTGCTCCAATAGGCCCACACAATTTCTTATGGTTAGACAATCACATGAAAAAGCCTCCTAAAAAATGTACTTGTAAGAAGTTAATACCAAGTAATGAACTAAGCCACTCACCTCCTCTTTTCCTAATGCTACCAGAACATCTGGATTGGTGGAGATTACTGAAAAATAAAACAGGTTGTTTCCTCTGATTGTTTTTAATAGGTTAGAGAGAAAAAAAAAGTCCAACTTTTGAGGAAGACATACCATTAGCATTATCAGAGGGATCAAATCAAATCTCAAAAGACTAGCCACATCAAATGTCTAATCTGAAGACCATTTCTGTGCATTGTAGATGGAATGCTGATGCAAATTTTGTAACTGCTGAGAGCTCTAAATATAAGATCTCAAAGGCAGGGAAGCAGCTGTCTGCAGCTCATACCCAAGAGGCTGCTTCCCACTTTCAAGATACTTTTCTGACTTCACTGTCATATCGGGTCAGTAGGAGACAGACAGCTGCTTCTATAAAATCAGTATGATGCTGGAGGAAGTTTCCTAATTGCTTGGTTGATTAAACTGCAGTGATAGGAGCATGCCTGTTTTGATCTATTACCTCCCCTTTCTCTGCATAGGGTGGTGGAAAGAGAGAGATAGAATCTTGAAGGCAGGGAAGCACCCACATAGTTTATGAGCTGCAGACAGCTGCTTCCCCACCTTTGAGAACTTACAGAGTACACACACATGCACACAGATGCTGTTCCTGAGAGGCCCGGGGAGACATACTGCTGTAGGTGTGGATGTGGATACAGATAAAAGTCTGTGTGAGGATCACAAATAGGACACAAAGGGATTCTTGAGGCTGCAGATTGGATGTGGATCCCCACATTTTTTAATCTGAACAAGGCTCTACTAATCTGCACTGAGAAAAATATTTGTTTTAATATCAATTTCTTCCATGCTCCAGCTGCACCCATTAAGCTACAAGAATTACAAACTGAATTTCAATTTTAATAAAACTTGTTTGATGAATAGGTATGATAGAACTCCATCCAGTCTACAAATGAATAAGTGAAACTAGGGTAATTAGAAGAATGTGGCAAGCCCTCTGCTCTGTAAAAAAAAGACAAATCTTCCACAAGAGATCAATCAACATGTCTTGAAGTCATTTATAAAATTCAGCTCCAAAACCATCTGAATTTAGTGTCTTAGTTTATATATTTTTGACTAAAAGATGGAGTCATCATTTACTCTGAAAGGGGGTTAGAAACTTCAGTTTATTCAACAGAAAGAAAAAGTAATTGGACATCACCTTAAAAATGGTTTAAAATTTGACAAAAGCTGACTGTTATCAAAGGAAAAGAGATTTCTGTTTTAAAAAGTACAAATGCAAGAGATCATCTTAGATTTCATTACTTCAGAACTCCCTGGTTGCTTGACAGATTTTGTAAACCGCTTTTGGAGATCTGAAGAGTTAACTAAGTGTGTGATCATCCTGCCTGTTCTTCTTATGCATGAATAAAAACACAGATTTTTGAAAAACTAAAAGGATGAATTTGCATCTTCTTATGTAATAAGAGAAATTACAGCTACCTTAACAGCTTCAAATTGTTTTATCACAGAAGCATATTTGTATGTCAAAGTTTGGACACCAAGATTCATAATATCTCATCCTAATATAAGCAATTCCTTTGATAAAGCTTTCTTTTTACAAAAGAAAAAAATACTGGTCCCCATATAGAAGCATTATATATTTCCCAAAATGCAGGGCATAGCCATGGGATTGATAACTTTAGACTTACCTTCTGCAAATTCAACCACCAGATAATCCTATTTTAAACGATATTTAAATAAAAGTTTGGCTAAGCCTCCATGAATATTGAGCAAGTTGTGAAGTAGTGATTTCAGCAAGGATCTGATACTGAAACAAGGAAGATTCTTGCCCCCAAAGTATGTTAAATTAAAGTCTGATTAAAAAAAAACTGCCAAGTAAAGAATTATGAACATGTGAGACAAAAGTAAAATCATACATAGACAAAAGATGTGGTTAAATGCCTGAATTAAGCTGATGTTAAAGACCTACTGGACGGCTGGTACAGTGACTGTAATCATCATCATGGCCATATTTCATGATGATAATGATATGAAAATGTCTTGAATGCAGTGACTATTTAGTTAATGTTCTGCTCATCCCCGTCAATAAACCATTCAATGAAGTTCCATTCAATGACATTTGATATGAAGAATCCAAAGAAACCAATTTCCTACACTGTCTTGAATTATCCACTTTCACAACTTCAGTCTACCCAAATCACTTGTTTTATACAACTTTCTTCAACTTAAAACATTTCTACTTATGTACTTCTATAGCTCTTTTAATCATAATACCTGAGCGCCCACCAAGTAACAATCTCCTACAAGAGAGAAAAATCCAAAAGTCCACAAACAGTTAATTCTGTCCCCTGGGCTATGATTTGCGGAGGTTATGGTTGTAGAAGAGGCAACCTCTTCAGTAGCTAGGGCCAATCCCATGGAGGACTCTGTATATTAGGACAAAGACTTTGAATTGGTCTTTAGTTCAGGGCCACTGGGGGGGGGGGCACAGGAGCACCTTGCCCAGGGCCCCCACCAAGGAGAGGCCTGCTGCCTGGCCAGTCTCAGCTTCTGACTCTATATGTCCCAGGGAACACTGGGGCTGGGTAAACCAATGGGGCTTGGTAATTGGGAAGGTGGCTGGAGTGATCTGAGATAGGAGGAAACCTGGGGGTGGGCAGAGGTGGCAGGGCTGCTGGACAAAGCAAGTCTTGGGAGGAAGACGGACTCATGGAGGAGGCAAGAGGGAATGGAAGGGAGCAGGAGCAGCTGAGCTGCATAGTGAGAGAGATACCACTGCTGCATCTGCTAGCCTGCCCCTCTGTGGTGCCCTTATGTGATATGGCCAAAAAGGCTTGATTGAATGATGTCAATGACACAGGGGCAGGACTTCCTGTGACCTGCTTCCCTGCTTCCACAGGCAGGAGAAAATAGATAGCATCTCTTCACAACCTGGCTATGTTCCCTTCTCCTTGTGGAAAAGAAAAGTAAGCACATGTATCAGTCTCCGGCAGAAAAAAGAAAGGAGACAAAGTAGAAAAGAACTCTGGGTGAAAAGGCGAAGCAGACTCTAGATCAGTGTGGTTGGGTGGTAGTGAGGAAAACTGAGAGAGAAGGTGGAATAAGTGAAGCTGACAGGAACTGAACATCAAGTGAGAAAAACAATCTGTTTTCCAAATTTGCTCCTTCAACGCATCACCAAATAATGGTCTTTGTTGACCCAGTCACCCGGGGACACATTGATAAACTGCAAAGAGATCTAATTGCTTCCAGGGGACCTCCTCCCAACCCTGAAAGCCTTCTTCATGATTTCTCCCAACATTCATTCCCTACATCTATTTTCTGCACAACTCTGCCTAATACTGAGAGTGTGAAAAGGGACTGGCTCATTTGGAGCCACAAGGCATCTGCCCTATTCTGCTTTCCATGCTCTCTCTTTTGAGATGTGACCAAAAATCAATCCCTGTATAATTCCAGATTCTGCCCTGGGGGCATAAGTGATAACTGGAGGAAACTATACAACAAAGTAAAAGAGTCAGGAGGCCAATTCTAGTCACTTTCAACATTACTTGCAATGGAAAGAACTTGCAAATGCTCTTTCTGGAAAAGGAGCCATTGATAATGCTCTTGAAAAGAGTATACGGTCAGAGAAGGAAAAGTGTTGTAAAGCATTTCAAGGCTTGATTGACAATGCCCTGTTTCTGGCAAAGCAAAATTTGCCCTTCTAGGGATCACATTCTATCCTACAGCATCACGACTGTGAGCTGTTTCTTTCCACTGTAAAGTTGATCAGCAACTAAAACCAAGATCTGAAGTGTCACCTTAAATCTGTGATGGAGCAAAGGGCTGAGAAGAGACAGAGAACGGAAACACACTACATGTCCTGACACAGCCAGAATGAGTTTTTGGAAGTGTGTGCTAAGTGCTACCTACACTTCTTGAAGAGGTAAGAAATGCTCGGTA
The DNA here is from genome assembly GCA_007922195.1 of Podocnemis expansa. Lineage (NCBI taxonomy): Eukaryota > Metazoa > Chordata > Testudines > Podocnemididae > Podocnemis > Podocnemis expansa. The sequence goes on from ML681990.1 coordinate 39,001,804, forward strand.
CTATGGACTCACTGTGGATGAGATACCTGATGTCTCTCATACTGAACAGCTGATATTTGTTGCAAGCTAGATACATGAAAAAAAATGGGAAATGGTTGTACAGGAACGATTCCTGAAAATGGTGAACTGCAATAAAAAGAAAGGAAAAGACATTGCAGACCAGATCAAGAAAGTGCTAGCAGAGAATAAGATAGAACTGTAGAAGTGTAGGGACCAAGGATATGATAATGCTTCAAATATGTCTGGGAAATACCAGAGTGTGAAAACTAGGATACAAGCTGAAAATCCTTATGCATTGTTTTCACCTTGCACAGCTCACACTCTGAATCTATGTGGTACCCACGCCATGGAGAAGAGTTCTGAAATCAAAATGTATTTTGGGAATCTACAGAAGCTGTACCATGTATCTTCCTGCAGTCCTACGAGATGGGAAATTCCTCAAGAAACTGCAAAACTCTCTCTCCACTCCATTTCAACAACTAAATGGAGCTCTAGAATTGATGCTATTCTCCCCCTTGTGAAAAAATTAGAAAGGGGTGCTAGATTCTCTTTTCAAAACTGAGGAAGAATTGGACTTGACAGCAGAAACTCAGGCTGAAGTTTCAGGTCTCACTGAGTGGCTGCAATCCTCTGAGTTCATTCTTCTCACAACAGTGTGGAACAAGATATTGCAGTCTATTGATGTCTGAAGCAACCTTGTCCAAAGATCCAAGCTCACCATGGAAGTAGGAGTGCAACATATGAACAGCCTCTTGGAAGAAATTCAACAGTTGAATAATTCCTGGTCAAGTCTTCTCAGGGAAGCTAAGGTCATTGCTTAAGGACTAGGTCTCACCACTGAATTCAAGAAAACATGCAGAAGAATCCGGAGGAGGAAGCATTTCCATGATGAGCCAGACAATACAGAACATACATTTTATTCCTTTGAGGACAAATTCAGAGCTAAAGTATTCATCACAGCCATGGATATGCTCCTCTATATCTGCAAAATCTAGTTGGAACCATGGAGAAACTCTCAAGCTCCTTCGCACCTATCCTTGACCTACCAGCAGTCACAGAGCAAGAAGCAGCAGCAAAGTTTGCAAAGTCACCATCCACCACGTACCCACAGGATCTAAACAAGGAGGAGTTGGAAGAAGAAATGTGTTTTATAAAATCAGGAACACTTCATATCTGTGCACCTCTGCAGGAGCCATGGGCAATGCACTTGGACTTCTTAATCATATTTATGCCAAGAATCTAGAATCTGTGTCCCCTCAGATATGCACTTGCTTGAGAATGCTCATTGCATGGCCAGTCTCTGCTGCATCTGGTGAATGGACTTTTAGTAAGCTTCAGCTTATTAAGAACTGCTTGCAATCAGCGACACAGGAAAATAGGCTGAACCATTTGATCTTCCTCTCAGTGGAAAACTTGCAAAGCAAATAAATTACAACAATGTCATTGATGACTTTGCAGCCTTGAAAGCAAGAAAAAAATACTTTGCATACAGATTATAATTGAGAAGCTTAACTGAAAAGTGTAGGATGAGGGGTTTTAAGCACTGTGACTTTAAGGCAGACATGTCAAGGGAAGGGGAAGGATCAGACTACTGTGGACATTCTAATTGAATGGGTGCAGGGTGATGATGAGACCTTTGCCTGGCTCCCATTATACATATGTGACCATTTTAGATTGTAAGCCTGAAGGCAGGGACTGTCTTAATTTTATTATTCTGTAAGCCACATTGGAAGCTTTTTGCTGGAAAGAGAGGTATAAATCCATTAAATAAATAATAATAAATTTCTGCACGTACATGTCAAGTTAACTGAAGAATAAATAAATTTGATTTATTGCAATTCTGGAGACTTCCCATTGCCAGTTCAGGTTCACCAAAATTAAAAGGCAAATGGTTGTGACCTGGTAACAGAAGACTTACAGGGAACAAAATATAAATATGCTAGTAGCAGGTGTACCTGGGCTGGCTACTGTCAGAGCTCACCTGCAATCTGCTACAGTGCATAAATGTATCAGTTATATGTATGGAACAGCAAGAGGGGGGCTCCCTCACATCAAATCTGCCCTATGCCCCTTAAGTCCTCTAGGGGGGCCCTGCTGTACTCAGTGGTAAGCCAGTCCGTAGCATGGGAGACTAAGATGATGTGTTACGAGCAATTTTAGTCACTGAGCATATATGCTGATGCAACTGCTACAAAATGAAATTTTTCCTGGTGTGTGGTTTTATTCCTACATACGAGACACACACAAAAAAACCTGGAGGTCACAAACAGAATAGCACATCAACACGTACCATGATTGCAATGCAAAATACTACCAGATGTTAGCAATGTAAAGAATCATTACTATGCAAACCTTTGTACAGAAACTCCTATTCAAGTGATAGAAATCTGGCACAATATTGATATATGCACACCAAAATAGGTACTATACAAAGACCACGTTTTATAAACTTTAAAATGTGGTTAATTCATATTTTGCAAAGAGAAAAAAAAATCAAATCTATTTCAAGTGCCAACTACTTGTTAAAAGTTATAATTTAGCTGATTAAGCATCTCTATGAGCTATATATAGAGTATCAAAAACCCAGAAAGAACAAGAGACTAAAGAGTCTTGCAAAAATAAAAATTTTCATTGTGGATTCAAGCCTGTGTGCCAAGATTATGCCCAATGAAATTTGGAACTGCCAAGTTATAACCCCCAAAAGCAAGGTTTATAATAGAAATGCTGACAGACTCTCAATTACAATAATTGCACTGGCTATTGCTAAAAATATACAGAAGGGTACAAGGCAGCCTGACATTCAGGCTGCAATACTGAGCTGTAGCAACTTGACTAATATTTCTATTCCATATTTAGCATTGTTCCGAAAGCTTTTCTATTAATGAAGCAGCATTTTTCTCTCTCTCTCGAAGTGAGAGATAGGTAGAGTAAGAAATTTCCAGATGGACATAGAACAATGAAAGCTTGGCAGTTCTTTATTTTCACATAATTATCATAATCTTACGACAACTCAAAGTAAACTTGCTCCTATTCTCTAACAAAATGGCTCCAATGGACATATAAGTAAGACAAACCTCTGACCACAAAAAGGTTCATTACTGATATGTTGCACACAGTGTAGTTATAGCTGTATTGATTCCAGGACGCTAGAGAGACAAGGCGGCTGAGGTAATGTCACCTCAGCCACCTTCTCTCTAAGTTATTTAATTCAGACCACTATAAGCCAACTAGTGCTCCTCCTCCCTTTACTACGCATTCAGCAACCACCTAGCTAATGCTAATGTTATAGATTGCTAAGGATTTTTATGTTTTGTTAAGGTCTATGTTATAGATTGCTATGTTTACAGTGTTAAGATTAATGAAACTTTAAATACTTTTACCATTTAACTGTTTACTCCAGAGTAAACATAGTGCCATAGGGTATGTTTACACTTACAATTTAATTTGAATTAATGAGGATTAATTAATGTATGGCTGCCTTGGCTTTCATTAATTAAAAACTAAGAAATTCCTTAGTTTGAATTAATGAAAGCTTACTTTGAAGTTATAAAACCGTGCTTAACTTCGAAACAAAAGTTAATTCCAACTTATTTAGTTCAAATTAACCCAGTGCAGTCATGTTAATTCGAACTAACCATTAGTTTGAATTAATGCTTTTTGACCTTCTTCCTCTCAGGGTGCCTTCCTCTTCCCATATTGGGTGGGGGCATGGCCCTTCTTGTGGGCCATCTTCCCACACCTCCCATGCTGCCCCTCTCCTAATTCAAACTAGCAAGTCCTGTCCATGGACATGCTAGTTCGAATTGGTTTTCCTAGTGGGGCCATGTTAGTTCGAATTAACTTAATCTGAATTAATCATTATTAGTTTGAATTAAGTTAATTCGAACTAATCTTCTAAGTATATACATAACCATATATACCGCAATAGAGCAGTTATTTTTATAATACAGCTGTCACTCTATGTGGTGCATATACTGTAGCAATTGCATCAAGTTAAATGTGAATCAATATACAGCTGTTTAATTTATATGATTTTCAGCCTTAAATTCCACTGCATTAATAATTATTCTAAATAAATAATAGCTTTGTTTTCTAACTGCTCTGAGTGTCAGTTCTTGATCAGAACGCTGTCTTTGTATTTCTTTAGGTTATTGAAAAACCATTAGGCAAGCAAACCGCACAGACCTTATCTCAAACTTCTGGAAGGGCAATGTTAATAGATGAGCTTTAATTTTCTGAGGTAACAATAGGTACCTGAAATTTGGTAGAGGAAGAGAGGTGCCTATTGCTGTTTCTATGACAATATTTTCAGATATCAATGAGTTACTGTATAACTGAAAGTCTTGATTTGCTTCCTGAGCCAATCACTTAGGAAACAACTAAACCGGAAAATAACTCTTACAAAGGGATAAGAGTGTTCACAGAGAGCTACACCAGTACTGGTGTAATATACTGGTATAATTATGCTGTTACATTTCTTCATATAGACAGTCTTTAAAATATGTCTGTATGGAAAAAGGGATCTTTTTTGATTAAAAATTCATCTATTCTAACCAGAGTCAATCATCTGCTGTGGAGAATAAGATAAGACATTTTGGGCTATAGTACCAGCAGTATATTGTGTGTCTTCTTGTCAAATAGATTCTGTGGGATCTTGCTTTTCTGGCACTTGGGCAAATTATGATCTTGGATCAAAGTTAACTATAGTTTAATTTAGTCCAAACAGTGCTGAAGCTGTTGGGTAGAAGAGGACATCTTGAAGAATTGATGGGGTTATACATGTTTTGTCTGAGAATGACTTCTGAGAATACAAGAAGGATGTATACCGTTTGTCTCAAGGAGTCTGCAAATGGTGCAGAATTACTGGACCAGTAACTGCTCGAATTCCCAGAAGGCTGAAATAGCCTAAAATACCTCTTCTCTTTGGCCCCAAGTCTATGACCTCTAACTGCAAAAAGGATATCGTACTACACTGCAACTCAAAGTTAGATTGAAAAGTTCAGCTCATATAAACTATGGCAGCCCACCTCTGGACTAGAGGAGGCCAACATAAGTCCACCCATATGTAATAAGTGGTTTGCATGGCTTCCAAATCCAGCATTGAGTGCATTTCAAGGTATTGGTCACCTAGCAAACCCTCAACAGCCTATGTTCTACATTCCTGCAAAATACCTTCCCCTCTGTACCTGATTACATTAACAGGAGGTGTCTGCCAGAATGCTCCTGCAATTTCTATAGCTAAGGGACAAAATTCTTGTCGGAGACCCTTCAGAAATTGTTAGAGAGGCCTATTGTCAAACTCCTGGAATTTTATTCACATCTTCAGAAGCCTGATTTTAATAAGTGCTGGTCACCAACAAATTCCATTCTAACAAAAGGGATTGTAAGGGTGGAAACAATAGCTCTCAGGTGTTAACTGCCTCACTCGTTTCAACAGGGGCTAATTCAGATGTCAGTGCTACAAGGAAGGCAGTACAGAGACAAAAGTGGAAGGACACTGATTTGGCAATGGTTCATTTTAATTTCTATAAAGTACACAGGAGTGATGTATGAAATATAGTCTATATATTGTGATGAATGGGGTTGCTTGAGCACTGTGGGTTGTGCGCTTCAAGTTTGGCAGCCAGCTTAAGCATTACTCTCCCTTCTCCAAACACCCAGTGCTAGTCTCCCACAGCCTTTTGCCCTGGAGCTGGGCTCTTCACTCTGCAGGGCCCTAGGGTCCGTCTGGACATTCTTGCCCTGACTGACTGCATCTTCTAGGTACTCACAGCAACAGCTACCAGTTACTTTCTCCAGTCCTGCTTTTCTCTACTTTACCCCACATAAATCCTCCATTCCACACAATCCTTTAGTCCTCCAACCACCACACTCAACATTCACTGCCCGCTGCCTGCAACAGAGGCCTTTTTATCTGCTGTGGCCAATCACCCCAATTGGCCTCAGATTCTCTAATTGGCTACAGGTGTTCTTTCTGGTCTCAGGTGCTCTAATTGGCCTCAGAGCACCCCTGCCCTAGTCACCTTGGAAACAGTGATTTATTAAGCCTGGGTCTAATATATCTATCTTCCAGCACCCTCTCATAGCCCACAGGCTTGACTCCGTCACAATATAAAGACTCGGATGAATGATATGTTGTAAATCTAAGATAATCACAAAAACTTCAGTTTTAAACAAAGTCCATAAAATCTGAATAATAATCCTTACCTTCAGGACTTAGTTTCTGCCATTGATTATATTCTGCTGTTAGAGCCTTCACTCGCATAATTAACAATGAAAGCTATAAAACAAGGGGGGGGGAAAGTATTTCAAAATTAATTTTGAAATGTGCTGCATTATATTTGAGTAAGATAAGACAAGATATGTTAAAATAATTTAGTATTTTGTAAGGAAGACACTGGAATGTACAACAGAGCATATTTTACTAGTTTTTAGAATCACTGTTTTGATAATGTACATCATCTACTTATAAACTGTTTAGATCTACAGACTAAAATATCAGCCAATCCAGTGCTCTGGATGCCCTTGACAATATTTTAGAAATACACTAAAACAAGGAGACCTGTCAGTCCCACCATATCAACTCAAATAACAGTGACAACTTAAGTAACTAAAATTAATCAATCCCACATACAATCTCCAGGGTCCCCCCACCCAGCCTAATTTAAATTCCATTTCCTCATGAATTGGGAAGGAAAAACAGGCCTTCCAGCATGCCCTGAAAGGTAACAGGCTAGGTACAGGAAAAGTAAGGGATCCTAAAACAGGACAGCCTGCCAACTGCTCACTCAGACGGATAGAGTTTAATCAGAAGGAACCATTAGATCATCTTATCCAGTCCCCAAACTGTGGGACATGCCCCCTTACAAGGATGCAGAGAAACATTCAGGATGGATGCCTGGTGAGACCTGGGTCAGTCCTCATGGAAAACATGCTTTTGGCTTCACCTCCATTTTGCCCCAAATGCATCTGCAGTCCCAGAGACAGCTCTACTACTCCCCTTGCTTCACCCCCACCCCCAACCCACCTTTGCCCTCATTCTCTCTCTCCCTCCAGGCCAGTACTACTTCTAGCCCCAGTTCCACCCTCATCTTCAGTTTTGCCCCCAACTTTGCCTTCAGTCCAAGTTCCACTGTTGAGGAAGCCTTGGCTGTGCAATAATGGAGTGGAGCAGTGGTTCCCAACCTTTTCCAAGCTGGGGGCCCCTTTTTTATTAAAAAAATCTGCGCCCCCCCCCCCCCGCTGCATTTTTATCTCAGTGGCATGGCCACACAACATAACGTGGCCCCTACTGGCGGAACATACCCCCCCACTCCAGGGAGCTTCCCTGTCCCTGTCCCTATCCTTTCCCCTGAATATCCCCCTCCAGCTGTTCTCCAACCCCAGCCCCCTCCCCAGTTACCCCCCACCCCTCCCCAGGGACTCTTCCCACATTCCTTTTACCTGGCTGGAGCTGCTGCACCTGGCCTCCCCTCCAGGCTACTCTCCTGAGCATGGTATAAGCATGCTCAGGGAGCCGGGAGTTTTTAAAACTCCCTGCCAGGGGAAAGCTCGCTACCAGCCAGAAGCCAGAGTCTCCATTGATCCCAGTGGCATCCAGCCCTAGCTCCCAGCCTGTCCGCAGACCCCCTGGAGGCACTCTGCAGCCCCTCAGGGGTCCGTGGACCACAGGCTGGAGACCACTGGAGTGGAGGATGCAGCCCAGCAGTCAGCAACCTTTGCCAGCCCACGTGCCAGTCCACTCCCAGCACCTTCAACAGGTGCCGGGGAGGGGCCAGCAGTTGCCGGGGACAGGGTCTGCAGGGGACAAGAGCTGCTGTGAATGGTGTTTCCTTTTCCCTGCTAGCCCCACCCTCTGCATACATAACTTCTGCCCCCTGCTGGCCCTGCCCTCCCCCCAAGGGGGGAGCAGGGCCAGCAGGGCATAGGAGACATGGCATGTGTGGTTCTTGCCAGTGGGGGGATCAGCCGCAGCTCCGCGTGCCTCCGGAAATAGGTAAGCGTGCCCACTTTGGCACACAGTTCAGGGGTTGCCCGCCTCTGCTGTAGACATATTCTATCACTGGTAAGGGACGCCATGACAGGAAAAATTTGGGTACAACTGATCTAATCTGACTTCCTGGGTATCACAGACCACTGATTTTAGTTATCCCTGTCTTGAGTCCAATAACTTGTGTTTGCCTAAAGCATAACTTGTGGCCAGCTAAAGCATATCTTCCAGAAAGACATCTGGTCTTGATTTGGTAACAGTAAGAGATGGAGAATCTACCACTTCCTTTGGTAGTTATTTCCTATGGTGTATCACACTCATTGTTAAAATCTGAATTTCTCTGGTTTCAGCTCTCAGCCATTTCTTCTAAATTAAAAGGCTTCTAGTTTTTCCTGTCATGGTACTTGTATCCTATAGTCAAGTCACTTCTTAATCTTCTGTGTGATAAACTAAACAGACTGAGCTCTTGATATGCCCCACTATAAAGCATTTTTGTAGCTCTGAATAATTTTCATTACTATTCTATGCATCCAATTTGTCAACATTCCTTTCAAAATGTGGACACCATAACTGTATACAGTTTGATACCCTGCACCCCCATGTTCACCCTCATACTATGATTGTGTATTATCTAATGCAAAGTACATCATATTCGATGTCTTTGGAAGGCATATTAGTTGCAATATCATGCGTATGGTTATAAAGCTGCACTATAAAATATTCCCAAGGATGTGTCCTCATGACTTAAAACATGTCCAAGCAAAACTGTACAGAAGTAGATGGGCAGTTCACACCTCATCAAATCATGTATAGGACAAACCCAGCCCAGCCTTCCAAGAACAAAAGGTTGTCCTGGGCACCAACAAATAATCAACTGGACTCTCAGTTAAGTTCCTTTCCCTCCCTAAGACATTTTGGACCCCTGATGAGGTAATGCCAACTGACTCAGGAGAGGTATGAGTGTTTGACACCCGACGCTGAGAGGGATGGGGGAGCCAAGCTCCAGAGGGAAGAAGGAATCTTAACAAAAGGGGAGATATTTCCCATATTTCCTCTCTTCCACCTCCACCTATGAATACCACCAAGCAACTGAAGTACTGACAAAGAGGAGAGCCAGGCTAAAGGGAAACCAAGCCAGCCTGTGGTGAGAATCCCGAGTTTGTAAGATTTCTGAAAATCCACTTAAAATGCTTCCACAGTTAACTGACAAATTTATATAACCTGACATTGTTCAGTGGGTATAACTGGACATTGCAAGACAGGTTCCTATGGTTGTATCTGGGAATGTATTACAGGGGGGACCTGTTAAAACCATGGGTGTCGGGGGACAAGCCACCGCGACCGCACATTAAACAGACCACACGTAAACAGGACCATGGTGAAAAAATAAAATAAATAAATAAAATACAGTGCAGTGCTAATAAGGCTCACTGTACATGTTTCCGTGCCCAGGCCGACTTCCACTTTTAGATAGCACGCAGGACTTGTTAAGTTGGTAGCTCACTCCACTTGTTTCCATGCCCAGGCCAACTTCCACCTTTAGGTACCGCGCGTTACTGAGTCCCACGCGTTAACTTTGTGGCTTTGGGGGACATGACCGGAGCACGCGTTAACCAGATCCATGCGCAAACCAGTCACACATTAACGGGTCCCCACTCTACTAGTGTGCTGTAGTTGACTGTGTGTGTGGTGTGTTAGCTAATGTCATTCTATTACATAATATAAGGAGTGACCTGCAAGGAGCACTCATTCACTTAGTTGGGAGGATCTGACATGCTGGAGGTTGTACATGAACAACCCAGAAGTGAATGGTTGTCACTGCAAATCAGAATAAGATGGGCTCCAGGAGTTGGGTGGAACACAGGGTGACACAGCAATTCATCAGTCCAGACTGAACCAGGGGAACATCACCACAGTATTCTATTACGCATTTTAGCAAGACCATATACAGCGGTAAAATCGCCTCCCTACTTCTACACCCTCACTTACATACCAAAGGCTTTGATGAGCTCTTTTTGCAACATCACCACACTGAGAGCACGTTGAATTGCTTGTCCATTCTGACCCCCGAAATCCTTTCAGATGCACCATTTTCCAGAACAGTCTCCCACCTCACTGTGTAGGTATGACCTAGTTCCTAGCTGTCGATCTTTGTATTTGGCTGTATAAATTTTGTTTGAATGGACCTAACTTACCAAGGGATCTACATTGTTCTGTGTGATTCCCTTGTCCTCATTGTTACTTATCACTCCATCAATCATGTCATCTGCAAATTTTATCAGCAGTGACTTCAGATTTTTTTCCAAGTCACTGACAAAAGATTCTCATATGCTTCTGTTGACCACAGCTGCAGCAGTAGCTTCATGGAGAGAGAAGTCTCATTGACAGATAATTATTCTTTTATATACTAAAATCAACATCTTAAAATCAGTCTGGAAACTAATAGGTAGCTAGTGCAGGTCACAGAACACAAGTATACTGCTTATCTTACTAGCTGTAACCTGAAATAATGGGGGGAAATCAAAGGGGAATTTATGAAATATTCATTTTAATTGAGTAATGCTTCTTTAATTACAACAACATTTTTTGCAAAAGTTTTAAGGTCAGCTAAAACTTTTCCTTGGTACTTCATATCCTTCACATAAACTTTCAGATTTTCATAGTTTCTTCCCCGAGTTAGTGCCACGTACAATTGTCTGAAGAGTCAGCGTAAATATTGGAAACAGCTGAAAGCATAGCTGAGCGCTTTATAATTTTGTCAAGTTTCAAAGAGGCAGCCATGTCCTCAGGGTTAACCATCCCTGGGTTTCACTGGCTATTACTGTCCAATTTTGAAATCCTCAGCCATTTTGCCTTTATGAATTACAATGAAGTATGCAGCTACAATAAGGCAGTGGTTTTCAAACTTAGGGTTGGGACCCAGTATAGGGTCATAGACCCTCAGGCACTGGGTCGCGGTGGCGCCCCCTGCTGCCGCCACCAAGAGACTGGAGTGTACTGTTCAAAGACATAATTGCTGGGTCACAGGCATGAAGAGATTTTTTCAACTGGATCCTGAGGAAAAAAAGTTTGAAAACCTCTGCTCTAGTGTACTTCTGCTGTTGAGATTCACTGAGAAAAACACAAAAATACCATTTCAGGAAAGCATATAAAAAAAAAATCAAGCTAAACAATCTTAATCTCCATTTATCAAAATGCATGCTAGTCCTAACTGCAGGAGAGCTGAAACAGTAATATTTTCCATTATTTACAGGGCATTTAAATACACTAAAATAGGTACAGGCTTCTGCACTTTTTAAAAAAGTGATTTAGTAAGAAATGAAGGGTGCATTTAAGTACAAAAACTACTGTAATGACCATGTATTCCATAAAAGGTAGTGCAGACTCCATTTGGCTTTCGCTCAGCTACAAAGTTCAAGACCAAGACGCACTGTGAATCATCAGCCAAGTTCACATAATAAAAATATCAAGAATTGACAAATGAACTGCAGCGTTTGACTGCTCAAGAGAACCCATTACAGTAGTTTTAACAAAAGAAAAAAATGGGGGAAAAAAACCAAAAAAAACCCAAATACACTGCCTGAAATTTAATTTTATAGGGTAGGCAATACCTATTCTTCTGCAATACTGTAGCACTGACACTGACCATAGAATCAGCCAATTCCCTTAGTTATACTTGACATAAAAAATGCACATACAGAAATAAGAGAACTTTAATGAGAGTTACAGTACTAATATACAAATAAACTCCACCAGCCAGTAGTTTTATATAAATCACAGAGATAATTCCCTCAGAAACAGATAATACAACAGAAAAATTCCAGAAAAGCTCATTGCCCCTAATCATACGAAGGAACACACTCCCATATTCTTCCCCTCAAGCCCTATCAAACAATTGGCATTTTCAATGTGTCCATCTAGCCATGAAATCTATTTTGGATAGGCACCAAGTTCTTTAGTTTCATGTCCTTATACCAGACCTCAACAAATCCTAAGTGCCAGGTCACCATGGCACCTAAGATTTTGCCCTGGCATCTCATAGAGCCAGGGCAAAGGGCCCCTATGCCACTGCCATGCAGAGTGTGCTGGTCTCCCACCACCAAAAAGCAGCTGCAGCTCCCTGCCTGCCAAAAAAAAAAAAAAAAAGCCATTGCCAGCCGGTCTTTCAGTGGTGTATGAGGAAGAGGGAGAGAGAGACAACAGCTTTTTTTTGGCAGTAGGGAGGGGTGGGTTCTTTTGCTGGCAAGTTTGGCAGGCTAAAGAAAGTCCCCAACCCTGCTGCTGATAAAAAGCCGCTGCCAGAAGTTCTTTTCATGGCACTGGGAGGGAGGGGGAAGTAGAGGAGAGACGCAGCACTGGAGGGGGAGAGTGCCATCTCTCCCTCCTCCCCCTGTGCTGTCAAAAGAGCCGCTGGCAGCAACCCTTTCTTTCCAGCGGTGACAGCGGGCCCTTCTCTGCCAGATACTTTAGGGCACCCAAGTTTTGGGCTGGCCCCTAGATGTCCAGCGGATTCATCAAGGTCTGCCTTATAGAGAATCCTGTACTGGCAACACCCTTTCTTTTATAAATAGGTGATTAAAGCTTGAGTGCCTCCAATTGGGGCAACAGATTGCAGGGGAAGAGGCAATCTCTCAGTCAGGCAGACTCCAGGCCATTAAGGGCTTTACAGCTCATGATCAATACCTTAAATTCTATCCACAGTCCAGTTGTCAGCCATGCAACTCCCGGAGCACTGCTGTCATGTGCCGCCAATGCACTGTTTATTAAGAAGGACAATCTGCTGCATTCTAGACTGGCTGACATCTCCAAATGACTTTAAAGCAAAGTCCCAAAGAAATCACATTACAAATAATCTAATCTGAAGTGACAAAGGCATTGACAACAGTGGCAAGGTCTGTCGGCAACAGACATAGTCACGACCACTTCGCCAGATGCAGATGACAGAAAGTTGACTGCTTACTGCTATAGCATGATCATCTAAATGGAGCTGAAAATCTAGCTGCACTCTCCAAAGCTGAAAACTCAGATGACCAATAACAGAAGCACTCTGTAGTATTCTATTACCTCTACCCTCTCTCTGAATATGTCCTCCACCCATCACGATCTTCATCATCATGTCACTCTTGTCTCCACTGAGTTTCAATAAGTTCACTCTGACCTATGCCCCCAGTCTCAGTTAGTTCGCTGATATACTAAACCATACAACCACCAAGTTGGATGAAACAGACATACACTAGAGTGTCATTAGCATACTGAGGACACAATATCTAGACCTGTTTACTAATTCTCTTAAACACTATATACACCATAATAAAGGAAGGGTGACAGGATAGCCATTATGAGGCATCCACCACCTAGGAGTCCTTTAAGAAGAGGAGCAATCACCCACAACTACCCACTATAATTTCTCTGCAACAGAAGAACAAGTCCATTGGAAAGCATCCCATCACCAATAATCAATGATCAGTGGCATCAAACAATGACAGATCTAAAAATACCAATAAAGACATCTGATTTACATCCATCAATTAACATAGCCAATGCATGCTCCGTGCCAGAGCCAGGTTTATATGCAAAGTGACTAGACTCAGAGATCAAAGGCATCTAGGTGCTGAGTTCTCTCATCATAGCTTTACCCATGTTCTTACTCAAAGGGAACTTGAACTACTGGTCAATAACTGGCAAGGTTGTTAATTAGAAACTGTGACTTACTCAGCAGAGGCTGTACCAATGCTATCTAAAACAACAGGCAATGTATCCTCTTTCAACATCTCCAATACATTAGTGCACACACAGCTGAAATTCTAGCAAAGATTAGACCTTCTGTCTTCCCAAGACTTCAGTCTTTGACATTTGAAATTGCAGAACTACTAACTGGTAGGCAACCCACCATTTAAACCAACTTCTGTGCCAGATGACTGGAGGGTAGCTAATGTCACACCATTTTTTTTTTAAATGACTGCAGAAGTATGTGCTAAACTATTATCTTATTCCTACTAAGAGACTGATACAAGAATGTAAAAAAACCACATAAACAAAAATAACCCTCCTCCCCCCCCATATTTTAACCAACTATATAGAATCATAGAAACTGGAAGGGACCATGAGAGGTCGTCAAAGTACAGTCCTTTGCACTCAAGGTAGGACCAAGTACCCTCTTAAACAGGTGCTTGTCTAACCTGCCCTTAAACATTTCCAATAATGGAGATTCCACAACCCACCAAGGCAACTTACTCCAGTGGCTAATCACCCTGACAGTTAGGAATTCTTTCCTAATGTCCAACCTAAACCTCTTCTGCTGTAATTTAAGTCCATTGCTTCTTGTCCTACCATCAGCAGTCAAAGAGAACAATTTTCCTCCGTCCTTGTGACAGCCTCTTAGATCAGGGCTTCTTAACCTATTGGGCATGACCCAAAAAGGGGCAGCCAGGCTGCTCAGAGTGGGTTGGCATGATCCTCTCTATTAAATTGAATAAGGAAATATATTATCAATTCAAAACTGAACTATGGGTCACAAAGCTGACTCCCAAATTTAATCTGGGTCCCAACAAAAAAGATTAAGAACTGCTGTCTTAGATACTTGAAAACTATTATCATGTCCCCTCTCAGTCTTCTCTTTTCCAGACTAAACAAACCTAGCTCTTCAATTTTCCCTCCTAAGTCAAGTGTTCCAGACCTCTTGTCATTCATGTTGCTCTTCTGTGGACTTTCTCCAATTTGTCCACATCCTTCCTCAAATGAGGTGCCCAGAACAAGACACAATACTTCAGTTGAGGCCTAATCAGGGCGGAATAGAGCAGAAGAATTACTCCTCATGTCTTACTTACAATACTCCTGTTAATATATCCCAGAATGGTTTGGGCTTTTTTTTTTTTTTTGCAACAGCCGAACACTGTTGACTCATATTTAGCTTGTCATCCACTATGACACCCAGATCCCTTTCTGCAGTACTCCTTCCTAGGCAGTCGTTGCCCATTTTGTTTGTGTGCAATGGATTGGTCTTTCCTAAGTGGAGGACTTTGCACTTGTCTTTATTAAATTTCATCCTGTTTACCTGAGCCTATTTCACCGGTTTGCCCAAAGCATTTCGAAGAGTGATCCTATCCTCCAAAGCACTTGCAACCCCTCCCAGCTTGGTATCATTGGTAAACTTTATAAGTTTCCTCTCTATGACATCTAAATCACTGATGAAAACATTGAATATAACTGGACCCAGAACCGATCCCTGCAGTACCCTACCTGTTATGCCCTTCCAACATGACTGTGAACCATGGATAACTACTCTCTGGGACCACTTATCCAACCAGTTTTTCACCCACGTTATAATAGGCCCACCCAGGCTGTACTTCCCAAGTTTGTGGATGAGAAGGTGATGCAAGACCATATCAAAAGCCTTACTAAAGTCTACATACACCACATCTACTGCTTCCCCTCTAACCACAAGGCTTGTTACCCCATCATAGAAAGATATCAGCTTGGTTTGACATGATTTATTGTTGACAAATCCATGCTGACCATCACTTCAGTACCTTATTCTCTTCAGCTATGTCTACACTTACAGTTTAAATCGAATTAATGATGATTAATTCAATTTAAAGTATTGCACGGCTACACTTGCTTTCCTTAGTTCGAAATAAGGACCTCCCTCAATTCAAAATGAGGAAAGGTCATTTCAAAATGATAAAAACCTCTCAAATTCGAAACAACAGTTAAATCAAAGTTTTTTAGTTCGATTTAACCCAGTGTAGCCATGTTAATTCAAACTAATCATTAGTTCAAATTAACACTTTTTGTCCTTTTTCCTCCCAGGGTGCCTTCCTCTTTCTATATATTGGGTGAGGGCATGATCCTTCTTGGGGGTCATGCTGCCACACCTCCCATGGTACCCCTGTCCTAAATTGAACTAGCAAGTCCTGTCCGTGGCCATGCTAGTTTGATTTGGGTTTCTGGTGGAGCCACAGTAATTTGATTTAACTGAATTCAATTTAATGATTACTAGTTTAATTTAAGTTAATTTGATTTAACAATCTAAATGTAGACATAGCCTTCTAGATGCTTGTTAATGGGTTCTTTAATTATTTGCCTCATTATTTTTCCTTGCACAGAGGTTAAGCTGACTGGTCTATAATTCCCTGGGTTGTCCATATTTCCCTTTTTTTCGATGGGCACTATGTCTGCTCTTTTCCCGTCCTCTGGGATCTCTCCACTCTTTCATGATTTTTCAAAGATAATAGCAATGCCTCAGATATCTCTTGAGTCAGCTCCTTGAGCATTCTAGTGTGCATATAATCAGGCTCTGGTGACTTGAAGACATCTTATTTGTATAGTTAATTTTTTATTTTTTATTTCCCTATTTTAGCTTTTGATCCTATCCCCTTTTTACTGCCCTCCTCTACGTCAGGCATCCGGTCACCACCAACCTTCTTGTGATGGCCAAAACAAAGAAATTATTTAGTTGTTTTCCCATTTCCATGTTTTCTGTTATTGTTTTTCCTTCTTTGTTGAGTAATGGACCTACACTGCCATTGGTCTTTTTCTTATTTCTCATGTATTTTAAAAATGTTTTTTGTTACTCTTTACGCCTTAAGCTAGTTTGATCTCAGTTTGTGCTTTTGGCCTTTCTGATTTTTCCCCTACATAACTGTGTTATTTGTTTATAATCATCCTTTGTGATGTGACCTAGTTTCCACTTTTTGTAGGACTCTTCCTTCATTTTTAGATGACTGAAAGGCTTCTGGTTAAGCCAGGGTGGCCTCCTGCTATACTTCTTATCCTTCCCACACATTTTGAACAGTTTGTTCTTGTGCCCTTAATACTATCTCTTTGAAAAACAGCCAACTATCTTCAGTTGTTTTTCCTCCTAGACATGCTTCTCATGGGGTCCTGCCTACCAACTCCTTGACTGTGCTGAAGTCTGCCTGCTAGAGCGCCATTGTCTTCATTTTGGTGTTCTCTTTCCTACCATTCCTTAGAATCATGAACTCTACCATTTCTTGATCACTTTCACCTAAGTTACCTTCCACTTTCAAATTCACAACAAGTTCCTCTCTGCTCGTCAAAATCAAATCAAGAACAGCCTCTTCCCTGGTAGCTTTCTCCACGTCTTGAAATAAAAAATTGTCTCCAATACATTCCAAGAAATGGTTGGATAATCTATGGCTTGTTGTGTTATTTTCCCAACAGATGCCTGGGTAGTTGAAATCCCCCATCACCACCAAGTCTGCTGCTTTGGATGATTTTGTTAATTGTTAGAAAAAAGCCTCATAAACCTCTTGTTCCTGGTTAGGTTATCTGTAGTAGACCACTACCATGATATCACCCTTGTTTTTAACTACTTTTATTTTTACACACAGATTTTCCATCTTCTATTTCCTATTTCCATCTCCACGTCAGCCCAAGTATACATATTTTTAATATATGAGGCAACACCACCTCCCTTTTTTACCCTGCCTATCCTTCTTAAGCAAGGTATACTCTGTTGTTAATATTCCAGTCATATGGGCTCTGTAGCATATTCAGTTTTGATTAACACAAACTGAACCCTCTGACTACATTTTTGAAGAGCACTATGTTCATACAGTACTGTCAGGGTCATTAACCACTGGAATAAGCTGCCTAAGCAGGCTGTAGAATCTCCATCACTAGGAGTTTTTAAAAGCAAGTTAGACAAGCACCTGTCAGGGATAGTTTAAGAGAGCACTTGCTCCTGCCATGAGTGCAGAGGACTGGACTTGATGACATCTAATGGTCCCTTTGAGTTTCTATGACTCTGTGATTAATAAAATCAATACAGATAAAGTAGTCACCCCTATACAGGGTAAATAAATACTGTTTGTATTATTAAGCAAGACAAATTGTCTTCGTCTAATAGAAAACTAAAAGTTCTCCACTGAGTACAGAGAAAATAGTCTTACCTGGGCATCTGAGTCTGGAAGAGTGTCTGTTCCTAACACTGTTAGCTTGCTCTGACACTTAGCAAAAGAGGGAGGTGAAAAAAAAAAAAAAACAGAACAAAACAGTGATTACTTAGTATTCCTGCTCTTCCCTCCATAGTCCAAGGCCCCTGCTCTCAGCCCTGAGTGCCCAACAAAGTAATAGTGCAAATTACTGCAAATAAGATCCATTTTTACTTTCTCCAATTTTCCATGGTTTGTCTACATATCAACTTCAATTTTTTCATAACTGTACCACAGTTAAAGCAGGGCCTTACATATTATAAAAGAAATGTTAAATTTTAAAGCAAGCAGTTAAGTAATTTTAAGATACGTCTCCTGTTTCAAAATGTCAACTGAATAAAAATGACTGAAGAAAATGTTACAAGTAGTTCTTGAAGTAAAAGTTGACAGCACAAACTGTATGTGTGTTAGTTATGTTACAGTTTGCCTTATTACCTGTACGTTGTGCTCAGAATCATATATTGTGTATGAATGCTATATAAAATCCTTTTGAAGCAATTCAGAATCTAAGTACTGTAATTTAGAACATGACTAACTTTCTCTTCCAACTCAGTAAGAATGGATGTAATAGCATCTCTATGCCTTTAGGTTTTTTTAAATAACAATAAAAATGTGGACAGGCAGCACAGTTTAATGATTAAGACACTGGATTGGGAGTAAGAAAACCAGGATTCTATTCCTACCGCTGCCACTGAACCACTCACTTTTGGCAATTAACTTCACCTCTCTGTGAACCTCTGCCACCTTTTGTTTCTTTCTCATCCATTTTAGAAGGTGGGCACTTCAGGAGACGAATAATCTCTCATTCTGTGTTTGTACAGTGTCTTACACAATGGAGTCCCAAAGTCAAGAAGGCCCACTCCTCATTAATGCAATACAAATAATAATAGTTAATATTTTTGTTTTCAAACTTACTCTTTATTCCATGTTTTAAAATCTAAAACAGACATAATAGCAATACTGCAAATAATGACAAAACCCTGACTGGAAAGATTTAGTTGGGGTTAGTCCTACTTTAAGCAGGGGTTGGACTAGATGACCACCTGAAGTTCCTTCCAATCCTAATCTTCCAATATAAAATTCTCTGAGTCCCATTGTAATGGATCCCTCGGTACCATTTATACTTTCATTTTTGGCCTGTCTGTTGTATTAGTTTCTCCCAGAGTCTTCTCTGTGAAAGCACACGCTTTTGAAGACCAAATATAATATACTTAGTTTATTACTAATGATATGCATACCTCTTCCATTTGCCTCCATATTTCCTCACACTCATCCAGAAGTTCTTCTCTGGCATCTTTAGAACAAACTATATTAGTGGTGATTGCTGGAGCCAGATCATGTTGGTATAATGACATATGTTTTGCCAATTTCTCAGCCTATGAAGAAGCAGAAAATAATGGTCACCATAGGAACTGAAATAATCAGAAAAGGATAGAGAACCATACCCACAACAAAACAGGGGAAACAGTGTGGTTTTTCTTAACCCTTCCGTTATTAACACTTGATAGAAATTCTGGGCAGCGTACACACTTTCATTAAAAAAAGTTGTCTCTATTGGTGAACCAGAATTTTAAAAGAAACAAAACACTAATATTTTTAGGTTCCCTCAGAGACCTTTCCCACTCAACTTATTCAGAACACTTTTGTCAATTCTGGAAGAACAGTTCATCAAGGTCTACTAGTCAAAAAACCAGTCAGCTCAACTCCGGATTTAATCACTTAGGTCTCTTTATATGGCACACTGCAAAGTTACACTGAACTGATCAGACTCAAGCGTAGGGGGTGGGTACAGTGTGTACAACACTTCCAAAGTTATGCACCAAACCTCTTCCTTTATGTACATTTAGACATTACATTGCATTTATTATATACTGCATCACAAATTTTGGGATCATCTTGGTCATTTTGCAGAAACTAATCTGTGTGCAGCATGCTCTGTCCATGCATTGCCCACACTCGACCTCATCTCTACATTCCAAACTTATCTTGCCCAGGGAAACATTTACTAACAATGTGTGTTTTCCCCCTTATCTTAGCTGGGTCAGACATTCTGTCTTTTTAGCATAATGATCTATTTACTTATCTTACTTAGCACAAACATTCTGTTTTCAGTCTAATGATCTGCTTATCTCCCTGATTCCATCCCCCAAGAAATAAAGCCTCTCTGTGTTAATTACATCCAGCCAGGCCTCAGCTACGTAATGTAGCTATATATCAGGGGTGGCCAAACTTATAGAACTCAAGAGCCGCACAAGTTGATTATTAAACCTTGCTGAGCTGCACTGAGGCATATAGCCATATACTTTTATCTACTCCAAAATTACTAAGTTTACAATTCATTGCACACAAATTTTATCATAAAAAGAGGGCAAATATTGATCCTGCTAATGTCAGATTCTAATAATTATTTAAGGTTACCATGAAAATTAGGCCTATACAGTAAGAACTTAGCAGCTGCTCGATATAGAAGAGTGCAGACGAGTGGCAAGTTTTTTAAAATCCCAACCAGGCCGTGCTTCTCCCTGCCATCCCCGGCCATGCCACGCTTCTCCCCACCATCCTGAATCCCTCCTGAACTCCTAGGCTGGGGCTGCTTTCCTAAACTGATTTGCTGACGTTCTTCTGGGAGCCACACTTTTTCATTCAAGAGCCGCATGTGGCTCCTGAGCCGCAGTTTGGCCACGCCTGCTATATATTGTAATCTAACACAAAATACCAATTTTTCAAAGTTGCTTGATGTGACCTGGCCTCACGTCTCCCTTTGTTTTCTGTTGGAAGACTTTATTAATGAAACAAAGGGATGGTAATTGTCATGTTACCTGATACAGCAGAGTGCCAATCTCAGGTCAAACTGAGGACAGTGAGATGGAACCCGATCAGCAGCAGGCAATGGGAGATACACAAGTTATGTAAAATATCTTGTGCATTTCCTGTCACTTTACTAATGCCCACTTACCTCCCCCTACATACTGCGCTCCGCCAAACGGCAATGCCACTTCTGGGGCTGGAGTTATTATTGTGAACTCCAGAGCATTTGAGCAGTAGACTGCTCAATCACACCCAAAAGAGCACACTGACGGTAGCTATTTTGCCACCATCAGTATAGACATAGCCTGAGGCTACATTTACACTGCCAGTGGTGCTGCCCACAGTGCAGGATCAATTTTTGACATTCAACTGAGTATCAGTAAAGATGTGAAAAATGATGAAAGTTGACCTTTTAAAACCACTCTGGTAAGTAGTACAGAGATATGTCAATGGGAGGGCATTTCCCCCATCAATGCAGTGTGGGGGCAATGCTGCAACAAGTAGGCGTTAGGAAGCTGATGGGAGGATACACAAGTTATTGTACATAGCTTGTATACACATTGACTCCCATTGACTGCTGCCAAAAATCCAGGGCCAGCATAGACCAGTTTGAGACATGACATACACTTAGGACAGTTGTGAAGTCTATCATAAGAATTCATTAAACCAGTAACAAATGCATGCATCCAAAATACTGTATTAGTTATTATGAAGCCACATAGTTCACTTCAGGAACTCTAGCCTCTCATGTACCATGCAGATAAACTAGACTTTTGTGATAAATGATTACTAAAACCAGAAATCTTATATATTGGGGTCTTCCAGTTCCAAAGAACCATACACTCATCCCAGAATCTCTCCGAAAAACTATGCTGGTAGCCAATTATTTAGTAACTAAAATTAAAGCTTTTTCTTTTCTTTTTTTTTTAAATACACACACAAAAGAAAGAAAAGAACTATTATGTCTCTCTCAATCATGCAAAAGATCGTAGGGCCTCAGTCCACTGGTCAAAGCCTCCTTTGTTAGAAATCATGGTCCAGAGATGTGGAACAGGAAAGAGGCAAGGGATGATCTCACAATCTTTATTGATACATGCAACCTAGGTGTATGAAAAGATATTGTCTTAAACATGGAGTCAGGGATCACATGCTTTACATGCCTTCCTGAGGCACGGGGCCTCCATTTTACACATGCTATCTGGGATGTCTTCAGGTGGGGCCCTTTGGAAGAGCTGATTCTACTTATCAGTCCATCAACACATGGCTGGCTAATCTTGACATAAATCTGCCTTGTAGAAATTTTCAGAGAGATAGCTGTGTTAGTCTGTGTACAGCAAAAACAATGGGAGTCCTGTGGCACCTTAAAGACTAACAGATTTCTTCAGGCGTAAGCTTTCGTGGGTTCCAACCCACCTGTCAGATGCATGAAGTGGAAACTACAGTTGGGAGGTACCTGGTATATATACATACATTCTCTTCCTCAGGACCTGAAATTGGGAGGGGTGGTGGAGGGAGCTCACTAATTTGGTATAACACTACCTGACAACTGGAGGGGTGTTTGGAAATTCAGTGGGGTGCAGTGGAGGGGGGGGGGTGTAAGGGAAATCCCTGTATACATGTGTTGGGATGGAGGAAGGCAAGTGTTAGCAAAGTCAATTCAGAGGGCAGGTGGAAACTATTCATACCAGTTAATTAAAGGGAGAAAAGGTGTGAACAGGGACAATATGCCTTGTGAGTGTTCCCAGGAACACAAATGTACTCAAGACACAAACATACAGCAAAGTATAACAACTTCATATACAGTGATGATTGCTGTTTTGATTAAATCAGTGTTTGTCAATAGATCCCAGCTGTTTTAGTGATAGCATGCAAGGCATACTTTGTACAAGTTTTATTACAACTGTGCAAAAGTTGTGACACATCAGTGGTTACAACAATGTTGATACATCATGTTAATACGTTAGTGTAAACATGGCCCTCCTTTTCTATACACTGTTGCACTAACAACAGGTGAACACCAACAAAAGGTGTACTTTTTCCTCCTCATTACTGAAGTAACCAACACCTCCAAATACTGTAGTATTACCAAATACAAGGTTACTTTACCCTGGGTTCCCATCAAATCAACATGTTTCACTTTATGGCAACTTTAAGTATAGTCAAGGTAACAGAGCCAATAATTTATTTCCACAAAGGTACACGATAAGCAGCAGACTAGAAAGTAAGGCAATAGTTATATATGCTCAAGAACTCAAGAGACTGAGAGCTATGCTGGTCTGGTTCACCAATCACAAGTAGCTAGAAATCTTTCAGCCTGATAACAGCACTAAAAAAAGATGGAACTGGTCTGCACTTCATTCAGAACTAATTCTGTTAACTCCTACATATAACAAGCTTTGTGCAAATGGGAACTATTAATGATCTCAAGTCCATGCCTGTAGACAAAGTTACTTATCTATGTAAGTGATTGAAGGATAAAGGCCTTAATCTCTGGCTTTCAATTTCCCATCTGTAATGGGAAACATTATTAATACTTCCCTATATCACAAGAATGCTGTGATTCATTAATAAATTCATTAATTTTCTGAAATGGTCATATCACAATAAAAAAGCATGGGTAAAAAAGCATTCACTTTTAATTAAATTATTTTCAGATAGATATTTATCAACAGAAAATATGACTAATCATTATATTTTAAAATGAATGACAACATGTACTTTGCCATTTATAAAAAAGATGAAACAAATACATTAGCTGATATAAAATGTCTAAAATTCAGAAGTGAGATTATTTAGTAAGTAACAGAGAGGGAAAAAATTCTTCTTTTAAAAAATACTTCAATCGACACTGGGTTTAAAGAAAGAAATTACATAGTGTTACCAAAGGGGCCGGCTGCTTGATAAGAACACCTGCACAATCTCTTCGTCCCTCTGCACCCCACATTATATTGGGTTGCTGAACTAGGGACCCTTATTTCTACAGGTGAGGAAAACTTCGTCTCGGCACTATTTGCCCAATTCAGGATTCTTTTTCCCAACAAACTCCACAATCTTCTTGGCAGACACAGCCAAATCGCCTCCTCCGTCAACCTCCCTCATGGTGCTAGAGTCCATCTCTCCAAGACTTTTTTCATTCCTAGCTCTTCCTAGTTTTTGCTTCGCTTTTAAGTTTTTCCTTTTCACTAAGTGAGGGCATGGCAAAGATCCAGCCAGGATGTGGGTCAGCCCCATAGAGCTAAACTACAAGGGGAAATGAGTTTCTGGTAGAATCCTACAGAAATCCAAGGTAGGACCTGCACAATTCCTTCATGTTTACTTCAAACTGGGGGAATGGAACCGATTGTGGTTTGATGCCCTGGAATGGCCCCACTTCTCAGTCACAGTTCTGCGCCGTACACTGGGGCTATAGGTGAGTGCGATGTTGTTCTCTAGGGGAGTTGGCACACTTCCATTCCCCTGTTTGTTTCTTCTCCTCTCCCCAGCGTTCTTCCACCCCGGGCTAGAGATAACCTGGGGCTGGACTGCCCTCAGGTCACCAGGTGACAAGAGCTGCACCTTGCCAGACATGGAGAGCCTCCCTACCCCCCATTGCTAGGAGGCCTACGTTCAGTTTCAGGACCCTCTTCTTAACTTCGGTCCTTCCACTCTTCCTCCCCTTTTTCTTAGGGGTCAAGGAGGGTTTTTTGCCTGAGTCCATCTGTCTCTATAACAGTGGATCCCAACCTTTTCTCTGCTGTAGCGCACCTTGATACCTTCAAACTTTTCAAGGCACACCACTATTAAAAACTCATGAATATTCAAATTAACTTAAATTACTTATGAATATTCATAAACCATGGCACAGTGTTTCGGAAATGCTGCTATGTAGGGCCGCAAGGGTAGCAGAGCAGGGGTGGCAGAGCAGGGGAGGTCAGGAGTTGTGTGCAGTGGCAGGAGTGAGAATGGGGAGCAGAGCAGCGCAGAGGTTGCAAAAGAGGACAAGGGCAGCCATGGGGGGAACAGCACAAGGGTGACAAGAGATGAGAGAGGAAGGGAGAACAAGAGTGGCTTTGTGGGGGGTGCAGGGGGGAACCTGGGGAGTGGGAAGGTAGGGTAGGGGAGCATGGTGCAGCACCCACTTCCCCCTTCTCCACAGTGGCTCCCTGCTACTCAGGGCAAATCCTCACCCCACTACTGCTCCCTCCCACCCCAATGGGTCCCATCCTGCCCTCTACCAGCCCCCTGCTGCCTGTGATGGACCCTCCCATCACTTCAGGGGCCAGAACTAGGCCTCCAGCTACACCCCCCCCCCACAGCCACCCCACAGCCCCAGCCACACACCCTCTGATACACAACCACTCCACACACCTTTGCTACACACACACACACACCTCCCAGCAGCCCTTTCCCAGGCTGTTTGCAGACTGCTGACACCAGCTGCTCCGCCCTGCCACAGGAGATTCACACACTCCCAGCCTCCCGCAGCTCTCTGCTGGCTGGGATAAGGGGGAGCGGGGTTTAAGGTGGAGCCACTGGAATGCTGCGTTCGGGCTGCTCCTGCTATTTTTAGGGGGACCCCTGGAACTCCGTGTTCCAGTGTCTTCCTCTACTTTTAGGGGGGCCGGAATGCTGCCTGCCTAAAAATAGCGGGCTTGGAATGTTCCCTCTAATTTTTTGTAGGCTGTGCCCACAAATATAATATGTTAACTTTATTTTGATATGGTGATGGAAATATCACAAATTACAAAACCTTATTTGAAACACGCTACTTGAAACACCTTTCTTAAGGTAACATAAGAACATTTGCACTGTTGAATTCTTTTGTGCGCACTTTATTTTGCTGTGTGCGCAGGTTTCACAACCCGTGTGCGTGCACACATGCGCACAGCTTAGAGGGAACATAACTTGGAACTGTGTTCCAGTGCCTTCCCCGTTACTTTAACCCCTGCCTTTTCCCAGCCCTGCATAGCCCATGTGGCTGGGCTGAGCAGGGAGGGAACTTTAACTCCAGCTCTCGGGGGTGCTTGCAGCACACTTTGGGTGTTACTGCAGCACATCAGTGTGCTCCAGCACACTAGTTGGGAACCACTGCTCTATAAGACCCCTTCTAATACCCCATTATCATCCAAGCACCCCAAATGTCCACTCCTAGTGCAGCAGAGCTTGTGAGAAGCACCAATGGCTCCTTAACCTCCATGGGGCCTCCCTCATATGATGCTAGGGGAAACTGCCCTCGATCAGTGGCAGTCACACGCAATGTTCCCTCTAAGGTTTGACGGCTTGTGTGCAAAATTTTCAACCCGTGTGCAAAACTTTTTCTGAATAAAATTTTTGTGCAACTTCACATGATGGAAATTATTGAAAAATATAGAACAATGAAAAATTAATGTTATTTAAATTGTTTTTATTAATAATTTGAATGTATTCTATGCTTATTTAACATTTTGTCTCATCAGTTCTTCAATCCTGTTTGTCTGCCTTTGTCGGCTTTCCAAAATGTATAAACACATAAAAAAGTTAAAATTAAAGCAATTAACTTGCCTCTCATTTTTCATTTTGCACAGCAGCCCATTTTACAATTTTAAAAAAATGGTCCTAAATTGTTCCTAGTCAGTTCAAATGTGACCCTTTACTTGTTTTACTTAATTGGTCACTATTACTAATCTTGATCACAGTATACTTTATTCCTTCATTTTATTAGTGTTTGCTATATATTTTTTCCCCAGTTTAACCCTTCCCTAAGGAGCAACAGGTCAAAAGGTAAAAAAAAAAAAAAAACCAACCCAGGGCTTGACCCTGTGATTACAAATCTGTTATTCTACCAACTGAGCTACAGGCATTCCATATATAAAAATTTCTAGGCATAAAGGATAACTGTGTACTCCACTGCCCCTTGATCCCATCCCCCCCAAACTGCTCTTTATTCCATGTGTGCATCTGTGCAGCAAACTCTTAACATCAGGATGGTGGGTTCCAGCATTGTGTGTGTGTCCT
This sequence comes from Podocnemis expansa, assembly GCA_007922195.1. NCBI lineage: Eukaryota > Metazoa > Chordata > Testudines > Podocnemididae > Podocnemis > Podocnemis expansa. Next base: position 39,028,531 of record ML681990.1, read on the forward strand.
CCCCAGTCTACTTATCAGAAGTAAAAGGCTGGACAATCACCTGTTTTTAGAATGCCTGAGGGAGGAAGGACATGAAGGTAAAAAGGAGCCCTTGGATAGCTAGCAACTCCCCCCGCCCCCAGCCAATCCTCAGTGGGGCTTCAGGCCTGTCCCCCTGCCCATCTTCAGCTGCTCTCCCACCCTGCCCCCTCCGCCAGTTGATCCTTGGCCATGGTTAAGGCCTGTCCCCCCCACCCCTCATCCAAACCTCAACCACTTTGCCAGACTAGGGTTACTGGATACCAAAGCATGGAAAGGAGGACAGGGGAGTACAAAAAGGAGGATGTTGGAGGACACATATGCATCTGGGACTCCACCTGGGCCCCCTTCATCCACCCAGCCAATGCTCCCCCCCAAATGCTTGCCCCATTGATCACCCAACTCCAGGGAAATCTGTCTAGCCCCTAGTTACAGCATGAGATTAATTGCAAGAACAGAGGCTCAAGAATATCAAATGAATGGCTTAAGTATTTTTCCTCTTCACATTAAAGTAACCGTAAAGCCAACCACTTTAAGGAGTCACAAAACTAAGTATTTAATGCTTATATCAAGGTGCAAGGAGAATCACACTGCAGAACTCCTATCCAGACTGATGTTTTTACATTGTGAGTTGCAAACGGAAGCACACCTCTAATAAATTTAATGTAGTAATTATGGACAAGATTAAAACCAGTTTTAACACACTAAGTTCCTTCACAGAATTCACTCACTGTTTGACACACAGAGGGATGGGCCCTTGACTACATGAAGCCTAACAGAATTTGAGTTGTTGGCTTCTAAAGGAAAAGTAATCTCTGTCAGCAGTATTCTCCCCATGACTTGAAATTAGGGGTGTGGTGCAGGGGGATGTTTGGGGGGGTGCAGGGGGTGCTCACTCATTTGCTCTAACACTGTTACTAGCCAACAACTGGGGGGTATAGGCGGAGTGTACAGAAATCCCTGTCTAGCCTCAGTTTTGAGCCTCACTGTGCAGTATTTTTAAAAAATCACAGACAAGCTCTTTAGATTTTATACACTCAGGAAAGGAGAAATGAGAAAAAATGAGATCTGCTGGTTTTTATGTACAGACCTACCTGAAACATAACCTTTTACCTAAAATGCAAACGTCTGGAAACAGCATATCCTACTATGTCTGCCATAAACCACAGATGGATATATATCTATTTTATGACCATTGACATTTTGTTTGCTTTTATGTGAAATACACATCAAATGCGGCGGGGGGGGGGGTGAAGTAGAAGTTTGTGACTATCAAATGCTCCACCCAAGAGGACAGCACCTATTCTTGAATGCAATGATCAGTTTTTTCCTAAATATAACAAAATAAAAATAACCATAGAGTATATAGGCAAAAGCAAGCTGCTTGTTTTCTATGATTTGATAAACTAACAAAGGGACAAATATTGCAATCCTTACTCCATCAAATTTCCCACTGACTTCATTTAAAGCATAGGATCAGGCCCAGCCCAGCAGCTACTTTAGAATGGATAATACTTTCATATCTGTGTATCTTACTAAAATTTAAGGACACATCTATAGTGGACTAATCTCTTCTTGGAAAGGAGAAACAAACTGAAAAAAAAAATCACACTGGGAAAAGGAAAATCTTACAGATTCAAAGCTCCTCACAACCAAAAGTGAACTTTGTTGGCCCTCTAAACAAAAGATTTGTTGTCAAAAGCCAAAGTTCATTAGCAGGAATAAAGATCTGGCTTAGCCTAGCCCTTAGAGAAAGAACCCTCCCCAGAAACTAAGCCAAGCAGGGCAGCAAAGCAGGAAGCAAAGGAGTCGTCACAGGTTTCTCTCTGGGCACTTCAGAGATCCCATCAAGGTGAAGAAAAGCCCCAACCCCACCAAAAAATAAGATCAGACCTCCCCCAAAATCAGGTGCAGGGAAAGGGGAGAGGACCTGAGCTGGAGCCTGGAAAGAAGCCGGGGGTGAGGAGCTAAAGCAGCAAAGCGAAACCACGTGTAGCACTGCAGCTGGAATGCCTGGAGCAGGGAGGAGGGCAGGGCAAGGAGGAGCAGTCTTAAAGTGATACACCACTCCTCCGCTTCTTGGCTGAGCCTCAGCCGCTCCGTCGGGCTGTCCCAGCCAGTCCTGCCCCTCCCCGTGCGCGGGGACTGGAAACCCCTGCGCGGGGAGGGGTTTCTTATGTGCGTGGCCGCGCAGCCGCGCGCCTTAGAGGGAACAGTGGTCACACGCCCTAAGTTCTTGGCATCCCCTAAGGGGAGGACATCTCAGGGTTTGTCTTTTGGTCATTCATCCCTCCTGAGCCTCTCAATGCACATCTCCTCGGACAGGGGAAGTTAGTCTTCCCCCACCCACCCAGCTAATCTACCTGGTTAGCTCAGTAATCGCTTGTAATCAGAGGCTCAAGGGTTAGAGCCCCTGTCCAGACCCCTCCTCCCACTTTCGGCCATGGACCAGCCCTAGGGGTCTTGCTGCATCTCTCATTTTTCCCTTTTCCTTTCCTTTCCTTCCCTCACCCCCTTGGGGTGCCGGCAGGGCTCAACAAGTAGAGAGCGTAGGCTCTACATTTAAGCATAGATGTTTGAGTCCCACATGGGCTGCTTCCAGCCGTAGATCCTTTTATGGCCCTCCAGCTCTGCACTGCCTTTATATCCCAAGGGACAAACTACAGTATCATAGTCAGCAGTGAGGAACTTGCCTCTCCCCCACCTTTTTCCTGACCTTGTCCTGGGGGCCTCCCTTTCCCCTGGGAGGGCGGAGCTGCGAAATTACTACTAGCATAAGGTTTCTGGGGCACCTGTTCTTCCAGGTGCACTGAGTATGGTATTATGACTGTCACCCCATAGTTTGGTTTCCTTCATTGCTTACTCACTCTTCCCATCGTTTGAGGTTCCCGCTGGCCACGACCTCTCAGGCCAGGGACCTGGAATGCTAGGCCATGCCCTTTGCACAGGGCTCTTTCCTTTAACGGGAAGAAAACTGGTTGTGAGATGGGTTTAATCGAAAACCCCTCATCGTATTAGCCCTTCCCCTCTAAGCCTCCAGCTTCGGGGAGCTAAACCGTTAGTTCCCTGGGTTATTCATGTCTGCCCTTGCTTAAGGCGACCAAGATGACAGGATCCCTTCTCCTGCCTGTTTTCCCCTCCTACTTTAATCGGAGTCTATCCCTTCTGTCTTTTAACTGGCGCCCTTGATCTCAGTGCTGCGGACCCCAGTATTCCCCGGATGCCCTATTGTTAGTCTGTTCCTATGATCCTGCAGGGAGGTTTTCCCTCTGAGGTGCTATCTCCAACCTGGTTTTTCCTCACCGTGTCCATAGAGGGGTTCAGACTAGTTCACTTCTGTCCCATAGGAAGTATCAGGATAACTCTCCTAGACCCTTCAGATCTCTCCCTATTGCCCTCAGGCCCAAGAGTTTCCCAAGCATAACTGTAGTTAGATCTTCCATGTTTATTTTCTTACTGCATTGTCTTCCCTAGTGGAGGCACTTCATTCACCGCTTAGGATCAAGGGACTACCTTACAGCCAACCCTCTTGGTTCCTTGTTGACCTTTCGCTGCTGATCCCGGGTGCTTTAAATTAGCTTTCTACTCACCCTAGGTACAAAGTGCGCACTAGGAGCCACTGTTGCTTGGGGAGGGCCCAGTTTGCCTCTCCCTACCACCTGCAACTGGTCACCATGACCAGTTACTGCAGGTTTTAGACTCCTGTGGGAGTAAGGTCATGTATGCCCTATCCCCTCAGAGGAGCACAGGCCTTCTCCTCCTCTTTGTAGGCAATGTTCCCTCTAAGATGATGATGCAGGTGAGCAAGTTATGGATGCAGATGAGCAAGTTCCCCAACCTATATCAGGCCCTTCCCCACTGCTGGCCACTGAAGCATATCCATAACTCACTCTAAGCTGATGATGCAGCTGAGCAAACACTGATGTCATTACCATATTGTGTCATGGAAAATGGTTATGATAATGAATGCAGCATTAAAACATCACAAAGTCATGTGTTTTTTAAATTATTTTAAAAGAAAAAAATTACCAAAATGTCTTATTTTACTGAAAACTATATTGTTTCTAACCAATTCAAATGTGCCTTCATTTTAATTGGTCCCTGTTAGTATTTTATTCACAGTATACTTTATTTTCTTTCATTTTATTAGGGTTTCCTTCCCTCTCCCCCCAGTGTAGCCCTTCTGCAGGGAGTAGCAGTCCAAAAAAACCCCATCAAACTATCCAAGATAGGTCTTTAACCCAGGACCCTCTGCCTCAGTCTATTGCTTTACCAACTGTACCATAGAAGCCAGTGTTGCAAGAGCCTCTGAGAATCAGGGGACCTGCATGTTTCACTCCCCTTTGTTTACTGTGTACAGGAGAATTAGCCTCAGATTCATGGGTTTGAGTCCTGGTTAGACGTGGGGGGGTTTTCTGTTTGTTTGGGTTTTTTTGTTTGTTTTTTTAACATTCTACTTATAAAAAGTAACATGAAGGCGGAATCACCTATTTTTAGAATGCCTGAAGGACGGAGGACAGTCTGGACTTGAAAGTAAAAAGGAGGACATGTCCTCCTTTTGCCAGATGTCTGGCAACTCTCGTCCTGGGGAAGCTGCTTACTCCCCTGCAGCACTTTTCCTCGCAGGTGGCAGGAGGAAGGGGAATTCCCTGAGTCCCACAGTTGGGCACCTCCTCCATGTGCCCCAGAGCCAACTTCTCCAAGTCCCCTGGGCATCCCTTCCCCCAGGTACCAGACTCCCTTAGGTCACTGCCCCCGCTGCCAGAGCCGCTCCCACGCGAAGCCTGCCCCTCACTGCTGCCATTCTTCTGGGTGGCAGGAAGCTGTGCCAGGAAGTTTAAAATCTCCCGCCCTGAGCATGTTTAGGGGAGATTTTAAACTCCACGGAACAACTCCCTGCCAGCCAGAACAACATGCACTCCAGCAAGAAGGCGCCGCAAGCTGAAGCCCTGTGCCATGGGCAATGAGGAGTGCACAGAGGAGTCAGGGTTGTTGCACGTGCAGCTTAGAAAGAACATTGTTCGTAGGTTTTAGTAACAGACTTTGGCATTTTACTCCAGGTGCCAGATTTGATCTTTATTTGAACCCCAAGGGTAGGGTAAGATCTTCATTGCGCATGGACCAGTAGGATCCTAATGTGCTGCGAATTGCCAGAGTAGTTCTTGTACCCTTTTGCCCCGGGGGTGGGCTTCTTCACCAGTTTACCCCGGCTAGTGTCCTTGGGGTACAAATAGACCAAGTCTATTTCACTCTGGAACAAGAAGTCCCTATCTCCTACTGCCTTTACAGGGTTATGGGCTTTGCCAGTCCCACACTCCAGCTTTAGACCCAACCTTTTCAAGGTGGCTTACAGTTCTCGCTAGGCCCTGCAGACCTTCTCACGGCAAGGCCTCACAGAGTTACTTTCCCCTTTTAGGTAGGCGATATGCTTACCTCAGGTGTTCTCCCGCTGAAGCTTCACTTAAGGGGACCACCATGCTGAAGGCAGAAAACCCCAACTCTGCCCACCATCTACAGTATGGGCAGATGTCACCTAATACTGAAGGTATCTGAGCAACACTTGAAGAAGAACAGAAGGTTACTCACCAGTAACTGTCCTCTGAGATGGGCTGCTTGCATACATTCAAGGCCCCGCCACTGTCCCCGTTTTTCAGAGGTGGTAACTCTAAGGGATCTGGGGAGGGTCAGGGTCGGGGCCATATATATAGCCACGGGGGTGGCTGGAGAGGGCATCAGCCACCAACCCAGCTCCGATAGGCTAGGGCAAAATGCTTTCAAACGCTTTTCACTGCAGCACGTAGACACCTAATATGTATACGAGCAGCCCATCTCAAAGGACAGTTATTGGTAAGTAACCCACCGTTAGTTTTCCCCACAAAGATCATTTCATCATAAGTTAAGAACTCAGGAACATAGACAGTCAGATTTATAGTCCGCTCAGAAGAGTAAAGAAATTCATAAAAATACACAAATTTAAAATAATATTTTTAAACATATAATTCATTTTATAAGGATATTTCTATTAGAATCATTTTCTTATAGGAAATAATATTAAGTTTTTAACCTGAACTATTTGACAGAAAACTGCCTCTAATTCCTTCAGGAAACAATAATTTCTTTAAACTTATTTTTATGTACAATAGTCAAATCATCTACTTAAATTAAATTACCCACTAAAGCAAAAAATACACATACCTCTTTTAAAAGTTCATCTTGTTTATCCTGTAACAAAAGCACAAAAATAAATTATGTTGACTATTAAAGTTTTGCAATATCTATTTCTTCTACAATATATGATTTGTAATAAAGCCAACAATCTTTCTGTACTGCTTCATATCACATCTCTTTGGCTCAGCTAATTCAATTTAAGTCCACACCTCGTATTACTTAAAAAATTATCCAGGCCTAGACCCTCTGTGTATGCCATACAGGCAGATCCCTGCTCCCATGCAGAACCACGTTAGCTTCAAGAAGGCTCGATACGGACATGGGAAGCACCTATGCTGAATGACTTGCTGTACTGAGAAGGTGGGTTTCACTGCCATTATACAAGTATATATCCTGAATGCTTCAGGATACTGCATTCTTACTCTGACTGCTAAAATAAGAAAAGACTATGTGGAAGAAGTACTGTATGTCAATCAGATAGTGGCAATAATTGAAAGGAAGTACTACGATAGGATTTAAGGGTTTTGCTTTTGTGTGTGTTTTTTTTTTTTTTGGTTAAATATCCATACTGCCAAAAGATAAGCAGACTGAAAATTCCTTATTGCTCTGTAAAATTAGAATAGATCTTAGCCAAGACAAACTATTGTACTTCTCATTTAGTCTATTTTACGATGGGGGGGGTCTTTTTTTTTATTTTTATAATTTATGTTGTTTTGATCACAAGCTGCTCTGTGTACAAATCTGCTACTTAAGAATCCTATTAATACAAAGGAGATGTGCATGCTAATGATTCTGAAGCTGTTTCCTCTACAGGACTGAAATAATTTATATCTGAAATTTAACAAAGCTAGTGGGAGACAACACTATTTTCCTCTGTTTGCAGGAGGACAGAAGAAACTCTATGTCTTTGATTTTTAATTGTTTGAAACCTAAAGTGTTGTGTAGTTTGGTCATGTGTCTATATATATTTTTTTTAATGTTCCTCCCCTTGATCTGCTCTTTCATGGTAATAAAGATGATGGATTCTCAGAAAACTGAGATAACAGAAGAGGTACTGGAACAAACAGATAATTTAGAATGCAGTAAGTCACCAGGCTTACATGGTAGACATCTAAATGTCCTCAAGGAGAACAAGTATGAAGTAGCTGAGCTGACAAAAATGTGTAAGATCTCATTAAAGAAAGTCACTATTCTGAAAGACTGGAAGGCAGCAAATGTACCAACATTTTTAAAAGCCTGTGGGATGTTCCAGAGAGTTATAAATCTTTAAGAGGAAGTTATTCATTTTCTGCAGTAATTGTGGTTTCTTTATGGGCATCCCACTGTAGGTGTACTTGTGCCCTCTGTTGCTGATCAGAGAACTTTGGTAGTAGTGTCTATACGGTCTGCATATGCGCTATTCCACAGACCCATAACTAAGGCAGGGCAATCAGGGCTTTGCCCTGGGTGCTGTATTTTGAAGGACAATGTCAGTCAAGCAGCTCCATTTCACCACTTGATTTGAGGTTGCATTTCATACTGCTTGCTCCAGGCAACCAAATACCTAGTTCCAGCACTGCACGCACCCCCCCCCCCCCGTTCTACCATGATTCTAATCAGCACTGCATAGTTGAACCCTCCTCAGTTCCTTCTCTACCAGAGACTCTGACAAGAGAGAAGGGAGGACAGTGAGTCATGAAGCACTCATAGGGACACACAGTTCAAAGAAACATTTATACTGTATAAGATGAGTGACTCTCTTTTCTTTGGGAAGTGTCACTATGAGTGCACCTATAGTGCAGTAACATTTCTTGTACCTCCTCTGGGCAAGATCTTTCGATATGTTGGAACCATGAAGGAACCAGGCCTTGAGCTGGAGTAGTCAATAGCTGGGGTAGAGAATTCTTTGTTCTATAGAAGGAAATATGGAGTATGATGGAAAGGAATCAACAGACACATTTGCGAGCTGCAACAGATAAGGCTACCACATCTATCTCAGCCAGATAGAAAGAATTAGTATGTTTGCTCTCTTTGATCATGTTTTAAACAAATCTTTCAGTAAGAGTAAATGGGGGAAAGGCATAAAGAGGGCCCTCGTTCCATGAGATGATTGTGTCATAGAGTCAAGCTACATTGTCTGTCATGACCCTTGTGTGTGTACCTCTGATCAGGAAGTAGGGTGTTTTGACTGCTCTGAATTTGAGGAGCTTGATATGAAGACACACCTCCACGAACAACCATTTGCGTTATGTCATGAGAGTGCTGAAGTATGCTCGTCATCCTAAAAGGAATGTGTTGGTGGTGAGTGAACTAGTGGGGTCATTCCACTAGTTCAAGGATTATTTGACCTCTGTGGTTACCAACAGGAGTTTGTCTAGGCAATCTCTGTTTGGCCTGTAAACTGAGCTGAGCCACGACTAGTGACATTTCAGAAAAGCCTGGCATGAGCTATCACAAATGTGCCTACAACCATGAGCTCCAGCAGCTGGAAGGCACTGCCTGGCTGATATCTGAAGGCTGGTTTGCACCACTTTATGAGCATGGACAAGACTGGGTGAGCTGTGTAGTGGAAGGAGTGCTCTCACTCAGAGTTCAGATCTGCTCCTATGAATTTTAATCTCTGTACTGGGGTTAACGTTGACTTTTGGACACTGATTTATAGGCCCAGGTTTCTGAGTAAGCCCATAGTAGTGGGTAACCTGCAGAACTCTGTTGAAGGAATGAGCCCTGAGGAGGTAGTCATGCAGATTATGATACTCCGTCAATGAAGATGAGCCACCACTATGAAGATCTTGAAAAATGCTCTGGCAGCCTATGATGGCCAAAAGGGGCATACTTTGGACTGGTAATGGTTCTGTACTAGGGTACATGTGAGAAACCATCTTTAGAAAAGAAAAAAAGAAATATGCATTGTAGTCATGGACCAAAAACCAGTCTCCCACTTCCAAAGTTGGATTAATTGCTGCTTGAGGGATCATTTTGAATTTCTGAGTCTCGATGAACTTGTTGAGTGCTCTGAAGTGCAGTATGGGTCTCCAATCCACCTTTTTCTTAGCTATTAAGAAGTAATGAGAATAAAAACCTTTGCTTCATATTTGCTGATATACGGGTGCTCTGTCTCTTACACAGAGATGATCTCCTGTTGCAATACTCTTGTGAGAAGCATCCCTGAAGGACAGTGAAGGATGTTGCAGGTGGGGAGGAAAGTGAAATGAATGGAATACCAATTGTGGATGATTTCCAGCACCCATTTGTTGAATGTTATCCATTCTTAAACGCTGCAGAACAGAGTAAGGAGCTGATCCAGTGTCACATGGCATTGGAGCGAATGATCTCTCAGCACCCCAATCAATCTGTCAAAATTAGTGTTTTGACGTGGGATGGTAGGGAAAGGGAAGGTTGTGGGTGTGATTGCTTGTGCCTTAATTATTTGCACTTTTTCCTTTGTGGCTCATAAAAGCATTGAGATTGATGGCAACTTAAGAGAGGACTGAGGATTGTATTTTCCCTTCTGTCCAGATGTATCAATCCCCAGTGAATGAAAAGTAGCCATGGAGCCTCAGGGTGTAAAGGGACATGTCCATCTTCTCTGCAAAAAACTGATGCCTTCAAAACGTTGGTCCTCCACGATTGTATTTCCAGATAAATATAGCCAAGAGATCTGTCACACTAGTTGCTGTGGAGACGGATCATGCCTCAATACCAGGTGAGTCAAGTGCCTACTGAATTGCCATCTTGCCTATTAGTTGTCCCCCATTGATTATGGCCCTAAACTAACCTCTCTTTGATTCCAGAAGCTGATCAATAAATGACTTGAGTTTAAAACAATTGTCATAGTCACAGTTTGCTGTTAGCACTTGGTATTTTTCTATACAGAATTGTAGTGTGGCAGAAAAACTAGCCTTTTTTCCAAACAGGCCAAGGCATTTCCAATCCCTATCATGGGAAGTGAATTTTGCCGGGCATCGATGATCTATGGAGTTTACCACATCCACAATGATAAAATTAGGGGGTGGATGGTGTAGGAGAAAGTAAAAGGTTAAGTAAGATAAGTAGAAGCACCTAGGTATTGGCTCGAGGCCTAGCAAAGCAATCTAAGAAAGTGGGCCTGAATGGCATGCACATAGGGCATAGGACCATGATAACCTCATCAAAACTGGCACAAGCTAAACATGAGAATGTACTAAGACAAAGATGAGAATGTACTTGAATAAAGACTTGGAGAAGGGTGGTGCTCGCCTGGTCTCATGCCAAAAGAGATAAGGAGGTATGCTGGGGCGAAGTGACCTGTACAAAGGAGAGGTTTGGCCAAGTCATGACACCTTGATGGATGGTGATGCCCAGGGACCTATCAAATTAAGGGGTGGCATCAAAGGAGGGATGTACTAGTCAATTAAGGTAAAGGCAGATAAGGTATAAAAGTAGGAGCCCCAGAGCCCAAACTTTGTGCAGCTGAGCAGGTGACAGCCAGTCCTGCTGTCAGTTGAGCTGTTCCATTGCACTGAGAGCACCAATGCTGCCAACAAACCTGTCGATATGGATTGTTTGGCATAGTGTTATGTTGCAATAAAGCCTAGCCTGGCACCTTCATTTCTACAAAGATCCGTGGTTGTGTTGGTTTCCTTGATCATGAGCATTGCCTCAGTTTACTCACGCACGCATTCACACACGCAGCCAAACTGATATCAGCACTGGACACAGAACAACACTGATAAGAACACATCTTTCCTGATGTGCCTAACTGCGCTCTGCCCGGCGTACCACAGATGGGACAAAAGAAACTGTGCATCCTTACTTGGGATACAGTATATTTTACCAGTTTGCTTATAGGTTGGTGTGACCGATGGAGGGAACTGCCATATAAGCCTGATGGATCAAGAAAGCCTTGTTAATGGGGAGAGGTACTCTGCATGAAGATAAGCACAAAACATCTATCAGCTTATGGCGTGATATTTTTTACTTTCTCTAGTGGTAACTGAAGAATGTCTGTGAACCTTTCAACTAGGTCTTGAAAGAGTTTAAAGTCATTTGTTAGAGACAGAATAGGGGTATCAATGCCACATCTGGTGAGGAGGAGAGATGCTGGTCATTGGTGTGACCTCTTCATCAAGGTTGGCCTTCTGTTCCGTTATCACCTCCTCAGGAGGTTCAAAGGCTCCAGATACCAAGAAAGATGGAGAGCACCTTGTTGATTCACGGTGGGCCACACTAGATGTTTGGGAGGTGTGATGTCTATACAACTCCCATGGGTCCCGGTAAGGTTACTGGGACAGCAAGAAGGATCTGGGCAGCCGGCGCCATGGTTATCCATATCAACATGGTTGAGGACCTTGCACAGCTGTGTAGGCCCAGGCTGAGAATAGGCACTTCAGGCAGCATGGAAGGGGTGAAGGAACACAACCTCTTCCAACTCATTATCTGACTCTCCACCAGAGAATGGAGGTGCATCACATCATGTCACTGGAAACCCTCAAGTTTGGGGTAAAGTTGATACTGAAGCCTCAATAACGAGTAGTGGAAATTCAGGTACATCAGATATTGTAAGCTCTTTTGAGTAGCTAAACTCCTGTAGTGCCATAAATATTGGTACATGTAGCAGCTGCCAGTGCAGAGATGATGATACCAACAGGGTCTGTGATATAGACAGGGCTAACTGCTGACATTGTTTGGCATATCATCGATCAAGGGAGCCTTCACCAAAGTGTAGTCTCTGCCCATATCTTTCCCAATCAGTATTGTTGTTTTGGTGCCTGTGCCCATCAGATATATAGCTGTATCAAAGCATTCCATTGAATGGTACCATTCAAGCTTTGGATAATGTTTTTGGATAGTTTTGGTGCTACCAATACTAGTGACACCAAACATTCCCAAGAACTTTTCCAAATGGTTCAGGGCTTGTTCTGGGATCTCACAGATGTCTTCTTTGACGATGTGTGTGAGACTCATGGCTTTTTGTTTGTCATCTTTAAATGCAGAGGACTGTGAAGATTCCTATTTTCCAGGCAAATCTTGACACAGGTTTGCAGGAGGATCAAGAACTATCCCCATTAGCCCAAGTTTTCTGTACCAGCTTTGGCCCTGCTGCAGGGCAGGGAAGAAAGGGAGGCAGGTCTTGGGGGCTTTTGCTCCATGATTCCTGGCTTCAACCTTATGTGGGGTTCCAAAGCTCAGAGCTCCCAAGGCTTCAGCCACAAGGACCTGCAGACCTGCTGAAACATCTCACAGACCCCTAAGGGGTTACAAACCACCAGTTTAGAAATGCTGCTCTAAGACATCTGGTTTTGTTCACTGTTGAAGACAGGATTCTGGACTAGAAAGATCAGACCAGTGACTGATCCACAGGGCAATTGCTAAGTTCCTGTGGAACAGTTGTTTGCCTTTTCTACCTCTATTCAGAGGTCAACAAAACTCTCTAACCTTTACAAAAACTGCTTATTTTACTGGGCCAATATATGGAATACGTGGCTGTATATGGAAATGAGATATATGTACACTCACTTGTTGGAACATAGCATTATCTTAAGTCAGTGCAGAATTTGATGTTCAGTTTCATCTCCTTTGTCAGCTTTGCTATGCTATCTCAAATAGGCAACATGATAAATATTGGTTTCTTAGTTTATACCCAATAAAAATGGAAAGACATTAGACCCTATAAAGAAACCATGAGGAGAGTTTGTTTACAGAGCACAAACCTGCAGAGAAAAGACATCCATCAGAAGCTGTAGAAAGGAACTTCAGCTAAATCAAGAATCAGAATCTGGAAAACCCATATTTTTTTGTTCCTTGTGGGCTTGTACTAGATTTTGGGTAAACAAACAGGGATCTCAGTAGCTGGACTTCCACTTATGAAATGCATGCACTTAACACTACTAGATGAAGCAGTGGTCTGCAATTGCTGGTTTGAAAAAGTTGGACCCAGACCCTTTATGTCCAAGACAAAAAAGGTTAATCCCCATGCAATTTACTGAGTGGAAGCTGGTATGGCTGAGCCTGTGTAAACCAAGTCTCCGTTTACTTTGCATGATGGGCCTAAAGAACAAGAGCGTGCCCTTTGCCCCACCCCCACCCAGGGCCACTGACACTTCACCATTCACAGGTGTTGGGGTGGGGGTCGGAGACAGACAGCAGCAGAAGCCATGTGATAGTGCAAAGGATAGGGTTACCAGGCGTCAGGCAAAAAGAGGAGTCGTCCTCCTTTTTACCTTCCCATCCTCAGTCTGGCAGGCATTTTAAAAATAGATGATTTTGCCTGGCTTTTTACTTACAGGGTTTAAAGTATGCTATAATGCCCCAGAACACCTTATTTTGAGGGGCAAGCGTCCCAGGGCCCCCTAAAAAGAAGAATATTACGGTAATACTACGTTTTCTCCAATGTCCTCCTTCCCATGCTTTGGGTATCTGGTAACCCTAGCCAATGGTGCCTTGGCGACCTCAGGGGATAAGTCAGGCGACGCAGAGCGGCGGCGGTGGGGGAGGGGGGCACCCATAACGATGGGCCCAGCAGGCCCCAATGTCGCAGCAAGGCGGGCGGTCACCGGCTCTAGTCTCTCGGAGGCCTCTGCCCCAGCTACAGCCCCCAGCTGCGGAGACAAGGCGGACGCCTCACAGCCCTCTCCCGCCACGGAGCCCCCTGAGGCGCAACAACTGGGGCCGGGGGCCCGCGGGGTGGGGAACGGTCCGTTACCATGGTGACTTTCCGCCCGCTCCTCTCGCCGAGGCGGCCCGGACCGGAGCGGCCTCCCTCCCAGCCCCGACGCTCCTCAACTTGCGCGCGCTCCTCGCTGACTGGCTGCGGCCGTGTGACGCAGCAAGAGCCCTTCTCCCAGCCACTGCTGACCTCACTTTCGGGCGCCCGCGGGGGCGTGTCGCAGTCCAATGACGTAAACTAACATGGCCTCCGCGGACTCGGAGCGCAAGAGGAGGAAGCACGAAGCCGTAGCGGCGGCCGCGGCTACCGTAGCTGAGGCTGGCGATGAGGAGCGGGAGGAAGAGGAGCGCTGGGTCGGGCCGCTTCCGGGAGAGGCGGCGCCGGCCAGGAAGAGGAGAGGTAACGCGGGAAGCCGAGCCTTGGCCCAGCCGAGGAGCGGGGTGTCCGGGCGGGCAGGGTGCCGGAGCGATGGTGAACGCCTGCGGCCGCTCGTGCCCCTGGCAGTTCTGAGCGGGGAATAGAGTCAAACTTGCCCCCAGACGTGTCTGTGTGATGCAGCCTCAAGTGCCCATGAAGAGTAGCTCCTTCTTCCTCCCTCTCTTAAAAAGTAACAAATCTCTCCTTTTTTGTTATTACGAAAGGTGCTCGGGAAAACGTTGTGGCCTGACTGGTGAATTTTCATGCTAGTGCAGTAAATTCTGCAGACTAACTGATTAGGAGCAGCTTATGATTATGAGTTTTGCCAAAGGGTGGTTCCTCTTCCCTCAGGGCAATGATAAATATTTAATATGCTGCGTTATTAGAATTAGAAGGAGTCAAGCGAAGGGCAACAGAAATGATTAGGGGATTGGGGCACATGGCTTATGAAGAGAGACTAAAGGAACTAGGTTTATTTAGCCTGCAGAAGAGAAGACAGGGGGGATTTGATAACAATCTTCAGCTAGTTTGGTGCACCAAAGAGGCAGGAGCTAGGCTGTTCTTTGTAGTAACAGAGGACAGAACAAGGAGCAGTGGTTTCAAGGTGTAGCTGGGGCAGTCAAGGCTAGATATTAGGAAAAAACTTGCTCACTAGGAGGGTGGTGAAGCATTGGAATGGGTTACCTAGGGACGGGTGAGAAGCTCCATCTTTGAAAACATTTCAGGCCAGGTTAGGGAAAACCCTGGCTGGGATGATTTAGTGAGATTGGTCCTGCTGGGGGTGGGGTTGAACCAGATGACCTCATGAGTTCCCTTGCAAGCCTATGATTATCTGACGTTTTTTTTGAAGGTTGTATAGCACAAGAACTTGGAGCTTTTCTGTCTTCCAAACATCACATGCTTCTCTTGGCCTTAGAAAGAGGGGATAGCGGCAGATGTTTTGAGATGTCAATCATTATGTCCCTGATTTGCAGACAGACTTTACTATGATGAGTAACTCTTCTGTTCCTGATATGGAGGGTAAGCATGCACATAGGCAGATGCAGGGTTGAAGACTACAATTTGAAATGCTTTTACTTATGACAATTCATTACTACTCCACAAAAAGGAAGAACTTGAAATGCTTCTTGAAGAGCTGCTGTATGAACAGATTCTTTATTAAGCTTGAAATCTTAGAAATAGATATCTCCTGACAATCAGCTGCTTGTTATTTTGTTGCTACAAGTCTAACAGAGTTGCTTGATTGACATATTTATTATAGCCATTGCCACGAAACAAACATGGGTTTACTATTCATCATGGGGCCTAGAGCTACTAAATTAAATGGAGTGAGTACCAGGAGACAAATAGTTACAGTTCTGATGTAGGGAGTCGGACCAAAAAGAATCTGATTCTTTTTGGTGGTCTATTAATGAAATGGCCCCAAAAATGTTTTAAATGTAGACTTACAAGTGATGAAGCTGATTTAGTTGCTTAATGCGGGGCTCAACAAAATTCGCTACAGCCAGCAGTTTTATTTTTGGTCACCGGAGGCCACTCCTCTGCTGCATTTTCGCAGTGGAGCTAAAAGCCAGGCTGTAAACCAGACATGGCCAAACTGTGGCTCGCGAGCCACATGTGGCTCTTTAAAGAAGAATTGCAGCTCCTGGAAGAGTGCAGCAGGGGAGGGCGGCATGGCGGGAGATAGGGGCGAGAAATTTGCAATGGTCAGGGACAGCAGAGATGCGGTGGCATGGTAAGATCCGGCAGGGAAAAAGCAATGTAGTCAGAGCCTGCAGTGGAGGAGCAGCATTGTGAGATCTGCACGAAAAAGCAGTGTGGTGAGAGCCAGGGGAGGGGCAGCATTGTGTGAGTGGGCAGGGAAAAAGCAGCATGGTAAGAGCCAGGAAGGGAGGGGAGGCGCAGCCTTGTGAGTGAGAGCTGGCAGAGAAAAGCAGCTGGTAAGAGCCGAGAGGGGGGAGGTAGCATTGTGAGAGCCAGCAGGGAAAAGCAACCTCATCAGTTAGGTGCAAAGACAAGCACTCAAAGTAAATAAATATCAGATTCTACAGTTTACCCACGCAATATTAATGCTACCCTCCTTGTCTGTATGCATTATGACACTGTTTCATATCATCATCAGAGGCTTCATTCATGGCACAAACTGGGTGCACAAAGAGGCAGAATTAAAGTAGCACCATCAAGAAGAAGTCTGACCTTCTGAGTGCATGATTTTTTAAATACTTTTTTTTTTATATTGTTTTCTGGGTAAATTGTTTTAAAACTGGCAACATAAATTGATCAAGATCAGGTCTACAATGAACTAGAGATAAGTGACAATAATCTAGCATTTTAAACCTCAAAAGCAATTGTAAATTAATTATCTTTTTTAAAAATCACCTGGCATTTCCAGATATTGTAATATAATACAAAAGTATTTCTCTTGTATTTCTATTTTGAGAATTAAATGAGAATCATCAGAAATGACTGAAAACTGACACAAGTGTTGCATCCAAAACCACTGACTGCTGTCAAAAGATTATTTAAAAAAAACCTCTATTTAATTTAAAGAATGTTACAAGTACTTATTATGGATCATGGTTCATTTTCAGCATGCAAAATGATTTAGACTTAGGATAGACCACCAGTACTGAAAACTGGCTTTAGAAAAAAAAAAATGCCTTAAGTCTATTGAACAAGCATGCCAGAGACATCAGTATGTCATCTGTTTGCAGAAGGAACGGCTAGTACATTTATTTTATAAGAAAATTTTAATTAATATAACTAAGCAATAACCAAGATAATTTGCATTCACTGCAAAGTTCAATAGCAGCAGTATACTTCCACTGATTCAACAGCATTCAACATGTATTAATTCTTCTTTGTTGTATAGTCAAAATCCATTTATATTTCAGTGTAGTCTTCATGAATGACTCTATGGGTATCTGAGTCCATTAGACAAGAGAGTAATTGTTGTGAAGGGCTAAGGATGGAAAACTGTGTTGTAAACTTTCTGGAAAAAAAATCTCTCACCAATAAAGATTTTACTTTGTATTATAAAAACCAAATAATATTTAGAATTTATCCAGGGCCTAACACCAAACTGAATAAATTCAATGAGATTTTTTCCATAGTATCTTCTGTGCATGGACTCCAAAGCTCTTACTGAAACAGGCTCTGATCTTGCACTTTATGTCCCCATAAATTCTCATTGATCTGTTGTGATTCTGAACGGTTGAAAAGGTGTCCCTGTGTGCATCTCTTCACAGGATTAAGATGAGAGCGGTGTTTTCCCTTACTATTACTCCCATTTTACAATTAATTATGTCTGATTGAGTCCTCAAACCTTTTGTCTTCACTCTCCATCAGTATTTTAGTGAACAAGTTTACTGGCAGAAATGTTGGCAGGGAAGTGGGAGCAGGGTGGGGTGGGGGCAGAAGTGTGGCATGGTTGGGGAGAGCAGAGAAGCAGCAACATGGTAAGAGATGGCAGGGAAGCAGCAAAAGGGGTGGGGGAGGGAAGCGTGACATGGGCAGAGAAGCTATAGCATGTTTAGATTTTCTCATAGGCCCTAATGCGGCTTACTCATTGTTGAAATAAAAGCATGTTTTACAAGTCCTAAACATGATGTGGAATACTAAGAAATGAAAATACAAAGGAGAAAAGTTTAAAACTGAAGGTAGATTACTTTCAATTTTTGGCACAACTTACTGCTGTGAAGCATCATATTCCACAATGAAATTCAAAACATTGTGCAATATAGAGGTCAGCATCTGAGAGAACTTTTGCCTACTGCATTGACAAATTACTGCCCAGATTTTTAAAAACTTGCCACAAGCCTGTAGTGTTCTACGTCTAGCAACAGCTAAGTTTTTACTATATGGGCCTAGTTTCATGGTAATCTTAAATAATTATTAGAATCTGACATTAGTGGATCAATATTTGAGCTGTTTTTACGATAAAATTAAAGTGTGCAGTGAATTTTAAGCTTAGTAATTTTGGAGTAGGTAAAAATATGTGGTTATATGCCTCAGTGTGGCTCTCGAAGGTTTAATAATCGACTTGTGCAGCTCTTGAGTTCCGTAAATTTGGCCACCCCTGCTAAAAACCCTGGTCACCATGGCAACCTGGCAGCTGGGTTTTGTTGAGCCCTGGCTTAATAAAGACCACCAAAAATGGAAGGAAAAAAATAGGATCAAAAAATAAAGAAATTTTCAAGATATGTGCTTACCCTACTCAAGAACTGTGTGGTACTATCACATTTTTTCTCCTTTCCCCTTATTCTAATGAACCATGTCTTTTGTCATGTCAGACAGACTGTAAACTCTTCTGCACAGATACTATGATTTTACTGCGTTTGTAAGGTACCTGAAATTTTGGGTGCTCAAAACCAGCAGTAATTATAACTGTCCTGTTAGTAAACATATCTCTTATCTGATATTGTCATCTTGTAATTAAAGATTGAAAATAATTGGTTTATGAGTTCTTTCATAACTGTAGTTATAGGCCACCTTTCCTAATCTCAGTTATTTTATAAGCCACTTGTGCTGTCCTTTGATGGCGAGTCTGGAACATTCTGTTTGCTAAATTAATAAGCATCATTGTCCTATTTGTTAGATTAATAACAAACAAAGAAGTTACTGTGTATACTCACGCCTAAGCTGAAGTTTTTGTACCTGAAAATTGCCTTTAAAACAGGCAATTGGCTTATACTTGGGTCGATATGGTAGACAGCCCCAGCCCAGGAGTTTCACAGTAAGTCTCCAGCCCTTAGCATGCTCTGGGCTGGACCCCAGCATGTGGCCAGAACAGCCATGTTGGGGAGTTGGATCCCAGGCTGGGGTAGGGAAGGAGGGGACCCCAACATCTGGAGCAGCCAGGTAAGGGAGCTGGGGAGGTGGGGTTTAGCCTGGGGGAGCCAATGGCCCAGGGGGTTGAAGGGTGCCAGGGAGAGCGGCAGCTGTGGTGTCAGGGGAAGTGGCGGCAGCAGCAGCAGTGGTGTTGGGGAAAAGCAGCAGCAGGGATTTGGGGGATAGTGAGAGTGTTGGGGACTCCAGGGGAAGCCAGCAGTGCAGGGTGGGGGGTTAGTGGCTGAGACCATGGGTGGACCTCGGCTCATGCGCAGGTCACCCTTTTTATTTTTTTTAAACTATTTTTTGGGACTGGGGGGGGTCGGCTTATGCATGGATCAGCTTTTCTGCGCGTATATACGGTACTGCTTCTTATGGCAGTGGTTTTCAAAAATGGGTTGGGGACCCAGTACTGGATTGCAGACTCTTAGGTACTCGGTTGTGGCACCCTTTGCTGCCGCAGCTGAAAGACTGGAATCTATTGCTCAAATATGTAACTGTTGGGTCCTGGGCACATATGATTTTTTTCAGTTGGACTCTGGGAAAATACATTTTGAAAACCACTGTCTTATTGTGCTATATATCAACTACCATATCTGATCACACCAGACTAAACAGTCTTTTCAAATTCTCTTCATATTGAAACTTTTCATTTCTCATGTAACTTTCTTGACTAGTTCCTGAACTGCTCTGTTTCTGCTATTTTTTTTTCCAAATTTTTTTTCTAAGGTAGGGTGATTAGAACTGAATATGTTCATCCAGATAAAGATGTACTGTTGATTTATAGAATAGCATTACATTTGCAATATTTTTCCATTCCCATTCCTTGTGCATCCCAATTTTTGTTTTCCTTTTTAACCTCTATTGTTCATTAAACAACTACTGCTTCATCCTTTGCTCATCTCTACAGGTCATTAACCTGGTCACAAGATTTATTAAATAAGAGGGACTTGCAGTGATTTTTCCATGGAAGAGTGATCTTTTTCATCACTCCTACGGGCACAGTGATCAAACAACAAAACTGTAGGAGCTATCAAAGGAGCCTTGTGCTCTCACTGCACTGAAAAGCATTTTGTTCTACCTGCATTGCACTGTACTGCCATCAGTTTTTACAAACTGCACAAATGTTTGTAGTTGCTTTATGTAGTTTGCACTATAATCTAAATCTTTATAATCTAAATCCTACACTTATAATCTAAAGAGTTTATAGTCTAAATACTACACTTTCAGCATTCATCTCTTGTCTCTTTACCACATTTGGGTCATCTGGCAGGGAAAGTTCTCTGGCAGCATTGACAACTGGCCATGCCTTCACCCACCAGTGTGGGTGGTTTACCAGGATACCATTATCGTCTTTCAGTAACAAGGTAGAGCCACGAGTGGAAGTTGAACATATCCTAGAGGATCAGTGTCATACCATCATTATAGGTTGAATGCAATGTTCCCTGTAAGCTGTGCTAGTGGGCAGGGGTGCAGTGCCCCCCCCCCCAAGTGCAGGCAACACGTGGGCCAGCACAGCTCAGGGCAGGCAGCCCGAAGGAGCCCCGTGTGTCTGTTGTCTCAGCTCCGCACAGGCTCATGCAGAGGCTGCCTGCTGGAGCAGTGAGAGTGATGGTCCCTCCCCCTGCCCTCCTGCCTGTAGCCAGGGAAGGAGCAGAGGGGGAGGGAAATTTAAATCTCTCCTCCTCTGCACCAGGCTGCTAGTGCAGTGGTGGTGGCATCTTTGGGGCCTGTGTGGACCCCAGGAGGTAAGCAGCCCTGAGCCTGGACAAGAGGGGGACCCTGAGAGATGGCAAGGCTAAGTTGTGGGGCTCCCAGAGGCAGCCATGCAGTGGCCACAGGGACACAAGGCTCTCTGTGGGGGCAGGGGATGGGAGCTGGGCTGCAGGCAAAGGAGCCAGGCTGGAGCTGGAGGAGGACTTGGGACTTGAAAGACCCAACAAAATTGTTTTGAGCCATTTAGCATCTCTATTAAGGGTGAATGCTCTCCTTTTCACTTGCTAAAAGGCTTGAATATACAAAAGCTCCTGAAAGAAAAGCAGTCCTTTAAAATAAGCAGAAACAAGTTGGGTTAATTTTAGATTTCTTTTCTGTGAGAGATTCTAATGCAATCAGTTTGTCACAGTGGGGCTTTACAATGTAACTTTGTATAGACTCCTGTGATGGCAGGAAACAAATCCTAATTGATTAGGAAAATGAAATGAAAAACTGAAAGGATAAAAAGTAATTTAAGGCAGAAGGAAAAAATATTGCCAGCGGTGCAATAATTTAAAAAAAAAAAAGACTTTGTATTTCTATTTCCCCAAAAATTTGTTAGAAGAATAATCATTTTCTTTCACCAATCCATTTATGCTCTTGCTTCTTGCAGCTTTGATTAGGTTTGCTTTAACTGTCAAAAATTAAAAATTATTAAACTACCTTTATTATATTCCACTACCAGACACACAAATCTCAATTATACCTCATTTTGCTTTTTTTAGTTCTGAGAGTATTTACACTCCAGGCATACTAATTATAGCCTCCCTTTTATTGTTGAAAATGATTTGGATAAAAAAAAAAAACCCATAAATTCCAAAACTGAGATGTTAGAGAGACTTTATATTAAAGGAAGATATTCACAATGTTTAAAGTTTTCTGTATGCCTAATCAATTTTTTAGGTTTGTGTCTGATTTGGTGTTAATATGATACTGCTCAGAAACACAGCTAGGTGCCCTTAACTAGAATAGTGTAGTGGCTAGTATCTCTGCTTAATGTGCAGAAGGGCCTAGGTTCAAGCCCCAGGTGGTTAGACTCAATGAGGTCCTTTCCAACCCTATGATATGATTCAATTCTATTCTAGTTAAGGCTGCCTGGCTGTGTTTCTAATCAATTTTTTGCCATTCACTTAGGGGATTGTTGTCCCATATTTAGCTTTTGGGCATGATAATGTAACAGACTCTAACCTAGCTCTATTTGATGCAAATTCTTTAGGCACAAAAGATGGCCCTGGTTACAGAGAAGTGATGCTATGAGAAACTGTCTTGAAACATGTTTTCTGCCCTTGCCATCTTTAAAAGTTTTGAATTTCTCAGATAACTTTACTTAAGGTGTTGCCCTGAGGGAATCTGGGAAGCAGTTGCTACCTAGTGATTGTGATTTGTGATGCATGGTAATTTAATATGTTTACTGAGGGCAGAATAGGTGTATTTACAAGGTTGATAGCTAAATATTAAATACAATCCCCTCAACATGTCAGTCTCATGATCAAGTCTGAAGCTACCTACTTAATTTCAATCTACGTTTTGGACATTTAGGGCCTGATCCACTTTGAATCCCTTTTACCCCAGTTGGGCAGCATAACAGGGACTTAAATTCCAAAGGGGCAGCCATGTTAGTTTAGTAAAGCAAAAAAAGCAAGGAGTCTTGTGGCACTTAAAGACTGACAGATTTATTTTTTGCATGAGCTTTTGTGGGAGAAAATCCCACTTTGTCTATATATGTGTTCTGGAAATCTGTTAAAGACAGGCAACAAAAACTGAGCGGTGTAGATGATGGTAGAGGCTAGACAGGCAGTAAGTGTCATTGTCTTACATTTGTTTAGTAAATTAATAAAACTACAGTACTTCAATTTAACATTTTTATTGAAGTTTGAATGAAAAGACATCTATGAATTACTTTTGAATTAAGGCACTTAGGCATGCTGATACTTTCAGCATCAAAAAACTGTTGCCCAGGCCTCATAAATTGTTGATCAGTAAATACCATAACTTGCTCAGCTGCATCATCAGCTTGGAGGGAACATTGGTTGAATGCCGCTGCTTTTATTGTAAAGTTCTTCTTGGGCAATAATCATGTGACCTCAAAGCTATGTGTAGCTAATGTTACTATTTTTATGGTGAATATCAAGAAGTGGGGCATGACTAATTAATTTTCTTCCTAGAATAAATTATGATATCCTCAACCTGAGATGTATCTGAACACTTACTTGCTTATGATAGGATCAAGCCAAAGGAGATACCAGATTATAAGGACAAACTCTCTTAGAGACACATCCCCAAAATTCTTTTGGTGGCAGATACCTATAATTTTCAGATTTTTTCTGTAGATATTCTGATGTTGAGTCATCTTTGTGAAAGGCTTCCTCTGAGTGAGAAATAATGTACTTTAAAGAAGCATTTGCAGCAAGTCAGATTCTAATCTTGGATACTCAAGTTTACTTCATTAGCAAGGAATGGAAGAAGGGAGGAAAGACATCTAGAGACAGACTCTGAGCCTATTGTTTTACCATTTCAGAATGCTGAAGTATTACTGTTTAAAAGGATGTGCTTGATTATTAATGAAATGAAAGATAAGATGCTTCTAGCATGCCAGCAATTGGGATATGCAGGTTCAAAATAGTGGTAGAAATCTCATCATATTAGCCTAATGCCTAGATAGCTTACCTTCTTGACAAAAACTAAAGCAGGTAAACTTATCTAATTATAAATAATAATACAGACCAGCATATGAAATTTAGTATTTATGAAAAGAATATAATTTCTGCTTTTCTCTTATTTTGTTCAGTCCTTGAATTTGAGCATGTCTACCTTGAAAATCTTCCAAGTGCTTCAATGTATGAACGCAGTTACATGCACAGAGATGTCATTACACATGTAGTGTGTACTAAGTGAGTCTTTTGTTTTTTGCAATGTCTTTCCAGTCCCAAAATTTATGTTTATATGAGAGGAACTTTTGGGTTTTTTTAAATGGAAACTTCCCTAATGGAACTTGATGATTTTGAAGGTGGGATTTTAAATTCTTCAGAGCTAATTCAAATGAATTAGGTTTCTTTAAAGAGACACATTTGAAATCTAGTCAGTTTTTTTTTTTTAATAAAAAGTAAAAGCAGCAGCATGTAATACCTGTGTTCTTCAAATCCCCTGCCTAATTTTTGTGGATTTAAAATCCAACATTCTTATTTTTAACTGACTTTTTCTTATTCTCCTTTCTACGTGAAATAATTACACAAACAGGAAAAAGTGATATACCAAATGCTTTCATATGCATAAATTAAACAGAACTGCAAAGATAGAAAAAATCTCTAACCTCCTCAATAATTGCATATTAATTCTAACAATATTAAGATAAAAAAATCACTGAATTGTGATTTTTTTAAAAAAAATTGGTGTAGTCCTTTTACAAATCAAGTCAGTGTGGGAAGGTAATATTTTGCTTTTTAAACATTAATACTGAGATTGAACTGCTACTACATGTTGTCATAGCAGATTGTTTAAACTGCTTTGTAGTAGGATATAAAAGATATTGTACTTATATGAAAGGTCTTGATACTACCCATTATCCACTAGTTGCAAATACATTTTGTTCATGTTGTGTTTTTAGGGGAGAGGGGGGAATGAAGGAAAGGGAAAAATGCATATCTATCTCAGTAGCTATACTGTACTAATAAATTGATCTTGTGCATCATTATTGATCCTTCCTTTCCACCCTCTAGTTTTTAATGTCAAATTTCAATTGGTACATATGTCTTTGCAGGACAGATTTTATCATAACTGCCAGCCATGATGGACATGTCAAATTTTGGAAGAAAGTTGAAGAAGGGATTGAATTTGTTAAGCATTTTCGTAGTCATTTAGGTAAGAAATCGTATTGTATTTGATCTGTTTTATAATAGAACACAATTTTTTTATTTAACTCTACTATCT
Source organism: Podocnemis expansa (assembly GCA_007922195.1). Lineage (NCBI taxonomy): Eukaryota > Metazoa > Chordata > Testudines > Podocnemididae > Podocnemis > Podocnemis expansa. The sequence continues at coordinate 39,053,273 of ML681990.1, forward strand.
GTACAGCTAGTCCTCACTTAGTGACCTACTCGTTTAGTGACCCCTCAGAGTTATGACCAGCTCTCTGATGAGTTGGTATTATGGCAATGTACGAGAACTCGCATCAACTCTCTCAGATTACCTATATTTACAGTACACTATGCAAACTAAGTTCAGTACATTAGAGCTTAAAACATTTAAAATATATATTAAAAATGTTATAAATGATGCAAAGGTGACAAAACCCACTACCAGTAAAGTACATTATGCCTGAAATACCGGTAAGGGCTGCTCCTCGTTTAGTGACCAATTCGTTTATCAACCAGGTTTCAGGAACGGAACCCGGTCACTAAGTGAGGACTACCTGTATTCCATTTGCAATATCTAGTAAAAGTTAAATATTTACTTCATTAGGTGTTCTCCAAAGCCAAAGAATCTGATCCTTGTTCAGTGTGCCATATGACTCTGAGGCATTAGGATTTACTGTGGAAATAAATTTTGTTAAATAAATTGTTCATAGGATTGTTAACAATTTATAATTTGATATTGATTCTTCATAACAGAAAAACTTATAAATTGCTATTTTTAATTTGTTGTGCCAATCAACTTTTTTTAAAAAAATTAGTCGTCCTAGAAGTTTATTTGCTAGCATCAACATCAACAACTATGATGATACATACAAAATTTTGATCCTTTCTGAGCCAAAAAAATCAGCGTATTATTTTCTTAACGGAGATCAGTGGAACAATAAAAACAATAAGCAGTTTTATGATGGGTCACTGATTCTCTGTGTAGTGACTAAATATTCCAAGACAATGTGCACATGAACAATGCAATCTAGAATTTTTTTTAATTCTGTACTGCTGATTTAAAATACAGAATATACACAATAGTTGCAAGCTCTAAGACATTCTCAGATAGTTGGATCCCTCCTTTGAAGTAGGAAATACAACTTTCAGACCAAAGCATGAAGAGTACCAGTCTTTTCAATGTTTTAATATTACATTGGGTTTATTCTAACAGGAGTCATTGAGAGTATTGCAGTTAGTTCAGAAGGGGCATTATTCTGTTCTGTTGGGGATGACAAAGCAATGAAGGTGTTTGATGTAGTGAACTTTGATATGATCAACATGCTGAAACTTGGGTAAGTCATGTAATACTGTAAAAACATTTTTGGTGATTAAAAGTGTTTTGAGTATTTTGAATAAGAGTTAATTAAAAGAAATTCTGTTTGATCATTTTATGTAAAAGAAAAAAATTCTAGTTAGCCTTAATTTAACTAAGTTAAAGGAACATGATATTAGAAATCTGCCCAACAATTTTGAGATTTCCTGAGGTATGTAGAATATATGTGGCTGTAATCTACTGCTGTAATAAAAGTTTGCAGGAAAAGTTTCCATATTTTTCTGTATGGTGTGTATCTGACATGTAAGGGTATGTCATGGGCTGTATGACTAGATGAATGATAGTAGTTATCTTGTGATAAAGCAAAAACAGTGAAAAAACAACAAAGTTCTTGTTAGGCCTTTAATATTTCTCATTCTGAAAGCATTGTATCTATATAGGCAGTTTGTACCACATTTACTACCATGATATGACATTAATAGTGTTTCTATTGTGGTTGATTGTTTTTGTTTGGTTTTTGTTTGGTTTTTAAATACTCAGTTTACTGTACTTTTTTGCTACTTACTTTAATATTTAACAGTGCATTTACAACCAGTTTTTAACTGGCCTCTCTTTTGTCATTGTGATAGCTATTGTGAGGCTCTTTACCAAAAAAATATTTGAAAGTCCAAAGTAATTATATCTATCAATTCTTACATATCTAAGAATCTGCTTTTTGCCTGGCACCTGTGCTGTTTATTTGTATTATATAATGTGCGTTTTGTTTTTTACAATTCTAGTTTTAGTATTGTTTCAGCTAGTTTTCCTGATACTAAATCAAAGATAAGCATAACATTGGCTCTTCTGCAGTCCTCTGGTTCATTTTAATAATAGAGTATATATCTTTCTTAGCAGCTAAACCATTTCATTTAAAACTTCTTCTGAATTCTTGATGACTATAATCTGGTCCTAGTGGTTTATTGCAGTATATAACAGGGGTGGCCAAACTTATGGAACTCAAGAGCTACACAAGTTGATTATTAAACCTTCAAGAGCTGCACTAAGGCATATAGCCATACCTTTACCTACTCCAAAATTACTAAGTTCATAATTCATTGCACACTTTAATCTTATTGTAAAAAGAGGGCAAATATTGATGCTAGTAATGTCAGATTCTAATCATTACTTAAGGTTACCATGAAAACTAGGCCTATAAAAACTTATTTTACTAAGTCATGCATTAGAATACAAGAAAACAATGGACATAGATAACAGATATACAGCAGACTAGTAAATGAGATAGCATTCAGGGCTCACATATAAAAATTTCCAGCACATGCACAAAAACAAACTATGTATTGCACTGAAACAATTTCTATGCCTTTGATACACTTCACTACAGGGTATGCTATTAACAGCAATGATATATCTGAGCTGTAAACAGCAGTATTTTTTTCTTTCTGCTGAAAACTTACTGAAACCTATGAATTGAAACCTACAGAAATTGAATAGTTTGTCTCCCCTACGCTCAAACCATGATACTTATTTCAGGTTTTCCCCAGCTAGAGGAATAAAAGCATACTAGAAAATACAAGTGCACATGAGAATAGTTTGTTGGAGCATGGTAGGTCAGGTGCTTATGTGGACCTCTGTTTATCAGAGAAATTGCCTTGAGGACCACCTCTCCTACCTTTGCTGACTAGAGACTACTGTCTTTCCCACTGTGGTTTTGTAATTTCCCTATGTCAGCTACATAATATAACTGTGATTTTCTAAAAAGTTTAAGAATTACAAAGGAGTAGCTGTGTTAGTCTAGTTCAGCAAAAGAAGCAAGGAGCGCTGTGACACTTAAAGACTAACAGATTTATTTATCACACGAGCTTTTGTGGGAGAAAATCCCACTTCATCAGATTTTCTCCCATGAAAGCTCATGTGATAAATAAATCTGTTAGTTTTTAAGTGCCACAGGACTCCTTGCTTCTTTTCCTGATGTAGGGGAATCCTTGTGTGATCTTGGTCAATGATCCCAGGAAAAGCACAAGTCTTTCTATCAGAGGTGGCTTATTTAATTATCAATACTGTGCTGAGAAGATTACTTTTTATTAGTTAGTAAAGAAAGACTGAGGTCCAGAAAGAAAGGTTAACTTTAGTTACACTGTTGCAGATTAGATTTAAAAACAAAACAACACACAACCAATGGAAGTTGATAATGTAATGGAGAACTCTCTCTCTCACACACACACACCCCGCGCCCCCCCCCCCCCCACTGTCCTGGGCACTTAGCTCTCTGCTCCAGCCAGACTCTGAGCCCTTCTCCCTCCTGCAAACACACCCTGCCCCCTCTTCCCCAGCACTCCCTGGCTTCTGCCTCTGCTCCAGCCGACCCCAGCCCAATTCCTTCTCCCTCCCTCTGACAACACCCCAGCCCCTGCTGCATGCTCCCCCAGTGCGGCACCCTTAATGTCTTCCCTCTTACCTGACCAGCCAGCTGATCCCTATGCATGCCTACATGACCCTCTGCTGCTCTGCCCTGAGTATTCTTCAGATGAATGCTCAGAGTCCAGAGATTTAAACTATCCCTGCAGCCTGGTGCCTGGAGGAATGTTCCCAGGGCCAGGTAGGGCCTGTGGTGGGGAGCCACACTTTTTCATTGAAAAGCCCCAGTTTGGCCACGCCTGGTATATAATCTACTGATCTTTTTATTAAGCAATCTGTAATATAGTCCCACTGATTTATTGCAGGACCTGCTCCTGTTGCATTTGATGAGAAAATTGCCTTTGTCTTCTGTTGCATCAGACTCTGGCTCTAAATTAGCAATTTCAGGACAGAGAAGAAGTGCCGTTGAGAAATGAAAGCTTAGTGGTAATAGATTTCCACATTAGATATTGTAGTGGATCATGGCCCTTTTTCATTTTTCCTCTCTGACCTTTTCTACCCTATCTTCTTGTCACAACTGCTTTGTGAAGTAATGTGGAAGAGTAGATTGGGTAAATTGTTCACCTAGACAGTAATGTGGTACACTGTGAAACCCCTTCGATAACATACTACTGATTTTTTTTTTTGTTGACTACATGAAAGCTAGTAAATAACACTTTTATTCCAAAATTTGCCTCTACCTTTTGATTTCAAATAGATAGTCCAGCTGACTTTAAAAAGTTGAAATAGACCAATAACAGATAGTATGTCACCCACATTGTCTGTCTACCAAATTGTTTTGTATATCTATTTAGGTAATATAAAGCCTGCTTACTTTTTTCCTCCACTTTCTGTTTCAGCTACCACCCTGGCCAGTGTGAATGGATATACTGCCCCGGAGATGCCATATCGTCTGTTGCATCTTCTGAGAAGAGCACAGGAAAGATATTCATATATGATGGTCGCGGAAATAACAAGCCACTTCATGTTTTTGATAAACTCCATACGTCCCCTCTTACTCAGATACGGCTGAACCCCACCTACAAAGTAGTAGTGTCTTCTGACAAGTCTGGAATGATTGAATACTGGACTGGGCCTCCTCATGAATATAAATTCCCCAAAAATGTGAACTGGGAATATAAAACAGACACAGATTTATATGAATTTGCTAAATGTAAAGCTTTCCCATCCAGCATATGTTTCTCACCTGATGGCAAGAAAATGGCCACTATTGGATCTGACAGAAAAGTTAGAATATTCAGATTCTTGACAGGAAAGCTTATGAGAGTCTTTGATGAATCATTGAGTGTGAGTTTCAGTATTATTTCTGTCTTCTGTTCTTTTTTTTATATTAATTTACTTAAAAGTAAACTTATCTGCTTTATCACCAGTTTGTATATAAATGGATTGTATTGTTTACCTTATCTCACAAAGGAGGTTTCTTCTATATGAACAACTTTTAATTTTACACATCTAGGGTCTCTAACTTCTACATGGCAATCTACTGGATATACTTTCAAATTTAATAGCTGTGTTTCTTTTTATTTAGGAAATTTCATTATTTTTGTGCAATTAGATTGCCAGTTTACATTTGAGAAAGTCTGCTTTAATTAAAATCAGGAAAAAATGTAAGGGAAAATATTTAACCTTTTTAAAGATTGCTCTTTTAAAGTCAGCATACTTTTTTTCTTTTCCAATGGTCTTGTATTACAACAAGCTAACTACAGTTCATGTATTTTGTAATTAAAAGAAAAATAATTCTAACGTGCATATATTTCAGTTTCTGCTTTAGCTAGAGGAAATATTTGAATGATTCACTCAAACATTTCTTTAAGCTTGTGAGTAGTTAAGTAGTCCTACTGAAGTTAAAGTTTGTGCCCCAATGCTTTGCTGTATTACAACTCTATTATAAATTTATACCATTGGTGATTGTCTTGGTTTTTGTAGATGTTTACTGAACTGCAGCAGATGAGACAACAGCTGCCAGACATGGAGTTTGGCAGACGTATGGCCGTTGAGCGTGAGCTGGAGAAGGTGGATGCAGTCAGGTTAATTAACATAGTTTTTGATGAAACTGGACACTTTGTGCTCTATGGAACAATGCTGGGTATTAAGGTCATAAATGTAGAAACTAACCGGTAAGTCTTATTTTATGTGTGTTTATGCACCAATATGTGATGGTTAATTTCATTTTAGTGGTTTTTTTTTTAATATTCCCGTTCCATTTAAAATTTTGCATGTTTGTAGATCTTACTATTTACTGATGGAGTATTGGTCATTTGTTTAAATTAGGCTAAAAATAAACTGTTCATATACCAAATATTAAATTCTGTGGCTTAAAATTGGTAAAATGAGAGCAGATATGCAAGTATTTTGTATAGACAGTCTATTTCTGGCTACTAGAGTGAATACAATTAGATACACTAATGAAAGTTAATGACAGTTTTGTTTATAGTTCAGCACCATAGATTAAATGAGGATCAAGGGGTTTGGGATTTGTAGAGTAGGAGAGACTAAGCAGTGAGTTTGGTAGTTTTGATAAAGGAAAGCATTATTAATAAGTCTATAACGCGGTAATAGTATTCCCTTCCCCTAACATACATGAATTTGATAAGATATGGTGCAGTACTTGAATTCTTCTAAGAGTCTAGTTATAGCTGGAGGGGAGAGACTGCATGACATTATGAAAGTTTAACAATAATCTTGCCACTGATTTTCTTTTTCTTTCGCTTGCTTGATTTTTATTTAAACACCATGTACTATAGGTGTGTTCGTATCTTAGGCAAACAAGAAAATATAAGGGTGATGCAGCTGGCTTTGTTCCAAGGTGTAGCAAAGAAACATGCTGCAACTACAATAGAGATGAAAGCATCTGAAAATCCTGTTCTCCAGAATATCCAGGCAGACCCAACAATAATTTGCACATCTTTCAAAAAGAACAGGTTTTACATGGTATGTCGGTTTCTGTTGGATTAACTTCATCTATTTTGTGTGTTGGTTGTTTTTTAAAACCTCTTCTCCCATGCTTTTTGTTTTTGAATTTTGGCAGTGAAACAACTTTCCAAGTGTCCTTAAATTACAACATTTCAGAATTTCTGGCTTGAATTTATTTATGACTGGCTTTATGGTCCTCTAGTTTTAACTGAGTTCCTCAAGCAATTGTGACTTTTGGTTTCTTTTATATTTTAGTAATGTTTATTTCCTGTGTTTGGCAGTTATGGTTAGGATTTTTTCTTTAAAAAGCTATCTATAAACATAGCTGTGTAATTATTTTACAGTGCCTGGGAATTCCAGTGAAGGATCACAACTCATGTGTGTTAAGTGTAGTATAGACAAGTAACAGAGACAGTTGCCAAAGTCTGACTGTCACTTACCTAACAAGTGTTTGCACTTAACCTTGATTGTTACCATACTGCACCAAGTGTGTGTACGATAAAATATCGGAAGGCAATTATAGTAACTGAACACATTACTTTCAAAAGTAAAGAAAAAGAAGAAAAGTTTGAGAGGACCTGGAACTTCTGTAGTCATCAGACATACAGAAAATGTCTATTATATTTCAGTGACTGTAATTACCATGTGAGACTTGGTAACATACACACTTGGTACTGTATTCTGACACTCTACTGGTTGATTTTTGTGCATCTTCCAAAGCTAGTTTTGTCTTCTGCCTGTAGAGGACTGGTTCAGAGATCACATTGCTGTGAATGGATAGCTGCTCTTTGAGTTAAAATCAGTATCTTTCTATAGCATTCTTTTATATGAAGACAGAGTACTTACTATGTCCATATAATGAAACCAAGAAAGACTTCCTTTTCTGCCTGTTCCAAGCAGAAGGGGCACTGACTGAGCAGGAGTGTACTCCACCTGTATACATTTTATATTTTTCCCTTTAAAAAAAAAAAAACAAAAACAAACAAGCATTAAAAAAGGGGGGGGGGCGGGAGTTCTCGATGGGCTACTTGGATTTCCAAATATCTGTACCTTGTGATCCTTTAAATCTGCAGGTGGAAGGGGTTTCAGTGTCTATTTCACAGGTACTGAAATGCAGGAAAAGAAACTTTTATAATGTCTTTCTAACTGATTTTTAGCTGAGAAGCTTTATAGGGTATCCAATAAGAAAAAATTGAGATAGGAGTCTTTTGTCTCTTTTCAGTTTACTAAACGTGAGCCAGAAGATACAAAGAGTGCAGATTCTGACAGAGATGTGTTTAATGAGAAACCATCTAAAGAAGAGGTCATGGCAGCCACTCAGGCTGAAGGTCCCAAAAGGGTTTCTGAGAGTGCCATTATTCACACAAGCATGGGAGATATTCATGTGAAGCTCTTCCCTGTTGAGTATGTATTTGGTACTTTTTTTTTCAGTTTTGTTTTTACTGCTCGTTTCTTTGAGGCTGCTTTTTTCTGTCTTTTGCCAGGGTTGGAGAGACTATTTGTAGTTAATTTTTCTCCACCCCGTTGCCTTTCCTTCATCCAGGGAGTCCTCTGACATATTATGGTTGCTAACTTGTTTTATTAATTACATTAATCAAGCTGTTTTGATGTTACTGTCTAACTTGGCAGGTGCCAAACACGCTACAGCAAAATATAGCATAAAGTAGCAGCTAGGACAGTGGTTCTCGATATTGTTTGTTGTTGAAATATTCCCTGTGACATTAGAACTTGTAATCCCCATGTTTGCTTTTACCTTATGTCTGATTCAGTTGTTGAGTCTCACTTGCTATTTTTCCTTTCTTTTGTGTTCGTTTTTCTTTTCATTTTCTGATTTTATGGATTTTATTCTTTTTCTTTTTGTCTTGTGTTCTTTCTCTGATTCTCCCCAAGCAGCTGGTGTGATAGAGTAGTGGTTCCCAACCTTTTTAAGTGAAAGTTTTACAAGTTAACATTTGGTAAAACTTGTGCCTCCCCACCCCATCACCCATCCAGCCATAAACACATACCACTTCTGTAACCACATATGATGACAATATTAGCACCAGTAAATTACATCATAATAATTAATACATTATTCTTACCTGAGTTAGAAGCTATGCCTTCCCTGGCACAGGTGTCACTGCAAGCTGCGTGTGGCCCCATGTCTTCCAGTTCCTCATGGATTGAGGGTAGTAGAGATGGCAAGTGGGCCAGGGTTCCTCTGGGCCTCATTGGCAGGTGCCCAGCGAGCTTGGGGCTGATGGCAGCTGCACTTCTGCTCCAGCTGGCTTGGGCTTGTTCCTCTGCTCTGGCAGAGTGCTAGTCAAGTTGAGAAAGCAAGGAAGGCTGCTTTTCTGCTTCAGCTGGCATGGAGCTTGGGGCTGCTCCTCCATCAGGGGAACTACTCTGTTCTGGTGAGTGTGGGCCCTGAGGCTGCTGTGCCGAGCCAACACAGGGCTCAGGGGGCTAAATGACCTCAATATTACTGAAGCCTCACCATCTCCCTGTAATTCCCCATGCCCCCACCCACAGCAGAGTCCTGCCCCCCAAGTTTGGGAACCATTTTGATAGAGCAATGTTTTGTGCAAGTTACATATTACTGTAGTGTAGCGATAGAGCTATTCCCTTTTATGCAGACTAGGGTAAACGTGTTTGGCAGCAGGAGATATGTCTGACAATAGCTCTCTAAGTCAGATGGATGGTGCCCCTTGCAGTTTCCCAGGGAGTTGCTGTGTGGATACATTTTGTGCCATGAAATCTCTCTGAAGAGCTACCCTGCTCTGTCAAAATTTTATCCTACAGAGGAGAAAATTTTCTGTGCAACTGTGCATAAACTTTATGCTATTTATGTCTAACTGCTGACAGACAACTAAGTTCTGTTTACGGCTGTTGATGGATAAAATCCTTTTACTGTCAGCATCTGCCCTTCTGTACCCCAACAACACCTGCTCCATCTCAACTTTTCAAACCCACTCCAACATTAAAAATCCCTAGGAAATTAGTATACAGAACTTGTTGTGCATCACTTTGGGTATATTGCATGTGTTACAACCCTGGCACAATTTCAGAAACACATGTACATGAAAAATAAAACCACTTAGCAGTAGGTACCCTATGCTTCTCCACCTGCAGGCACGTACACGTCTTATCATTATCACAACAACTGCCACATAGCAGAGCATGCACCACAACCTTCGCTGTTGCCTAATGATGCTAGTCATCTATCACTCTTTTCCCCAAACCCCCCCTTCCTTAACAACATAGTACTACACCAGATATCCACAACTAATGATGCTAGAAGTGTGTAGTTTGGTAAAAGGCTTGTTGAAGAGGAGAGTTAGGGCTTGGAGGCATGGTTTTGTAGTATACAGTAGTTGTGGTTAATGGTAAGGTGTATGTGGGTGTGAAATGGTTATATGGCTTAACTTTTCACTTCCATGGTTTTGATCAGATGTTTGTATGTGTGTAACAACCCTAACTACTTTCCAGCCAAATCTTTCTGTAGAGTGTACAATGCAATCTTATACTATAATTCTGGTAACTATTTTGTCTGTGTGAATCTCAAGCCATGAAGGTGAAAGGTTTTTTATTTATTGGCTGTAATGTGCAATCTCATCTCTCTGTGATCCAAACAGTATTTGCACACTGACCATCAGTTTGTTTTAGAGAAAGGGTAACTGGCTCTGTGCTGATGGAGAAGTTCCTTCTAGCACTACTGCACTTAATACTCAAATTCTTTACTTCCATTAGATGGTATTGAACACTTGCCATACCTACTCCTGCTGCAAATTCTAGTCTGAAGAATTACCTTGATTTAAAAAAAATGCTAATTTATTTTTCTGTTTATGAGTTACACGCTACTGCTGTTGTGAACATTGATTCCAGTTTATTAACACTAGGTAGTTTGATCTATGGTATGTGAATGTTGAAAGGAAATAATGTCTAGTGATCAGAACACTGGACTGAAGCTTGAGAGAATTGGCTTTTTTCCAAGCACTGCTGCTGACTAGCTGTGCGCTCTTGTGCACATCACTGTACCTATCTACATTTCCTGCTTTTTTTCTACTACTTGTTTAGCTTATAAATTATTAGAGGCAGGGACTGTTTTATTATCTATTTGTGTAGTGCCTAGTACAATGAGTCCAAATCTCAGGCGGAGCTTAGAGGGCACCAGTGAAATATAATAATAATCTATTGCAAATCTAGTGAATCTTGCTTTCACTTTGTTGTGCAACTGCAGGTGCCCCAAAACAGTGGAAAATTTCTGTGTACACAGCAGGAATGGTTACTACAATGGGCATACGTTTCACCGTATTATCAAGGTAACTTACAGAAGACTTTTCCTGTTAGTTTGTGTGACTCAAAATATAGAGGATTAGACTTTTGTGTCAGTTCTGTCTGAGTGTGCAATTTATGTTGTTTTGTTATAGGTGAGCATGCTAAATTTTAATACTTAAATCAACTAAATTGCCTTTTTTTGGGAATTGTGTCTTAGAGCCCTTAGAGGAAACTGTTAGATTTTTGAAGAGTTTTACGACTTAGGAAGGTTATGAACCAGTTTAAAAGTAAAAGTCTTGCTGGTAAACTAAAGAGCAAACCTGAAAACTGAAGTGTTAAGCGTAGATTCCTCTACTGAATGTTCTTGCTAACCAACAAACAAGCCAACATGCTCTCTATGAAGTCTTGAGTGTGTTTGGTTCACTGAAGATACCAGACTACGTTATGTGACATAATAGAAGTAAGTTGCAAGGAGACTGGATATTTGTGATGACCCACTGAGATCTTCTGTGAACTAGGTTGTACCAAGAAGATTTTGGAAGAAGAACTTTTTTTTCCCCTGGATCTTGATCCATCCCCTTGTCAAAATAATTTGGACTGCTTCACTTCTGCTGCAAATACAGAAGCTCTGATGTGTCCGTGGAGGTTCCAGTGTTGTTACCCAGTTATTCTTCTTGTAAAGGACAACATATTTTCAGGGGTTGTTCTCTGAATGTGACCCCTCGTAACCATTTCCCCTTTACTTCCCGTATGGTGGAGATGGCCTAAAGAGCAAACTGGATGCCAAGAGTTGCTTCATCTGTGAGAAATATTCTCAGGAATCACAAAAGGGAAGCTCTGCCACAATTGTTTGTAGATCTTGAATACTTGCTCTACCATTTCAGAGGCTGGACAGCTCTGCATCATTGCCCCCACCTCCATCTGAGAGCCTTTGCAAGGACAGGTGACACCTCTTCACCATTTGAAATCCAACAGGAAAGTCTCTCTCCAACTGTTGAGAGCTCTTTGAGAGAACATCCTAAACTCTCCCAGTTCCTGTCCTCTGCAGAAAGGCTGTCAAGTAATAGTCCCTTAGTGAGGAGTTTGGCATTCTTGCTGATGTGTCCTCTGAAGAAGAGGATATGGACTTCCTCTGGGACATTTCCTTGTGCTAACTGCCAGTTACACATATATCGGACAATGAGAAGTAGGTGCTTGATCCCTTCCAGCAGACAAAGTGCCAAAAGACATTATCATCTATGGACAGGGACCAATCTCTAGTGGGAGGGGGAAGGAGAACCTCCTTCTAAAAGACCAAATTAAAAATTACAAGTCCTGCAAGTGCCAAGAGGCATCCCAGATGTTCTTCCCATTTCTCTAGCTGTGGCATGCAAAAGGCTGATGAGACATGACTGAAAACTCCAAGCTAGCTCATAGGGGTTAGGTAGGCCTGTACTTTATGAAGGAGTAGCTGGCTTGTAAAATGTTAAACTTCTGCTCTATGGGATAGAAAACCAAGCTAATAAAACTGATCACTTCTGCACAAGGTATGTGCTCATGTAATGTCACCAACAGAGTATGTTAGAAAATCTTGTACTGATGATGGACATCACCTTTTTTTAAAAACGAATACTGTTTGGGGCACGCCTGGATTTTATTCTAACACTGTCATATTTGTATAAAGTTTAATGTCAGCTTTAAAAACAAATCTTTTGCAGAATTTCACACCAGTGTAAATGTGTTTCATAGCAAGAAATCATGATGATGATTAATTCCTATGCAGGGTTTTATGATTCAGACTGGTGATCCAACTGGTACAGGAATGGGAGGTGAAAGCATCTGGGGAGGAGAATTTGAAGATGAGTTTCATTCAACTTTACGACATGACAGACCCTATACACTTAGCATGGCTAATGCAGGATCAAATACCAATGGTTCCCAGTTCTTCATAACAGTGGTACCAACTGTAAGTAATGTTTACAACTCAGTTTAAGGTCTGATTTGTGGAGCAACCATGATAGTACTATGTAAAGAAGCAACTGTGCCAGTTCTAGAGTGAGGAGGTTGGCATTGTCCAACTAATTTTATATAGTTATTTTGGAACTATATACCACATATGAAAATACAAGCACTGGGTAACGATGTGACAAAAGCACATTGCTTAAATTTTTCTAAAGGTCATTTTTCAGAGTGAGCGATTAAACTTGTGATTATGAAAGGCTTTTGACTTGAGAATTTGAGTAAAAGGCACATAAATTTTAGATCTTATTGTAAACAGTAATGTTATTTTATATTAACAGGCGTTGAATCATCTGCTATTGACATCTGAATGAGAGTCTTGTGGCACCTTAAAGATTAACAAAGTTCTTTGGGCATAAGCTTTCATGGGCTTCAGCCCACATCTCCAACCCATCTGACAAAGTGGGTTGGAGCCCACAAAAGCTTATGCCCGAACAAATCTGTTAGTCTATAAGGTGCCACAGGACTCTCATTGTTTTTGCTGTACACGGACTAACACAGCTACCCATCTTGAAACTATTCACTTTCTAGTCATGGTAAAAGAGGTAAATATTGTCAGAACTGAATCCTGGTCCACAATGCAGGCAGTTTGGCAGTACTCCAAGGGAGATACGTAACTTACTTCAAATAACTTACCTCCTTTCAGCTGCTTAAAGTGTATTTTACTGTTGTCTTCAGTGTGCTGAGTTGATGGGAAATGGCCTCTCAGCAACTCAGAGCTACTCCACTTGAGGGGGTGGTCTTCATGGATTGACTTCCTGGTTGTTTCAGCAGGTCTTCAGAGACCCACTTAGTTGATCAGGAAGTTCCATCTGATGGTGGCAAACTTGCTGCCATACATGTAGAGCTGCCCTGCATTTCAGACTTGTGAAAACTATTGGTATTCCTATATGAATAGGTTGGGATGGAATTTATGAAAACCGATATTCCATTTAGAAGTGTTTTTCGATACTGATAATGTTTTAGGTGTAAACAAATAAAGCATTTAATATATAAAAGATAACCACATTCATACAAGTTATTGAACAGTGTAACTGATACTTTTATATGCTTTTATTGTGTACCTGTCAGAGCAATTAATGATGAATATGTTTTAAAGCATAAAGCTTAAAATTTAATAACCTTGAAATACAAATGCATTGGTGTTTCACTTACTCTAGCACTAAATCTCTTCCTGTGTTATTACTTAACCTACACAAGTCTATTTTAACAAAAATTCTTTCTTTCCCCTTCATTCCCACCCCCTAAACAGCCTTGGCTGGATAACAAGCACAGTGTGTTTGGACGAGTAACCAAAGGAATGGAAGTTGTTCAGAGAATCTCAAATGTGAAAGTAAATCCAAAAACTGACAAACCATATGAAGATGTCAGCATCATTAATATCACTGTGAAGTAAACAGAATTTGAAAAATCCTGTCTCTAAAAAATAATGTTATGGGACAACCCAACTGAGTAGTGGACTTGATTTTTTTCAATAGTTTTCTGCACTGAAAAGCCCCAGGATTGGAAAAAAAAGCCAACCCTTCCACCAGTTGTGTACCTGAAATGTCCCAATGTGTATTTTTAATAACTTTGTATTTTAAAATAAAAGGTGAACATGTTTATTAAAAGGTTTTGTTTCTTGCATCTTTTCTGTTTTATATAAGTGGATGTTCAAAATGTCTGGAGGGTGTTGCTGCCATACTCATGAATATAAATATTTAAAACAACAAGGAGTTGGGTGGCACTTTAAGACTAACAGATTTATTTTTTGCATGAGCTTTTCTGGGAGAAGATCCCACTTCCTCAGATGCTTCAAAGATGGGTGAACTTACAGAAGGCTTTCTGTAAGTTCACCCATCTTCAAAGCATCTGAGGAAGTGGGATCTTCTCTCACAAAAGCTCATGCAAAAAATAAATCTGTTAGTCTTAAAGTGCCACATAACTACTTGTTGTTTTTTTACTGGACTAGACTAACACGGCTATCCCTTTTGAAATTTATAAATATTAATCCAACATTCTACGATGCTTGCTAATGTCTTATTTACTGAGTTTGTTTCATGTCAAAAATGTTTTTCCATATCAAGATTTGAGTTTTTTGGAAGAGTAGAAGTGAGCATTTCATATAATTTGCAGAGCTGTTCCTAGTCTGTCAATAAATAGTCTTCCAATACAGTCTTTTCTATTACATGCACACACATTCATCCCCAAGTTAAGAAAAAATTATATTATGACATAATATATGCATTTGCCTCTGTCCTTTAACGACTTTATCTACATCAGGTTAAGTATCATTAGGGTGGTGGACTGCAAGTCACTGAAGTCCCAATGCATAAAGTCCTGTTCAGCTTGACATGAGCTTCTTGATTTTGGGCTATAATAGCGCACTCAGCATTCTCATTATTTTTGCCTCCCAAAGCTTGTTTCCAGATTGCTTAAAACAGGGCTTGGCAGAATCTGGACACCATGGTTCCTAAAAGTTGCAGGCTAAGGCCTAGGAGCCAGCTGTGGTGCAATTTTTTGTTTGTCTGGGTTTTTTGGTGGTTGTTTTGTTTTTAAATTTAGGAGCAGGCTGTTTTACGTTTAGTCACTAGAGGGCACTCCTCTGCTATGTTTTTCCTGCAGAGCCAGGCAGCCTAGGGAAAATGCAGAAGAGCACACTTTGGTGACCAAAAAAACAGAGTCGGTGGGTGGGGTGGACAGTGTTTGTCAGCAAGGCGTGCCTTGCTGAGTGGCAGTTTTGACAACCTCTGGCTTAAAATTAGAAAACAAGCTTTAAACTCTGCATAAAATTCTACACAAGTATTTGTTCCACTAAAACACCCTGATGGAGTGAGATATCTTCACCCTTATTTTAACTAGGCTTGTGGCCATTTCAGGTGTTGTAATGTCTGCTTTACTTAAATGAAACACAGATAACTGACATCAGCTTTTTCAGACTGCTTAGTGAAATTATGTCATCATTAAATGCTCTTATTATACAGGAATTTTAACTCTGTCAAAAACTGTTTGTTGGATCCACTAAATGCTAGGGTACAGCATAAGATTTAATTGGGTTAGCATGTAGTGTAGCCTGTTCATAAAACCTAGTGAAATATGCCTAGGTTTTTTGTTTTGGTTTGGTTTGGGGTTTTTTTTTTGTTTGTTTGTTTTGTTTTTTTTCTGTTCAACTAAAATACGTCTTCACCCCAGATTAGCACATTTTTCCTCAGAGGATCTTTAGGAGTGTGTGCTGCATGTAATCTCAGCTTCCACTCCTTATGAAGGTTTGTACTTTACAAATTTATTTTGGGTGGCTGAACTCTGTGCCCCTACCATTGGTCAGCTTCTTTTGGGTTGCTTCTGTCATTACAGGCCTTTGAAATAATACCCTGGTAGCAGCACTTAAGAATTACTTTCGGGGCAAGTAAAATAAAATATTGAATTACTGGTGATATATTTAGATATTAAAAAAGACTTTCACTTATATACATGTTTTATCCCTGGCCACTCCATGAAAAAACATGTCCATTACAATTCTTAAACAAGCTAATTCTAAAGCAAAACTTCAAACCCCCCACCCCCAGTGTTAAAATTCATATGTAAATTCAACATCAATTAGGGTTTGAATAGAGACATGAACTGGCTATCTCACTACAAACAGTCTTAAAAGTGCCACAGGACTCCTTTTTCATTACAAATAGTGATTCTCAACCTAGTCACTTTCTGATATGTTGTTCCATACTGTGAATCTGTACAACTTGTTCAATTTGCTGAAGTAATCTGACCTGATGCAGTCAAATGTAGTCATAGGATTTATCTTTCCCTCCTATTCTGTAAGGTTTCCATTTCTAGCATCTGATGAAGTGGGACTTCACTGACAAAAAAGCTCATACAAGAAGTAAATGTGTTACTCTTTAAAAGTGCCACAGGACTTCTTGCTCACAGTACAAGAGATTAGCACTAGTCAGCTTAGTTAATTAGAGTGCTATATGACAAAGCAGGTGCATTCACTAATTCAGTTTGATAAGTACAGATGAATGGAAAGTCTGAGTTTCGGTTCCCTAGAAACCTGATTAAGACATCACATTTTGTATAAAAATGTAGAAGGTTGGGGCTGATCTACAGGGTCATTGGGGCAAGCATGGACCAGTCTTAAAATTCATCTTTTTAAGTTCTCCAATCCTTACAGAGTGCACCACATCCACCTACCAGTACATCCTTTTCCTTACTATGCAGCCAGCCTGTGGATATGCTAAGAATCCTGTGCTGTTATATGCATACAGTCATATTACAATATTTTCCTTCTTCTCTTTATGTGGTTAAACAGATCTCATTTCTTCCAACTTCTAAGGGAATACAAGATCTTTTATAGTGACATTAATACTCCCAGAGTAAAGTTAATCTAAGCCTCCTCCCCCTGTTTTGGCTTCCAGCTTTCCTTTTAAAAAATAATACGCTGGCTTCAGTATCAAGCGAAATTCTGGGTGTCTAGTCATTGATTTCAGTTTAGCTGCATTTGAGTATTTTTCAGATACTGTGTGTTTTAATAAAGTGTTTGGATTTCAAATGTTACTATGGGCGGATGCAGTATGTATTCCTCATAGGAACTCTTCTCAGAAAACCATGTAATTTTGGGATAAATAACTTCTGCAGGTGGCTTTCATATAAGGCAACCAACAGGTCTATTCACTTTCTCTTCCTCCTTCTCTGCCTAAAACTGTGTTCAGAGGAAGTCCATAGTTTAGACTAAATTCAAAGCAAAAGTCTAGTACAGCAAGTGGCTCATAGCACACTGGATGTAAATTGTCTCAATAGTTCTGCATTAATTAAAGAAAGGCTTAATTACATTAGGGGAATAATGAACCCTCCATTTAAACTGAATGTTTTTATGCTGCCCTTATTTTCAGAGACGGGAGAAAAGACAGGGGAGTATTATCTTTTGTTGGACCTGCTTCTCTGGGTGAGTTTTGACCAGAAATTTGAAAGACCTTGTCTCTAATATCCTAGACCTGACATGTTTCAAACACTGACAACCAATTTTCATTGTCAGGTGTTTTTTAAATTAACATACCTGCCGTCTTGAAGTTCTAAATCTTCGAGGTTCCTCTGACAAGAGTTATGATAGGACCAATCATGAAAAATAGAACCAAAATGGTTGGGGCTGACTCGTAATGTATGTATAGGAATACAAATCCAGTGTTGCAGGATCTGCATTAAAACAGAGACATGATTTGTCACTTAAGTCAAGCAGACATGAATATATATCTATACACACATGCCTCTGACTAAAATGCCACTTCTGCTGTTCTGAGCATAGCTGCACTTTAAACTTCAGATTTGTGACTGATAGTCACAATAGTGTGAGGTGTAACATAGGGCTAGATGTTTCTTTGATGGTATTAAAAGTAAAGTCCCCGAGACTTATTAATTTGGGGAGGGGGAGACCACAGTTCAACGAAGATATGTATCAATCCAATCCTTGAGAACTGTGGATAACACTACCAATATTTCCAGAATTATGAAATGGTTCTCTTCATACCTAAAGTCTTTTCACTGTGACCTGCTTTCAAACTCTAGCACTAGGTTCTCCATGGAAACTGTCAAACACACCTATTCTGAGCTTAACAAACAGTGCTTTAAATGAAAGTGCTCAAAAGAAAGACAGTACCCTAAGTCAAAGGATTAAAGTATTCTCTTTATTGGACAAAATTCATGTTTTCAAGGCAGTTCAGAAACTCCGGCAGCAAAATAACTTTTCCATTAAGTAAGAGCTGTTCCTTTATGAGCACTATCATGCCTAATCCTGCTCCAGTAGCCCAGAACAAGAACTATGATGGTGATGATCTTCCTGCAGAAGGAACTTCAGTCGTTATTCAGTTCACAAACAGAATTATAAAAAGTTCAACTATATACAGTGAAAGTTAAATGATATCAAGAAGTCAGGCATTACTGTACAAAAGCTTAGCTATTGTTTACTATATTGAGCCAAGATTCATTTTAAAACGCTTTTCTTCGGTCACTGCACATATTTTTACTCAAGTTTCACATTTAAACCTGAATCTAGACATGATAACTAAATGCTGTGGTTAGCTATTTTTAAACAATTAAGGCTTTTGCCTTATCCAGATAATTCTCTGCAATATTTATGTTTTTAAGAAATAATGGTTAAATGTGTGAAATACATCCCAATCATAACTTGCATAACTCAGTACATTAAAATGAATTAAAGTTCATTACATTTAAAATTTACAGGTGAAGTAATTTATATATAATATTGACTTTAATACAAATAAATCTAACACCTGAAGGGCTCACAGACAACACCTATTTTCACAGTTACTTGAATCAGTTACATATTAGTTTTCATTTTATAATACTTTTATGCAAGTACACTACATCTGCTGCAGAACGTGCTGTTGTACTGCAAGTGAAAGATAAATAATTTTTCCCAAAACATACTCTACAAACCCTTCCAAACTCTTGACTGGTTCTGTTGATTGCTTTAAAATATTAACTACGGAAAACTAAACAGCAGCAAAGTAGGAGAGCATGTACAACTGAAAGATGTAGGCTGTAGATGTAGAATTCATTGGTGCCAGAAAGAATAGGAGGGCTCAGGGCCCAATCAAGGCCCAGGGCTGCCTATGGCCTCAGCTGGTGCTGTCGAGGGGGTGGGGGAGTTGACAAGCGCTGCTGTGGTGGGAGACTGCTGCTATGGGGTGGCCATGGAGGGAGGCCATGGGTCGCGCTACTGAGGGGACAGAGACAGGACCACAGGCTGGCACAAGCCTATGGTGTTGCTGGAGAGGGGCAGGCTGGAGGAGATCATACTCCTGTCTAGAGCACAAGCCCTATGAGGAAAGACTGAAAGCATTAGGCTTATTTAGTCTGCAGAAGAGAAGATTGAGGGGGGATTTGATAGCAACCGTCAACTACTTGAAGGGATGCTCTAAGGAAGATGGAGCTTGACAGTTCTCAGTAATAACAGAGGACAGAACGAGGAGCAATGGTCTCAAGTTGCGGTTAGGGAGGTCGAGGCTGGATATTAGAAAAAAACTTTTTTACTAAGAGAGTGGTGAAGCCTTGGAATGAGCTGCTGAGAGAGGTGGTGAAATCTCCATCTTTGGAGGTGTTTAAGGCCCGGCTGGACAAAACCATGACCGGGATTGTTTAGTGGGAGTGGTCCTGCCTCTGGCAGGGGGGTTGGACTAGATGACCTAGGAAGTCCCTTCCAACCCTATGATTCTATGTCAAATCAAATCATAGGGCTGGAAGGGACCTCATGAGATCATCAAGTCCAACCCCCTAGGGATTGAACCCAGGACCTTCTGCATGTGAAGCAGAGGTGCTAGCCACTACACTATTTGTCTTGTCCCAAGACTGGTTAGTGAGAACAGCAGGCAGCCTGAAGGTGAGCAGCAGCAGCTTGCCATTCAGGCTGGCAGGGTGAGATTTTTGGGTGGCCATGGGGCACCTCTTTAGGCCAGGGTCAGGGACTGCAGACCCTAAAGCTCCTGCCTTAATCCAACCCTGATAGGGCTAGAAATTATTTAAATGTAGAAAATTACATTTTATATTAGATCATCCAACCAGTGCATATTTTATTCATTAATCTTCCAGCTAAGGTGTCTGTTAACTTAGAATTTATTTGTTTTTGAAAACAGAACTATGAAAAGGGCAGTCAAAGGGCTTGTCTACATTGAAACCGCTACATCAGTCTCCATGGATCAACACAGCAGGATTGACTGAGTAGCCAGTAGAGAGTCACTCAATCGATCCTGGAAGTCTCCATTTGACCCACTAGCTCCACTCCCCAGAAAAGAGTAACACTGCACTGAACAGAGAGGATTTCCTGTCCGTGCACTGCAGTAAAGATGCTGGGGTAAGGAAGGGTAGGTCAATAGGAGATTTGCAATCTACACTACACAGTTTGCACATCTCCTGTTGACCCAGCACAGCAGTGTAGACCAGGCCAAAGACTTAACTAGGTCTATGCTGGGTCTGCAACATATGCTGAACAGGTAAGCAGAGGAGCTGCAAAATGTCTATTGTGCAAGAAATTGCAGGCTGGAGAGAGTGAACAACTTTTAGTTTGATTTGGGAAGCAAATAGCTTTCAGCCCATGTAAATTATATACAATATTATCAGGTATTCTGAAAAAGAGCATAACTCTCCATTACAGTCTGAACTTAGTGTCTATAAAATCCTTCTCTTGCTCTGCATTCTAGTGCAGGTGCAGGGATTTTTAAGATATTTCTAAACATGAAGGAAATCTTCATTTGTATCCGCATTTTTGAAGACAGTGAAGCTTACTGTCATCAGAGCTACAATTCAGATCATTAAGCTTGATGAAACTGACCATGCATACAACCCAGGGTGGACAAAATTGGCTCACAGCCAGGTACCAGCAACTTTACTTTTGGTCGCCAGAGGGCACTCTTCCATTACATTTCTGCAGAGGAGCTAAGTGACAGGCTGCTAAAACTGGTCACTATGGTGACCAAAAACATCATTTGTCGAGGCCTGATATAAATGCCTTTAGTATGAAATTTAGGGACTAGAGGTGATTATAAACCAGTGTTCTCAGGAGGCAGCAGTTACCACAACTACTTCCTCCTGCAGTGCAAATAGATTAAAATATTTTTTTAATACATTCTTTGCTTTAACTCCTATATGTAGTGGAGGAAAATACTAAAAAACATGCACTAATATCATAAGACAGTCATCGAAGAGGTTTGCAAATCCTTCATGACCTCATCACTTCTCTGGGGGTCATGCAGTTACAAGAAGGGTCAGAGGAATCAAGCCAGATGTGCTCATGGCGATCACAACTGTGCACTGCAAAAGAGTCATCAATAAATTATTCCAATCTTCTCTAAATTCAAACAGACACAGTCCCAAGATTCTGTGAAACAAACAAGGAGTCCTGTGGCACTCATAAAGACTGACAAATTTATTTGTCACATGAGCTTTTGTAGGAGAAAATCCCACCTCATCAGATGCTTTGAAGCTGAGGGAACTTACAGGATGGGAGGAAAATAAATGCAGGGAAGTGCAAGTCATAGGATCAGGTCAGATTGTTAAAGCAAATCTGATCCTATAACCTACACTTCCCTGCATTTATTTTCCTCCCATTCTGCAAGTTCCCCATCTTCAAAGCGTGTGACAAAGTGGGATTTTTCTCCCACAAAAGCTCACGCGATAAATAAATTTGTTAGTCTTTAAAAGAGCCACAGGGACTCCTTGTTTGTTTTGCTGAAATAGACTAATATGGCAACCCCTTTGGAACTTGTCAAGATTCTGAAAGTTTGTGAATGAACGATCTTTTGAAAACAGGCACACTAGTGCTAGTTACAAGTATGTACAGAATGAAGAAAATCTGAATCAGACTCTAACCAAAGTTCAGATCAGATTTTAACCTCTGCTGTTTTAAGTCAGAGTTATTAAATGTGCTTTGCTTTTACAGCAGGTTACTTCAAGGCTGCAACCTTTTTCTGGAAGCATAATTTTGTGTAAAAATATTTCAAAACACTGATTTCTTTAGCCATTTCATAGCTTCACTTGATTTCCTAAAGATAAGAGTCAGATAATGTCACTGGGCATGCTGTGCAGCTCCCATCCACAATCAATATGGTTTGTATTATTCACAGAAAGAATGACATTTCAATATGTATAATTTGCTTTTCTTTTCTTTAACTACATCCTTTACTATTAATGTTAGTCAATGTCAAAACTCACTAGACTTGCAATGTCCTAGGAATGTTACTAGGTTCTTACCACCTTCTAGTCCAGTACATCCCCTTAGCACGCAGTAAGGCTAATAAATAAATTACAAGGAATAACCTTCCTTCTTATAGTGTCCATATGGAGTTTTCAATGCCAAGTTTAAGCTAATGCATTTTTAAATGTACCACTTGTGTTACAAAGAGCATCAAGAGTTTTAGCTGCTTTCTAAAGAGCTCAAGATTTTATTGAATTTTTTTTAAGTTGCTTTTTGGATAAATATTTTTAAGTCACTAAGAATTTCATTCTAATAATAGGTAACTGCTGTGACCTTATGGTGAATATTAGACTAATTTAGGTGCAGTGTTTTAGCATAAAAAGTTTGTTTAAATTGGAAACAACATCCTAGATTCACCAAAAACAAAAAGGAAAAGAATTTCAAGGCACTGTTGCAGCCAGCCCACCATTTTAGTTTGTTGCTTTCCCAAATTTTAAAAACTGTGGCAACTACACAGTGTTTACTGTACCTATTCCGCAGTCCTTGCTAAGCAGACACCCTATATATTTTTTCTATAACCAGAGCTCTAGACAAATCTTCATCTTCACAATGCAAACATTTTTACAACAACATCCTAACTCGTGCAAATAAGTGAATTACAAATTTAAACTTTAATTTGCAACTGCTGTGAAATTAAGCCACATCCAGTACACCTGCAGCTACCAGCTGTCTTGAAAGCCAGTCCAACCCTTCATATAGTCCCATGCCACTTCGGGCATCACAACCCTGAATATACCAGCTATGGCCACAGCAGAGTTTATGGAGACTCAGCATTTCTGTGATTTCTTCTACTGAAAGAGCCCCCGGTACATCCTGCAAGGGAGAAACAAACACATTATTATAAATACACATTTATTCACTACAGTAAACTTTCTAGAGATTTTACTTTCACTGATAATATAGATTATTTAGAACTACTAGAAAATATCCCACATCATCTTAAGAACTGAAGACCAAATGAATAATCTTCAGGATGTACAGAAGTCTTTGCTGACCTTGTCAACCAAACAGCTGCTAGAGTCACTCAATCAGTGGCTACTCTGCTTTTATAATATTGTCACTAAAAATTAAGGAAAAATTTATCAAATTTATTCGTGCCCCCTCCACACTTTTTAAATTATAGCAGACAGTTCAAAACTAGTGTTAATTACACAAAGTTTTAAAAAGAGAAGCAGAAAGTAGAAAAAAATCAATACCTGCTTATTGGCAAAGATCAGCAGCAAGGCATCCCGCAATTCCTTCTCTGTTAATAACTTTGCAAGTTCACTATGTGCTTCACTAACTCTGTCTCTGTGACTGCTATCGACAACAAATACCACTGCTATGAAAAAAATACCAAGACATGTTACGCTCACACATACACACTTCTCAAAAGTCACTCAAACGTAATACCCAAATGCACTCAGCTTCATCTCCATAAACTTTGTTTCCAACACAGAACCTCCAACAATGTACACATTATGTTTCTCAGAACTGCACATTAGCTCCACTCTCAGCATTATTAAGATATTGTACAGATTCACATATTTATTCAAACAAAATATCTCCCCAAAAGCCAGAATCTTAGACCCTACTTACAAAAGGAAGTTCCAACAATTTAACTGAAACTTGTTTTTAAACCTGTTTAGTCAAACGGACACAAAACCCTGTGTGGAGACTGACTTCTGCTTAGCTTAAAGCAATTCCTAATACACTTATGCTAAATCAAATTAACTGTGTCCACATGGCTTTGCATCTGTTCAAATAAATCAGCTTAAAAAATCACATCTTTAGTGAAACCAGTGAAATTTTCTCATGCAGATAAGCCTTACGGTTATATACACTCGTGGGGAAGGTTTTACATGCAAAGGAGGTTGTCAACTAGCATGGCTGAAAGGGTAGACAGAGTCATCCACTATTAGGAAATCCTACAAGTTATAGGTGAGAGATATGGGTGGAAAATTAATGACATAAACAAGTATAGCTGGAGAACAGAAATTCTCTGTAAATTTCCGTGCTCCCCAGCTTTTACAGTGGAAAAATAAAACAGTTACAGCAAAGAAGCAAATTAGCTGTTTGCATTTTCAGTTCTTACCCTAGCCCTACCCCTCTCCCCTTCTCTCATAGCAGAAAAAGCCTTATGTTGGTGATCTCTACATTCTGACTTTTGAGATCATGTTAATTTCTGAAATGATATTTTTTTAAAAGGATGATTTGAAATATCATGGAATTCCACACAGGAGGCTTTGAAGAATGCACTTAGAAAACTGAAGTTTGTTCTCCTTGAATAAGCCTGTGTGTCTCAGGTTGATATTTAATTCAGGAATCTGCACTGAACAATTTCAGAGCTCATGGGACACCTCTATAATTCAGTGCTCAATAGTACGCACTCTCATGCCAGTAACATTGTGATTAATATTTATTGTGAGGACAGCGCAGCTGTTCTGCTAGTGACATTAATAAGGACAAAAACTGGTCTATGATTGTATATTTTGCAGAAGCTAAGAAGAAGTCAGAAATTTTGTCATTTTGTAGAGCTGTTCATATGACATTCCAAAAAGCTGAGTGTTTTAACTTCAAATGTTATCAAATACTAAGTATTATCATGATGTGAACTTCTGGATTGCTGCAATTTCATCCACTGTCAGCTAAGATGAAATATAAGGTTCTTGTGAACAGTCTGATGAATTTATGAAGACTGCACCTCTTTCCAGCACATATCAAGTTCAGCTGGACCAAAATAGGTTCCAAAGGAGTATCCGTGTCAGTCAAATTCAACAAAACGAACAAGGAGTCCTGCGGCAATTTTAAAGACTAAAAAATTGTTAAAAAAAAACAAAACAAAAACAAGTAGTTGTGTGGCACTTAAAGACTAACAGATTTATTTTTCGCATGAGCTTTCGTGGAAGAAAATCCCACTTCGATTTTCTTCCACGAAAGCTCATGCAAAAAATAAATCTGTTAGTCTTTAAGTGCCACATGACTCCTTGGTGTGTTCTTTTGTTTGTTTGTTTGTTTGTTTGTTTGTTTGTTTGTTTGTTTCCTGCTGAACTAAACTAACACAGCTATCCCTTTAAAAATTTATTAGTCATTAAAATTGCCACAGGACTCCTTGTTTGTTTTGCTGGACCAAAATAGTTTCTTAGGCAATTGATCTAGCACTTGTACTTTACCTTATACATTATTACTTATTTCATGTTAATTTTCTATTTTTAAATGATTTCTAGTCATAATTCTTTTTGGCCCTGATAAGTGCATAAACTACAAAAGCAAACACAGTCTAAATGTTTTAGCAATCCTACCTTGTGTATTGAGGTAATAATGCTTCCACAAAGGCCTCAGCTTGTGCTTCCCTCCTACATCCCAAATAGTAAACTTCAGGTTTTTATATTCTACAGTTTCAACATTAAAACCTTTAAAAAAAAAAGTCACTTTTTATACTCTTATTCCTAATAATGAAATAGTCAAAACTTTTAAATCACTCAGTTACATACCTATTGTTGGAATGGGCTGCATGAACTCATCCTGCTTTAACTTAAATAAAATAGTGGTTTTGCCAGCTCCATCTAATCCCAGAGTCACAACTCGAATCTCCATTTTTGGTCCAATATGTACTCTGTTGTCCTGGGGGAAAATATATATATATATATAAATACCAAAAACAAGCCTAAAAGAGCTATCTTCACTGTGATGATAGAAAACTCCAGACACTCTGTGGCGTGCAACGTGTCAATTTGTAAAGTACTGACCAACTTTTGTGGTCATTAGTATATCTTTTAGAGAGAGAATTCAGTCTTTGATTAAGAAGAGAGCTAGTCAGTGTTAAAGTAACATCTGTAATAAACACAGCTTCAAATTCCATTTAATCTCTCATTCTTTGAGCAATTAATACATGAGGAAAAAAAGAGAAATTTCTTTCCTGATAATTTCCTATGATCAGCTTCTTTCTTTATTCATAAATAATGGGTTACGCCTCTCCACCTATGGAATTCAGGAGTGGTCCAAATGCTATTGCTGGAGGCTCCAGGATTGAGCCCCATGCTTCAGCTCAGAACACCAAAAGAGTTCTTCCAAGCTATTAAAACAGTCCAGCAACCATTTATATGCTTCAAGGTAACAACCTGGTATGTTAACTGTAAAATGTATGCCTGTCTCCCATTAGGGGAAAAAAATAATAATTTACCAAATTACCTGAGTGGGCTAAATGAAGAGAGAAGCTGCTAACAGAAACAAAATGATCAGATAAGAAATTTCTCATTCTGTTGCACAGCATCTTTCCTCATTCATTACTAACAGAAAGTAGTGAGCACTGAATCACAGAAGTAGGGAATGAAAGGATAAGCAGAATTTTAATTATAGCAAAACAACAGAGAGTAATAGAAGTTCCCCCCACATGAAGCACAGAATAATGCTGGAATCAATCCAGCTGCAAAAACCTGCAAAGAAACAGAAATTTTCTTTGCAGATCTTCCTCAGATGAGTCTAAGATGCTTTTTACCCAATGCCCCCATGGGAGTTCTATGAATAGTTTCCCAGGTGCCTAGTATACCAACTGGTGCATGCTTTTAACACTTTACTTGCAACAACCTTGAGGCCCTAAGGCCATGGCACTTTGCATAGCATGAGATGAAGAGAGTACAGCATGCATGTCAAATTCCACATGCTTGAGATTTATCTTTAGACCACTATGAATGCCCATTTATGCCACAACCTTTCAAAGGAATGTTAGAACAAAATGATGTGGGAGACATTTGCCAGGAACTGTAGAAAAAGGAATGCTCTTTAAACAGAAACATTTCTGAAGCTATGAGAGTAACTTTTTCCCCTCACCACCCCCAGTGTGATGCTCGTACAGACTGAGGAACTAATACCAAAACCTGTGTTTTGGAGGTAATTGCAACTAGAAGCCAGCCATAGATTTATCTGTCATTCTGATTAACACTGGCATCTGATGATACAAAGTCTGATCTGCCTCCCTGCAGCATGCCACTGGTGCTAGTGCCCATTTCTAAGCTTGTTGATTGTACAGAAATGTAATCAGCCATCCTGAAGAACAAACACTAATGTATCTGATATTCACCAGTACTTTGTAATTGTTATTTTATTTGTACTACAGTAGCACCTAGAAGCTAACACCTCACCATGTTGGGCTCTCTACAAAGAGGCACTTCCTGCCCCAAAATTTGTTTGGCTTCACACCACAAATGTAAATTTCATCAGCTAAATCAATGAAATTTCCTGGTTGAGTTCTATGTGGATTCCAAAATATAGTCAGTTTGGATGAAAAAGTCCTTGTTTCAGAAGGTCTGGTCTTTTCTGCGGGTGCAATGTTGAGTGCCTTGGCTATCTAGCAAGTCCATTATGGGCTCTAGGCTAGTGGAAGAGTAGAAGGACTTCAACTCTCCTTTCACCTCTCTTCTGTACCTTTTACATTAACTGTCTTGAAAGAAAGCAGATTATTTTCTGCCCAGAACATTATTTCCATTGCCACAGAGAATCTCTGACATCTGGTCGCTCTCACTTTTGGATAGGATAAAAACAACCCTCGTGTCTCAGTTGAAGACCAGTCTCTAACAAAAAGCAGCAGGAGACTACCCTTCTGAGCAGAAAAATCTGGTGGCCTGAGCTAAAAGGTAAGGCTTCACCTTGGAATCTCCAACAACAATTACCTTGAAAAGTTTCCAAATGCTACAGGTGAGGAGCATTAACCCATCAGTGATCAACAAAGACAGAAGCTGTGCCACAAAAATTATGTTCCACTAATGAATTACTGACCTTACTGCAAAAAATAACAGGAATATACCTGAAAGTACACACTATTGGTTTCTTGACTCCTTCATCCAAGTTCACATGAATATCTTGCAGAAATTAGTAAAGATTCCTCACAGGGTATTTACTGTTAGTAAATTAAAAGCACTACAAAAGTACAGATTTTGATAGTAATACTACTAACAATATACAGTACTACTGGGGTGGTATACAGATTGAAACCTGTTTCCTCGTAAGAAAACACTTCATTCGGAAACAATCATTCTTGCTGCTTCATAATGAAAACAGCAGATCATCTGAAACAACAGTCTCCTTCTCTAAGGCCTATCAGCACTCTAAGCCTTTTCCCTCATTAATAATGAAGAGATGGAGATACAGACATGTATAAAACACAAACCAAACAGTTTTCTCAAACTTCTTGTACTCTTGTTCAGTTATGATCAATCAATCAAATCATAGGGCTAGAAGGGACCTCATGAGATCATCAAGTCCAACTGCCTAGGAATTGAACCCAGGACCTTCTGCATGTTAAGCAGAGGTGCTAGCCACTACACTATTTGCAGGGCTTCCAAAGCCCATTTAAATTATTTAATTATAGGATTAAAGCATTTAGAGGAAACACCAGTACATTACCAAAATTTAACAATTACTTTGACTTTTTTCCCCCCAAAAAAACCCCCTACATATTATTTTGATGTACACATGGAAACTAAACCATAATACCTACTCAGGATGCGAAGGCTGCCAAGTTGGTACCAAATGCTAAGTTATGTGAGGAACAAATTCACTGTTAGACTCAATAGCACAAATACATCGGTTTGAATGCTGTAAATTGGAATATGTAATGTAATTTTGGGGATTTTTTTTTTAATAGGCAGATAAGAAATCCAATAACCAGATCTGGTGTTTGTCCAAGTCTCTATTTTCTGACATGTACGAGAGGCAGGGAAGGCGGCTAAATTCTGGTAAATATCCGTTGATTTTTTAGAATGCCTGACCATTAAAATTGTGAGCATTAAAATACATTTTAATTTAATACATTCAATGTACTTAATTAAATTAAAATACCATTAATAAAATACTGAACATTGAAACACATTTTTTAAAAAAAAGATAGTAAAAAATATACCAGCTGAGGTAAATACAAAGCTATCATATAGCAAACATATAATTACAATTTCACACTGACATAGAAATACCATTGAAACTATTTTTTTTCCCATCAGTTCCAAAAAACAGCAAGTATCTTGTGTCATAGTACAAGATGGCAGCCTCCACATTTCTGGATCAGAGTCAGCCACAATCAGAAAAATTGTAAAAAAAAAAAAAAAAAAAAAGTATGTTTTAACACGACAAATGTATTTGTAGTATCTATGAGGAGTGTGGTGATAAATTATTGCAGTGTTTCTTTAATACACATTCTGAGTTTTTTAAAAAAACACTTTTTTCTATTTTCACTAGAATCCTCAAGACATAAAAAAGGTTTGAAAGTTTATACCTTTGTAAAGGTGACAGGAATGCTAGCATCCAACTGTATATGATCTGCAAGTTCTGTAAATTGTTGCTGCTGTTTTTGTAATGTTTCTAATAGCCTTGTAATCTCCTGTTTGGCTGACACTACCCTGCAGTCATCCTAAAACAGACAAAGGGCAGAAGCAATCTTTCCATTAGTAACTCATTTAATGCAAAGAACAAAACAAAAACAAAAGCATGTAATTATGTCTGGCAATAAAACTTGTATTTTTTTATCTTGAATAATATAATAGAACAAAGTTTATTTTTATAAAAATGCATTTAAGAAATTATAAAAATATAAGTTTCAACTTCTGTATTGCAAATCTAATCCTAAGGAATCTCAAAGAGCCTTGCAAAAAAACAAAAAAAAACAAACAACAACACCCACCTCTCTCACTTTTTTGCCCATAATGCCCCCACTGATGTGAAAGAAAATATCTATACCATTCATAGAAGTATAGCTTCCTCAGGGTTGGAATATGGCAACTGGTTAACAGCACACACAATATGACACAACAACATAGAAAACCTAGATCTAATTATTAAAAGGGAGAAATTTAGGTAAGTAGAAGGTCAGTATTTAAGGTGAAATTTGACCAGAGCTAGTTCCTAATGGCTTAAAAAGTCAAAAGCAGGTTAAACTCAATCCTGTCTTACTCATAGTGCATTCAATTCATAAAACTGAAAGAATTTTAGAAAGAGTTGATTTTTCACTAACTACATTATTTGCTTTTTGTTCTTTGCTCATCTTGGACAATGAAAACAGATGGTTCAGCTTTATCTTTTGCATAATCACTTCCTTGTTCTCATACTTAGCACAATGCTGCAATGTTTGGGCTGCAAACCCTACAGAAAACCATTTAACTCCAAGCAAACATTTTTCTACCCTCATCATATTTCTAAGAAAACATTCATATTAGTAAAAGCAATTGTTTAATCTTTCCCCTATAAAACCTGTATTTTTATCCTGTGCTACCTACCTGCATCTCCATATTCACCCCACAAATAACAGTTATAGTGTTTACAATTTCATTTTCTACTAGTGCTTTTCTAGCAAGATAAAAAAAAAATTAAAGAACAGTATTCTCTGATTTAACAGTATACAACCTAGGCTTTATTTACACATCCAATTATGCACTTGCTCCATCTTACAACTTACTTAATCACCTACCTGCTGTAAAGTCTTTTCACAGTGAAGGCAAGCAGTTGAAACCTGCGACAACAGGATAGTCATGTCTTCTTGCTGTTGTCTAAGCCAGATCAATTTCTCCCGTACATGTGCATCAACCACACTGAGTGCCATTTCTTCCTGGCGACAAAGGGTTTCATGAAGATCAGAAAAATAAGCTCGGACACATGAACGGGCATTTTCAGCAGTACCTGGAACCTGTCGTGTTTCGATCATGAAATCAAAGAGAGAACACGGACAATTAACAAAAAATCAATTTATCCAAACAGTATAGCGCTTAATGCTGTGCTATATTCCAACTCCTAATTTTAAAATAAGTTTGGCTGGCAGATTCAGACCCTAACAGCCACAGTTTTAGTGAGGGGTGCATATCTACTCCCAGGACTAAGGCCCTTGCATAGGTTATTGCAATAAATGTTTACTTTATTATATGTATACAGTGTGTGAAAAAAATACAATAGCATATGAAAACACATAGACAAACTACTTGCTGTAGCACCTCAGTGCTGTATGAGTAGTTAGCTCTCCCCACACCTCTCTAATTTCAGTAAAATCAAGGAGACGAACAAGTTCTCCTGACAAATATTCTCTCGGGGTCCCAGCCTCTAAGTATACTGAGTAGCAGAGCTAAGCGTGCTCAATAATCTGCAAGACTGAACTCTAAGTGAACTCTCATGTATAATTCTCATACAACACTCTTCAAAGGTTTTAGTTACTACAAAAAATTCATCTGTGTTTGAGAACAACAATTTCTTACATGTTCTGTATGGGCCATTCCAACTCCATCTTCCACTATTTGTTCTCCTCCTTCAATTTGTTGTACAATTCCAACTAGTTTTCTGGAATAGTCTGAGATTTCTTCTGTGAAGGTTCTTATACAGTGTGCCATATCTAAAATGGATGCACGGATCTGGTTTGCTTCTGGCTCCAAAACAGAATGCTACGATCAAAAGTAACACACAGCAAAGGTCAGCTCTCAGTTACCCTCCCAGTCTCCTTTTCAGTCCACCTAAGGTTTTTTTCACCCCATAGTATGCAAAACTATTATGGAAGGAAAAATTTGGACTAAATCTTGGATAAACAAAAAAAATATATTATTCTTTTTGGTTTAAGACTGAAATAGGGTTCTAGCAATTGCACAAATAACTACATGTACATGTTTGTCTTTTCTCCTATCTTTAATAAAATCAAAACAGAAAAAGAAAAGAAGTTTTTGGACAACCCTGACTTGGCTGGATGATGGTGCAACTTCAACATCATGAACAGCTAACAATTATCAAGACTGATTGTTCCCACAACAAAGGGTCACACATACCCTCACCAGTTTAGAACAGCACTAGATGATGGATCTTTTTGCCTTGCCTTAATACTTAGATGAAGAATAGTAATTTGAAGTGAAGGTAAGGAACAAAAAAGCAGTAATATTATTGATAAAAGTCTCAAAGACCAGACATACCCTACCCTTTCCTAGTAGCCTTGTATGCTTAACAATGGGAACAATATTATTTTCTTAAACCATGCAACAGCATGAGTATGAAAGAAAAACAATAGTACCTTATGACCTTGATGCTTTCCATATTCTTTACAGACACAGCACATAAGAGGACTGGTCTGACAACCTTCTTCTAAACAAACAAATTCAATAGCATGCACCTGGTGCTGGGAACACATTGTCTTCTCATGAGGTTTATCCGCAAGAGGTACACGCCTATGTTTTGCAAGTGTCTTCGTAGAATGGGTAAGCTGTGAACACTCAGCACACAAATGAGTGGCACAAACGGTGCAGTATACAGATGCAACATGAGCTTCATCTTCGTCACAACGAATGATGCTCTTTAACGGAAAAAAAATCCCCCTGACATGTTAATATTAGATTCCAATGATTGAAAATGTTAGGTTAGACAATTTCAACTTGTTCAAGCCTAAAAAATTCATTCTCCTTAAAACCTCTAATTTCTGATAAATATCCATTTCTTCCAAATGGGAGATTTTAAATTCTAAACTCTCTCACCAAACTCTTCTTTAAAAAAAGAATACATACCATAAAATATATTTAAAATTTTCACCACTTGAGTGAACCACTGTATCTTTGATTTTCTGAGGTAGAATACCCACAACTCAAACTAAATTCAACAGGTAATGAAAAGGCGCTAAAAAAAGTTATAGTCAGACCTCAGACCTTTCTCTGATGCCTCTTCAAAAAAACCAAAACCAGGACATCGGTGGGTGGGCCTCTCTTTTAAGGTTCCCAGGATTGATTATATGATAATGGCTCAGTCATGATCTCGCTGCGATAATATTGGTGTATAAACAGCCACCAGGATATGCTCAACCCAGCTAATTAATGTATTTGCCAAATTAATGAAAAAAGATGAAAATCAGGAAAGGAAAAAAAATTATTTTTGAAGGTATTACAAAAAAAGAAAAGCTACTATATTCTCCAAAAGAGTGTAATGATCTTTTTCAATAAGTGTACAGTTTAAGTTAGTGGTTCTCAGCCTTTCTGGGTTGAGGGCCATACATATCATTGTTACAACCCTGAAGGACCATGAGTGTCTGCCAGCAGTCCCTCTCTCATCCCCCCTATTGCTGCCAGACAGGAATTTGGCAAAGAAGATGCCTCTTTACCTATAGGTCTCCTGTCCCCTGGTTGTAGCAGGTAAACCACACGTATCCTTCAGCCCCATTTGCTCCATCTCAGTCCCTAGGCAGTGGCTCCTTTCTGCAGCCAGGAGGACAGGAGACCAGTGCTGCCCTCCTTCTGGTTCCAGCAGAGACACCAGCGCCTAAGGACCCAGGCAGGATGCTTTGCCATGCTCCCCATTACAGCCAAGTACTGTTCCCTCTAAGCTGTGCGTGCAGTCGTGAAACCCACGCACACAACAAAATAAAGCATGCACAAAAAAATTCAACAGTGCTAATATTAATGCACACAAATTTTTTGCATGCACAAAGAAATTTTTGCACAAACAGCCTATGAAAAATTAGAGGGAACATTGCTACAAAGGAGAGAGGAATGCTAATCTCCCATCCTCTGGCTACAGCAAGGACCCTGCACTGTTTTTTAGCTCCAAAGCAATGCACTCAACCATGGTTCTTAGGCAGCAGTTTCCTTTTGCAGCTTGTGGAAGGAGAGTGGTGGACCATTTTTAAAACCCCCCATGAGCCACATTTGGTCCATAGGCTGTGGGTTGGGAACCACTGAATCAACTGGTAATTTTGGTTTTGCCTCTACTTGTCTATATATGTATTGGACCATAATCATGGCACAAATATTCAGATTTTTAGTATGTCTATATTCTGAAGAAAATGCAAATAATTAAACAGCAATTGGTTTATTGGCTATGTGAGATTTAGGATTTGTACAGATAAAATATGCACATTCTGCAACTATAGGAACCTTTAATTTGTAAGTGACTGGTTTTACTTTTAGTTAAGCAAAAAACAAACTCTCTCCTGCGCACAGTTTTTAACAAAGGTAATGAATGTTCCTGAATCAGTACCTCTCCAGACTGGCCAATAGCTTCGTCTGTTGTCCCACATTGGCCAGCAGAGCCACTCTGCAGTCGTTCCAAAAGCTCCAACAATGCAAAGTTTTTTTTCAAGCCCCAGACACCTGAATCTCCTGTTTTTGAAAGAGAAAAACTGATTTTAAAAGCACCAACATAAACTGTATTTGAGTTTTCACCAGCTGGACTGTAAAAGGAACAAATATTCCTGCTGTAAGGCAGGCCTAGAGGCTGGACACTTCTCACGCTTAACAGCCACGGGGGGGGGGGGGGGAACTGATCTGCATGGGCTTTGTATTTGCATGAGCACAATTAGGTATTAACATCATCTCACTATGTAGTGCAGGGCATGACGGTAAATGGTATATGGGCTGATTTGATCACAAATCTGTCAATACCTGTATTTTAACTGAGGAGGGAAATGAAATATTGTCTTTTCATAATATGCCACCCTTTGACTGTATAAACTCTGTTAATCCTATCTGGTGGAGAAGTCACCATCAGCAACACAACTTGAAAGACTGAGCAACTCTGTGTTTCAGTCTTGCGAAAGCAGAGAAAAGGGGGTGAGGGTACCATTTGTGCTGCTAAAGAGCAGTGCCTGAAGTAATGCCTTGCCCCTGCCCCACTGTTAAAAGTTAGACTTGATGACTCTTTGTGGAGTCTCCTTTGTTATTTTGATCAGAGGAGCTGCCTGTGGTGTCCTGAAATCAGGAGCTGAAATCACTGAGGGCCGAGATCCCCTCTAAGAACTAAAATCACTGAAGAGTGACTAGTAGGCGGTGCTGGTAGACAGTGGGTGGAGCCAGTGGACGGTGTGAGTGGCCAGCAGAGGGCATGAGTGACCAGCAGGTGGTGCCGGTGGACAGCGGGCATGAGGGACATTCTCTACATACACTGGGATGGAGTGAGTGCTATACTGAGTTTTGTAGGAATCCTATCCTGCACTTATTCTCGATATTGCTTCTATACATTCTTTTATGCTGCTATTAAAAGTTCTATGTACTACACTCAGACTCATGCTGATAAGTGGGGAAGCATCAACCCCTAGATTGCCCAGGGAATACTGCATAGTCTCCCAGGAGACTGGGGAGTGAGGGGCTCAAGTTGGTTGGTGCTGCAACATTATTGGACCTCTAGATATAGAACCCAGCCCTTGCTCTGCTATCTCATCCTGGCAGAGGGGTTACACTGCTAAACAGTTAAAACTGGAATTAGTTATAAAAACAATTCAGGGTAGTTCCTCTAGTATCAAATTTCCATGCAAAATCACACGACATTTCAAATGTAAACACAAAACTATCCAGAGCTCGTGCAAGTTTCCACAGCATGGAAGCTGGCAAGATAACTAAGAATTTACAGTAATTTAGCACAACCCGATGCTAAGAACATGCAATATTTTAAGCAAAAAAGTAACAACAAATAGCCTATTTATGAGTGCCACAAATCTGTACCACAAAAAAGCTTTTCCCTGACTTCCCATTATAAATATACTATCAAATACTTTCCACGCAAATACACTTTGCACCCATCTGCAATCCTTAAGATCCTTGCATGGCTACAAATGAGCCAAAATCAGCAAAAACACTGGTGGGTTCAGTAGTGGAAAATCCATTAAGAAGAATTTCATGCTTTGCTGCATGACACAGTTGTGAAAACGGCAACAAATCTCAAACTGGGAAAAGGTCAGAATAGCAGTAGATACGTCATTCACAAATAAGAGACCACACACAACAAAGATCCACATGACCAAAAACACTGGAGAAATAAGAGCAGGAGATGTTCACTCCTTCCATATCATCACCATTTTCAGAAGTCAGCCTACAGCCACCTGCAAGCACATATGGCTGTAGAAGCATCTGCATATGGTGCACTGTTGCTCTTGGGCACATGAAACAAACCTGGAGCAGTGAGATTGCATCATTATGCAGGGCTGGGATAATTACCAGTGGCAGCAGAAGTTTCAAATGAGCAAAACCACCTTCAGATAACACTGTGTGGAGCTTGCCCCTATCCTGTGCCACAAGGACACCAAAATGAGAGCTGCCCTCTTGATGGAGAAGGGGGTAGCAACTGCTGGGCAGAAGCTGGCAACTCCAGACTGCTACCGATCAGTTGACATTCAGTTTTGAGTTGGGAAGTATGTCTTTGGCGCTGCGTCATTACCAGGGGTTAAAGTAAGGGGACCACACCGGAATGCCATTCCAGGGCCCACAATTTTTAGGGGCCAGTGTTCAGGGGCTCCTAAAAATAAAATAATGGGGCAGAATGCAGCATTCCAGTGTCTTCCAATGAGTAGGGAGCATCCCCCCAGGCTGGGAGTTTTTAAAACTCCCGCCCTGAGGATGTTCATAGCATGCTGGGGGTGGGTGAGGCAGCCCACTCCAGCCCATGGTGTGACTGCTCCGCTCCTTGCCACTGCACTCCAGTGGCCAGGTAAAGGGGCCCCAAGGGCAGGCCAGGGCTGGACCCAAAGGAGGAATGGGATCCTGGCCCTCCTCAGCCACCCATGGCTGGGACCAGGGATGCTGAGGCTGCTCCAGCTTTGCAGGCAGCAAGGTGGCGAGATGGGCAGGGGCTGGAGCCGGAGCCAGGGCCAGGGTGGGGACCAGC